>CAMTDV010000021.1:38193408-38928182 GCA_947069175.1 Scalesia atractyloides
TTGTAAAGTACGGTAACCCCTGTTCATTGATTTTCACCCTACCCAGTTGACATAGGACCCAACGGTGCATGTTGAGGCTCTGTCAGACTAAGCCGTTGGAGTTCTGTCCCGTGATGTATGGCTAAAAAGTGACTTATCCTACCCGGTTGACATAAGGACCCAACATGTATGTCAGGCTCTGTCAGACTAAGCCGTTGGAGTTCTGTCCCGCGATCATGGATTAATGTGACTTGGGTTATTTTACTAACAACGTTCATTGTGTATTTTTAATAGATAACAATCAGGAACAGTTGCCAAAGAACAAGTAGGATTACCAAAGAAATCAAAGTGAGTACATTCCTTTTTCTCAACCTGTTTTTACAAAAACCTCAAATGTTTTTTTTATCAGTGATTAAGTCTTTGTATTCTACCAATGCTGCCGGTATATGGGGTTTTGTGTACACACTAAATATAGCGTTGCTATTGGACGACGAGTTAGCCAATAGTAATATGACCACAGTCAACTGAAAAATACTGAATGAGTACTTTGGGTAGAAGTAAACATTATAATCGCTTTAATACTGTAAATATAATGTTGTGTCATTATAGTAAAAATGAATGTACCCACCAGTACTTCTTGCTGATAAAATGTTTTTACAATGCGTTTCAGGTAATTTAATGTGAAGCTATAAGAAGCCAGGTCAGCTCGGAAAATTTTTATTTTGGACTAAGTCCTTTATAGAAAAATGCTTCATAAATTTAAAGTTGAAATAAAAATACAATAAAAACCAAGAATGCAGGCGCCTCGCGGACCGCGACTCGAAACCCCATTTCGGTCGCGGGGCGCGACTAGCTGTGATGACCGGACACGCCTCTTGTCGAAGCTAGATGGGTGATCGCCAAGGCTAGACCTAGGTTACACGACTCGTTGGCATGCGAGAAAGACAGGAAGTGGGTCGCGGGGCGCGAGCGGGCCCACGTCGAGCCAATTAAAGGAGGCCTTGGCCTCAGTTTCGTTCGTTCAATTCTTTTCTTTCACTCAGTCCCTATAGTAACTAAACGTTGCTCGATATTATACCCCTAAATAGCGAAAGCTCTGCTACGTTTAAGTACGGTAACCCCTGTTCATTGATTTGTTACCCTACCCGGTTGCACATAGGACCCAACGGTGCATGTCGAGGCTCTGTCAGACTAAGCCGTTGGAGTTCTGTCCCGTGATGTATGGCTAAAAGTGACTTATCCTACCCGGTTGACATAGGACCCAACGTGTATGTCGAGGCTCTGTCAGACTAAGCCGTTGGAGTTCTGTCCCGCTGATTATGGATTAATGTGATTGGGTTATTTTACTAACACGCGTGCATTGTGTATTTTTAATAGATAACAATCAGGAACAGTTGCCAGAAAACCAGTAGGATTACCAAAGAAACCGAAGTGAGTACATTCCCTTATTTCTCAACCTGTTTTTAACAAAAACCTCAAATGTTTTTTAGTTGTACTTACAGTGATTAAGTCTTTGTATTCTACCAATGCTGCCGGTATGTGGGGTATTGTATACACCACTGAATATAGCGTTGCTATTGGACGACGAGTTAGCCAATAGTAATATGACCACAGTCAACGTGAAAAATACTGAATGAGTATTTGGGTAGAAGTAAACATTATAATCGCTTTTAATACTGTAAAGTATAATGTTGTGTCATTATATTAAAAATGAATGTACCCACCAGTATTTCTTGCTGATAAAATGTTTTTACAACGCGTTTCAAGTAACTTAATGTGAAGCTATAAGAAGCCAGGTCAGCTCGGAAAATTTTTATTTTAGACTAAGTCCTTTATAGAAAAATGCTTCATAAATTTAAAGTTGAAATAAAAAATACAAATAAATACAAGAATGCGGCGCCTCGCGGCCGCGACTCGAAACCCCATTTCGGTCGCGGGGCGCGACTAGCTGTGATGACCGGACACCCTCGTGTCGAAGCTAGGTGGGTGAGTCGCCAAGGCTAAGAGCCTAGTCTACACGACTCTTAGGCCGCGAGAAAGACAGGATAGTGGGTCGCGGGGCGCGAGCGGGCCCACGTCCAGCCTATAAAAGGAGGCCTCTGGCCTCAGTTTCGTTTGTTCAATTCTTTTCTTTCACTCAGTCCCTATAGTAACTAAACGTTGCTCGATATAATCCCCTAAATAGCGAAACTCTGCTACGTTGTAAGTACGGTAACCCCTGTTCATTGATTTGTCACCCTACCCGGTTGACATAGGACCCAACGGTGCATGTCGAGGCTCTTCAGACTAAGCCGTTGGAGTTTGTCCCGTGATCTATGGCTAAAAGTGACTTATCCTACCCGGTTGACATAGGACCCAACGTGTATGTCGAGGCTCTGTCAGACTAAGCCGTTGGAGTTCTGTCCCGCGATGTATGGATTAATGTGACTTGGGTTATTTTACTAACAGCATGCAATGTGTGTTTTTAATCGATAACAATGAGGAACAGTTGCCGAAAACCAGTAGGATTACCAAAGAAACCAAAGTGAGTACATTCCCTTTTTCTCAACCTGTTTTTAAAAAACCTCAAATGTTTTTCAGTTGTATTTACAGTGATTAAGTCTTTGTATTCTACCAATGCTGCCGGTATGTGGGGTTTTGTATACACTACTGAATATAGCGTTGCTATTGGACAACGAGTTAGCCAATAGTAATATGACCACAGTCAACGTGACAAATACTGAATGAGTACTTGGGTAGAAGTAAACATTATAATCGCTTTTAATACTGTAAAGTACAATGTTGTGTCATTATATTAAAAATGAATGTACCCACAAGTATTTCTTGCTGATAAAATGTTTTTAAAACGCGTTTCAGGTAACTTAATGTGAAGCTATAAGAAGCCCCGTCAGCTCGGAAAATTTTTATTTTAGACTAAGTCCTTTATAGAAAAAATGCTTCATAAATTTAAAGTTGAAATAAAAAAAAAAAAAACCCAAGAATGCAGGCGCCTCCGGGCCGCGACTCGTAACCCATTTCGATCGTCGGGCGCGACTAGCTGTGATGACCGGATACGCCTCGTGTCGAAGCTGGATGGGTGAGTCGCCAAGGCAAGAGCCTAGTTTACAAGACTCGCGGCTGCGAGAAAGACAGGGAAGTGGGTCACGGGGCGCGAGCGGGCCTACGTCCAGCCTATAAAAGGAGGCCTCTGGCCTCAGTTTCGTTCGTTCAATTCTTTTCTTTCTCTCAGTCCCTATAATAACTAAACGTTGCTCGATATAATACCCCTAAATAGTGAAGCTCTGCTACGTTGTAAGTACGGTAACCCCTGTTCATTGAGTTGTCACCCTACCCGGTTGACATAGGACCCAACGGTGCATGTCGAGGCTCTGTCAGACTAAGCCGTTGGAGTTCTGACTCGTGATATATGGTGAAAAGTGACTTATCCTACCTGGTTGACAAAGGACCCAACGTGTATGTCGAGGCTCTGTCAGACTAAGCCGTTGGATTCTGTCCCGTGATGTATGGATTAATGTGACTTTTATTATTTACTAACACACGTGCATTGTGTATTTTTAATAGACAACAATCAGGAATAGTTTCCAAAAAACCAGTAGGATTACCAAAGAAACCAAAGTGAGTACATTCCCTTTTTCTCAACCTGTTTTTACAAAAACCTCCAATGTTTTTCAGTTGTACTTACAGTGATTAAGTCTTTGTATTCTACCAATGCTGCCGGTATATGGGGTTTTGTATGCACTACTGAATATAGCGTTGCTATTGGACGACGAGTTAGCCAATAGTAATATGACCACAGTCAACGTGACAAATACTGAATGATACTTGGGTAGAAATAAACATTATAATCGCTCTTAATACTGTAATGTATAATGTTGTGTCATTATATTAAAAATGAATGTACCCACCAGTATTTCTTGCTGATAAAATGTTTTTACAATGAGTTTCAGGTAACTTAATATGAAGCTATAAGAAGCCAGGTCAGCTCGGAAAATTTTTATTTAGACGAAGTCCTTTATTGAAAAAATGCTTCATAAATTTAAAGTTGAAATAAAAAATACAAATAAAAACCATGAATGCAGACGCCTCGCGGGGCGCGACTAGCTGTAATGACCGGACATGCCTCGTGTCGAAGCTAGATGGGTGAGTCACCAAGGCTAGAGCTTAGTCTACACGGCTCGCGGGCCGCGAGAAAGACAGGAAAGTGGGTCGCGGAGCCCGAGCGGGCCCACGTCCAGCCTATAAACGGAGGCCTCTAGCCTCAGTTTCGTTCGTTCAATTCTTTATAATAACTAAACGTTGCTCGATATAATCCCCCTAAATAGCGAAGCTCTGCTACGTTGTAAGCACGGTAACCCATGTTCATCGATTTATCACCCTACCCGGTTGACATAGGACCCAACGGTGCATGTAGAGGCTCTGTCAGACTAAGCCATTGGAGTTCTGTCCCATGATGTATGGCTAAAAGTGACTTATCCTACCCGGTTGACATAGGACACAAGGTGTATGTGGAGGCTCTGTCAGACTAAGCCGTTGGAGTTCTGTTCCGCGATGTATGGATTAATGTGACTTGGGTAATTTTACTAACACGCATGCATTGTGTATTTTTAATAGATAACAATGAGGAACAGTTGCCAGAAAACCAGTAGGATTATCAAAGAAACCAACCTGAGTACATTCAGTTTTTCTCAACCTGTTTGTATTCTACCAATGCTGCCAGTATGTGGGGTTTTGTATACACTACTGAATATAGCGTTGGTATTAGACGACGAGTTAGCTAATAGTAATATGACCACAATCAACGTGACAAATTCTGAATGAGTACTTGGGGAGAAGTAAACATTAAAATCGCTCTTAATACTTTAAAGTATAATGTTGTGTCATTATATTAAAAACGAATGTATCCACCAGTATTTCTTGCTGATAAAATGTTTTTAAAACGCGTTTCAGGTAAATTAATGTGAAGCTATAAGAAGCTAGGTCAGCTCGGCAAATATTTATTTTAGACTAAGTCCTTTATAGAAAAAATGCTTCATAAATTTAAAGTTGAAATAAAAAATACAAATAAAAACCAAGAATGCAGGCGCGTAGCGGACCGCGACTCGTAACCCCATTTCAGTGGCGGCGCGCGACTAGCTTTGATGACCGGACATGCCTCGTGTCGAAGCTAGATGGGTGAGTTGCCAAGGCTAGAGCCTAGTTTACAAGACTCGCGGGCTGCGAGAAAGAAAGGGAAGTGGGTCGCGGGGCTCGAGCGGGCCCACGTCCAGCCTATAAAAGGAGGCCTCTGGCCTCAGTTTCGTTCATTCAATTCTTTTCTTTCTCTTAGTCCCTATAATAAGTAAACGTTGCTCGATATAATCCCCTAAATAGCGAAGCTCTGCTATGTTGTGAGTACGGCATCCCCTGTTAATTGATTTGTCACCCTACCCGGTTGACATAGGACCCAACGGTGCATGTCGAGGCTCTGTCAGACTAAGCCGTTGGAGTTCTGTCCCGTGATGTATGGCTAAAAGTGACTTATCCTACCCGGTTGACATAGGACCCAACATGTATGTCGAGGCTCTGTCAGACTAAGCCGTTGGAGTTCTATCCCGCGATGTATGGATTAATGTGAATTGGGTTATTTTACTACACGCGTGCATTGTGTATTTTTAATAGATAACAATCAGGACCAGTTGCTAGAAAACCAGTAGGATTACCAAAGAAACCAAAGTGAGTACATTCTCCTTTTCTCAACCCGCTTTTACAAAAACCTCAAATGTTTTTCAGTTGTACTTACAGTGATTAAGTCTTTGTATTCTACCAATGCTGCCGGTATGTGGGGTTTTGTATACACTACTGAATATAGCGTTGCTATTGGAGGACGAGTTAGCCAATAGTAATATGACCACAGTCAACGTGACAAATACTGAATGAGTACTTGGGTAGAAGTAAACATTATAATCGCTCTTAATATTGTAAAGTATAATGTTGTGTCATTATATTAAAAATGAATGTACCCATCAGTATTTCTTGCTGATAAAATGTTTTTAAAATACGTTTCAGGTTACTTAATGTGAAGCTATAAGAAGCCAAGTCAGCTCGGAAAATTTTTAATTTAGACGAAGTCCTTTATAGAAAAATGCATCATAAATTTAAAGTTGAAGTAAAAATTACAAATAAAAACCAAGAATGCAGGCGCCTAGCGGGCCGCGACTCGAAACCCCATTTCGGTCGCGGTACGCGACTAGCGGTGGTGACCGGACACGCCTCGTGTCAAAGCTAGATGGGTGAGTCGCCAAGGCTAGCGCCTAGTTTACACGACTCACGGGCTGCGAAAAAGACAGGGAAGTGGGTCGCGGGGCGCGAGCGGGCCCACGTTCAGCCTATAAAAGGAGGCCTCTGGCCTCAGTTTCGTTCGTTCAATTCTTTTCTTTCTCTTAGTCCCTATTATAAGTAAACGTTGCTCGATATAATACCCCTAAATAGCGAAGCTCTGCTACATTGTAAGTACGGTAACCCATGTTAATTGATTTGTCACCCTACCCGGTTGACATAGGACCCAATGGTGCATGTCGAGGCTCTGTCAGATTAAGCCGTTGGAGTTCTGACCCGTGATGTATGGCTAAAAGTGACTTATCCTACCCGGTTGACATAGGACCTAACATGTATATCGAGGCTCTGTCACACTAAGCCGTTGGAGTTCTGTCCCACGATGTATGGATTAATATAAATTGGGTTATTTTACTAACACGCGTGCATTTTGTATTTTTAATAGATAACAATCAGGACCAGTTGCTAGAAAACCAGTAGGATTACCAAAGAAACCAAAGTGAGTACATTCTCTTTTTCTCAACCTGTTTTTACAAAAACCTCAAATGTTTTTCAGTTGTTCTTACAGTAATTAAGTCTTGCATTCTACCAATGCTGCCGGTACGTGGGGTTTAGTATACACTACTGAATATAGTATTGCTATTGGAGGACGAGTTAGCCAATAGTAATATGACCACAGTCAACGTGACAAATACTGAATGAGTACTTGGGTAGAAGTAAACATTAAATCGCTCTTAATACTGTAAAGTATAATGTTGTGTCAGTATATTAAAAATGAATATACCCACCATTATTTCTAGCTGATAAAATGTTTTTAAAACGAGTTTCAGGTAACTTAAGGTGAAGCTATAAGAAGCCAGGTCAGCTCGGAAAATTTTTATTTTAGACGAAGTCCTTTATAGAAAAAATGCTTCATAAATTTAAAGTTGAAATAAAAAATACAAATAAAAACTAAGAATGCAGGCGCCTCGAGGACCGCGACTCGAAACCCCATTTTGGTCGCGGTACGCGACTAGCTGTGGTGACCGGACACGCCTCGTGTTGAAGCTAGATGGGTGAGTCGCCAACGCTAGAGCCTAGTCTACACGACTCGCGGGCCGCGAGAAAGACAGGGAAGTGGGTCTCGGGGCGCGAGCGGGCCCACGTCCAGCCTATAAAAGGAGGCATCTGGCCTCGGTTTCGTTTGTTCAATTCTATTCTTTCTCTCAGTCCCTATAATAACTAAACGTTGCTCGATATAATACCCCTAAATAGTGAAGCTCTGCTACGTTGTAAGTACGGTAACCCCTGTTCATTGATTTGTCACCCTACCCGGTTGACATAGGACCCAACAGTGCATGTCGAGGCTCTGTCAAACTAAGACGTTGGAGTTCTCCCGTATGTATGGCTAAAAGTGACTATCTACGGTTGACATAGGATCCCAATGTTTATGTCGAGGTTCTATCAACTATGCGTTGGAGTTTGTTTCGCGATGTATGATTAATGTGACTTGGGTTATTTTAAAAAAACAAACATAAAAAGACGTGCATTGAGTTTTACATATATACAAAGGTAACAGTTTGCTCAATATTACCAGAGATTAAAGAAACCAAAGTGAGTACATTTTCTTGATCTACCTGTTAGCTAAAGAAGTTTAGTTATTACAGTGAGTCTTTGAGTTAAAGTGGTATTATAAAACGGTTAAGTCTTTAATAATAAAACAGAGTTTTGTTTTTCTATAAAGTAGGTTCACCCCTACAGATGTATTGTACTTAAAACTGGGGTTTCATCCCATTTGTTTAATAATAAAAGTTGGTGTTTTAGAACTCTGCTATTCTATTTCCTACTACGATCCTGATGAAAAAATTTCCCGCTGCATATTTTATAAACACCGATACCACTTGACTGGCTCACGGCTCCCGCTCCCGGGTATAGGGGTCGGGGGTAAGACAGAAGGTGGTATTATGGCCACTGGTTTAAGCCATTTAGGTGTTCTCTTTAATACCTAAATCTTAACCAAATGTGTTAGGAAATATCCATAACCCCTATGTTATTCTGTGTAAATATATATCTTATTGTTTTATGTGTTAATTTGATTATTTTCTTAGTCTACAGTATGAGTGACCAGGTTACGTCTGATGCTTACCGTCATTTACCTAATTCTCCCACGAATGAAGGAACATCTCAGCCAACTCTAGACTATATAGCTGATTCTGAAGACGTCTTTGTTTTCAAAGCTCAGTCTGAAGAGCCCTTTCCCCCTAAGAAAAGAAGATGGTATAATAGAGGCAGAATAGCAAGGAGAGAAAGAATGAGAAAAGCCCAAAAACAAGCATTAGCAGTTAGAGGCACTCAACAACCAGAACCTACACCTATGTGGGAAGAAGAATTAGACCGACAGTTAGCAAACTCTCATATGTTTGGAAATGTAGGAGGAATACCCAACTTTAACCAAATAGCAAACCCATAACCACCACTACTCCCGTTGTTCCCAAACCAACCGATGAATATAGACCAGAACCAAGAAGACCAAATACCAAACTCAGTCTTTAACCCAATGGAGATACCTAGGATACCAGTACCAAACCCAATAGAACAGGGGTGGAACGATAACTGGGCAATTCAGGAATTATTAAATATTCCATATCCCTATGTTGAACCAGCTCCATTCTTCCCCGAACCAGTACCAGCCCCAGCACCACCATTAAGTCGAGAAACTTTAGAGGAACTTCGCCAATACAGTGATGAGTTTGTGAAAGAAGGAAATCGGATTCGCCAAATAGGAGAAAACTCGTTTGGAAATATGACGAGAGGGAATACCAGTTCTAAAGTTAATGAATGCATAATATATATAGCATATATGTGTATAATTTTGTTACTTAGGAATATATATATATATATATATATATATATATATATAACATAATACCTATATATATATCGATGCATGGTTATTAGTTTTTGTTAAATTCCAGTTGTACTTGTAGTAGACGCATATAAGAATGGAAAAAGAGTAAAAGTCGCAATGCTCGACAATTTTGGTTCAAAATGCTTGAGTGTTGTTATTTACCTTATTTTGTGATAGTAATAACTGATAAATGTTTGCTATTCAAATGTCAAACGAAGTAAGTCAGGAAATACAGAATAACAAATAACGATACTGGAAACCAAGTAGATAAAAGTGCTATCGAACACATAATCGCCCAAGGAATCATAGATGCTTATGCCCTATATTCTCGACAATATTAAAAAGGCAGAAAATAACAATTCCTTGGAACCCCACCCCAGTGTGAATGGAAACCATGGACAATTTCTCCAAGGTCCAATTCCGAAAAGAAGAAGAACCATCTCATATGGTTGTTCTTACAAAGAATTCCTAGCATGTAAACCAATAGAATTCTCGGGCAGCGAAGGAGCTATTTCAGCCTTGCGCTGGATAGAAAAGACAGAATCAGTCTTAAAGATAAGTAAATGTTCAGATGAGGATAAGATTATGTATGCTTCTAATCTTTTTCCAGAATGCAGCTTTAGAATGGTGGAATACCATTCTTCAGTCTAGGGGAAGTGACAGAGTGTACAGTATGGAATGGAACAACTTCAAAGAAATAGTTGAAAGGAAATTCTGTCCTCCTAATGAAAAGGAATAGATTGCCAATAAATTCCTAAATCTCAAAATGATAGGAATGGACTGCAGAGACTATACTACTGTATTCTTTGAATATGCAAGGATAGTACCAACTCTAGCCTCACCAGAACCAGTATTAATCTCCCGTTACATCTGGGGATTAATCAGTGAAATCAGACATGTAGTCAGGGCCGCTAGACCACAAACCATAGAAGAAGCAGTAGAACTAGCTAACACCTTGACAGATGAACTGGTAAGGACGCAAGAGGAAAACCAGAAAAAGAACCTAGCTCAAAAGATTACCCAAGAACTTAGTAATGGAAATTCTTATCACAAGAAAGGAGCATGCTCTTCTTCTTCACCTCCATGTAAGTACTGTAAAAGGAAACACTCCGATAGATGCTCGATATACTGCAACTTCAACAAACTATCAGGGCATAAGGAAGAAGACTACAGGAAGAAAGCCAGCCTTAGGACATGTTACAACTGTGGAGAAGCAGGTCACATCAAACCAAAACTAGCTCTAGTAGCAACCAACAAAGCAAAGACAGCAGAAGGACCTAAAAAGAATGCCAGAGCGTTTGTACTGACCACTGAAAAAGCCAAGATGATTCCAGATGTGATTGCCGGTACGTTTTTAGTTAATGATGTTTATGCTAAAGTATTATTTGACTCTGGTGCAAACCAAAGTTTATAAATACTTCTTTTTGCAAGCTTCTTAATAATCCATTAACTAAACTCCACCAAGACTGCCTGGTGGAAACGGCAAACGAAACTTCTATTAAGGAAAACCAGAAAAAGAACCTAGCTCAAAGATTACCCAAGAACTTCGTTATGGAAATTCTTAGCACAAGAAAGGAGCAGGCTCTTCTTCTTCAGCTCCATGTAAGTACTGTAAAAGGAAACACTCGGGTAGATGCTCGATATACTGCAACTTTTGCAAACTATCAGGGTATAAGTAAGAAGACTGCAGGAAGAAAGCCAGCCTTAGGACATGTTACAACTGTGGAGAAGCAGGTCACATCAAACCAAAACTAGCTCTAGTAGAAACCAACAAAGCAAAGACAGCAGAAGGACCTAAAAAGAATGCCAGAGCGTTTGTGCTGACCGCTGAAGAAGCCAAGATGATTCCAGATGTGATTGCCGGTATGTTTTTAGTTAATGATGTTTATGCTAAATTATTATTTGACTCTGGTGCAAACCAAAGTTTTATAAATACTTCTTTTTGCAAACTTCTCAATCATCCATTAACTAAACTCCACCAAGACTGCCTGGTGGAAACGGCAAACGGAACTTCTATTAAGGTAAGTGAAATCCTACAAGAAGCAAGGATAAAAATTCTAAGGCATAACCTTATTGCAAATCTTTACCCAACGAATCTAGCTGGATTCGATGTCGTGTTGGGAATGGATTGGTTAGTAGCCAATCGGGCACGGATATTATGTGATCAAAAGTTTGTTGAAGTTAAGACACCAACTGGTGAACTGATCACAATTAAGGGAGACAAGTCAACAAGATCAACCAAGTTCATCTCAGTAATGAAAGCTGCAAGTTATACACGAAAAGGAGGAATGATGTATATGATTTCCATAATCATTAACCCTAAAGGAAAAGAATTAAAAGATATTCCTGTAATATCTAAATTCCCTGATGTCTTCCCAGAAGAATTGCCTGGATTATTGCCTGATCGAGAGGTTGAATTTAGAATTTACCTAATACCAGGAACGACACCAATTGCCAAAGCACCCTATTGCCTAGCACCGACAGAAATGCAGGAGCTGAAGAACCAACTGGACGAATTACTAGAAAAAGGTTTCATACAACCTAGCTCGTCGCCATGGGGAGCACCGATATTATTTGTCAAGAAGAAGACGGTCGATGCGTATGTGCATTGACTACCGAGAATTGAATAAGGTTACAATTAAAAATCGGTACCCATTACCAAGAATCGATGATTTGTTTGATCAACTCCAAGGAGCCCGGTTCTTTTCTAAGATTGACTTACGCTCAGGATATCATCAACTAAAGGTACAGGAAGAGGACATTCCTAAAACAGCGTTCAGAACAAGATACGGTCATTATGAATTTACCGTCATGCCATTTGGGTTAACCAATGCTCCAGCCGCATTTATGGACATGATGAACAGCATATGTAAACCACACCTGGATAAATTCATAATTGTCTTTATATATGATATTCTGATTTACTCTAAAAGTAAGGAAGAACATGCAGAGCATTTGCATACACTTTTAACACTGCTGAGAAAGGAAAAGTTGTATGCCAAGTTTTCAAAATGTGAATTCTGGTTGCAAGAAGTACAATTCCTTGGACATTTGGTCAACCAAGAAGGAATTCATGTGGATCCTACAAAGATCGAGGCTATTACTAAATGGAAGGTTCCTGAGTCACCCACAGAAGTACGAAGCTTTCTTGGACTGGCAGGATATTATAGACGTTTTATTCTAGATTTTCTAGAATAGCCATTCCGTTAACCAAACTGACTTGCAAATCAGTTAAGTTTGAATGGGGACCAAAACAGAAGGAAGCATTTAGGATTTTTAAGCAAAAGCTAACCAGCGCACAGTGCTTGCTTTGCTAGAAGGAACTAAAGACTTCGTAGTTTATTGTGATGCATCAAAACTAGGATTCGGATGTGTGATGATGCAAAGACAGAAGGTGATTGCTTATGCCTCAAGACAACTTAAGAAGCATGAAGAAAACTACACGACTCATGATTTGGAGTTAGGAGCTATAATTTTTGCCCTTAAAATTTGGAGACATTATCTTTACGGTAGTAAGTTTACTGTCTTCACTGATCATAAGAGTTTAAGATATATTTTCGGGCAAAAGGAACTGAACATGAGACAAAGACGTTGGATGGAAACTCTTAGTGATTATGATTGTGACATCCAATATCATGAAGGAAAAGCCAATGTAGTCACCGATGCCTTAAGTCGAAAATATCATGAAAAGCCAAAAAGAGTACGATCCCTTAGATTAAACCTGCAAATAGATTTGCATGAGCAAATTAAGCAAACGCAGGAAACAGTTATCAAGGATAATCCTAAAGAATTAAAAGGAATGATTAAGGAATTGGAAAAGGAGCAGATGGAATCTAGAGATTCCATAAGAAAAGAATTTGGATTCCTACTCAAGGAGACTTAAGAAACCGAATTTTAGAGGGAACTCATAAGACTAAGTATACAATGCATCCAGGAAGTGATAAGATGTATAAAGATTTAAGAAAGAATTTCTGGTGGATAGGAATGAAAAAGGATGCAGCAAGCTTTGTTGCAAAATGTCTAACCTGTTCACAGGTTAAAGCCGAGCATCAGAGACCTTCAGGATTATTGCAACAAATGGAAATGCCTGTTTGGAAATGGGAGTTAATAACAATGATTTTGTTACTAAGCTACCTAAGACCCGAAAGTGTAATGATGCAATCTGGGTGATTGTAGACAGATTAACCAAATCTGCCCATTTCTTACCAATGAAGGAAACTTTCAGTATGGAACAGTTAGCCAAATTATATGTAAATGAAGTAGTTTCATTACATGGAATTCCTTGTCAATCGTGTCTGATAGAGACATCCGTTTTACTTCTCATTTCTGGACTAGTTTCCAGAAGGCCATGGGAACTAAGCTAAATCTAAGTACAGCATATCATCCTCAAACTGATGGTCAGAGTGAAAGGACAATCTAAACAATGGAAGATATGCTCAGAGCTTGTGTGATTGATTTTGGAGGAAATTCGGACGAACACTTACCTTTGATAGAATTTTCTTACAACAACAGCTATCATACCAGCATCAATGCTGCACCTTTCGAAGCACTCTATGGACGAAAATGTCGAACACCCATATGCTGGGCAGAAGTAGGAGAATCACAACTGTCAGGTCCTGAAATCATACAAGAAACAACCGACAAAGTTATTCAAATCAAGGAAAGAATAAAAGCAGCACGAGATCGCCAAAAGAGTTATGCTGACAACAGATGTAAACCCATGGAATTTCAGGTTGGAGACAAGGTATTATTAAAGGTTTCTCCATGGAAAGTAATTGTCAGGTTCGGTAAAAGAGGAAAGCTAAACCCAATGTATGTTGGACCTTTTAAAATTACCAGAAGGATTGGACCAGTAGCATATGAAGTCCACTTGCCAGAGGAAATGGCCGGAATACATGACGTGTTCCATGTTTGTAATCTCAAGAAATGCTTAGCAGATGAATCATTGGTGATACCTATTCAAGATATAGAGGTAAATGAGAAACTCACGTTTGTAGAAAAGCCCATTCAGATTGAAGACAGAAAGATCAAGAATCTGAAGCGAAAGAGATTAGTTTTGGTTAAAGTGAAATGGAATCAAAAAGAGGACCAGAATACACCTGGGAGTTAGAATCAGAAATGAAGCGCAAGCATCCACATCTATTCCAGTAATCTCAAGGATGAGATTCAAATAAGGTGAGGAGGATGTAACAACAACCAAATAATCTCACAAGCCATCTTGGCGGGGGTTCGGGGGCAGCGCCCCTGAGAAGCAGGGTCCTAGGGGCGGCAGCCCTAGCAGGATCCAAGGGCAGAGCCCTGGCTGGGGTTGAGCTGACCTGGAGTTCTGTCCCGCGATGTATGGCTAAAAGTGACTTATCCTACCCGGTTGACATAGGACCCAAAGTGTATGTCGAGGCTCTGTCAGACTAAGCCGTTGGAGTTCGGTCCCGCATGTATGGATTAATGTGACTTGGGTTATTTTACTAACACGCGTGCATTGTATTTTTAAAAGACAACAATCGGAACAGTTGCCAGAAAACCAGTAGGATTACCAAAGAAACCAAAGTGAGTACATTCTCTTTTTCTCAACCTGTTTTTACAAAACCCTCAAATGTTTTTCAGTTGTACTTACAGTGATTAACTCTTTGTATTCTACCAATGCTGCTGGTATGTGGGGTTTTGTATACACTACTGAATATAGCGTTGCTATTGGACGACGAGTAAGCCAATAGTAATATAACCACAGTCAGTGTGACAAATACTGAATGAGTACTTTGGTAGAAGTAAACATTATAATCGCTCTTAATACTGTAAAGTATAATGTTGTGTCATTATATTAAAAATTAATGTACCCACCAGTATTTATTGCTGATAAAATGTTTTTAAAACGCGTTTCAGGTAACTTAATGTGAAGCTATAAGAAGCCAGGTCAGCTCAGAAAATATTTATTTTAGACGAAGTCCTTTACAGAAAAATGCTTCATAAATTTAAAGTTGAAATAAAAAATACAAATAAAAACCAAGAATGCAGGCGCCTCGCGGGCCGCGACTCGAAACCCCATTTCGGTTGTGGGGCGGGACTAGCTGTGATGACCGGACACGCTTCGTGTCGAAGCTAGATGGGTGAGTCGCCAAGGCTAGAGCCTAGTCTAGACACGCGGGCCGCGAGAAAGATATGGAAGTGGGTCGCGGGGCTCGAGCGGGCCCACGTCCAACCTATAAAAGGAGGCCTCTGGCCTCAGTTTCATTCGTTCAATTCTTTTCTTTCTCTCAGTCCCTATAATAACTAAACGTTGCTCGATATAATACCCCTAAATAGCGAAGCTCTACTACGTTGTAAGTACGGTAACCCCTGTTCATTGATTTGTCACCCTACCCGGTTGACATGGGACCCAACGGTGCATGTCGAAGCTTGTCAGACTAAGCTGTTGGACTTCTGTCCCGTGATGTATGGCTAAAAGTGACTTATCCTACCCAGTTGACATAGGACCCAACGTGTATGTCGAGGCTCTGTCATACTAAGCCGTTGGAGTTCTGTCTCGCGATGTATGGATTAATGTGACCTGGGTTATTTTACTAACACGTGTGCATTGTGTATTTTTAATAGATAACAATCAGGAACAGTTGTCAGAAAACCAGTAGGATTACCAAAGAAACCAAAGTGAGTACATTCTCTTTTTCTCAACCTGTTTTTACAAAAACCTCAAATGTTTTTCAGTTGTATTTACAGTGATTAAGTCTTTGTATTCTACCAATGTTGCCGGTATGTGGGATTTTGTATACACTACTGAATATAGCGTTGCTATTGGACGACGAGGCGAATAGTAATATGACCACAGTCAACATGACAAATACTGAATGAGTACTTGGGTAGAAGTAAACATTTTAATCGCTCTTAATACTGTAAAGTATAATGGTGTGTCATTATATTAAAAATCAATGTACCCACCAGTATTTCTTGCTGATAAAATGTTTTTAAAACGCGTTTCAGGTAACTTAATGTGAAGCTATCAGAAGCCAGGTCAGCTCGGAAAATATTTATTTTAGACGAAGTCCTTTACAGAAAAAATGCTTCATAAATTTAAAGTTGAAATAAAAAATACAAATAAAAACCAAAAATGCAGGCGACTCGCGGGCCACGACTCGAAACCCAATTTCGGTTGCGGGGCGCGACTAGCTGTGATGATCGGACACGCCTCGTGTTGAAGCTAAATGGGTGAGTCGCCAAGGCTAGAGCCTAGTCTACACGACTCGCAAGCCGCGAGAAAGACAGGGAAGTGGGTCGCGGGACGCTAGTGGGCCCACGTCCAGCCTATAAAAGGAGACTTTGGCCTCAGTTTCGTTCGTTCAATTCTTTTCTTTCTCTCAGTCCCTATAATAACTAAACGTTGCTTGATATAATACCCTAAATAGCGAAGCTCTGCTACGTTGTAAGTACGGTAACCCATGTTCATTGATTTGTCACCCTACCCGGTTGACATGGGTCCCAACGGTGCATGTCGAGGCTCTGTCAGACTAAGCTGCTGGACTTGTGCCCCGTGATGTATGGCTAAAAGTGACTTATCCAACCCGGTTGACATAGGACCCAACGTGTATGTCGAGGCTCTGTGAGACTAAGCCGGTTGAGTTTTGTCCCATGATATATGGATTAATGTGACTTTGGTTATTTTACTAAAACGCGTGCATTGTTTATTTCTAATAGATAACAATCAGGAACAGTTGCCAGAAAACCAGTAGGATTAACAAAGAAACCAAAGTTAGTACTTTCTCTTTTTCTCAACTGTTTTTACAAAACCCTCAAATGTTTTTCAGTTGTACTTACAGTGATTAAGTCTTTGTATTCTTCCAATGCTGCTGGTATGTGGGGTTTTGTATACACTACTGAATATAGCGTTGCTATTGGACGATGAGTTAGGCAATAGTAATATAACCACAGTCAGCGTGACAAATACTGAATGAGTACTTGGGTAGAAGTAAACATTTTAATCGCTCTTAATACTGTAAAGTATAATGTTGTGTCATTATATTAAAAATGAATGTACCCACTAGTATTTCTTGCTGATAAAATGTTTTTAAAACGCGTTTCAGGTAACTTAATGTGAAGCTATAAGAAGCCAGGTCAGCTCAGAAAATATTTATTTTAGACGAAGTCCTTTACAGAAAAAATGCTTCATAAATTTAAAGTTTAAATAAAAAATACAAATAAAAACCAAGAATGCAGGCAACTCGCGGGCCGCGACTCGAAACCCATTTCGGTTGCGGGGCAGGACTAGCTGTGATGACCGGAGACGCCTCATGTCGAAGCTAGATGGGTGAGTTGCCAAGGCTAGAGCCTAGTCTACACACGCGGGCCGCGAGAAAGACAGGGAAGTGGGTCGTGGGGCTTGAGCGGGCCCACGTCCAGCCTATAAAAGGAGGCCTCTGGCTTCAGTTTCATTCGTTCAATTCTTTTCTTTCTCTCGGTCCCTATAATAACTAAACGTTGCTCGATATAATACCCCTAAATAGCGAAGCTCTACTACGTTGTAAGTACGGTAACCCCTGTTCATTGATTTGTCACCCTACCCGGTTGACATGGGACCCGACGGGGTATGTCGAGGCTCTGTCAGACTAAGCTGTTGGACTTCTGTCCCGTGATGTATGGCTAAAAGTGACTTATCCTACCCAGTTGACATAGGACCCAACGTGTATGTCGAGGCTCTGTCATACAAAGCCGTTGGAGTTCTGTCTCGCGATGTATGGATTAATGTGACTTGGGTTATTTTACTAACACGCATGCATTGTGTATTTTTAATAGATAACAATCAGGAACAGTTGCCAGAAAACCAGTAGGATTACCAAAGAAACAAAAGTGAGTACATTCTCTTTTTCTCAACCTGTTTTTACAAAAACCTCAAATGTTTTTCAGTTGTATTTACAGTGATTAAGTCTTTGTATACTACCAATGTTGCCGGTATGTGGGGTTTTGTATACACTACTGAATATAGCATTTCTATTGGATGACAAGTTAGCCAATAGTAATATGACCACAGTCAACGTGACAAATACTGAATGAGTACTTGGGTAGAAGTAAACAGTATAATCTCTCTTAATACTGTAAAGTATAATGTTGTGTCATTATATTAAAAATGAATGTACCCACCAGCATTTCTTGCTGATAAAATGTTTTTAAAACACGTTTCAGGTAACTTAATGTGAAGCTATCAGAAGCCAGGTCAGCTTGGAAAATTTTTATTTTAGACGAAGTCCTTTATAGAAAAAATGCTTCATAAATTTAAAGTTGAAATAAAAAATACAAATAAAAACCAAGAATGCAGGCGACTCGCGGGCCACGACTCGAAACCCAATTTCTGTTGCGGGGCGCGACTAGCTGTGATGACCGGACACGCCTCGTGTTGAAGCTAAATGGGTGAGTCGCCAAGGCTAGAGCTTAGTCTACACGACTCGTGGGCAGCGAGAAAGACAGGGAAGTGGGTCGCGGGGCGCGAGCGGGCCCATGTCCAGCCTATAAAATGAGGACACTGGCCTCAGTTTCGTTCGTTCAATTCTTTTCTTTCTCTCAGTCCGTATAATAACTAAACGTTGCTCGATATAATACCCCAAATAGCGAAGCTCTGCTACGTTGTAGGTACGGTAACCAATGTTTATTGATTTGTCACCCTACCCGGTTGACATGGGACCCAACGGTGCATGTCGAGGCTCTGTTAGACAAAGCTGTTGGACTTCTGTCCTGTGATGTATGGCTAAAAGTGACTTATCCTACCCGGTTGACATAGGACCCAACGTGTATGTCGAGGCTCTGTCAGACTAAGCCGTTGGAGTTCTGTCCCGTGATGTATAGATTAATGTGACTTGGGTTATTTTACTAACACACATGCATTGTGTATTTTTAATAGATAACAATCAGGAAAAGTTACCAGAAAACTAGTAGGATTACCAAAGAAACTAAAGTGAGTACATTCTCTTTTTCTCAACCTGTTTTTACAAAAACCTCAAATGTTTTTCAGTTGTACTTACAGTGATTAAGTCTTTGTATTTTTCCAATGCTGCCGGTATGTGGGGTTTTGTATACACTACTGAATATAGCGTTTCTATTGGACGACGAGTTAGCCAATAGTATATGACCACCGTCAATGTGACAAATGAGTGCTTGGGTAGAAGTAAACATTATAATTGCTCTTAATACTGTAAAGTATAATATTGTGTCATTATATTAAAAGTGAATGTACCCACCAGTATTTCTTGCTGATAAAATGTTTTTAAAACGCGTTTCAGGTAACTTAATGTGAAGCTATAAGAAGCCAGGTCAGCTCGGAAAATTTTATTTTAGACGAAGTCCTTTATAGAAAAATGCTTCATAAATTTAAAGTTGAAATAAAATATACAAATAAAAACCAAGAATGCAGGCGCCTCGCGGAACGCGACTCGAAACCCCATTTCGGTTGCGGGGCGCGACTAGCTGTGATGACCGGACACGCCTCGTGTCGAAGCTAGATGGGTGAGTCGCCAAGGCTAGAGCCTAGTCTAAACGACTCGCGGGCCGCGAGAAGAGACAGGGAAGTGGGTCGCGGGGCGCGAGCGGGCCCACGTCCAGCCTATAAAAGGAGGCTTCTAGCCTCCGTTTCGTTCGTTCAATTCTTTTCTTTCTCTCAGTCCCTATAATAACTAAACGTTGCTCGATATAATACCCCTAAATAGCGAAGCACTGCTACGTTGTAAGTACGGTAACCCTGTTCATTGATTTGTCAACCTACCAGGTTGACATAGGACCCAACAGTGCATGTCGAGGCTCTATCAGACTAAGCCGTTGGAGTTCTGTCCGTGATGTAAGGCTAAAAGTGACTTATCCTACCCGGTTGACATAGGACCCAACGTGTATATCGAGGCTCTGTCAGACTAAGCCGTTGGAGTTCTGTCCCGGATGTATGGATTAATGTGACTTGGGTTATTTTACTAAGAGCGTGCATTGTGTATTTTTAATAGATAACAATCAGGAACAGTTGCTAGAAAACTAGTAGGATTACCAAAGAAACCAAAGTGAGTACATTCTCTTTTTCTCAACCTGTTTTTAAAAAACCTCAAGTGTTTTTCAGTTGTACTTACAGTGATTAAGTATTTTAATCTACCAATGCTGCCGGTATGTGGGGTTTTGTATACACTACTGAATATAGCATTGCTATTGAACGATGAGTTAGCCAATAGTAATATGACCACAGTCAACGTGACAAATACTGAATGAGTACTTGGGTAGAAGTAAACATTATAATCTCTCTTAATGCTGTAAAGTATAATGTTGTGTCATTATATTAAAAATGAATGTACCCACCAGTATTTCTTGCTGATAAAATGTTTTTAAAGCGCGTTTCAGGTAACTTAATGTGAAGCTATAAGAAAGCCAGGTCAGCTCGGAAAATTTTTATTTTAGACGAAGTCCTTTAAGAAAAAATGCTTCATAAATTTAAAGTTGAAATAAAAAATACAAATAAAAACCAAGAATGCAGGCGTCTCACGGGCCTCGACACGAAACCCATTTTGGTCTGCAGGGCGCGACTAGCTGTGAATGACGGACACGCCTCGTGTCGAAGCTAGATGGGTGAGTCGCCAAGGCTAGAGCCTAGTCTACACGACTCGCGAGCCGTGAGAAAGATAGGGAAGTGGGTCGTGGGGAGCGAGCGGGCCTACGTCCAGCCTATAAAAGGAGGCCTTTGGCCTCATTTTTGTTCGATCAATTGTTTTCTTTCTCTCAGTCCCTATAATTAACTAAACGTTGCTCGATATAATACCCGTAAATAGGGAAGCTATGCTACTTTGTAAGTATGGTAACCCTGTTCATTGATTTGTAACCTACCCGGTTGACATAGGACCCAACGGTGCATGTCGAGGCTTTGACAGACTAAGCCGTTGGAGTTCTGTCCGTGATGTATGGCTAAAAGTGACTTATCCTACCCGGTTGACATAGGACCCAACGTGTATGTCGAGGCTCTGTCAGACTAAGCCGTTGGAGTTCTGTCCCGCGATGTATGGATTAATGTGACTTGGGTTATTTTACAAACACGCGTGCATTGTGTATTTTTAATAGATAACAATCAGGAATAGTTGCCAGAAAACCAGTAGGATTACCAAAGAAACAAAGTGAGTACATTCTCTTTTTCTCAACCTGTTTTTACAAAAAGCTCAAATGTTTTTCAGTTGTACTTACAGTGATTAAGTCTTTGTATTCTACCAATGCTGCCGGTATGTGGGGTTTTGTTTACACTATGAATATAGCATTTCTATTGGATGACAAGTTAGCCAATAGTAATATGACCACAGTCAACGTGACAAATACTGAATGAGTACTTGGGTAGAAGTAAACATTATAATCTCTCTTAATACTGTAAAGTATAATGTTGTGTCATTATATTAAAAATGAATGTACCCACCAGTATTTCTTCTGATAAAATATTTTTAAAAGCGTTTCAGGTAAACTTAATGTGAAGCTATGAGAAGCCAGGTCAGCTCGGAAAATTTTTATTTTAGATGAAGTCCTTTATAGAAAAAATGCTTCATAAATTTAAAGTTGAAATAAAAAATACAAATAAAAACCAAGAATGCAGGCGTCTCACGGGCCTCGACACGAAACCGCATTTTGGTTGCAGTGCGCGATTAGCTGTGAAGACAGGACACGCCTCGTGTCGAAGCTAGATGGGTGAGTCGCAAGGCTAGAGCCTAGTCTACATGACTCGCGGGCCGAGAGAAAGACAGGGAAGTGGGTCGTGGGGCACGAGCGGGCCCACGTCCAGCCTAATAAAAGGAGGCCTCTGCCCTCAATTTCGTTCGTTCAATTTTTTCTTTCTCTCAGTCCTATAATAACTAAACGTTGCTCGATATAATACCCCTAAATAGCAAAGCTCTGCTTGTTGTAAGTACGGTAACCCTGTTCATTGATTTGTTACCTTACCGGTTGATATAGGACCCAACGGTCATGTCGAGGCTCTGTCAGACTAAGCCGTTGGATTCTGTCCCGTGATATATGGCTAAAAGTGACTTATCCTACCCGGTTGACATAGGACCCAACGTGTATGTCGTGGCTCTGTCAGACTAAGCCGTTGGAGTTTGTCCCGCGATGTATGGATTAATGTGTCTTGGGTTATTTTACTAACAGGGGTGCATTGTGTATTTTTAATACGTAACAATCAGGAACAGTTGCTAGAAAAACCAGTAGGATTACCAAAGAAACCAAAGTGAGTACATTCTCTTTTTCTCAACCTGTTTTTACAAAATTCTCAAATGTTTTTCAGTTGTACTTACAGTGATTAAGTATTTGTATTCTACCAATGCTGCCGGTATGTGGGGTTTTGTATATACTACTGAATATAGCGTTGCTATTGGACGACGAGTTAGCCAATAGTAATATGACCACAGTCAACGTGACAAATACTGAATGAGTACTTAGGTAGAAGTAAACATTATAATCGCTCTTAATACTGGAAAGTATAATGTTGTGTCATTATATTAAAAATGAATGTACCCACCAGTATTTCTTGCTGATAAAATGTTTTTAAAACGCATTTCAGGTAACTTAATGTGAAGCTATAAGAAGCCAGGTCATCTCAGAAAATTTTTACTTTAAACGAAGTCCTTTATAGAAAAAATGCTTCATAAATTAATTGAAATAAAAATAAATAAAAACCAAGAATGCAGGGCCTCACGGGCCTCGACCGAAACCCACTTTTGGTTGAGTGGCGCGATTTAGCTTGAAACAGGACACGCCTCGTGTCGAAGCTAGATGGTGTGAGTCGCAAGGCTAGAGCCTAGTCTACATGACTCGCGGGCCTGCGGAAAGACAGGGAAGTGGGTCGTGGGGACGAGCGGGCCCACGTCCAGCCTATAAAAGGAGGCCTCTGCCTCAGTTTCGTTCGTTCAATTCTTTTCTTTCTCTCAGTCCTGTAATAACTAAACGTTGCTCGATATAATACCCCTAAATAGAAGCTCTGCTCGTTGTAAGTACGGTAACCCTGTTCATTGATTTGTCCCTTACCCGGTTGAATAGGACCCAACGGTGCATGTCGAGGCTCTGTCAGACTAGCCGTTGGAGTTCTGTCCCGTGATGTATGGCTAAAGTGACTTATCCTACCCAGTTGACATAGGACCCAACGTGTATGTCGTGGCTCTGTCAGACTAAGCCGTTGGAGTTATGTCCCAGATGTATGGATTAATGTGACTTGGGTTATTTACTAACACGGGTGCATTGTGTATTTTTAATAGAGTAACAATCAGGAACAGTTGCCAAAAACTAGTAGGATTACCAAAGAAACCAAAGTGAGTACTTCTCTTTTTCTCAACCTGTTTTTACAAAACTCAAATGTTTTTCAGTTGTACTTACAGTGATTAAGTCTTTGTATTCTACCAATGCTGCCGGTATGTGGGGTTTTGATACACTACTGAATATAGCGTTGCTATTGGACGACGAGTTAGCCAATAGTAATATGACCACAGTCAACGTGACAAATACTGAATGAGTACTTGGGTAGAAGTAAACATTATAATCGCTCTTAATACTGGAAAGTATAATGTTGTGTCATTATATTAAAAATGAATGTACCCACCAGTATTTCTTGCTGATAAAATAGTTTTTAAAAGCGTTTCAGGTAACTTAATGTGAAGCTATAAGAAGCCAGGTCATCTCAGAAAATTTTTATTTTAAACGAAGTCCTTTATAGAAAAAATGCTTCATAAATTTGAAGTTGAAATAAAAACCAAGAATGCAGGCGCTCGCGGGCCGCGACTCGAAACCCCATGTCGGTCGTGGGGCGCGACTAGCTTGATAACCGGACACGCCTCGTGTCGAAGCTAGATGTGTGAGTCGCTAAGGCTAGAGCCTAGTCTACACGACTCGCAGGCCGCGTGAAAGACAGGGAAGTGGGTCGCGGGGCGTGAGCGGGCCCATTCCAGCCTATAAAAGGAATCCTCTAGCCTCAATTTCGTTCGTTCAATTCTTTTCTTTCTCTCAGTCCCTGTAATAACTAAATGTTGCTCGACATAATACCCTAAATAGTGAAGCTCTGCTACGTTGTAAGTACGGTAACACCTGTTGATTGATTTGTCACCCTACCCGGTTAGACATAGGACCCAACGGTGCATGTCGAGGCTCTGTCAGACTAAGCCGTTGGAGTTCTGTCCGTGATGTATGGCTAGAAGTGACTTATCCTACCCAGTTGACATAGGACCCAACGTGTATGTCGAGGCTCTGTGAGACTAAGTCGTTGGAGTTATGTACGTGATGTATGGATTATGTCACTTGGTTATCTTACTAACACGCGTGCATTGTGTATTTTCAATAGATAACAATCAGGAACAGTTGCCAAAAACTAGTAGGATTACCAAAGAAACCAAAGTGAGTACCTTCTCTTTTTCTCAATGTTTTTACAAAAACCTCAAATTTTTTCAGTTGTATTTACAGTGATTAAGTCTTTGTATTCTACCAATCCTGCCGGTATGTGGGGTTTTGAATACACTACTGAATATAGCGTTCTATTGGACGACGAGTTAGCCAATAGTAATATGACCACAGTCAACGTGACAAATACTGAATGAGTACTTGGGTAGAAGTAAACATTAAAATCGCTCTTAATACTATAAAGTATAATGTTGTGCCATTATTTAAAAAGAATGTACCCACTAGTATTTCTTGCTGATAAAATGTTTTTAAAACGCGTTTCAGATAACTTAATGTGAAGCTCTAAGAAGCCAGATCAGCTCAGGAAAATATTTATTTTAGACGAAGTCTTTATAGAAAAAATAATTCATAAATTTAAAGTTGAAATAAAAACAAAGAATGCAGGCGCCTCGCGGGCCGCGACTTGAAACCCCATTTCGGTCGCGGGGCACGATAGCTGTGATGACCGGACACGCCTCGTGTCGAAGCTAGATGGGTGAGTCGCCAAGGCTAGAACCGAGTCTACACGACTCGCGGGCGGCGTGAAAGACAGGGATGTGGGTCGCGGGGCGCGAGCGGGCCACGTCCAGCCTATAAAAGGAGGCCTCTCGCCTCAGTTTCGTTCGTTCAATTCTTTTCTTTCTCTCAGTCCCTATAATAACTAAACGTTGCTCGATATAATACCCCCTAAATAGCGAAGCTCTGCTACGTTGTAAGTACGGTAACCCTGTTCATTGATTTGTCACCTACCCGGTTGACATAGGACCCAACGGTGCATGTCGAGGCTCTGTCAACTAAGCCGTTGGAGTTCTGTCCATTGATGTATGGCTAAAAGTGACTTATCCTACCGGTTAACATAGGAACCAACGTGTATGTCGAGGCTCTCTCAGACTAAGCCGTTGGAGTTCTGTCCCGTGATGTATGAATTAATGTGACTTGGGTTATTTTACTAACACGGTGCATTGTGTATTTTTAATAGATAACATTTAGGAACAGTTGCAGAAAACCAGTAGGATTACCAAAGAAACCAAAGTGAGTACATTCTCTTTTTCTCAACCTGTTTTTACAAAAACCTCAAATGTTTTTCAGTTGTATTTATAGTGATTAAGTCTTTGTATTCTACCAATGTTGCCGGTATGTGGGGTTTTGTATACACTACTGAATATAGCGTTGCTATTGGACATGAGTTAGCCAATAGTAATATGACCACGTCAACGTGACAAATACTGAATGAGTACTTGGGTAGATGTAAACATTATAATCGCTTTTAATACTGTAAAGTATAATGTTGTGTCATTATATTAAAAATGAATGTACCCACCAGTATTTCTAGCTGATAAAATGTTTTTAAAACGCGTTTCAGGTAACATAATGTGAAGCTAAAAGAAGCCAGGTCAGCTCAGAAAATTTTTATTTTAGGCGAAGTCCTTTATAGAAAAAATGCTTCATAAATTTAAAGTTGAAATAAAAATTACAAATAAAAAACCAAGAATACAGGCGCCTCGCGGGCTGCGACTCGAAAACCAATTTCGGTCGCGGGGCGCGACTAGCTGTGATGACCGGGCACGCCTCGTGTCGAAGCTAGATGGGTGAGTCGCCAAGGCTAGATCCTAGTCTACACGAATCGCGGGCCGCGAGAAAGACAGGGAAGTGGGTCGTGGGGCGCGAGCGGGCCCGCGTCCAGCCTATAAAAGGAGGCCTCTACCTCAGTTTTGTTCGTTCAATACTTTTCTTTCTGTCAGTCCCTATAGTAACTAAACGTTGCTCGATATACTACCCCTAAATAACGAAGCTCTACTACGTTGTAAGAACGGTAACCTCTGTTTCATTGATTTGTAACCCTACCCGGTTGACATAGGACCCAACGGTGCATGTTGAGGCTCTGTCAGACTAAGCCGTTGGAGTTCTGTCCCGTGATGTATGGCTAAAAGTGACTTATCCTACCCGGTTGACATAGGACCCAACGTGTATGTCGAGGCTCTGTCAGACTAAGCCGTTTGAGTTCTGTCCCGTGATGTATGGATTAATGTGACTTGGGTTATTTTAATAACACGCGTGCGTTGTGTATTTTTAATAGATAACAATCAGGAACAGTTGCCAGAAAACCAGTAGGATTACCAAACAAACCATAGTACATACATTCTCTTTTCTCAACCTGTTTTTACAAAAAACCTTAAATGTTTTTCAGTTGTACTTACAGTGATTAAGTCTTTGTATTCTACCAATGCTGCCGGTATGCGGGGTTTTGTATACACTACTGAATATAGCATTGCTATTGGACGACGAGTTAGCCAATAGTAATATGACCACAGTCAACGTGACAAATACTGAATGAGTACTTGGGTAGAAGTAAACATTATAATCGCTCTTAATACTGTAAAGTATAATGTTGTGTCATTATATTAAAAATGAATGTACCCACCAGTATTTCTTGCTGATAATACGTTTTTAAAACGCGTTTTAGGTAACTTAATGTGAAGCTATAAGAAGCCAGGTCAGCTCGGAAAATTTTTATTTTAGACGAAGTCCTTTATATAAAAAATGCTTCATAAATTTAAAGTTGAAATAAAATATACAAATAAAAACCAAGAATGCAGGCGCCTCGTGGGCCGCGACTCGAAACCCCATTTCGGTCGCGGGGCGCGACTAGCTGTGATGACCGGACACGCCTCGTGTCGAAGCTAGATGGGTGAGTCGCCAAGGCTAGAGCCTAGTCTACACGACTCGCGGGCCGCGAGAAAGACATGGATGTGGGACGCGGGGCGCGACAGGGCCCATGTCCAGCCTATAAAAGAAGGCATTTGGCCTCAGTTTCATTCGTTCAATTCTTTTCTTTCTCTCAGTCCCTATAATAACTAAACTATGCTCGATATAATACCCCTAAATAGGGAAGCTATGCTACATTGTAAGTATGGTAATCCTGTTTACTGATTTGTCACCCTACCCGGTTGACATAGGACCCAACGGTGCATGTCGAGGCTTTGACAGACTAAGCCGTTGGAGTTCTGTCCCGTGATGTATGGATAAAAGTGACTTATCCTACCCGGTTGACATAGGACCTAACGTGTGTGTCGAGGCTCTGTCAGACTAAGCCGTTGGATACCTGTCCCGCGATGTATGGATTAATGTGACTTGGGTTATTTTACTAACACGCGTGCATTGTGTATTTTTAATAGATAACAATTAGGAACAGTTGCCAGAAAACCAGTAGGATTACCAAAGAAACCAAAGTGAGTACATTCTCTTTTTCTCAACCTGTTTTTACAAAAACCTCAAATGTTTTTCAGTTGTACTTACAGTGATTAAGTATTTGTATTCAACCAATGCTGCCGGTATGTGGGGTTTTGTATACACTACTGAATATAGCGTTGCTATTGGACGACGAGTTAGCCAATAGTAATATGACCACAGTCAACGTGACAAATACTGAATGAGTACTTGGGTAGAAGTAAACATTATAATCGTTCTTAATACTGTAAAGTATACTGTTGTGTCATTATATTAAAAATGAATGCACCCACCAGTATTTCTTGCTGATAAAATGTTTTTAAAACGTGTTTCAGGTAACTTAATGTGAAGTTATAAGAAGCCAGGTCAGTTCGGAAAATTTTTATTTTAGACGAAGTCCTTTATAGAAAAAAAGCTTCATAAATTTAAAGTTGAAATAAAAAATACAAATAAAAACAAAGAATGCAGGCACCTCGCGGGCCGCGACTCTAAAACCCCATTTCAGTCGCGGGGCGCGACTAGTTGTGATGACCGGACACGCCTCGTGTAGAAACTAAATGGGTGAGTCGCCAAGGCTAGAGCCTAGTCTACACGACTCGCGGGTCGCGAGAAAGACAGAAAAGTGGGTCGCGGGTCGTGGGCGCGAGCGGGCCCACGTCCAGCCTATAAAAGGAGGCCTTTGGCCTCAGTTTTGTTCGTTCAATTCTTTTCTTTCTCTCAGTCCCTATAATAACTAAACGATGCTCGATATAATACCCTTAAATAGCGAAACTCTGCTATGTTGTAAGTATGGTAACCCCTGTTCATTGATTTGTCACCCTACCGGTTGACATAGGACCCAACGGTGCATGTCGAGGCTCTGTCAGACTAAGCCGTTGGAGTTCTGTCCCGTGATGTATGGCTAAAAGTGACTTATCCTACCCGGTTGACATAGGAACCAACGTGTATGTCGAGGCTCTCTCAGACTAAGCCGTTGGAGTTCTGTCCGCGATGTATGGATTAATGTGACTTGGGTTATTTTACTAATACGCGTGCATTGTGTATTTTTAATAGATAACATTTAGGAACAGTTTCCAAGAAAACCAGTAGGATTACCAAAGAAACCAAATGAGTACATTCTCTTTTTCTCAACCTGTTTTACAAAACCCTCAAATGTTTTTCAGTTGTACTTACAGTGATTAAGTCTTTGTATTCAGCCAATGCTTCCGGTATGTAGGGTTTTGTATACACTACTGAATATAGCGTTGCTGTTGGACGACGAGTTAGCCAATAGTAATATGACCACAGTCAACGTGACAAATACTGAATGAGTACTTGGGTAGAAGTAAACATTATAATCGCTCTTAATACTGTAAAGTATAATGTTGTGTCATTATATTAAAAATGAATGTACCCACCAGTATTTCTTGCTGATAAAATATTTTTAAAACGCGTTTCAGGTAACTTAATGTGAAGCTATAAGAAGCCAGCTATGGAGCACTGAAGGCTTAAAGAAAGTGGCTATAAAAGTTACCTAAATAAAACGGAGTTTATGTTTTCTATAAAGTAGGGTTCACCCCTACAAATGTATTGTACTTAACACTTGGGTTTCATCCCATTTGTTTAATAATAAAAGTTGGTGTTTTAGAACTCTGCTAATATATTTCCTAACTACGATCCTGATGAAAAAATTTTCCGCTGCATATTTAATAAACACCAATACCACTTGACTGGCTCACGGCTCCCCCTCCCGAGTATAGGGGTCGGGGGTAAGACAGCAGAGGTTCCACGTGGAAGATAAATGTCTTCCATGTCAAAAGGGAAAACAACATAAGAAACCTCATAAGTCAAAAATAGTAAATTCCATAGATGCCCCTTATGAATTACTTCATATGGATCTCTTCGGTCCAGTGAATGTAAGGAGCATAGGTGGAAAGTACTATTGTCTTGTTGTCACTGATGATTATTCACGTTACTCATGGGTTTTCTTTTTAGGTACAAAGGATGAGACAGCTGTGTTGCTGATAGATCTTTTTACAAAATTAGAGAATGCCATGAAGCTCGAATCAAGAGGATAAGGAGTGATAATGGCACGGAGTTCAAGAATCGGATTCTGGATCTCTATTGCTTGCGAAAGGGAATTGAACATCAATACTCTGCTCCTTATACACCTCAGCAGAATGGAGTCGCTGAGAGGAAGAACAGGACGTTGATTGAAGCCGCTAGGACTATGTTGTCTGATTCAAAGCTTCTAGTTCTTTTCTGGGGAGAAGCTTCTAAATAAAGTTTTAACCGTTAAACATTTTAACTAAACATTTCATGAACTTATGCTTAACGAAAAACCAACTTTGAAAGGCTTTGAACCATTTGGATTACCCTGCCCGATTGTGAAAAACAAAGATAAACAAAAATTCGGTGAAGTAGCTGACAAGGGCTATTTTCTAGGTTATGTACCTAGCACACCGAATAAAAGGGTTTTTAATCTAAAAACGGGTAAAATTGAGGTTGTGTTTAATGTGGAAATCACGAGTTATACGCCTCAACAATCAACGAGTGGTCCTGCTATATTATATGATTATGAGAGTGTCTTTAAATCATTTAATATTCCTGAATTTCCATTGCAGATGAGTCTCAGTTGATCTAAACTGCGATTAGTGAGGATGAAGAGGGTGACTTCATGCCGAGATTGAGTATTTCGATGACAGATGCTCCAGGAACTTCCTCAACTGAAACTGCAGATGCAGCGGATTCAAGCGATAGTGATTCTGAACCTATTCAGGGGGAGGATTTCACTAATCCGTTTGCAAATCAGAATATTCAGGGGGAGGTTGGATCCAATTTGAGTGAAAATTTGAAGTTGATACCATTGCTACTACAAGAGCAAACAAAGATCACCCAGTTGAGAACATTATAGGTGATGCTGCTGCAGGTGTTCAGACAAGAAGAGGTGTTATTGAAGGTTACTATTTGTTTGCTTCGATACTTAAGACAGGGAGTGTTTGTATAGCTGTTTCATTGCTCAAGAGGAGCCAAAGAATGTGCACATGGCTCTGAAAGATAGCTCTTGGGTTGAAGCGATGCAAGAGGAATTAGATCAGTTCAGGAAGTTGAAGGTTTGGGAACTAGTTGACTTGCCTGAAGGAGAAAGAGAGATTGGCACCAAGTGGGTGTTTAAGTGCAAGAAAGATGACCGAGGGATTGTGACGAGAAACAAGGCTCGGTTAGTCGTTAAGGGGTTCAATCAGCAAGAAGGGATTGATTATACTGAAGTGTTTGCACCAGTGGCAAGGTTGGAAGCAATCCGTTTGTTCCTAGCTTTTGCTTCATTCAAGGGCTTCAAAGTTTACCAACTTGACGTGAAGAGTGCGTTTCTTTACGGGAAAGTCCAAGAGGTGGTGTATGTCTCACAACCAGATGGGTTTACTGATCCAGATTATCCAGATCGGGTGTATAAGCTGAATAAGGCACTATATGGATTGCATCAGGCACCCAGGGCGTGGTATGAGACACTGTCAGCTCATTTATTGAAGAATGGCTTTGAAAGAGGTCAGATTGACAGTACACTATTCATTAAGAGAAAGAAAGAAGATTTTCTGCTGGTTCAGGTGTACGTGGATGACATCATTTTCGGGTCATCTGATGAGAGCATGTGTGTTGAATTTGAAAAGGTGATGAAGAGCAAGTTCGAGATGAGTGCGATGGGTGAGTTGTCCTACTTTCTGGGATTACAAGTTGAACAGAAGAAGGATGGGATGTTTATACATCAGACAAAGTATGTGTATGACATTTTGTCTCGTTTCAAAATGGAGGATTACGCTACTTTCAACACACCTATCTGCGAGAATCACAATCTTGGCCCAGATCATGAGAGTGTGGAAGATGTTGATCCAACTCAATACAGGGCAATGATTGGTTCTCTTATGTACTTGACTGCCTCACGACCTGACATTATGTTCGCAGTGTGCCTCTGTGCCAGATAGCAGGCGAATCCAAATGAGTCTCACATGAAGGCAGTGAAGCGGATTCTTCGTTACTTGAAGGGGAAACCTAAACTTGGCTTGTGGTATCCAACTGCTAGTGACCTGAAGTTTGTTGCTTACACTGATTCAGACTTTGGAGGATGTAAGTCTACCAGAAAATCTACTACTGGTGGTTGTCAGTTCTTAGGAGGCAGGATTGTGTCTTGGCAATGCAAGAAGCAGTCCTGCGTGTCTACCTCTACGTGTGAAGCTGAATATATTGCTGCGGGTAGCTGTTGCTCTCAGGTTCTCTGGATACAACAGCAGATGCGTGATTACGGTTTGAATTTCACTCGTACTCCTATAATGATAGATAAAATGCCGCCATTTCAATCACAAACAATCCCGTAAAGCACAGTAGGACAAAACATAATGACATTCGTCATCATTTTATACGGGATTGTGCTGAAAAGAAATTGATTGAACTTCATAGAGTCGACACACTAGATAACCTTGCAGATCTTTACACAAAAGCATTTGACAGGGCTCGTTTTGAACATCTAGTCGAACTCAACGGGATGAGGAATCCTGAATAACCAGTTTTTCATAAGAATTTTGTAAATAGTTTACTTTTTTCTTAAAAAAAATTCAAAAACATAAAAAATAGAAAACCTTAAAAATACAAAAACATGAAAAATGAAAAATGAGTTTTCACTGTGTGAAAAAGAAGAGATGATATCCAAGACCAATGACTACAAGATTCTGAAGACTAAAGTTACCTTTGCGAGCTATTGTCAAGGGGGAGTTTGTTTGTGCATTTTATGTTACAACAGCTTGATTTGGTCTTTGGATATTTGATCAAAACTTGGAGTGTGTGAAGATCTCATGGATTCCGAGTTTGCATGAAGCTTGAAGGAATCCGAGTTTATCAAGATCAAGCTTGTCCAAATTTATGTGAGATCATGAAGTCCGAGTTTGGCTTGTGGAATGAAGTTCGAGTTTAGCAAATGGATATTGAGTCGAGTTTGTGATGTCTCACAAAATCGAAATTGTTAATTAATGTCCAGTCCGAGTTTAGTCTTTGTATTTGTTTAGTCCGAGTTTGTTTATTATTGTAAATGGGCCTAGCCCAGTTTGCATGGCTATGTTATATAAACATTGTTGCACTAGGGTTTTAGGTGAGACACTAGAGAGAGTTGCAGAGAGTTGTGTGTGAGAAATCTACAGAGAGTGGCTGAGAGATTTCTTGTTTGATCTTGAGTGATTGTAAAACTATTGGGTTTGATAATCATAGAAGATCGTTTGAAATACTTGTTTGTTTCTTCATCTACATCACTTGTTTCTGTGTTTGCATTGATCCATCAAGGGGATTCCGCACCCTTGATTGATTGTCAATCTCGTTACGATCCACGTGATAGGGGGACCTACATAGGAGTCTTTGGTTTCTCATTTGTAAGATTCAGAGATTTTGTCACGACAGATGCGAAGCTCTGTCCAAGTGTTTCCAGGATCTGTAACATCTACACATTAATGAAACAGTGATTAATCAGTAACAAACTTGTATCCATTGTCGCTTATGCAAACAAATTCCGCACGTTTACCTTAGGTTTGCCAAATTAGGACCCGAACGATCCGTACAACGGACCTTGCGTTTTTACTTTGAATTCATGTTTTTTTAGCTCACTCATCCCAAAGGTCTCAACCGTTTCGTGACTAATATAAGGTCAAACCAGTGTAAGTTGCAAACAATGACTATTTCTTAATCTCTAGATCCACAATTGGGATGGACGAGATGGCTCTCCCGATCGGGAGAGTATAAATTATGAAAGGGAAAAGGAGAGACCAAGATGGAGGGGACAGGACGGTGCCCCCACCCCACCCTACATCAGTACCGCCCCATTGCCATCCCGAAACTATTCAGTGTGCATTTAGGATGATTGATTTTTGGGACATGATATTTGCAATTTGGTCAACTCCAGTTCAGCCTGTATATGATTTAGCCCAACATCCTCACCAATGTAAAAAAGACACTGTTCTATGATGGGTTAAGGTACCATTCTAATCTACTCATAGTGGTTGTGGGATCTACAAAAGAACAGATGATATCTAAAAGCCAAAACATGATTCTCAGATCAAGAAATAAATACACAATGAAGCAATTCTCTCCCCAAAGATAGTGAATCTGGAACATCTGTTTCAAGAGCATGGCTAACATCAATTGAAGACTTAGAACCATTGTTCAAGAGTACAAGCATTTGTTTAAGACTAGCATCTGTTGAAGACCAAAGCCCTGATCAAGCAAAGGTCTGATGAGAAAGACCAAACATCTGTTAGGCCAAACAGATGTTTGGGCAACTGTAACAGATGATAGGCTAGAAAGTGTTTTCTCAATGTAACACTACTTTATTTCAACAGTGTTTAGTATAGCCTAGATCAGAGGATAAGAATTGCTCAGATGTGTGCACACATCTGAGGAATCTTTTCATTTAGGAATGTTAGATGTCGCTATTAGGGTGATCTCAGCACATGATGAATAGAGCTTTAGTACTTGTATAAATAGATCACACTTGTTAGTGATCTATTCATCACTTCATACACATTCTCTTTTGTGCGAATAACTCTAGTGAGTGATCGGCTGAGGGGAGATTGTAAAATCATTGTTGTAAAACTTTTGAGTATATGAATCACTCTAAACCCGTTTATGACAATATCTCTCTATTTGTGAATATTATTGTGATAATCAATATTTGTTTGCAAATATCAAACTCAGATCTTAATAGTGTCTCATAACTTAACTCGTTATTTTGTTGAGTAGCTTTTCTAATAAATACCATTGGTGTAGGGTAAAGTATCATTGGTTGAGTTATCTCTCTAATTCGCTCTTTTAGATGCCTTTTCTGAATTGCATAATTACTTGTGGTTTTTATGCAAAACCATTATGGTTTGAGCTGCCTATTTTTCCATACAAATCAGAAACACATCTCGTTATTTGTTTTAGTTACTTCTAATTCAATTCATGGCCTAGTATTGTATGCCAAAGCATTGTGATTTAGCTACTTCTAATTCAATTCATGGCCTACTATTGTATGCCAAAGCATTGTGTGTTGAGCTACCTCTCTAATTTGTTGTAAGACCCATGCTTAAATAATTGAAATTCTATAAAATTTTCGCTTTTAGATGTATGAATGCAATTATATGTCCGTACAAAATTCGAGTTTCATAAAACTTTATTCTTATAAGTCATATCAAACACGTTTCGTTGTTTGATTTCATAAAGACTAAACATCATGCGGAAGCTTGAATTTTGATCGTGTTCGGTTCTTCGTTGAGCTTGATCATCATCCGGTGCTTCAAATAAATACCTAGATTTCATAATCAAGAAATATGTTAGTTTTATATAGTTTGTAACTAATCTAGATAAGCCCGAGAGCTCAAAACAACAAAATAACATTTTTGATCAAAACCCCGCCGTAAGCTACGGCTCTGTACCGTAGCTTACGGTGCATAGTTCCTTTTTATAAACCCCCATCGTAAGCTACGTCTCTGTACCGTAGCTTACGGCACATAGTTTCTTATTTAATCAGAATATGCCAGCCGTAAGCTACGGCTGGCTACCGTAACTTACGGTGGCTTCTGCAGATTTCTCATCTTTGCCATTTTATTACGGAGACCTCCGTAACTTGTTCAATTCTCATCCATTTCACTTGAAATTTGTTTCTAAATGTCCGTAAAATATTTGCCTACATATTTAACCTGGGATCCTTAACCCGGATTCAAAACTTTTATGAATTATGCAACCATTACCCGGTTTATGCGTATGTTCATTTTGACCCATTAAGAGATATAGGCATTTAAGCTTAAACATCACTCCTTCTAATCACCGAGAATTTAAGTTTTATCAAATATAAACCATAGCCCCTAACTTGTCTTCATATTTCCAATAACATTTCGCTCACGATACTCAATTCACATTCATATATGTTTGACCCATTTTATTTGCCTTTGTGAATACCATCACTTATGAACAAACCACAACTTTAATTACCTTACCCATTACTCGGTATATTATCCTTGCATATCACGCTTCCAATACCTGGCTCGTGCATATGCTTATTTGACCCGTTAGAGAAATGAGCATTCTTACTTAAGCCTTTAAAATACTCAACAACCCATCCATTAGGTTATCTAACTAAATCAAAATATACTAGTTCTTTTTTCTTAGCAATGATCACAAGCGTCTAAAAATCATTTTTACTTGAAATCATTGTTTGTTTGACCCATTAAGAGTATTAGGCTCGTTGGTTCCCTTACTCAATTATTTGCAGCTTTCCTTAATGTTGCTCATCATTTTTACCCGGTACAAATTGCCTTTATTCATTTGAACCGTTTAGAAGCTCGAGTTATTTAAACTCATGTCTTCTACAACCCAACCAATCCTAGTTGGATCATATGCCCTCACTAAGAGCACGACCACTACACATACCTGGCGTGGGTCATAGCAATGACCCGTTAACGATACTTGCAATTCTATTCACTAATTTATAGCTATGCATGCCCATTCGTCATGCTTACCTGTAAGCATGAAACTTAACAACTAAGCATCAAATATCATCCTCAAATGGTGATAACATCACCATTTGACCCAATTGTCAAATTGACCCGCTTATTGGCTTATCTTTTTGCATTTCGTTATAACCAAGCATTTTTTATTGCAAAAAGGTATTTACTTATCATTTTACTCATTTAACCCGCTATGGTTCGCACCATAGGGTCTCGTTTCAAAACTCATTATGTTAATAACCGATTATATGGTTATTCACTATTTCTTTTGTTTGACCCATTGTGGTTTACACCATAGGGTCCTATTTCTATGATTCTTTACCATAATTTAACTAGTTCCACCCATTTTGACTCGTTTCATGGCTTCCACCAAGGGGTCTCACCTTAACGTTTTTCTCTTTTGTCACAAACATTAGTTCGTCCTTACTTTATCCATTTGACCCGCTTCATGGTTTACACCATGGGGTCTTATTTTGACATTTTTAGCTATTAACCGCAACCATTTCAAACCATATATTCCTATCACTTATGTAGCGATTACATACTAGAAAGTTAAGCCTTACTTACCTTGCGTCCGTTTAAGCCTTCTAGTGTCTTGATCCGTTTAATCCATTTCTTTCCAAGCTCCCACCTAGTTTGTCAAGAGTCAAATATCACATAACATCCACAAGATGATTAGGTTAGTCATTTTACATCATGACCATCACACCTTATGGATCTTTTTACCGAAATTCTCATTCGATTCTATTCTAAGTCACATTGACATATTCTAATGCACTAACAAGTTCAATAAAACTCATTTAGGCATTTTATCAAACATTTGTGGCTGGGCATCATTTTTAGGGCATCATTTTAGCTAAATTTCTCAACCAAAATCACCATATTTCTTTATCAAAAAATCAAGTTAACATTAACATCAACATTCAACTATTACACTCTAATTCTTCCTTTCTTACCAATTAATCACAAGTTCACTTTCATGTCCAAAAACCCATTTCTTAGCAGGTATTAACACTTGCATCAAACTCTTAATATGTTCAAGTAACTCAATATACAAGCAAGTATGATGATCATGAACATCAAAACAACACCAATTCCATCATATCACAAAACCCACTTTATGACATGTATGAGTATATACTTAAATCTCTAAATGGTTTAAATATTTCACATATTCTAGCATGTATCATGATTATAAACATCCATATATTATAATTTCACCACACTAACCATAATATTGAACTCAAGGTTATCACCTTCAAGTTTCTCTTCACATGAAATTCATGAAATCAAGTTTTACAACATACCTTATGCTCACTAAGTCTAGATATCACTATTTCATCATCATGCACGCATTTCTTGAAGGATTTGGCCTTCAATTTGATGGAATTGGATCAACAAGGGTTTGACCCCTTGTTTGCTCTCCTGATGATCGATCCACACACACACACACTATGTGTGTGTTGTGTTTTATTTTTTTGTTTATAAAATACAAGTTTCTTTTTTGACCACTTGGGTACCTCAAGTTTAGTTTTGATTTAACAAGGCTACTACTCATGTTTTATTACCTATATACATGTTACTAACTAGGTTAATTCATTCCTAGTTATTTTGTTTACGGGTTTACTTTTACCACTAACGGTACTTCACCTGCTCTTTAATATTAACGTGGTTTGATTATCAAACCTGTTTTTGGGGTGTTACATTCGTTCATAATGATCAGAAACTTATCTTGTTATTTCGTTGAGCTACCATTTAACTCCCTTCAGAGCTTGCGCTTATATGGCAAAACAGAACTGGTTGAGCAACTTCATTATTCGCTTTAATAATGCAATACTTATGATCTATTGTTGTTGATTTTGTATGCAGTGAATTGTTGTATTTAGGTTTTCAATCTACATTACTCTATTACATATGTAACACTTGGTAATACAACACATATACCGTATTAATGTATTTTGGATGTCACAAACAAAACAAAAATGTCTCGAACAACATTGTTTCTAGAGCTATATGCATACTAAATCAAGGGCATTCGAACCATGAGAAACGTGAAAAAAGAGTCATATGGACCACGAGTCACACGAAGCAAGAGTCAACTTCAATGCCAAAACAACATAAAATTAATTCCTAACAACTTAACTTAGTAATTTAATTTATTACAACTTAAATTAGTAGTGTAAGCTCCATTTAGTTATAGTTAACAGTTTATCATCTTTTAAACTTTATACTTACAACAACTTAATCAACTTGTCCGTCTTAGATATGAATCGTGACACACATGATAAAGATTGTAGCATTTAGCGAGAGCTTTAAATCCTGCAGAAGTCGCTCTTATGGTGATGTATGCAATCTATACTAAGATTTTGATCTTATCATATTGTGTGTATACACACTATTTGTCACGCATCTATCTTGATCATACATCTATTTTAATATTCATATTTTAGTTATACAGTATTAGGCATATGGGATATGCATTTTCAAAACTTGATCTTGTAATCCTAGAAAATTAGAATAAGATAATTAGCTACAATAAAGTAGTAAACTAAAGAATAATCATGGAATATTAATAAGATGTATCGTGGCCTTGTGGGATTTGGTGGGACAATAAGTCAAAAATAAAAGGGTACACAAGGATTCACTGGGCCTATAGAAGATCACACTTGGCCCATATCATAGAGTAATACAAAACATTCCATGAGAAAAAGGTAATATATTTTTTCTTAAAATAATAATTAACGTCATAAATCCGGTTTTGTATAAAGAAATGTTATAATAATACTAAATTATTGTCGTTAAAAAGACTAAATCAACTCATTTCACAATAATTGATAGGTCGCTCAATAATACAAGCGAGAAGTCCGGTCAAATTATGTTTCTATAATACTACTTTACGTTATGTGCATTTCTATGATATAGTTAATTTTGTTACAGTAAAAACCAATATTTAGGTAACTTAAATAGGAGAAATTATACACAATTTGATTAAAAAGCGTACCTGTTATTATATGCAATGAATTGAAAATCTTTTGTTTGAAGTAAAAAAAATTCATAATTTGTAAGAGCATTCACATCCCTTCCATCATATTTTTACCCTATATTACACTAAAAATACTATTTTTTCTCTCTCCTATTCAGTTAAATAATATTTTCTTATACATTTATCATTACCTTTACTCTCTCCTTCACTCGCAAGCACTTTCAAAATATATTAAAAAATTATAGGGGGTGAATAGTGTACCTTCAAATATACGATGAACAGTAACATTTTCTATCTCCTCCACTCACAACCACTTTTTACACTTTCATAATATAAAAACTTCACACACACGTTTTGATGGAAGGGATATGAATGCTCTAACAGTCTAATGTAAAGTTTACTTTAAAATCCAAATTTAGAGTATGATTTAGACATGTGATCAAATCAAGTGGTCATGTTTTGGAAGGTTTTGTATTGGATTACGGCCTCAGTTAGATGATAATAGTCTTCTCTTTTATATAGTGTTTGATTATGTGGGGTTGACAATAATTGTGATGCTGCAAGGTGTTGTTGTATGACGAGAAGAAATATAGTGTGAGTGTGAGGGAGGAGAAGTGGTTGATGGATGAAAGAAAGGAAAGAGATGGAGCTGAGAGGTTGTTGTGATTAACATATTATATTATAATATATATTAAATTCCATTATGATAGCTACAATAAATTTGTTTATTTTTTGTTTTGATTCTTAGGCATACGTAATAGTTAATGCCTCTTAAGGGGTATTTTCCTCCACATCAATACCTATAATGCCATTAAAAAGTGTGTAATGGTTAACCCCTTATTTATGCACCATTCAATCATTACTTTCCAAATTTGTTATCCTCATTGGGCATTATACTAGAAATGTCCATTCCTCTTCATACCATATAAAGCCCACGGGGATGGTGTTAGGGGCATTATCAAATCACTTCACGCCCCTATAATGCTCCATTACTCATGGTCTTAAAAGTTTTATTTTCTTAATTTAGCCACATGAAATCTAAACATAACTTATTTTATTTTTATAAACCAGATAGGAAAGATAAATAATTAAATATTTTATACTCAAATACTTTTTTCCCGTGTTTTATTAGATATGTTAAATAATTTGTGTTTTATTTATTCTATACTTCTTTTAGTTTTATAATAGTTATAGTTTTATTTGGTTCTTTTTATTTAATTTATAAATCAGTTGTAATAAACTTGGATAGGCCACCGCTTTACTCGAGTTTAATTGATGACGTAACTTTTTCGTGATTGATGAATATACCGTTGCATATGTTTTTATCTACATCTCAATGGTTTTACTCGAGTTTAATTTATGACGTAACTTTTTCGTAATTTGTCAATGTACGGTCACATGTGTTTTTATCTGTATCTTGATGGTTTTAACCGTGTTTAATTTACAATGTAACGTACCACCGCAACGCGTGGGGTATTTTACTAATGAAAGTGAAAATCTAACGTGTTCGTTATTTATCGCTACTAGAATTGTGATTTGTACTTGCATAATTCACTCTCTTTTAGCTCTAACTAGAATTTTGATTCACGCGTTGCGGTGGTGTTGAAACTTAAATAACTCGAATACATACCATCAAATGTTTGACCAACTCGTTTTCCAAACAAAATTTACGTCAAAACTTAGACCAACTAAAAACACACATATAAATAAGCACGCAAAGTAATATATTTAATTTGACTCATTACCGAAAAAAAATTACGTCAAAACGTAAACCAAGTTGGATTTATACCAAAACTACTTAAAGATAAACACATAAGAAATAGTGTTTTTTGAATTAAAGAATGTCAAAACGACAAGTAACTCAAATTTGTACTGCCTAGTGCAAACGTAAAAAATTATGTCATAACGTACACCAACTGAAATCGTACATGAAAATAAACACGTAAGTGTATTATACTTAACCCACGTACATAGGTATAAACACGGAAAACTCGAAAGAGTCAAATAACATTTTACAAAGTTATTAAAAAGTTGAGGAACATAAATGCTAATACTAAAATTAAGAAATATAAAAAGACAAACACAGAAAAAAACAAAAACAAAATAAAAACAAAACAAAATAAAACCTTCACATTAACATTGGAATAAGCACGTAAGCGTATTATATTTAACCCGCACACATAAGTATAAACACATAAACTCAAAAATGACAAAATAATATTTTACAAAGTTATTAAAAAGTTGAAGAGTGTAAATGCCAATAATATAATTAAGAGATAAGACAAACACAAAGAAAAGAAAAAAAAACAAAATAAAACCTTCACATTGACATTGGCTACAATGAAAAGAGTTTACTAAATTGTTATATATATAATTTACCGATTAACACCACTACAATTGTTTAGACGAGTAGTGGGCCATCATTGATAATGTCCATCTTTTGGGGGTTACGAGATATATAGCATCAAGCTTTTCTTTCAAAATCAAGCTACTCACCAGACGTTTTCACAATCATGTAACACCCATTTTTCAAAGATCACTCCTTAAGAAGCGATGTACGAAACATTATAGGGCTTTATCTTTATCATGTGTATACAACTTCACGCCCAATTAAATTAACATTCATGTCTATACCTAGTTAACTAGAGTAGATATTGTCTCTTCAATTGAATTTCTATTCAACTTGTCCTCTCAATAATATTTTATATTAACCGATACTTAATTTTAAGTTTATTAGTATAAGTTTTAAAGTTTATTGCATATTATAATAAAAATAAAGTAGTATTCTTTGCTTTCATTGAAAAAAGCCCAATAAAATAATCCTGGAGTCGGTGGACAGTTTTGCTGTTTGACGCTTTGTCCAGATGCACGTAAAAACAGTTTCATGCAATCTCTTGTATTGTTAACTTGCTTTAATATATATTTTTAAAACTAGTGTGTTATACCTCACTGTGCGGTGGGGCGACCCAATTATTAATGAAAGCGTAGACGTAATAGTAAAAATAACGTTAATGCAGGAATTCGTTTGATATTGGTTCGGTTCAATAAGATACCGACACTTACTGAAAGAGAAACAAAAAAAGTCATGATACGACCAAAAAATACCGGATGTGTTTACATCAATCGAAACAATAAAACAAATATCAATTTCGGTACTGATGTTGTTCAGTCAGTATTCGACCGTTTGTTTTGTTACATGTACAACACCAGGTTCGATTGAAACTTAAAAAAAACAAAAAATAGAAAAGAAAAAGGAAAGATAAACTTTTTTTTTCATAAAAGACAAAAATCACCGTATCTAAGAAGTTCAAAAATTATATATATATAATATTTAACTAGTTTGATTCCTCGTGCTACGTGGTGGAAATTCGGTCGATATTTGTTCTGTCCGTTACGGTACCAACACTCCTTATAGTAACCGATTGAAAGCCATTTGTACCAATTCCAATAATACCGATGCTGATGTTGTTTGATCTGAATTTGTTTGTTTCGTCAGGGTACCGATATTTATATAGCTTATGATACTAAAACATGTTCTTATTATAAATATAAATTTATACTGGAATGTTGAGAGATAAAAATGAAACACGACCGCATATTAAGTTTGTTTTATAAAGTTAACGAATGTAGGTTATTAGAGAAAACTGAAATTAAATAAAAATTAATGGGTTAAAGGCGTATATGAAGATTACGATTCCCCCACGCTACGTGGTGGGAATTCAGTCAGTATTTGTTCGGTTTGTTATAGTACTGACATTCGCTATAGTAACTGAAGAGAAAACCAAGAAATTAAATCGAGATACTCCCAAAAGGATATAAGTGTGTGCTTTAAATCAACTGAAATCATAAAAACGAATAGCTATACCAACTCAAATAGTTCACAATATAAAAAAATACTCTTATTTTGAATATATCTTATATAATAATGTCGAGGAAAAGCAGTAACGTAGCTGTATATTCATTTATCTGAAAAAGAAGGTAACAAACGTATGTCATTAGAAAAAATAAATAAATAAAATATAATTTGGTTAAAGGCGTATATATAACAAATATCGGTACCGGTTCCATTAATACTAATATCGGCATCTATGTTGTTCGGTCGTAATCGATTCAGTTGTCCACACAATTGGTATGGTATAGGCACACGTATTGCTTACATACACAAAAAAACTATTTTTTTATAATAGAAAACAACTATGTATGCAGTTTCAAAAAAAAAACTAACGAACGCATGATATCATACAAAAACTAAAATTTTAAAATATTTAATGGTAGGTTATATATTCTTCTAAATTGTTTAAATGCAAAAGTAAAGCAACTGATAGTGCATGCTAGTATAGATCTCATTTGCATATGTGTGCATATGGTGGTCAATACAAAAGAAAAGAAAATTTGTTGTTCAAAATCAAATAGAAAAACTAAATTCTTAAAATGTTAAATTGTAGGTTATATATTCTTCTAAATTGTTTAAATGCAAAAGTAAAGCAATCGATCATACCCACACACACTCTTACTCTCTCTCTAACTACTAGAACACCACCAACACCATCCGACCACAACCACAACCTACATGCAACCACCACTACCAAACAAACCCTAATTCAGATTCAAACAAACCCATACTCAAACCTAATCCAGATTCAAGCTCCTAACTGTAGGACCCAAACTTACATAACTAAATTTTTTTATAAAAGATCTTGCAATGTCGATAAGAGCAAGATAACATACTTACAAAATTCAGATTTAACAAAAACATAGGTACTTAAGTCATTTTAGTTACATCAACAAATTCGGTTTATCAACATCTTAAGCAAAAGCGAAAACTTGATATACGGTAGTGTTCGGTTCTTTGACAACTTGATCTTCATCCAAAGGTTTAAAATGTTCACCTATAACCAAAACCGTCATAAACGTTAGTTATGATAGTTTTATAATCCATATAATCATATTCAGAATGCAAAATAAACAACATAAGTGTTTTTGCTAGTTCAAGAGGGCCTCGCGAGCCGCGACTGGTATCATCCCAGCCTTCGCGGGGCACGACAGGCCCTAGCGGGGCGCAACCGAGATTGGTCCTATATGGGGCGCGAAAGCGCTGTTTTGACAGAAAGTTATTTAGCTGGTGCTGCATATTCCCAGCAAACCCATTTTTTATTAAAACGGTCATAACTTTCTCATTTCTTATCCGTTGTACGACCCATTTCTTCCTACATGATCGTAATTCGATTCTCCATCATATGGAGTTAAAATTCAACATCCGAACAAACGAAATTCTAAATTTTTAAGCACTCAACTTTATATTCAATTTCAACATATTTGACCCGTTCATGTTTTAAACCACAAACTTGTTTCTAAATAATCAGAAAGCATACACCAACGTATTTGACTCAAAATCTTTAGCTCGGGTTCATAACTTTTATGAATTACGTGACCAATACCCAAGCTATGCGCATAATTCGTTTTGACCCGTTTAGAGGATTTAAACATTTAAGTTTAAATCTCGCTCTTTCTTTTCACCCATCCTATTTCCACATTAAGATATCTATTTATCTTCCACCACGACTATATTTGTGGTGGATTTAATACAATGAAACATTCAGTCCGAATTTTACCCTTTGGTTAGTCCTTTTACGGAAAAGATCCAATTTGAGGCGTTTGACCCAAATGGCTTATACTTATTACTTTTTACACTTATCTAAGACTTACTTGATCATAACTCTTATTTCTAAACAACCCTTAAGGGTCGTTTGCCCGGTTTATCGATCAAGGGTGTTTTGGTTAACTTTAGTCCCTCCTTTTTCGACGAAGGACTTTCAATAACCTATTTGACCAAAATCACACATTTTAGCTAAAATCTTATTTACACATACCTGGCTCGGGTCAAAGTATTGACCCGTTTTAATGCCTCATCATATAATTGCTAATCAATAACAACGACATCTCACGCGCTATTCGTTCCTGTGAGCATAAAAACTCGACAACAACATTAATCACTAATGTCAAATGGTGATATCATCACCTTTTGACCGGTTTAGTCCATTTGATTAATTTACCGTTTTATCACGTCAGATCGTATCACGTCGGATCACCTTAATTAATTTACCGTTTTATCATAATCATAACAACTACAACAAGTTGGTGATCTAATAGAAAAGTATAAGCTTTACTTACCTTGCATCCAAATTACACTTTTCTTCGTACTTGATTCGTTTGACCCAATTCCCTCCAAAACTTCCACCTAGCTTGTCTAGCGTCAAACTATCATTATAATTCGTAAGATGGTTAGATTAGTCATTATCAATCACGACTATTCCACCTTACGGGGTTTACGTTGAATTTATTATTCGATCTTATCATTGGTTAGTTTGACTTTTAAAAAGTCAATTGACTTATTAACATATACAAATGCACAATTGGTTCATCGAACTCACTTAGGCATTTCATCCGATTACTTAATGAAATCAAATTTTACATACTAACTAGTAGGTAACATGATTTCAAGCATCTATAACATGATTTTAACATCAATTTCTTTATATTATACAAAGGCCCATCTTATGACAAGTATGATCATATACTCGAATTCATAGATTATTCAAACACTTTCTTGTCACCATCATGTATGATGATTCTAAACATGTTTATATCATCAATTTCATCATATTACTAAAACCCACTTATTTAAGTGTGGTAAATCATCTAAACTCTTAAATCATAGCAACATATGTATAATTTTCACTTAGGGTTTTGTTCCTAAGCAAGTATACATCACTAATTCAGCCATAACCTCTACGATTCATACATAAATCGCTACTCGTGATGTTCATCAAAATTTCACAACTTCATTAAACATCAAAATTCGACATACCTTATGATCCCCTAGCTTGGGTGATCGTTAATTCACGTTCATTCATGAATTTGAGCCCCAAATAGCCCTTCAATTTGATGTTATTTGATGAACTTTGGTTTTGGCTCCTTGGAGCCTTCTCTTGATCGATCCAGACACACACTTTGTGTGTGTTTTGTTTTGATTTTTATTTAATAATTAAACTTCTAAGTTATCCCACTTTGGTCCTTCATGTTTGGTTAGTTATTAAGTAGGCTTCAACCTACTTATTCCCAACAATATTTTCTCTTATTAACTAGGTTAAACATTCCTAGTTAACTTAGTGGGTTCGGAGAGGTTATAACCCGTTTTATTTTAAGTCCCGTTAACTCGGGCCTCTTGTAAACCTTTATTTTCACAAAAGCTTTCTTTCACCTTTTATTTAATATTAGGTTTATTTATTTAAACCTTAATATTCACCAGGTTAATTTTTACCACTAACGATATTTTACCAGTTCATTATTATTAACGTGGTTTAATTACCAAACCCGTTTTCGGGGTGTTACACTAACCCCCAAACAAACCCCCAATCTGGATTCAAGCAACCAATCATCAATTCAATCGCAACAAAAACCCTACCCCCATATCTACTCACCACAGACATATAAACAACCTGTGTGTCCAGATCTTAGAAATTCGGGTGGCCCCATATTCAATCCGGCAAGACAATCAGGTCGGCGACCCCATCCACACTAACCTGTGTGTTCAGATTCGAGCAAATCGGGCGATGGTGGCGGGTGTTTCGAACATAAGCAATGACGGTGGCGGTAGTTCGAACAAACCTGCGTGTCCAGATCTGACAAAATCGAGCGAAGGTCGTGGTGATTCGAACAGAAACAACAATGGTTGCGTGGTGGTGGTTGGCTGGTCTGCTGATGGTGGTTGCGTGGTAGGTGGCGATGTGTTTGCGGTGGTGTTATAGCGTTGGTGGTGCAATGGCGGAGGAGCTATGGGCGGTTGTAATGTGATGGCGGTTGTGGTGCTAAGGGTCGTGGTTGTCCAGATTGTATAGAGAGAGAGAGGATACAAGGAAGGAGAATGAGTTTTGAGTGAGGGTGGTTTTTTATTAAGTGTTTATGGTAAAATGACCTATCCTTATGTGGGGTCCATTAGGTAAGATTTAACTATTAAAATTAACTGAGTTAGTATCAAAGGATGTAATGTGCAAGGGTTTGCAAACATTGAATACGTTTTTTTGTAATTTTTTAAGATAAATGACACACTTTGCAATCTGGTGTTAACGTAAAGGACGATTTTGTAATTTACTCTAATAATAATAATAATAATAATAATAATAATAATAATAATAATAATAATAATTATTATCATTATTATTATTATATGATTTAAACCTTTTTATACCAAAATTTTACATTAACTAAAAACATAATATTGAAAAAAATATAGTTTACTGACTTCACACACATATTATTATATTAAATTTTATATATTTATTGAATAACGAATTTGTGCGATCTCCTTGACTTACAACAAGGTAAAAAGTAAAGCTATGAAGAATAAGATACTTGTGACTCGAATTGACACTAGTTTTTATGAAACTTCCTTCGGTATCATGTTTTGTGTTACCACTAGTTTTTTATGAAACTTTCTTCGGTATCATGTTTTTGAAAACCCTTGGGATTTTATTCAGTGAGATACAAAACTACTCAGAACAAATAAATATACGATGAAATGTAACAACCTACCAACTAAATAAGGAAAAGATAGATCACATATAAATTACAATAATATACAGAATGAATTCCGTAAATATAGTGCTGACTAATATCCCCCCTCAGTCACAGCAGGAGCGGGTCGGATGCAAAGACTGTCTTTAAACCGAGTAAATAGTTGACGTGAAAGACCTTTAGTAAAGATATCAGCATACTAGTAGTCAGCAGGAACATGAAGAACTCGAACAGAGCCAAGCCAAGCCAAACTTTTTCCCGCTTAAAATGTATGTCAATTTCGACGTGCCTAGTACGTTGGTGTTGTACCGGGTTTTGTGATAAGTACATGGCTGAGATGTTGTCGTAGTATATGATGGATACTTGTTTAATGGGAACATGAAGTTCAAGGAGTAAGTTGCGAAGCCATGTTAGTTCGGCGGCCGTATTAGTAACCCTTTATACTCGGCTTCGGCACTTGACCGTGATATTGTAGGTTGACGTTTAGAGGACCACGATATCAAGTTTTCACCGAGAAATACTCAATATCCTGATGTGGATCTACGGGTATCGGGACACCCCCCAGTCGGCGTCAGAGTAGGCAGTTAAGGTAAGCGATTTGGAGGGGGTCACGTGAAGCCCATGATTCAACGTACCTTTGAGATATCTTAGTATACGTTTCAGAAAATTGAAATGGGGCTCCCGGGGTGCATGCATAAATAAACATACATGTGGGACGGCGTATGCAATGTCGGGCCGAGTGATGGTGAGATATTGAAGAGCACCGGCTAGACTACGATAAAGTGAGCCGTCAGGTAGTAGTTCGCCAACTTCTGCACTAAGTTTATTTCCTATATCAGTAGGAGTGGATAATGGTTTACAATTTTGCATGTGAGCTCGTGAGATGATATCAGCTGCATAAGATTCTTGTGACATAAACAACCCTCCATTTTGAGATGTAACTTGAATGCCTAGAAATTGGTGTAGGTGCCCTAAATCCTTCATTGCAAATTCAGTTGATAAAAGTTTGATGAAGTGTTGAAGTAGGGTAGTGTTAGAAGCTGTGAGTACAATGTCATCGACATATAATAGTAAATAAGCCATTTGGTTACCACGACGATATATAAATAAGGAGTTGTCGGAGATGGCACTTTGAAACCCGCAAAACATAATGAAGGTCGCGAACCGATGGTACCAAGCCCGTGGTTCTTATTTCAGACCGTAAAGAGACTTTCGAAGCCGACATACATGAGTAGGTCGATTCGAGTCGACAAAGCCCAGTGGTTGAAACATGTATACGGTTTCGTTTAAGTCCCGTGTAAAAATGCGTTCTTAACGTCGAGTTGATGTATAGGCCAGTTTCTCGAGATAGCAAGGCTAAGAACCGTTCGGATAGTATTGGATTTCACAACGAGGCTAAACGTTTCATCACAATCCACGCCCACTTGTTGGGATTTGCCGTTAACAACTAGACGGGACTTGTATCGTTCTAATGTGCCATTCGCAAGGTATTTATGGCGGAAAAGCCACATCCACCTAATGATGCGAGCATCCGTAGGACGAGGCACCAATTCCCATGTATGATTTTCTATTAACGCCTTAAATTCGATGGGCATGGCATCAAGCCAGTGTGGATCAGTCATAGCTTGGGTGTGAGATTTTGGTACGAGGGAGACTTTTGGTAGTTTTTGGTGGCATCGACATAAAGGTTAAGTGGGATCTTTGGTTTGGCGATACCGTGTTGTGAACGTGTAACCATCGGGTGGCGAGGAGGAGATGGCATTGTGTCAGCCGATTGGTGTTGTGTCGATGTGGAAGTAGTTGGGTTTGGCTGTGATTGGTCTGGTGAGAACGGGGGCTGTTGAGTTGAGGGTGGGGGCGGCTGAGTTGTTGTAGTGTGGGTGGTATGTTGGGTGGTCAGTGGGTTTGTAGAATTATTAGGCATATGGGTCAGTGAGTTTTGGTTCGTTGGTATGGTAGGTATAGTGGTTTGAGGATGAAAGATAATTGGAGAGGGTTCGTTATCAAGGAATGAGTAAGTTTGAGGAGTGGGTTTGTACAAGGTGGAGAATGGAAAAGTATTCTCATCAAATGTGACATGCCTAGACAAAATAATTTGTCCGCTTTGTAAATCAAGACATCGATACCCGCGATAGTTAGGTGGGTATCCAAGAAACACGCACGGACTAGAGCGGGGCGCTAGCTTGTGTGGTTGAGTGGCGGTTTGGTTTGGGAAGCATACCACACCCGAAGATGCGTAAGGGATCATATGTGGTGTTTTGAGGTAAAGAATGATGGTAGGGGTGTTGAAGTTTAGGATTTTTGAGGGTAGAATGTTGCGTAGGTATGTGGATGTGTGAAGGGCTTCGACCCAGTATGTGGGTGGAAGGGAAGCATGAGTAAGAATGGATCGGATCAAGTCATTGATCCGTTGAATCATCCGTTCGGCCTTGCCATTTTGTTGTGACGTGTGTGGGCACGAAAAACGGAACTGGAGGCCGTGGTTTGAAGCAAATGATTTAAAATTATTATTGTCGAACTCTCCTCCCATGTCGCACTGAAACGATTAATTGGTTTATTAAATTGAGTTGTGACATATTTATAAAATTGGGTAAATTTAAGAAAAGTTTCAGATTTGAATCGAAATAGGTATACCCAAGTAAAATTGGTGAAATCATCAATGAGTATCATATAATATTTGTAACCGTGTTTGCTTAGTAACGGGGACGTCCACAAGTCACAATGAATGATATCAAATGGTGAGACTGTATGATAAGTAGATAATGAGAATGGTAAACGTTTATTCTTAGAAATTTGACATGCATGGCAAACAAAAGAAGTACTTAATTTATTGCAAGAAATAAAACGTTTAGAACTAAGAAAATCCATGATGTGAGATCCTGGATGTCCTAGGCGATGGTGCCATGATGTTGATGACGATGCGAGAAAGGCAGAAGCGCTACTAGTGGCAGGAGCGGTAAGTGTATAGAGAGGACCCGAATTATTATGTCAACTCATGAGCTTCCCAGTCTTCAGGTCCTTCACAGAAAATCCAAAGGGGTCAAAATCCACAGATACGTAGTTATCAATGGTGAATTTACGCACAGAAATTAGGTTTTTAATGATATTTGGGGTATGGAGAATATGTTTAAGTTGGATAGGTTTATTGGTGTTTGGTAGGGTGGTATGACCCGATCCATGAACTGGTATTCGATTTCCATTTCCAACTAAAACAGATGTAATAGAAGTCTTACACGGGGTAGTGATCATACCTGATTCGACGCAAGATGTGATGTTGCGCCAGTATCCATGGTCCATTGACTTGTATCGGGTTCCATTGTCATGGCAGAGAAGGCAGCTTCTAGTTCTGTAGAGTCTAGAGGATTAACTTCTGTGATATGGGCCTTTTGGGTTGCATCATGAGGTTTGGTGAAGTTTGGGCCAGAAGATCCTGGTGTTGGAGGAGCCCATGGAGAGGCCCAGCCTGATTGCGATGGGTAGGGGCAGGGTGGTGGTTGAAACGGACCAGTCCAGTATGGAGGCCAATTGTAACATCCGTCGAAAAACGGGTTTCCAAACCCGCTTCGTTTATTAATCGAATATCAAGTTATAAAATTTCGTTGCGTATTTATGATTTATTTTAATTTTAAACAATACATAATTAATAAACAATTTAGAATTTAAAAACTATAATTATTAAAATGTGAAAATAAAGTAAATAAAAAAGAAAACCGGCTGCCGGTTTCGAACCCGGGTCAGCCGGAAGACTTAACTAACTCATATCTCACCACTCCGCCACTTGAGTTATTCGTTGATATAATGAAACAATTAATACATATAATGAAACTTGAAATCAAATTTCGGTCATCAGCGCGCCCAAATCGCTCTCGCCGAAAATACCGACGATTTCGCCAATTATCGACGGTTTCCTTTGACTTAACGAATGTATAAACATCAACATCGGTTATAACCGATGTCTAATCCCGCGACATCAGTCATAACCGCCGGAGAAAAGCTGACCACGAATCAAGACTAAAATCAGACCCAATTCATCGTGATTCTTCCCTATAAATACACACCCAAGTCTCTGGAAATCATTTCGCTCAAAATCGCACCATTTCTCGAATCAATTTCACTCGCCGGAGATTTTCTGCAATCGCCGGACTTTCGCCGGAAAACCGAGACTTACATCAAAACGGTAAATACCTCGACTCTTTCGGTTTCCATCCATTGTTAGACTATTACTAACTTCAATCCATCAACCAAAATCAATCCCAGACGACGTAGCCGGAATATTCTGCACTCGCCGGAAAACCTCTGGAATTTCCAAAATCACGCTGTGAATCGGTATAATCATTTAAACCTTCTGTTAATCCTTGTTTAGTAACCCAATTTCACAACTAATCGATCAAAACTGTTAATTGATTCAATCAGACGAATATACAAATCAGAGCCGACGACCATTGCCGGAATTCTGAGAAATACAGTCTGATCGGTACATTCGATTCCTTAACTCTTCTTATCCTTTACATTTCAACCAGTAATATGTTCGATGAACGATTTAATCAAGAACAGAAGAATATCGGTCGTCTGAGTCTTTGAACGGAGAAGACGAAGTCGACGATGTTTATAAGATTAATTAAAACAAGTTATTAAACCGGGTTAAACACACAGTCCAGCGGTGGACTGTGTGCAAACAATTAGCACACGTCTCGAGTTCGATCCCGGACACAACCTCACTCTCTGAAATAAAAATGTTCTTTTTAAACCGAACCGGATCAACTCGCTGTAAGATGTTAAGTTTAATAAAAATCAGTATATTAACCAGGTTAGACACACAGTCCAGCGGTGGACTGTGTGCAACGCTAAACAACGGGTCCCGGGTTCGAGACCTGTTGTGTGCACCGGTCCGACATAATTAAAACCCTTTTTTAAAATAAATGATTTCTAAATAAAATTAAATAGTGTATAAATATAATTAAAAACAGAAATATTTCGGGTTAGACACGTAGCCAGTTGGTAGAGCAGCGTGCACGCGTACGGGAGGTCACGAGTTCGAGCCTCACCCAGCGCATATATACACAAAGTCCGAACCGGTCAACGGTCAAAGTCAACGGTCAACGGTCAACCCAAAAGTCAACATTTTTTTATATTTTTATTTAAAAATCAATTAAAAATACTTAAAAATAACATTTTTAAAGTTAGAAAGGGACCTTAAACTCACAAAAATAAATCTAAAAATCCAATTAAAATTGTTAATAAAATCCACTTATTTACCGTACCTTTTCGTTATTATTTAGGTTAGTTATTCCTCGTCGATCAACTCTCTAAACTCGTGCGCATTCAAACATCATCAAACGAACGCACCCAATGTGAGTGAATCTCTACAAATTCCCCGTTTTAATCACTTTTTGGGGTGTATCATGTGTCTTATTATTTATTACATTTAAACACTTGTGCATCCATCATATCAATGATCAAATGTCTATTCAATATGTATCAACTGTTTGTGTGGTTAATGTTTAGATTAAATTTATCATTTTCAGTACATACATCATCATAGGCCGTCTGTTCCCCATTACCTATGAGCGGAACCGTTCCCCATTACCTATGAGCGTGAACGAGGCGTTGCCAACATACGATCGGCTCCGTTTGATTGAGCCTTGATCGCACATACATCATCATAGGCCGTCCGTTCCCCATTACCTATGAGCGGAACATGACGTTGCCAACATATACATTATCATTCATGTCATTTGCTCATGCAAGGTGGTTTGTTGTTTGTTATTGTATGTTTATTTACGTTTGCTCACATATGATTATTGCACAATTTTTCCATATTAAATATAACCATAAATCAACAATAAATGTTTTCTAACAAGGTTCACTCGCCAAATTTTGTTGACCCAAAATCCCCCATTTTTACACATGATACAGGTGATCCAGTTGAAGCAAGAAACATATAGGATGGCCTAGAAGAATAAATCAGTTTAGACTTTGGATTGTTTTATTTAATTTTCCTTTCCTTGTATTGTATGAATTTGACTTGAACATTTGAGATGTAATTTGAATTTAATAAATATGAAACATATTAGTAAACATCATGAGCTTTGGTGATAACCCAATTATGCTCCGACTCTTATTCCGCTGCGGGTCGGGGTGTGACAGATTGGTATCAGAGCCATGACTATAGGGATATAGGATAGGTTATTAGACCCTTAGAGCCTATACTATAGTTGATTAGAATTTTTAAATTGTTTGTGTGTTACATGCAAAATTCATGATGTTTATATGCTTTATGTTTATTGTTACATTCAATGGTATGCAAGCATGTTCATAAGTACATATTATTATACAATGCTCATCATGAATCATATCCTCATAACATACCATATCCATGAGAGCACACACCACACAATTCATATGATTTTTACAACGATTTTTGTATTTTCAAATCACATCAAAGTGAGTTCTCATGACGGGCATGTAGTAACTGGAAGGGTACGAGTACCGGTAGTCGGAACGTCCTGTCTAGGCTTGCATTCGTATAAATCCAAAATAAAGGACCAGTTTGCCTACCTGGGGACTCACGATGAGAGTACGAAGGACCTATTAGGCCAACGCATGCTATACCAAACGTCGTGTGAACTAACCCCACTTTGAGTTGTCATTGTGTCTATACCTGGACACCCTCCGACCATACATCTCGCAAACATATTTCATGGTTTTCCTTCGGGTGATGCGAGTGTTAAACCCCCAACACCAATGTGAATCCTACTAAGCCAATAGTCATCGGGCCCACATGACTATACAGGCGATGGTATGGGGACATTGGAGGCCCAAACATGAGCAGACCCAAGACATCCTATGGATGTAGTTGCATTATTGATGATTATGTTATTTTATTACTTTTAACGACACATGACACCTAAACACTTCTTAAACTCACAATCTTCCTATGTATGTTCTTGTAGATGTCGGCTAGGCAGCTACGTGGAGGTCGAAAGTCAGGAAGGTCAAACGAACGCTTGGCCACCCAAATTGCAAAACAAATGGCCGCGGTGCTTCCTGACATCGTTATTCAAGTCCAACAAGCTCTCACCGCGAATCCCATCAACCCTCCCAACCAAGAAGACCAGAACGTCGACAACCCTCCCTCCAAAAAATGCTCCTACAAACACTTCAAGTCTTGCGATCCCCCAAAGTATGAAGGGACCAAAGGTGTCACTGCTCTCCTCCACTGGTTTGAGGAAATGGAGAACACCTTCCTCAATTGCGATTGTCCCGAGGATCGCAAGGTACGTTTCGCAACCGGGAGACTATTTGGGGTAGCCCTGACCTGGTGGAACACAGAGAAGGGTAAGAGAGGAGTCGAAGACGCCATGGCCTTAACCTGGGAAGAGTTAAGGGAAATAATGACTAGACGCTTCTGCCCAAGAAGCGAAATCAAGAAGTTGGAAGATGAATTCCACTCGCTAAAGCAAAATGAAGGAGATCATACTTCCTACCACAAAAGATTTCTTGAGCTGAATCAGATGGTTCCTAACTTGTTCACCCCAGTGTACCGCTTGGTTGAACACTACATTCGAGGCCTCCCCTCAAAAATTCAAGACTCGGTTCTAAGCACTTCACCTGCAACACTGGAAGCTGCAATGGAACTAGCTACCGAACTTACCGAGAATCGCATCCGAAACGGTAAATTCAAGGAGGAGAAAAAGAAAGCCCCCATTGAGGCTCAAACTTCAAACCACTCTGTCTCCTCTTCGAAGTTTGCTGGCAAGAGGAAGCGAAACAACAAGAACTTTGCTGTCACACAAACAAACCCCCCAATCACTGTTGCACCCATCACCCAAATTGCCCCGTCATCTGCACCATACAAAAGGGCATACTCCGGCCCATACCCAAAATGCATTCGTTGCCAATACCATCACTTTCCCGAACATCCCTGCCAATATTGCACAAGCTGTGGCCGTGCAGGTCACACCATCCAAACCTGTCGCACACTTCAGCGAACGAACCGCAATCAGCCCTCAACCCAAACCCACCATCAGATAGTGGGTCAAGCTCAACAACCTTTACTCCTACCACCTACACAAAATACGGCCCAATCCTACTACCAACCCAACTATCCCATGATGCAACCCATGCGGGCTTGTTACAACTGTGGAGACCCAAACCACTATAGAAACACTTGTCCACGCTTGGTGAACATCATACATGCTCAAGCTCAAGCAAATCCGGTGAATCAAGCTAACCAAGCTCCTCCACCTGCTAGAGGAAGAGCTTTCAACATCAACGCCAATCAAGCTAGGGCCGACAACAACGTGGTTAACGGTACGTTTCTCATCAATGGTAGTTATGCATCCATGTTATTTGATACTGGCGCGGATAAGAGTTTTGTGTCCTTAGAATTTGAACCCATCCTCAACCAAACTCGTGATAATCTCATGGAATCCATAACGGTGGAAGTTGCTGACGGGAAACCGGTCTCATTAAACGCTATTATACAAAATTGTACCCTCACTCTAAACGATCACGATTTTCCAGTTGACCTCATTCCTATGAAGTTGGGAAGTTTCAACATTATAATCGGTATGGACTGGCTCAGCCAACATCAGGCTGAGTGGTATGCCGCGAAAAGTTCATTCGCATTCCTCTCGCAGACGGTCAAACCCTACGAATCTTTGGAGAAACCCCTTCGAAAGGACTCAAATTGATGTCCTGCCTTCAAGCCCGAAAGTACCTCCGCAAGAACTATGTCGCATTCTTAATTCACGTCGTCAAGAAGGGAAACAAGGAGAAGAAGCTAGAAGATATACCTGTAGTGAAAGAATTCCCACAAGTCTTTCCCGACGACATCTCAGGACTTCCTCCCATGAGAGAAGTCGAATTCCGTATTGATCTTATACCTGGCGCTACTCCAGTCACAAAATCTCCTTATAGGTTACCCCATCCGAAATGCAAGAGCTGGCCAGTCAACTGCAAGAGCTGGCCAGTCAACTGCAAGAGCTGACTAACAAAGGATTCATACGTCCTAGCTATCGCCTTGGGTGCACCTGTTCTGTTTGTGAAGAAGAAAGATGGAACGTTTCGCATGTGTATCGACTACAGAGAACTCAACAAATTAACGGTCAAAAACCGCTATCCATTACCTCGCATCGATGATCTACTAGACCAACTTCAGGGTGCCACCTGTTTTTCAAAGATCGACCTTCGTTCTGGCTATCATCAACTCAGAGTACATGAAGAAGATGTCCCAAAGACCGCCTTCCGAACTCGTTATGGTCATTACGAATTCATGGTCATGCCATTTGGATTAACCAACGCCCCAGCTGTATTCATGGATCTAATGAATAGGGTATGCAAACCCTATCTCGACCGCTTTGTCATAGTCTTCATCGACGACATCCTCATCTACTCAAAGTCTAAATCTGATCATGAACGATACCTTCGACTCATCCTTACACTCTTAAGAACCGAAAAGCTCTACGCTAAATTCTCCAAATGCGAATTCTGGTTAAGAGAAGTACAATTCCTTGGACATGGCGTCAATGACAAGGGAATACATGTCGACCCCTCAAAGATCAAAGCAGTACAGGAATGGCAAGCGCCACGTACCCCTACCGAAGTAAGATCATTCTTGGTTTGGGGGTTACTATCGCCGTTTCATTGCAAATTTCTCCCGTATTGTTGTACCACTCACGGCTTTGACACATAAAGGAAAACCCTTCATATGGGGACCTAAACAAGAAGAAGCCTTTCAAACCCTTAAGCAAAAGCTTTGTGACGCACCTATCCTCACTCTCCCCGAAGGTTGCGATGACTTTGTAGTATATTGCGACGCATACGGGCAAGGACTAGGCTGTGTATTAATGCAAAGAGGAAAGGTGATAGCCTACGCTTCTAGACAACTCAAAGTTCATGAGAAGAACTACACCACCCACGACCTGGAACTTGGAGCCGTTGTGTTCGCTCTTAAGATATGGAGACATTACCTCTACGGTACCAAGTGTGAAATATACACTGACCACAAGAGCCTCCAACATATCTTTAATCAAAAGGAGTTGAATATGAGAAAACGAAGATGGGTCGAACTTCTTAATGACTACGACTGTGAAATTCGGTATCATCCTGGCAAGGCAAATGTGGTGGCCGATGCACTCAGTCGAAAGGGTTATGCGAACTCCATTCGTCTTCTATGTTCGCAAATCATAACCGACATCAAAGATCAAATCCGAGAAGCTCAACATGTTTCTATAACAGAAAACGACATAGGCAATGAGCTATCTTGTGGAGCAGAACTTAAACTCGAAACAAAATCCGACGGTATTCTGTATTATCTAGATCGAATATGGATTCCCGATCACAATAACCTTCGTGATTTCCTTATGAAAGAGGCGCACAAAACACGATACTCTGTACACCCAGGAGCCGACAAGATGTATCAAGACCTTCGATACACCTACTGGTGGCCTGGCATGAAAAAGGATATGTTTTTTTGTTTCCAAGTGCCTTACCTGTTCTAAAGTAAAAGCTGAACATCAAAGACCTTCAGGACTTCTAACCCAACCTGAAATACCTGTATGGAAGTGGGAAAACATAACCATGGACTTCATTACCGGGTTACCTCGCACCTCCAGTGGGTATGACACTATATGGGTAATCATTGATCGTCTCACAAAATCAGCTCACTTCATTCCGATTCGCGAGGACTTCAAGAACGAGAAGTTAGCTCGTATCTACATCAGCGAGATCGTAAGCCGTCATGGTGTACCTTTAAGCATCATTTCAGACCATGATGGTCGTTTCACTTCACGAACATGGCAAGCCGTACAAGCCGCCTTGGGTACACGACTAGACCTCAGTACCGCTTTTCATCCTCAAACTGATGGACAATCTGAACGCACCATCCAAACCCTTGAAGACATGCTTCGAGCATGTGTCATAGACTTCAAAGGGAATTGGGACGCTCATCTACCATTAGTTGAATTTTCGTACAACAACAGCTATCATTCAAGTATCGGCATGGCACCTTTCGAAGCCTTATATGGTCGTAAGTGCCGATCACCAATATGTTGGCACGAAATTGAGAAGCTCAAATCACCGGTCTAGAATTAATTCAAGAAACAACAGACAAGATCCATCAAATTCGAAACAATCTTCTAGCGGCACAAAGTCATCAAAAGAGTTATGCAGACAAACGACGAAAGCCCTTGGAGTTTAACATTGGTGACCAAGTACTTTTAAAAGTATCACCGTGGAAGGGTGTGGTTCGTTTTGGCCAAAAAGGCAAGCTAGCACCACGCTACGTAGGACCTTTCAAAATACTCGAAAGAGTAGGTCCTGTAGCATACAAGCTTGACCTGCCAGAAGAACTCAACAGAATTCATCCCACATTCCACGTATCGAACTTGAAGAAGTGCCTCGCCGATGAAAATCTCCATATTCCTCTAGAAGACATTCAAGTCGATGAATCTATGCATTTCATTGAAAGACCAGTAGAAATTATGGACTTCGAAGAGAAACGTTTAAGACGAAGCCGTATTCCAATCGTCAGGGTACGCTGGGAGTCAAAACGAGGACCTGAGTTTACTTGGGAACGTGAAGACTCAATGCGCGAGAAATACCCACATCTTTTTCCTGTTACCATTACTACTTAAATTTCGGGAGGGAATTTCTAAAAGTAGGGGATACTGTAACATCCGTCGAAAAACGGGTTTCCAAACCCGCTTCGTTTATTAATCGAATATCAAGTTATAAAATTTCGTTGCGTATTTATGATTTATTTTAATTTTAAACAATACATAATAATAAACAATTTAGAATTTAAAAACTATAATTATTAAAATGTGAAAATAAATATAAAAAAGAAAACCGGCTGCCGGGTTTCGAACCCGGTCAGCCGGAAGACTTAACTAACTCATATCTCACCACTCCGCCACTTGAGTTATTCGTTGATATAATGAAACAATTAATACATATAATGAAACTCGAAATCAAATTTCGGTCATCAGCGCGCCCAAATCGCTCTCGCTGGAAATACCGACGATTTCGCCAATTATCGACGGTTTTCTTTGACTTAACGAATGTATTAACATCAACATCGGTTATAACCGATGTCTAATCCCGCGACATCAGTCATAACCGCCGGAGAAAAGCTGACCACGAATCAAGACTAAAATCAGACCCAATTCATCGTGATTCTTCCCTATAAATACACACCCAGTCTCTGGAAATCATTTCGCTCAAAATCGCACCATTTCTCGAATCAATTTCACTCGCCGGAGATTTTCTGTAATCGCCGGACTTTCGCCGGAAAACCGAGACTTACATCAAAACGGTAAATACCTCGACTCTTTCGGTTTCAATCCATTGTTAGACTATTACTAACTTCAATCCATCAACCAGAATCAATCCCAGACGACGTAGCCGGAATATTTTGCACTCACCGGAAAACCTCTGGAATTTCTAAAATCACGATGTGAATCGGTATAATCATTTAAACCTTCTGTTAATCCTTGTTTAGTAACCCAATTTCACAACTAATCGATCAAAACTGTTAATTGATTCAATCAGACGGAATTACAAATCAGAGCCGACGACCATTGCCGGAATTCTGAGAAATACAGTCTGATCGGTACATTCGATTCCTTAACTCTTCTTATCCTTTACATTTCAACCATAATATGTTCGATGAACGATTTAAATCAAGAACAGAAGAATATCGGTCGTCTGAGTCTTTGAACGAAGAAGACGAAGTCGACGATGTTTATAAGATTAATTAAAACAAGTTATTAAACCGGGTTAGACACACAGTCCAGCGGTGGACTGTGTGCAAACAATTAGCACACGTCTCGAGTTCGATCCCTGACACAACCTCACTCTCTGAAATAAAAATGTTCTTTTTAAACCGAACCGGATCAACTCGCTGTAAGATGTTAAGTTTAATAAAAATCAGTATATTAACCAGGTTAGACACACAGTCCAGCGGTGGACTGTGTGCAACGCTAAACAACGGGTCCCGGGTTCGGGACCTGTTGTGTGCACCGGTCCGACATAATTAAAACCTTTTTAAAATAAATGATTTCTGAATAAAATTAAATAGTGTATAATATAATTAAAAACAGAAATATTTCGGGTTAGACACGTAGCTCAGTTGGTAGAGCTGCGTGCACGCGTACGGGAGGTCACGAGTTCGAGCCTCACCCAGCGCATATATACACAAAGTCCGAACCGGTCAACGGTCAAAGTCAACGGTCAACCCAAAAGTCAACATTTTTTTTATATTTTTATTTATTTGTTTTATTTAAAATCAATTAAAAATACTTAAAATAACATTTTTAAAGTTAGAAAGGGACCTTAAACTCACAAAAATAAATCTAAAAATCCAATTAAAATTGTTAATAAAATCCACTTATTTACCGTACCTTTTCGTTATTATTTAGGTTAGTTATTCCTCGTCGATCAACTCTCTAAACTCGTGCGCATTCAAACATCATCAAACGAACGCACCCAATGTGAGTGAATCTCTACAAATTCCCCGTTTTAATCACTTTTTGGGGTGTATCATGTGTCTTATTATTTATTACATTTAAACACTTGTGCATCCATCATATCAATGATCAAATGTCTAATCAATATGTATCAACTGTTTGTGTGGTTAATGTTTAGATTAAATTTATCATTTTCAGTACATACATCATCATAGGCCGTCTGTTCCCCATTACCTATGAGCCGAACCGTTCCCCATTACTTATGAGCGTGAACGAGGCGTTGCCAACATACGATCGGCTCCGTTTGATTGAGCCTTGATCGCACATACATCATCATAGGCCGTCCGTTCCCCATTACCTATGAGCGGAATGTGACGTTGCCAACATATACATTATCATTCATGTCATTTGCTCATGCAAGGTGGTTTGTTGTTTGTTATTGTATGTTTATTTACGTTTGCTCACATATGATTATTGCACAATTTTTCCATATTAAATATAACCAGAAATCAATAATAAATGTTTTTAACAAGGTTCACTCGCCAACTTTTGTTGACCCAAAATCCCCCATTTTTACACATGATACAGGTGATCCAGTTGAAGCAAGAAACATATAGGACGGCCTAGAAGAATAAATCAGTTTAGACTTTGGATTGTTTTATTTAATTTTCCTTTCCTTGTATTGTATGAATTTGACTTGAACATTTGAGATTAATTTGAATTTAATAAATATGAAACATATTAGTAAACATCATGAGCTTTGGTGATAACCCAATTATGCTCCGACTCTTATTCCGCTGCGGGTCGGGGTGTGAACCAATAAGGTGTGGGTGGAGCCCAATGAGATCGATGTTGTCCAGGTCCACAATACTGACCTTGGGCTTGTTGTTGGGTCGTGTTAAACGAGCGATTTTAGGCTGAATAAGACGAGTGACCCTGGCCCGAATTTTCTCCTCTGCGTTTTCCCGTTCCACGAGTGGGCTGCTGAGCAAGCCCACGGTTGACTTCAGTTGAGCCAGATCTAGAATGGCGCTGCTTGTCTAGAGTTTCGTGAATTCTATGAGTGGCGAGTTAAGTGCTCGGAGACGGCAGCATGTACTTTAGTAGGTGTTAGGGCTTCACGAGCTTCTTGACGTTGGATTTCCTATGGAGCATGTCAACCGCATCATCCCAAGAAAGGAGAGTTTGGTTAATGATGGCTCCAATAGTATCAAATTCAGCCGGTAGACCACGAACCAACTGAATGACTAGTCGTTGGTCGGTGACCGGACTTCCGACATCTTTCAATTGATCAGCCAAGTCATTGGTCGGTGACGACATAGATTTGAGTGTGATGTCCGCGAGTTGATGTTCAAGGATAGCGGTGTGATAACATTTATTGTTATGGAATATTTTCTTGATTCGATTCCAAGCCTCGTAGGCAGTAGAATCTGGTTCAAGAACGCGTGCCATGAGTTCATCCGAAAGGGTTCCATAGATCCATTGAAGGACAATGGAATCCACTTCTAGCCAAGTTGCATAGGTGGGATCTTCTTCTGCTGGGGGATCGGTTCCATCAATATGGGTCAAGACTTTGTATCCGTGTGCGTGTAACTAGAAGAGTTTCACCCACGAGGAGTACGTTACCTTCGTTCCATCTAAGATTCTTACTTTGTTTTGGATGTTTGTAACTGTGTATACAGGAGGCAAAGGTTCGGGTTTTGTTACGGAATTAGGAGGTTGTGTGTTGACTGTATCACCCATGATAAGAGACCGTAGTCTTGGATGCGATCGAAAAAAAAAACAGAGAAGATAAAAAAGGGACCGTAGTATAGGAAAAAGGTATCAAAGAGAGCTTAAAGCTCTGATACCATGAAAATCCTTGGGATTTTATTCAATGAGATACAAAACTACTCAGAACAAATAAATATACGATGAAGTGTAACAACCTACCAACTAAATAAGGAAAAGATAAATCACATATAAATTACAATAATATGCAAAATGAATTTCGTAAATATAGTACTGACTAATAGTTTTGTGTTATATATACTATAGGGATAAGATCAAATAAAAAGATGATTTTGCCTAAGTAGGATGAGAAGGAATCTTAACCATTCATTTTTCAAATCAATGGTTAAGATGAAAATGTAGGAAAAAAGAGGAGTAAATTACACGGTTTGTCCTTTAACTTTAAACCAACTTGCATCGTGTGTCCTTTATCTTTAGATATTACACCGATTGTCCTTTATTTGAAACTTTTGCACACTGCATGTCCTTTATACTAACCTCCATCAATTTTCATGGTTAAACCTAATCATGTGCCATCACATGAGGGGTAAAACTGTTATTTCAACATTTTTATTTAATTTACGTGTATTGTGCTTAAAAACATCTCATGTTTTATATATAATATATATATATATATAGGAAGAGGATAATGAGAAAACTAGATATAATTGAGAAAACCAAAAAGCACACCAAATTCTATTTTTTACAATTTTTTATTAAATATCGCTATTCTTAATGTATAAAAAAACTTAAAAAAATAAAAAAATAGCGCTGCAAATGCATTTGGTTATTTTTTATATGGTGTGGGTTGTGGGGGGGGGTGGGGTGTGGGGGGGTTGGGGGTGTTAGGTTAGGTTTTTCGTAGTAATGCACATTTTTAGTATTTAATTTTTTATATAACAAAAATAGCAAAATTTAATTAAAAAAATTGTATATTTTAGGCTTTTTTGGATAGGCTTTTAGTTTTCTCAATAGACTAATTTTCTTATTATCTATTCCCTATGTATATAATTGCATAACTTTCAAACTTCTAATAAACAATCATTATATATATATATATGATATTTTTATGATTAGATACATGTTAAAAGTTTACATATATTTAATAACCAAATTATATATACATGTTATAAGTAATTACATATATGTAAAAGAAGTTGTTTACATATGTAGAATTATAAAATCTCATATAGAAAATGATAAAACGACAGTTTTGCTCCTCATGTAAGAGACACATGATTGGTCTTAACCATGAAAATGGATGGAGGTTAGTATAAAGAACTTGCGGTGTGCAAAAGTTTCAAATAAAGGACATTCAGTGTAATTTCTAAAGATAAAGGACACACGATGCAAGATAGTGTAATGTTAAAGGACAAACTGTGTAATTTACTCAAAAAAGAGATTTGTAAGAGTATCTTGAAAAAAATCCTATTTATTGACTTCTCTCTCTACATTCATGACACATGCATATTTCACCCCTAATTTTTTAAATGTTCATAACTTTTTTATATGATATTATTTTTTCATAAAAAATTCATCATAAAATCGAGCGTCTTTTTATCTTTAATTTGAGTACCATATTGTTATATAAAATATGTCGACTAAAAAAACCCACAAAAATGTATTGTATTTCTATGTTGTATAACATTTTCTTGCTGGATTTTTTTACTACATTTTTGTGCTATATTTTTTGTGTTGAAATTTTTTGTCTTTATTTTTTTTTTGAATTTTTTGTGCTGAATTTTTTGTACTAAATTTTTTTGTGCTATATTTTTTGTACTAGATTTTTTTTGTGTTATATTTTTTTGTACTAGATTTTTTGTGCAAGATTTTTTGTACTATATTTTTTATGCTAAATTTTTTGTTGTATTTTTTAGAAAACAAAAGAGGTGCCACATGTTATTTTTACACTCCTAATTATAAAGAGCAAAATATTTTAGTACTAAAATGCCCTTCCTTCCTATTTGCAAGGAGTACCACATGCTATTATTATAATTTTTCTTAGGCTACTTAGGCAAAATCCACTTTTTAGTGGATCCTTCCCATATACTATATATTACCTCAAAACCGAGAAAACAAACATACGCATGTTCAATTCGAATTTGAAAACGAAAAACAATTAACACTTACTTAATTTGAAAGAACATATAGATATAATAAACAAGTATACGTAGATCAAGGAATATTCACGTGATCTACACAGGACATTGCTCGAACGTGTATTTCTTTAACTACATCTATGCCACGTACATCCATAAGTATTTGTTTATCGTAAATATTAACTAAATGAAATATTATATGTTTGTCCATCTTATAAAAGGAGACAAGATCTTGAGTTATCCTTAATTCCAAAAATGTGTAGAGCTTTGGATGCTCCACTGATGTAAATATATAGTTTCCATTTCAATAGTTTCACTGTATCTACAGATGCTTTAAATAATTAAATAATAATTTATAAATATAATATCAACTATTTATTTTTAAGAGTAAACTATACACACATCACCTACGCTACTAATCAACTCTTATGATTTGTTGGTATACACCTGTATAAAGCATTACACACGTATAAGGCAACCATCATCATAGTGTATGGCCGTATAGAGGCATATGACCGCTTAAAAATGTTATATGTTCGTATATCGTATGACTAATGTATTCACGTAATGGCTAGAGGGGTATAAGTCAGCATTTCTGAGAGGAGAAGGCAGAGATGACAAACGAATCTAAACCAGAAATTTGAAACTTAGGGCATGCAATGAGACTGGTACTTGAGTAGGAGATCATGTATAAGATTAATTTTAAAAATTTTCATGAATATGCGGTTAGAAATTGCACAACCTAATCACTTGAAACATATCTATTTACCTAAATTATACCTTTTTTATTTTCTTTTGTTCTTGGAAAATACAAGAATTTGCTAATTCAACTAGTTTTTAGTTTAATTATCTTAAATTTTATTTGATAAAAAAAAGTAAATTGTAAGAAATATTGTTAAAAAAACTCAAAAGATAATACAGGTATAACTGATAAATACTAGTATACTTATGATTAATTACCCGACAAATACATGAGAAGAATAATATTACCGGTATCCCTTCTCGTTCACACATAAATGGGAGGGACGTTCTCTTAAGCGTATATTAACCTATGCTCTCATGAACTTTCACGGTTTAGCTTTACACCATGAACCATTGTCACCTTTAACTCTTCCATTATTCTTTCCAAAACCCTTTCATGGCAACACCACCAACATCCATTGAATCCAATCTACTCCCCACCCATTGATGGCCAATTTACGTCCCTTTTTCACAAACTTCATCTCCCTCTTCTTCATCCTCCTCCACCTTGGTTGCTTCATCATCTTCTCCCCCTCCCGCCACCACCGACACCGTCCAAAACCGCCCCGAAAACCACCCTCTTCCACCCCTTTCCTCCGCGTCTCCCCGTCCAAAATCAAACGCCATAAAACCATCTCCTCTTGGTCATTCATCAAACGAATCTTCTCATCAAAACCCACCTCTCAAATCATTGACAACAACTCAAAGTTTGTCCATATACCCACACCCGACTCTATAAACCGGTCTATATCCACGACCCGACCCGGATCACTCACAGAATCTGATTACTTCCCTATACGTCATGAAATCAACCCATGCTTGAACTGTGGTGAGATTTTCCAGTCATCCAGTTTGCTTGAACAGCATCAATCGATAAAACACGTGGTTTGTGAGCTGTTTGATGATGACCCGGGTAAGAACGTAGTTCGGATAATATTCGAGTCAGGTTGGGTCGGGTTGAAAACGCCCACGATCCATCGGGTCATGAAGATCCATAGTTCCCCCAAGATTCTCAACCGGTTTGAAGAATATAGGGAGAGCGTGAAGTTGAAGGCGGCACGACAGGTATGAGATGCTGTAAATGTTTTTAAAAACCGAACCGGAAACCGAACTGCTCGTCTTACTGATTTATTGGTCAGATCAGTTCCATCAGTCAAACCTGATTTAATGACCAAATGAATTTATAAATGATACAAAAATTAAAAAGAGATATCAAATACAAAATTGCATATATTTTTATGGTATAAATTTGCAATTTTAATAAATACAAAGATATAAAAACATAAAATAAGGAGTCTTGAATACTAGATAACTAAGAAAAAAAGTTTTAAAAAATAAAAGAAATTTAATAAGATAACCTGAAAATCAGAAATCATGTCCAACAACCCGGTCCAATTTTGTTTGTATTTTTTTTGGAACGGGAATATCATTAAAACACACTAGCAAGAAGCTAGAGAAAAAGCAACAACCAAAAACGAAACGACAATTACAACGGGCATATAATCCATTTCCTCCAGATTAAGTCCTTAACCTGCGACCTATTATTAATCCCCCAAAAGCTAAAGGCTTTTATATCTTCCAGAAGCAATGTGATGGAATTGTTTGAGGCCGAAAATATTATCGCATTTCTCACCTACCAATTTTGTTTGTATTGATATTGTATATTAGGGTTAAGTCTAGTATTTTTTTTCTATTTACAATGATGTAGGTCAAGTCTAATATGATTTTTTTTTCTAATTACAATGATGTAAATTCATCCTTTGAAGAGACGTAGTACAAATTTACACGGCATTAGAGCCAATGAACAAGTATTTTAGTCATTTTTAACCACTTTCTTTTTTTTAAAGGGTGGACAATGGAGGCGGGACGAACGGTGTATCGCAGACGGCAACGAGCTGCTACGGTTCCACTGTACAACTTTCCTATGCGAGTTGGGGCAAAACGATAGTTCAAGCATTTGCACCCACCAATATTGTAACGTATGTGGAATAATCAGATCCGGGTTTTCACCCAAACTGGATGGGATATCCACATTACCAAATAGCCGAAGAGCACACGTGGCAATCCCTGAGGACATCGAGGATGAATTCCGGTTCATGAACGTGAAACGGGCAATGCTTGTTTGTCGGGTCATTGCTGGTCGGGTCGGGTGTGACCTGGTGATAGGTGATAAAGAAGACCCGGGTTATGATTCGTTGGTTGGGAGGGAACCGGGTGCGGTAGAGACCAAGTTGGACGATGAAGACGAGTTGATCGTCTTTAATCCGAGGGCTGTGCTTCCTTGTTTTGTGATTGTGTATACCGTATGATTGTTATTTGTGGACGAGATGTTTTGGTAGTATGGTTGTAGAGTGGGGTGCGATGCAGAGTAGAGAAGCTCGTAGACAGGCTTTCAGGCCCCCACTCTACAGGCCGTCAGGCCCACAGTGTTGTGTGTTTAGGTAACTTGTGGTATGCTATCAGAGGTGAAGTGACGAGTTGTACTTTAAGCTTTACATATTGTGTCTTTTTTTTTTTTTTCTCTGATGTGAATGGGTACTAGTAATAAGGAGGAAACCTAGGAGCCCACTTTTTAAATGCGTATCAGATTAGTTATAGTGTAATAATGAGTTAATATTCTTACACCCCATGCTTCTTTCTTTGTCATTACATACATAGATAGATTAGTTATAGAATAATAATGAGTTAATATTCACGGAAAGAATATATTTTAAGTGGATTTTGCTTAAGTAGCATAAAACGAATTGCTGTAGTGACATGTGGTATTCCTTATAAGTAGAAAACAAAGGCATTTTGTTACTAAAATTTTTTTGTCTTTATATGAAAATGACATGTGACATCTTTTTTGTTTTCTAAAAATATAATAAAAAAAGATTTAGTACAAAAAAATATAGCATAGAAAAATATAGTACAAAAAATATAGGCACAGTAAAATATAGCACAAAAAATCTAGTAAAAAAAATATAGCACAAAAAATTTAGTACATAAAAATATAGTACAAAATATTTCAGAAAAAAAAAATTAAGACAAAATTTCAATACAAAAAATCTAGCACAAAAATGTAGTACAAAAAACCAGCACAAAAGATGTTATACAACATAGAAATACAACACATTTTTGTGGGCTTTTTTAATCGTCATATTTTATATAGCAATATGGTACTCAAATTAAAGATAAAAAGACGCTCGATTTTCTGGTGAAATTTTTTTGAAAAAATAACGTTGTATAAAAAATGGGACAGGAATATGTATGTTACTTGCATGTGGAGAGAGAAAGTCAATAAATAAGATTTTATCAAGATACCCCTACCTTCCTCTTTTTGCCTACATTTTCATCTTAACAATTGATTTGAAAAACGAATGGTTAAGATTCTTCTCATCCTACTTAGGCAAAATAAACTTTTTGTTTGATCTTACCCATAGTATTCACATATCCCTTTCTTCTATCTCTTTCTATACATACATCTATACTATATTATAATGCATGAGAGAGTGGTATTTTAAGATACCCAAAAAATAAGAACTTTTTCCCTCTTTATTTATAAAAACATCTCTAAAATGAGGGTAACTTGGTCTTTTAACCACTAATTATATTTTAGTCCCTCATATTATTACATTCAAATCCCTTTATTTTAACAAAATTATAGTTAATTAGTTACATTTATCCCCTTCTACAACAAACTAATAATTATTTACGTATTCTTGTCATATCTTATAAACTATAATGTTTTAAAAAAAATCCAAAGATACCGTGATGACATACTCATTTTTGTGGATGTTCCTATAGTTTTCTTGGTCAGTATTTTTGTGCGGATTAAAATGTACAAGTAGATGATTTATTAAGTGATTAAAGTTATATCTCCTATCACATTTTAAATGCTCAATACTCTTTACATTGTTGTAATCATTATCAATTTAATATTTCAACAATTTTCACTCCGATTTTTCTTTGATTAAGATTGTTCACCAGTTTGTACCGGCGACTGGAAACCTTGCACATATGGGTTTGATATGAGCTTTGTTCGTATTTTGTATGTTTGTATATTTACTTGGTTGGGTGTACACACTTAGATGGGTTAGGGGGTAGTAAATTGACATCAAACGAGCTCACTTGTTTTATCTAATTCGTTATATTAAAAAACTATAATACAATATACAACAAAATGGAATTTTAGTTTTCATAAAAAAGTTATAGATACGTTTTTAGAAGCATTTTCGTTTTCATAAAACTTTTTTTTTATAAAAACGTTTTTAGAAGTTTGGTAAATAAGTTTTCCACCAACAAACTTTTAGGAAAAACTCCATAATCTAAACATGATACATCTTCAAAAACTGAATACCAAATTGTGTTGCATTTTTATAGGGATTATATGTTCAAAAATACTCTTATAGATAATATTAGTTAGTTGAAAAAAGCTACATATTATTTAATTCGTTGGTTTATAGGTTCTATATATAGTATTATTCATTAGTTTTTTTTCACTTCAAGAAATTTCTTATTCTTTAAATATAGTATAATTCATTAGTTTTTTTCAATTCAAGAAATTTCTTATTCTTTAGAATTCTTGGTTTACAGGTAGTTCAATTTTCTGTTGTGTATAACTTTGATTTATTCTTCTATGATCACACTTAACATTCATCTTATTTATTATTTAGTGGTTTTAGAGCTTCAATATTCATCCTTTCAGATCTTTACACAGATATGAATGTTTCTAAAACATGATATATTGTTTGTTTTTTTTTGTTTTTGTATTATGTTTAACTGTGAACGCCGTTTTTTATCCTATATTATATATAACGGTAACATGATAAAAATATGTAACTAAAATATTTCACATTTTTTTTCAGTTCTCCAAATTGCTCCAGCTACTACTACTACTACTACTACTACTACTACTACTACTAATGTATCAGTTAAAGAGGAGAAGAATATCATCCTCCAAAGGATGTAAAAATCAAACAGGAAGAGATAAAAAAATTCCGGAGGACGCTGATCTCGATGATGACAAATGGTGGTGTGACAAAAATAAATGACATCCTTGAGATGTTTAAGTCGTATGATTACTAAATTGATCTTATCATGATGCAAAGTATTTGACACTTGAATTTTTAGTTTTCAACTTTGATATTTAAGTGTTCTTCAAGATCTTCAAGAAATCATCCGAGATCTCTGCATATCTTCAAGTGTTCTTCAAGAATTCGAGTTTTTTTCCAGATTTATTTACAATCGTCATATATCTCAATGTCTAAGCATGCAGAAGATGTTGAAGTAGAGGAAATTGGTGGCAGTATGCCACCATTGAAGTGGGAGGAAGCATCATTCGAGCAGGTAGTGCGAGGCCACCAGTTCGCCGCCGAATAGGATGCTCGCTTCCCGGCCAAGGGCCAAACTGCTGTTGATGCACCACCGCGGTACATCAGTTTGTTTGCCGATTTCTTCGGCGAGGGCAACTTTCGATTACCTGCTACCCAGTTCTTTGGGACTCTTTTATCATACTACCACATTCATATGTCGCAACTTTCTCCGCTCGGGATGGTTAGAGTTCAACATTTCGAATTCTGTCTGCACTCCCAGGGCGAAGAGCCGACCATGGATAAATTTCGCGCTTTCTATCAATTACAGGCGAACCTTGGTTTTTATTCCTTTCCTACTCGAGGGTCCAAAAGGCTGCTCATCAACCCTCCAAAAGTTTCAGTTATTGGAAGGGTAAAATTTCTTTTACATACGTGAAGAGGTGATTCCCGTTGCCATGGAATTCCGTGACCCTACGCCCATTCCTAAGGAAGATCTCAAGATACCTAAGGGTGCGGCTTGGTATGAGAAGCTGAAATCATTACGTAGCCAGGCGTTCGGAGAGAAGGTTCTGGTAGCCGTGGGTCTTATCGATAAGTGGCCGCTTACTAGCATGAGTGTCCCCGTGCTTCTCTTGGAAGGCCAAGGTAATCTTATCACGTTATTTCTCATTGTTACATCGATAGTTTCTGATATTTTTGTAACTAATTTCTGTAGAGGTTCCGCTTTACCACCGGGCATTTCCCGCACATGCGGGGGTTATGGGCACTAGGCCCTTATACCCCGGATGAGGACCTTTGGTATAACCAAATTCAGGGCAACTTCTTGTATCCACCGGCTGGATCTTTCGATGCGCGCCCTGCAGCAACTGAAGGTGCGCATATATTGAACCCTAGACCCTGTTGGGCTATAACTCCTGCTGGGGAAGATGTTGTCTTGCTTTCCAGCGGGGAGTCTATTGCTTCTTCAGATCATGGATTAAACATCCATCCTTCAACGTTTGTAGGTAGTTTGGGCAATCTCGGGAAGTATCCCGAAGACGAGAAACCGAAAAGCCAAGTAAAAAGAAGAAAGTTACCATTTTTGAGGGCGGGGGTGCGCACCCTGTGAAGATAGAATCGACAACATCCACCTTAGTTGCTGCGTCGTGCAAAGGTACGGTTCGTTCTCAACAACGTAGCTTAGAAGATTATGTGATTGTTGTTGATTCGATAGAAGCGTTGCGCTTTATAGGTGGTCAAGTGAAGACTGATGGAGCTGCTAGTGTAAGAAGCTCAGGGAGCGCGAGCTCTTAGGAACAGGTATCTGGCACGACCCCAACTTCCATTCCTGTGGAAAAGGAAATGGAGGCCGAGCCAGTTCCTGAGTTAACAAGAAAAAGTACTTCTAAGAGGCCGCACAGCGAGTCGGGTGAGAAGGCGGTGCTGTCCCCTAAAAAGGTTTCTTTCAAGAAGCCTATTATAGGGAAGAAAGTTAACATTGGGTCGTTGATGTCAGACATCTCTCCTGGTAAGTTTTCCTTGTCTTTTATTCTGCTAACTTTATTGGGTTTTTTGCACAACTTGTTGACCCTGTGCATATTATTCAGAACCGAATAAGGCGATGCCTAGGTTCCGGATTATTCATTCTAAATCCGGTCCTCAAGTACCTCCGCCTCCTCCTGCTGACACAACAAAAACGGTGGAGGGTACTTTCGAAATAGTTGACAACCCGCGCAAGGATGCTCCTATTTCCACTGCTATCCCTCTTACTAAGGGTGTAATTTCGAGTAGAGAGCCGTTGAAAACTATGGAGAAGGTAGCTCGGGTGGGTTGAGAAGGTTGTCGAAGGCCCTACGGTTGAGGGTTAGAAGAAAATCGACACTGCTGGAGTTGAGAAACCCCTTGAACAGCCTGTGAAAAAGGCGAAGAAGGAAATGGAGAAGGTTGTGGAAAACATTGAAAGACCTGGTAAGGAGTTTTCTGAGGGCTCTGGAGAGGCTCCTGAAAGGGTTGTTGCGATTCGGTTAAACCTACCGAAGGCAAGGGCGCAGGGGCGCATACTGCTACCGACTCTGGTGCTTGGGGTGAGGGTATTAGTTCCTTTAGCGCAAGACACAAAGAACCCTCGCCGATCCGGCCAGAGGATACATAGGGCGACCATTACTATCATTCATACGATTAGAGTCGCGCTGAACAAATCCATACCCCTATATGGAAGTTAAAAAAGGGTGATACACTTTCCAAGTTCCCGCTTGCCGGGAATGGTTATAGGAATCTTCCCCTGCTAAAGTCAACTTCCAGAAATAACGCAAACATGAGCAGGTATATCAATCTCATGTCGTTTCTCAGGCCAACCAACTATCAACCAGCAACTAGATCACGCGCGAGTGGCGCACTATGTATAGAGAGTGGGTTGAGGTTGATGCGTACCGAAGTCGGTTGGCTGCAAATGCACTGAAGTTTGAGAAAGCTAAGGAGGAGTTGACCTCGAAGTAAGCTCAGTTCAAGGCTGATAGAAATAGCAAGGAATGGGGGCTTCTTAGTTTGAAGAACAAGTTGTAGGCGAGTGAGGAAACACTCGCTGACGAGCGTAAGAAGTGGCGAGAAGCTTGTGACCGAGATAACCAAAAGATGTATGCTGCTCGGAATGAGATCAATAATCTTAAGGCGCATGCGGAGGTGTCTTCGAAAGCCATTGCAGACTTGAGTGCTCAAAATGAAAATTTGTCCAACTCCAAGGATGATCTCGAGGCGAAGCTTGAAGAAGATAAGTCTCACCGTGAAAGTGCAAAAGCCAAACAAGTTCGTACTACTTACACTTGTCTTTAACAAGATATTGAAATTCAAAGGTTAACTGACCAGTTACCCGTGCAGGGTGAGTTCGAAAAGCAACTCATCTCTAAGGATTGAGACTTGGCTGGAAAGGATGTTGCGCTCCAGCGTCATTTGCATGAGTCACAAGAGAAAACCGAATCTTTTGAAGTTGATTTGGAGGCTGTGAGGGCGCTCGGTTTCGCAGGCGGCCTTGAACGATGCTCAAGAAAACTATGCCGAAACTCAGTCTGTGGTTTTACCGTTGGTGAACAACTCAGAATAGCTTCAACACTATGGAATCGCCTATGTAAGTTATCCTCTATCTTCCAACTTTTTACTATGACAAGTATAGTTTTAACCTCTCATGTGTTGAGCAAGTTGCGAATGCGGTGTTGAACTCTGCTGAGTTATACCAGACTGGTGGCGCTTACTATTGCGGCTTGTCATGTTGGTCACCGCGAGGGTTACGAAGCGTGTGCTGAGCATGTGTAGAAAGCGATGCAAACCAAATGGGATAACAACCATTGCTCGGTGGCTGCAGAGGCTGAGACCATATATGCTGCTCACCAAGAAACCTATAACACTCTTACACTTCCTATTATGGATTTGATTTTTAAGGCCCTGCAGCATGACGATTATGTCGCGCGGTTGAAAGCTCTCTTCATAATTCTGGATACTGTTGAACTTTCAGGGTCAGAAGAAGAGGCTGATGATGAAGGCGCGAAGTAAAAAACCTTCTACTTTCAGGCTTTTGTAATAGGTTGTCGTGCCTAATAGATTTTAGACATAGTATTTACGTACTTAATTGGTTATAATTGATGTGCGTCTGCGCTGTATAAGTATACTAACCTTTTGACAAATGACTATGTTATAATTATTGCATTGTGGTAAGAAATTTGTGCAGGTAGCGCGAATGAATGTAAGTGTGGCTCATGTTTGAACATTGTAGCTCGACTCCGCGCTGTGTTTACAGGAGTCTTGGAAGCTTAGTTCATGAGCTCATAATTTACTCTAATGTTTTGCGCGGACTAAAAGTTTAACATGCATTTGTAACATTGAATTAATAACAGAAGTCAATAAGAAAAAATAATGTAAACAACATTTTTTATTGATAAACTTGTCAGGCTTCGGCCATCGCTTACAAAAGGTTGTCTTTTTACATGTAATATTTCCTTAGTTGTTGTGCATTCCAGGTCCGTGGAACAACGTGGCCGTCCAACATGCGTAGCTTGAACGCGCCTTTGCCCAGGACCTCTTGGATAAGGTATGGACCTTTCCACTTAGGTGCTAGTTTCCCGGGGCGTTAAGCGTTGGAGGCTTCGTTATCACGACAAACATAGTCTCCTGGATTGAAAGTACAAATGCGCACCCGCGCGTTGTAGTACTTCTCCAGTTTGGACTTGTAACGCCTCGAATTTCTGTATTCTTATTTTTAGTCGCATTCTATTTTTAGAAACCTTACATTTGTATTTCAATTTCAAACTCACAATTCGAGGCGTTAATCATAATGGAATTCATTTTTATACATATACGTGTTACCTTGTGTTATACGAGATCAATCTTTAAATACTTGTTTACACGCAAAACCGAGACTTAAAATACACTTTGGATACCTAAAAACAAGTTAAAATACAAGAAAACGGCATAAAATAACCTAGTTACAAAGTGTAGTGACTAAAAGTGAGCAAAATCAAAAGATTTTCCACCTCCTTTCTCCTCCAATCACCTTCCACCCTTCTTTAGCCAATTAGATTTCACCATTTTCCACCTCTTTTGTCGTCCAATCACCTTCCACCTTTCTTTATCCAATCATATTTCACCCTTTTCCACCTCCTTTCTCCTCCAATCACCTTCCACATTCATTTAAACCCCAACCACTTAACCTGTAACACCCCGACCACGTAAAAACAACAAACCGCGGCGGAAACGTCGGGGAGTCATGTTACAAGATTGTTTCACAACCATGGCATTTAAAGTTTTGGTATTATTGCATTAATATTGTTTACATTGTCTTGGGAAATAAACGGAAACAAAACGTAAATCAATTGTCTTTCTTGTTTTATTGTCACGAAAGCCCGTCCATTCCTATGTGATCCATGCATTGTAATTCGTCACACCTAAGCTCCTGAAGCATATGTGAAAAACGAGTCAGCATAAAATTGCCGGTGAGTACATAGGTTTTGTGATTGTGTCAAATTCATGGCCTTGTATATGTATTGCAATACCTCGTCAGACTACTAGAGTCGTTAATTGAAAACCTTGTTATCAAAAAGTAATTGGTATTGCAATACTAATTAACCAACTAAAATAAGTTGGTTTGAGTTTATAAAAGACTTGTAGCCATGAAACTTGACAAAGACATTTCTTTTGTAAAACCTAGTAGTAAATCAATTTAAAAGAAAACATTGTATGATTTATATCTTTAATTGAAAATCGCTGCATGTCATCGTTCAAAATCATTTGTTAACGTGATTAAGATAAGGCCATGGTATACAATATAACAAAAACACTTATATATAGGAAGTACCAACGGAGTATCCACCATGCTTTTATTATATTACACCCGTCGCATTATCTAAATCACCTATCGTAAGCCAATCGTTCAATCATCCTTGTTATAAACCAATCGTTCAATCGTCCTTGTTATAAACCAATCGTTCAATCGTCCTTGTTATAAACCAATTGTTCAATCGTCATTGTTATAAACCAATCGTTCAATCTTCCTTGTTTTAATTGTGAAAAATTTTGGTCGTTTCGTGAATACATTCAAACCTTTGTTGACTCATCCAAGACCACCAAAGGGTCTCTCATTGTATAACAACCACCAAAGGGTTTGTTACAATACAGTTTCGGTCGTTCCCCAAACTTCCCCACAAACACCGGGAATTTTGGTAACGGGATTGTCAGTCCTATGGCACCATAACTTACTACTAGTTGGCTTGGCCAAAGTTAATGAATGTCATTCTTGTTAAGAAAACAATGCACCAACAAGTTCGTTCACATTATTGAAATCGTATCATTATATAAACCATAGTCTTTGTTTTTGGAAAACTTGAAAAGGATTTAGCACATATGAATCACCCCAAAATATTTGCAAAATGTAAAAGAGGTGAGATTGTACTCACTTGGGATTGCTAGTATGTCCTTTGTTATCAATGATCAAACAAACTCAAGAGTCCAAGAATCTAAGCGTGTCCTAAAATCGAATAACTATGTAAATGTCGGGACTTTAATCGGCGGATCGGATAGAATGAGGTCTTGTAAACCAAATGAGTGTTGGAACTCGTATGAAATGATTTAACAAAAGTATACATTCTGATTTGAAATGATACTTAAGTGCTTTTGACCCGTTATGACTCGTTAAGGTAGTTTATGCTACTTTAACGGTTCATTTGCGTAAATACGTGTTCGGAGGGTTAGACATGTCCTATGATAATTCTTTTATGACAAAATAAGTTTAATATAGTTGCAACTCAGTTTATATGTCAAAATGTTGGTTATATATCCTTAAAGTTGATTTATGCGCAAAAAAGGCAATTTGGTTATTTATAAAGGCATAATAGGCGACTTAACATAACACTAACCAAACGACGTGACCATAAAGTATAACCTCAGAGGGTTATTCCCTATACAACTATGGTCACAAATATGTGTTTGGTCGGATCCTAAGATCGACCAAACGGGTCGGATTCGGAAGTCAAAGCAGTGGTCAAGACCGCTCGACTTACGACCCTAAATAAGCACTAAACTAAAAGTGACGAGTTAGACATGTTAAAACATATCTAACTAAGTTATAAAAATATTTTGGTATCAAAACTTAGTGTTTGGATACCCGACAATAGTTTCGTTGTAAAATGCACAAAATGCGCATTTTGACCGAAACTTTGACTCGTCACTTCGACTAGTAAACGTGGTAATCAGTAGGCGTGATCGCTATGGATCATAACCTTCGTGATTACGATCACGTTGCAAAGTTTGATTGAACTTTGACTTTGACCAAAATGGTCAGAAACGAAAGTCAAATAGAAAGTCAACTGTTTGACTTTTAGCTCAAAATAGCTAAAAGAAATGAAATAGACTAAGGACAGAGCAAGCTGGAAGCAAGCTCCAAGAGAGTGGGAGAAAGAAGTTGTGAATGAGAAAGGAAGAATTGTGCAAAATGGTTGCTATTTCTAGTTGTGAAGGATGAATTTGGTGATTACAAGTGTCCCTTCAGGTGTTAAGGTGTGCTAGGTGTCCTTCCAGGTGTCCAAAGGAGGTGCAAGGGTGGAAAATTCGCGACTTGGGGCCAAGGATTGAAGCTGGAAGTTGCCAGGTAGTTTTCTGCTGTCTGATGGTCTCTGGCTGGCCGCGAGAGAAATGGGCTTGTCTCTCGCGCCCCGCCGGAGGCCCAAATTTTAGAAAATGGCAAAAATGGTCCCTGCAACATTTTAAGGTGTTTTTGACGCTTTTATCCCCCGTTAACCCAAAAATTAGACTTTATAAGAATTTTAAAGCATATGGGACTTGAATTATGCCCAGAAATGTCATAGATGTCGTTTCGTTCGGTTTTACGGTTGCGTTTTTCGCTTAATTACGACGAACGCTTTAACGAACACGAAAACGACCGAAATTTCGCAACGATTGATATTTTTGCATTCTTAACAATAAAATACAAGATTTTATTGATTACCAAATTTTTGGATGTCTAAATATGGTTCGTACTAAAAAATACGAGAATCGGCAGACTTTCGCAAATGACGCAAATAGTCCCTGAGCTTGAATAAACTTGTTTTTGCCACACCGAACCCTTCAAAACTTATTTCTAAGTTATGTAAAGGATATTTAGGGTATGTTTAGCTTGTGTCATTGTTCTGGAGTGTACGTCATGCTAAACTGATTACGTTTGCGTAACAGTTTACGATTTCACTTCCAGAAGTTATTTGTGAGTTAGGAATCGTGCAAAATTTGAATATGCGCAATTGTCATGATAAAAATACAAATATCGGAAATAAAACACAATATTTCATTGATTGATAACTTGTATTGGAATTGTTACATGATCGAATCACCACAAATGTCAGTTTCCCTGCTTTAGGGAATTTCATCCCGAAATTTAATTAGAGGAAACTTGTGGAAACAGATGTGGGTATTTCGCTTTCATTTGATCCTCTCATTCCCTAGTAAATTCTAGGCCACGTTTGGATTCCCTGCGAACTTTGACTATCGGTATTCATCTACACTTGAGTTTCTTGACTTCACGATCCAGGACGGTTTCTCGACAAAGTGCATAGTGTGATCACGTGAATTTCGTCGAGGGGGATGTGAAGATTTGCGTCGGCTAAACACTTTTTCAGATTGGACATGTGGAATGTTGGGTGAACGTTTCCCAATTCAGGGGGTAGTTCAAGTTGGTAGGCCACCTTTCCGATTCTCTCAACGATCTTGAATGGTCCAACGTATCGTGGTGCAAGTTTTCCTTCTTCCTAAATCCGACCACTCCTTTCCAATGGTATACCTTGAGTAGGACATGATCACTAACTTGGAATTCCGAGGGCTTGCGTCGCTTGTCCGCATAACTCTTTTGACGGCTTATAGGTGTAAGAAGGTTATCGCGTATTTTCTTGACTTTATCTGTTGTATCGTGAATGAGTTCAGGTCTAGTGAACTGAACTCTCCAACTTCATTCCAACAGACAGGTGAAAGACATTATCGACCGTATAAAGCTTCGGAAGGTGCCATGTTGATACTAGGAAAATTTGATCAACGGTAGATGAGAACCCCAACTACCACCAAAGTCGATCATGCATGCTCTAAGCATATCGTCCAATGTTTGAATCGTTCTTTCGGTTTGTCCATCCGTTTGAGGATGATAAGCAGTGCTCAGGTTAAGTTTGGTACCCATGGCAGATTGCATGGTCTTCCAAAAATGAGATGAGAATCAAGCATCTCGGTCAGATATGATATCCAAAGGAACACCATGACGAGATACAATCTCATTAACGTAGATTTTGGCGAGTTTGTCAGTAGAGTAATCCTCACTAATCGCCAAAAGGTGTTCTGACTTTGTTAGATAATCAATGACTACCCATATAACATCATGACCTCTAGATGTGCGCGGCATTTAGTGATGAGATCCATCACAATGTTCTCCCATTTCCATACCGGTATTTCTGGTTGTTCAAGCAAACCAGACGGGCGTTGGTGTTTAGCCTTGACTTTAAGACAATTAGGCATTTTGATACATACAAGGCAATATCCGAGCTCATACCCGGCCACCAATACTGGGTACGGAGATCCTTGTACATTTTGTCTGCACCAGGATGATTGAATAACGAGACTTATGAGCTTCGTCCATCAATAAGGTGCAAGATTGTCTTGACTTGGAACCCACAAACGGTTCAAATAATAGAGTAATCCATTTTCCTTAGTTTCGAGTTGAAGTTCAAGATTTTGAGGTAGCTAATTTTTTAATATGCTTTGGTTCACACATGTACGTTGCGCTTGTAGGATACGTGTCTGGATATCAGATTGAATTCGAAAACAATGAAGTTTGACACGTTCCTTACGACTAAGCGCATCGGCCATAACATTCGCCTTACCAGGATGGTAGCGAATCTCGCAGTCGTAATCGTTTAAGAGTTCGACCCAGCGTCGTTGTCTCATATTCAACTTCTTTTGATTGAATATATGTTGGTGACTTTTATGATCAGTGTCTCCAAATTTTAAGAGCAAAAACTACAACACCTAACTTAAGATCATGAGTTGTGTAGTTCTTCTCGTGGATTTTCAATTGTCTTGACGCATAGGCTATGACTTTGTCTCATTGCATGAGAACACAACCAAGGCCTAGATTCGATGCGTCACAATAGACAACAAAATCTTCGTTGCCATCGGGTAAAGATAAGATAGGAGCATCACAGAGTTTTTGTTTCTGTGTCTGAAAGGCTTCCTCTTGTTTGGGTCCCCACTCAAAAGGCTTATTCTTTTGAGTCAAAGACGAAGGGCCGGGTTAACAAGTTTTATATAAAGGTCATTTTTACAAAATTTGAAATTCAAATAACGTTTACTTTACAATTTTTGAAAAATATTTGGAGAAATTTTTTTGAAAACATGTTATAATAACGTTTACTTGAAAATTTTACAATTTTTTGAAGAAAATTTGAAAAGTTTCACAGAACCCTCACTGTTAAATAGACAAAACCCAGGGGTATAATTTGTTATAAACACTAAGGTGTCAAGGTTTTTGTTATCATGAGGGGGAGATGACTTAAAAGAAAATTTGTGAAGCAGTAATGAATGGAGAATTGAAGTGATTCTCATCGTTGGTCAATGTTTTCATGTAAATAAAAAAATTCCAAAAATATGTTTTTGAATTTTAGAGGGAGAAAAAATTTTGAAAATTCTTAAAACATATTAAATACAAAAAGTGCAAAAAACATTGATAAAAGGCAAAAAGAGTTTTGTGGTTAAAAGGAAATGATAGTACATCAGTGGACTATCACAATATGCTAAGGATTTGTAAAGTTTAAAAGTTTAAACATGTCTTACTATGGATGTCTCGATAGGCTTTACACGTTCAGTAAATTGTTTATGAGATATAAACTAAATTTTACAACTGCTTATACTTGTGGATTAACACATCTTGGATATATGGACTTAGTACTCCAAAATTTCGAGTGAAGGATTGCTTGATTCTGAGATACGAGGTCTTTATAGATAGTTGATATATGGGGTATTATATTAGTTCTTCTGATTTTTCGGAAGCAATAGCCTAGAACTTCTATAATGCTTTATGCTAAAAACACCTAAAACTGCATGAAAACTTGAAAAGAATCGAAAGATCTAATCATTTGCAGTGCTGAAAAGATTCCTTAAATGGAACACACCTTTAAGTCGAGCCTTCATCTCTTTGTTTGTACGGTAGTACTAACTTGAGCTCTCAAGGCCTCGCACAACCCAGAGATAGATATCAATTATGCTATATTCACCTGTAAGATGAAATCTAGGGAATCTGGATTCGGGAGTATATTCAAGAAGTGGGAAATACAGTTAAGTCAAGTTTCATAATTCATACCTAAAATATCTTGGAACAATTGAGAAATGTGTCAAAGTTTAAGTGGACAAACATATCGACAATCTAGGTAAATTTGTTTATAACTTAAAGTCTCAAAAGGTCAATGGTACTAGTGATATGTCTCAAAAACTGATATGATCCTTTAACACAAACTCAACAAAAATATATTTGTAAATATGTTTGTACATACTTAGAGTTTGATATTCATTACATAAAAACAAAAAGATTATATTATCTTTTAGTTGTGACCACTAATGTTGAAAAGCTGATTTCAAAATCTAAAGCTGCTGATCAAAAGTTTGAAAATTTCAAATTGATCTGAAAAGTTTAAAAGTTCATTAAGTTGAAACTTTCATTTGAATAAATGCGTCAGTTTAGTATCAAAACGTTTAATCAAGATCATTATGTTGAACTTGATACATGAATCAGATATTCAAGATCATTAATTTGGACTTGATTAACTGAGAAGGTTTAAAACTGATGAGGAGATTAAAATTTGAAATGTTGGTGTTTAGAAATTTCAAAGTTTGAATCTGAAATATTTGTTAGAATGTTTGAAGAACTTTGAAACAGGAAGTTGATTTTAAGGGGGAGCTGAATAAAACACGTTGATTAAAGATACCAGAAAGCTCAAAGCAAGGGGGAGCATGGTAATTAAAATTTTATCAAGACAAGCCCGAGAAGAAAAGAGAAAAGGATTGTAGATGCTATAGATCAAGGAAGTTATAGTTATTCAAGAAATAAAGATCAAGAGAATATTAAAGACTCAGAACTTAATTGAAGACTGATGACTACGGCAACATCCAAGGGGGAGTCTGTTGATGCATATGTCTGTTGCCTACGTCATCGTATAATATCGAGTCTTTATTTAGAAGCAAATGTCGAAGTTTATTAAAGTTTATAGCCAAGTTCGCTTGAGATTGTGATGTAATAGTCAAGTTCAGCAGAACTTGACTAAGCAAGTTCGCCCGAACTTGCACTCCCCAAGCGAACTTGATTCCTATAAATAGGAGACTTGTCATTTCATTTGTAACTTTCAGTGATTTTGGCACAGAGATGGTGAAGCTCTGTCCAAGTGTTTCCAGGATCTGTAACGCCTACACATTAATGAAACAGTGATTAAACATTAAAGAACTTGTATCCAGTGTCGCCTATGCAAACGGATTCCACACGTTTACCTTAGGTTTGCCAAATTAGGACCGGAATGATCCATACAACGGACCCTCATCCTTCAGACCCAGAAAACAAAAGTGGTTTAGCCGAACAGAATTTTTTATAGTTGCATGGAGCAGGTGCATTGCTGTTGTTATTGTTATTGTTGTTCACTTGATTTAGTTGGGTCACGAGATTTGGGAGTACACTAACAATTTGCTGAGCGATCATGGCTGCCATTTCGGCATCCTAAGTTGCATTACGTCAAGGAGGCATTCTAAAAGAAAACATGAAGGAAGATGTGTGAGATTGACATTGAAATAAATCAAGAGGGGTATTGAAAATATCGGCGAAATAAGGATGGTGGTCATTCGTTCGTTTCTCAAAACAAACAAATGACACACGGTGACTAATCAAAGTACATGGGTCTTTATAATGTATCACAAAGACATGCTTTAGCCTATAAGTGGAAACTCACCCCAAGAGTTCCCAGGTAAGAGTGACTGGTCCGATTAAGTGGATTTGCACGAACACTCTAGCCTTAGTCAGAAAACTCAGGGTACATGCACCCACCCTTCCAGATTGCATGTGTTCACATTAATAAAACCCAAACTTTGACAAGATTTTGAAAAATTTTAAGGTTTAAAGCCGAAAATGATTCATTTAAGAATAGATGTTTTCTTGTAAAAAGTTTTCGGAAAAGATTTTTGTGACTTTTGTATTGTTTTTGTATCACCCAAGGATAGGTGAAGGAGTATGGTCCCAAAACCTTATGCCAAGTGCGCGACCATACCATTATTATCCAAAAGCAAGCCTCGCGCAGACTAGATCATAAGAGACAGACACCATTTATCCATGCGCTAGATCATTGAAAAGAGTATTAAATCATTTAACTACCTTGCGCAGGCTCGCGCAAGGAAACAGTTAAGCTTGAAAGTTATATTCCTTATCAATTGATCTCCGTGCAGGGAACTTAAATAAATGGTAAAAGGAATCTTTTCTGTTATAACAGAAAAGACACATGGCAGCAGATCAAGAGATCACAGCTGTAAAACGTTCTAGAAGCCATAAAGGCTCAATCGTGTAGGGGCACAAGTGGTTACAATAGAATTACACGTGGCATGATCTGGTGCACTCCTAAAAATCGCGATGATGGTATATCTCGTAACAAAGATCGAAGAAGCATCATCTGCCACGTGGTTACTCCCAAGCCGTTGATCAAACTGTGATCCGTGTGCTTGGATGACGAACTAACCAACTAATGGCGTTGGGAAGATTCTGTTAACTTTTTCACCTCTCAGTTATGGCGCCCAAAATCTGGTTATAATAAGTAGCTTCAAGGTCAAGTAAGCCATTCATTCTCACTTACTCTCTCTTAATTCACTTTAACTATTCCGATCAACCTGTACTTATTCTCACGCCGGAGGGTGGTCACGGAGAGAACCCCATTCTTCCCGTGGCGAGTCTAACGGTGTTTTGTTTTGCAGCGTTCATTGGAGGTTCATTTCATTATGGCGAACAACCGAAGGATACACCTTTTATGCAGAAACATTCACAACAGATCTGATCTGACTCCGGTCAATTAGATCTGGTGTGTCTTCATTGGCACGCACCGATTACTTTTTTTTTCTTCTCATCGTTTCGTTTGTTTCGCCTGAATCATCAGTATCATGGCTGATGGTTCATCTCATTCGTTAGGTCCTAGATCTGAGATTCGTCATGTTGCTCGTGGTGCTCAGATTGACGAACATGTAGAAGAAGAGTTTTCCGGCGAAGCTGATGCTCAACATGACCTTGGTCATACGAGCATTCCTAGTAACTCCGGCAGCTCCACGTGTTGACGTTGCGTCAATTATGCCACCTGGCGAAACTCCGTTGTCTTGGCTTATCAAATCTGAAAGCGCTCTGAATGATATGTGTGCTCAACTCTATGTTCAGACTGGAACTCCAGTTTTTCAACCTCCGGTCAATGCTCCTAAGGTCTGTACATCGTAAGCACCTCGAGCATTGAGTTATGATTCGCAGATCCGTGCTCGTGCACCATCACATGCATCTACAGAAGAAACTAAGATGTATTCTCAGACCAGAAATGATTCTGTTCATTCTGGTGCTCGAAAACAGGAGGATAATTCTCAGACCAAAAATGAAGTTCTGGGTAAAGGCACATATACCCTTAAACGCCTGGATGGTACTGATATCCCGCGAACATGGAACGCGCAACAGTTGCGCTGTTGCTATATGTAATCTTATCAGCTTTCCCACTTTGGCCTTGCGTTTCTAAAGGGGTCAAAGTTTGATACTTACATTTATTCCTATGTAATACCAGTTTCTGTGGTACATGGCTTTACGCCTTATCTAGTATTATATAAGAATCTTGTTTACGTAATTTATCAATGTACTCTTAACGACCATGTGATTGAACGACTGTTACGCCTTATTATATAAACATGTCGTTACTTACATTCTGTTATATAAACACGCCTTATTACTTTTGGTTCGACAAAAACATTATGGTTACTTACAAGTCTCATGAACATTATTGCCGTTACGCATAATATAGTATTACGTTCACACATGAGCTTTTCCCATATTCATTTGTCTGCCCTAAAACAAAGTAAGATATTACATGCAAAAATTGTAATTCAAGCATTATATTCATAAGTCAAGATATACATGCGAGTTCTCGTAATCATATTACAAAAACATCAAACACCAATTAAACAAGTTCACTCCTGTTCAGGAGCCTTCGCCTTATCTTTCTTCTCTTTTCCTTCTGAGAAGATATCTTTCAACCGATCCACGAAGTCATCATGGGGGCAGCGTGTTGTCAACTAAATCCATAACAGGGATGTGCAGTTGATCGTATCTCTCTTTGGCAACAGTGAAAGTATCACTAGTATTAATCCCATAAGTTGCTGCTCGAGTGTTATCCCATTTTACTTTCAAGGCATGAGAAACATGGAGCGCACATTCGTTGTAGCCTTGAGAATAGCCATCACTCCGTGCCGCCACCATCAGTTGCGCCACTGCCTCATCCAGCTCGGTTGAGTTCAAGATTGAGTTAGCAATCTGCGCAGAAGAATTTTAGCATAAGAGCATGAGAGAGGTAATATCATATAAAAAAGAAGATGCTTACGTTAACGATTCCGTATTGTTGCAACCATGTCAACTTTTTGGTCAAGTCTTCAGTCACACTAACTGCTGTGGCGCGGGCAACATTAGCACTCTCATTCTTTTCCTCATCCTCTGCAAGACGGCGGGCCAGCTCCGCCTTCTCGACTTGGGCAAGTTGAAGGTCTTTCTTGGCCACGTCCAAGTCGGATTTCATTTGTTTCCTTGTCAAAGAGCATGGAAGTAAGGTCAACAATTTCTTTATCTCTAAGAAGAAGGGTCATTCGTGTCTCTACCTCTTTCTGCTCACTTCGCTCACGATGTGAGCGGGCCTCTTCCATAGCAGTAAGAGCATCGGCCTTCTCTTTTTTAAGTTGCTCAATCTCATTGCGCAACTTAATCTTCTCATTGTTGTTTCGGGCACAAGCATCTTTCCGTCTTTGGCACTCTTCAACGAACAGCGCAGCTTCTGCTTTCACTTTCTTTTTCCAACCAAGTGCATACCATTCCTCTGTCTTCTTTTCATCATCAAATTTGGCTTTCGCAGCCTCTAAGTCAACAAGCAATTTTTTTCCTCTCCTCCACCAACTCAACCTTGAATTTTTTCGACTCAAACTCATCCCACTCCTTATTCATGCTGCGCCATTCGCGCACTATTATGTGAGTAGTGGTAGAAGCTTGAGCAGTCTCTAAAAGATACACTAGATACGTCTGCTCATGCGTATTTGTAACAACCCGATCTTTCGGATTGTTATCCGAATTCCGTTATTTTCATTATTTTCGTTTTCAAACCTGTTTTTACTCTCACATTTATTATAATGGTTTAAATTATTTTAAAACACATATTACATCGCTTATTTATCGCATTTAAATCGCTTAATACTCGCAACTCTCAAGCAAACTCGAATCACGGGGTTAAATTTTGTTACATTATGTTATTTATGTGCTATGTGTGCTTTATGTTTTATGGTTGTACTCGCTATCGCAATGGTCTCACCCGCACAATCGCTCAATCGCATTATTTTTCAACGCAACGCTTAACGCTTCGCTAAAACACTTAACATAGCTATCTAATACGAATCGAATCATCAAACGAGCACCTAACGAAAGAACAAAAAAAAAAACTTAACCACCATGCCAAGTTCGGCCGAAGTTGGACAGCCCAACTTCGCCCGAAGTAAGTCAGGCCAGCAGAACAAACAAGTTCGCTCGAACTTGCGCAAGATCAAGAAGACCTGCCAAGTCGCCGAACATGTGCCAAGTTCGCCCGAACATGTGCCAAGTTCGCTCGAACTTGGGTCAAGTTCGGCCGAACTTGATGTCTGCCACCTTATTTCTCCTCACCTATAAATACCAAGCACCCCCATTCTCTCATTCCTTGCTGCTAACTTCGCTCCAGAGCTCCCAAAACCGAAAACCCTTACTTTCCAAGTAAGGAATCAACCCATTTTATGCAACTACTACGTTTTCACTACGATTTTTACACAAGGATTACCTCATCAAAACTCTTCTGTTTAAGAAAATCTTCCTCTTTTTCTATAAAACTTCTTCTTTTCACTTAGATCTACACTAAACGAGTGTATTTGGGCTTAGCTTTGGCTTCCCAAGCTAGGAATCTTGACGATTTCGACTCACCAAGTGTTAGATCAGAGCAAAACCTTTTAAAGCATTGATTTTTACACAAATTACGGACTAAGTGACGTATGTTTCCTTCACTATGAAGTGGAACGAGGACGTTGTCAAGCAAGATCTCAGATCCGGAAGCACAAGGACGATATCGTCACCTTGCACGAACTGGATTAACCCGTATGAACCGTCAAGTTCGCCCGGATTAGCCCGAGTTCCTGTAAAGTGGATAAAATTCGCTCCAAAAGACCTCTCCAGCCTATGTTTTGCTCAATAGATCAAGGTTGGAGGGATGGACACTCGATTTCCTCAGCAAACGACGTGAAAACACACAGTTTTGGACCAAAAACAGCCAAGTTCGCTCTAAAAAGATCAAGTTCGCCTAAAGTTGTCACCAGGTTGGTGACCAACTTCGCCTGAACTTTTACCATTTGCAAGGGAACCTGTCAAGTTCGCCCGAACTTGTACTCATTTCTAAGAAGGGTACCAAGTTCGCTCGAACTTGTACCAATCCAAGAGATTTGGTATAACTTCGCCCGAACTTGTCCACTGCTCATTCACACGTTGACCGTTTCAGCACTTCGGAAGACTGATGCACTTCTGTTCGCGTTTACAGGCTGTCCCGGCGCTCCCTTCAATCCACAGCAGTTCATGTTTCTCCGTTAGGCACTGACTGTGAGTATACTTGAACCCTTTTTCACTTTAATGCACTTTTGGGTGTTACATACGTTCTCTATATCAAAATACACTACTTGCTAAACTCTTTAAACGCGAACCGCACTCGCATGTTATACGTGAATCGCTGAACGTTCGTTTGCTATGTGTAAATGATGAGGACTTGGATACCACCCTTAGCAATGATAGTACTATAGTTTGGACTCAGCACCCGATTGGTTCGGGGGTTGTTAAGGCTCGCAAATTTACTTTACGTGCATGTTCCCTATTGTGAACACGTATCGCGCATACTCACATCGCAGTCATGTTGGTTAGCTTGTATCATTATTGTTAGCTTACTTAGATTCACTTTCTCTACGTGTTACATGCTGGTTATGCGTAAATGCTTTACCTCTATTATTATGCTATTAAACATGTAAGCTCACCGTTACTTTATTGTATTGACTTGTATTTCAACGTATGTGACAGGTTGAGGATGTTCTACTTGCTACTAATGGATTTAGGGCTTATCTTAGAAACTCATTTAAATAAAATCTAGGTTGTCGAACTTGTTTTGTTTAGGGGATTGTAACTGTATTGACTGTTTATGAATGCTAGTTTGATTGTATGGGAAATTAAGCGTTATAAAGTATTCTCATTAAAATAGTCGTTATGGATTCTCTTAAGCAATCTGGTTTGCCTAGTGCCGCACCCCGATGATTCCGCCATCGGTTGGGGTGTGACAGATTGGTATCAGAGCCATAACTATAGGGAATTAGGTCGAATTGCCATGTTCGACCTAGTCTATATTCTAAGTACCCAATTAGACCGCTCTTTGACTTAAAATACTTAAACTACTTGCCTTAAATGCTTACATGCCTTTCCTAAGGCTAACACAATTTACACGCTTGAAAACGCTCCTATAGCACAAACGAGTGATTGTGTCGGGATTAGATGTGAAAACCAAGAACTCTAGATAAGATCACTCACTCCGTGAACTATTTACTGCATGAGATTCTTTCGTTAAGTTAGGAGTGATATCCGCATCTTGACGAAAATCTCCATCTCTATCTCCGTGGAACTCCCGACGTGTTCGGAGAAAACCACAAACATGGAACGGAGTTGTTAAGTTAGGGGTGAAACTCGCACCTTAATAACTAATTGCACTCCTCGATTTTCAATCTCACCAAAGTCTCAATTATTTCGATGACTCGGGGCACGACGTAACTGGAAGGATAAATGCCGTTAACAGTTGTACGTCGAGAGAAATTGTCTATTAGGCCAAATCGTGTGCCCGAACTCAGAGAATTTTCGGATCACTTTGGGTAGTCGCTGTCTCAAAACCCAGGACGCTCCAAATTGTTTTAAGCCTTCAACCGCCTATTTTACGCATCATCGAGTTTTATTTATTAATTATGTGTTTAAATTTTGTGGATTTCACGCTTTATCAATTTCTCGCATTATCGATTTCTCGTTTTATCGCGTTTTGCTTTACGAAAAATACTCACAACTCGCACAGCTCTCGTAATCTAAAACGTTAATTAATCACAAACCAAACTAAAACGCTCAAACGTCTTACGCGAATGTCCTCATACGCGATATTTCTCGCTTATATTACGCTTATACCTCGCATCTCATAGCGCGCTACGCAAGATCTAGTGAAGGTGAATACGTGCAAAATGTGTGCTTACATGCTTATGTGCATACGTGATTATGTGCTTACGTGTTTTGTGCTATATGTGATTAATAATAATAATAATAATAAAATTTAATAATAATAATAATAATAATAATATAATAATATAATAGTATGTTGTAAAACGCAAGCTTTTAAACGTAACCCATTATAATCGAATCTCATCCAACCTTTGTATTTAGATGGCATCCATGGGATCTCACACTCGCCGTACCGCTCAAAGCAACAACGTTGACAAACGCATTGCCTCTCTCGTAGCCAAGGAAATGGCTAAGGTGATCCCTAAGATTGCTAGCGAAATTCAAGCCGTCAGCAGCAACTCATCCGTGGATTCCAAGAACGATGTTCCGAAATCCCGCTTCAGCTTCAAGCAGTTTAAAGCCTGCGGTACTGCAGCATTCACAGGCGAAGACGACCAACCAAGTTGTTTCATTGGTTCGACTCGATCAAAGTCACCTTCAGACAAAGCGGATGCGCTGAAAATCTCCGCACTGTTAACGCCACTGGAGTCTTTCAGTCAAGGGCACTTGACTGGTGGACCGCCGAGCACAACAGGCGCGGTAACGACGAACTCTCTCGCGTGGGAAGAACTTAAGGAGCTCATGATCAATGTGTTCTACCCACCTCACGAAATCCAGAAGTTGGAAAAGGAATTTTGGGGTATCAAGCAAAATGGTGGTGACAATGCTGGTCTCACCGCTCGCTTCAACCAGCTCAGCCTTATCTGCCCAGGTCAGGTGGATACTACCGAGAAAGCTATCAAAAAGTATCTTCACGCTCTCCCGACTGTGTAGCCAACTTTTTTCAAGCAGCTAGACCGACTACGATCGAAGAGACTTACCAACTCGCAGCCGAGATCAATGATAAGCGAGTCTTGGCTGGAGCTTTCAAAACCTCGACCAAGAATCTCAGCCAAGCTACTGTCGAGCCAAGCACCGATATTGCTCCACCTCAAGCCTCCAAGTCAAGTCACCAGAATCGCAAGGGAAAGGGTAACAACAAAAATTGCGCAATGGTCCCAGCTCCAAACTCCCAATCTCGCCAAGCTGCTACTCCCAACGCACCAGCTGCTAAGCGTGCTTATACTGGACCTCACCCTCTGTGCTCCAAGTGCACATATCATCATGCGGTTGGAGGAAACTGCCGCTTTTGTGCCAATTGCAACATCTACGGGCACTTCACGGCGCACTGCCGTACCGGTCCACGTCAGCAAGCTCCTCCCGCTCTCGCAGCACCGCCAACTCCTCTCAATGTTGCTCCTCTCAACCAGGCACCGCAAGCACCAGCAATTCAGGCACGTTCTTGCTACACGTGTGGTGATCCGAATCATTTCAGCAATGTCTGCCCAAACCGTGTGGTGAAACAAGAACAACAGCAGCTTCAGCAACAGCCACCACAGCCCCTGCAGCAGCAACAACCACAAGCTGTGCGTGGAAGGGCTTTCAACATCAATCACCGCCAGGCTCAGAACGACAACAATGTTGTCAATGGTACATTCCTCATTAATGGTATTTATGCTTCTTGTTTATTTGATACTGGAGACGATAACTGTTTTGTATCGTTAGAATTCGAAAAGCTTTTAAAATGTAAAGGCGCTAACCTACCAAGTACCTTCGATGTCGAAATCGCCACAGGAAGAACCGTTACCGTTAAATCCGTTCTACGTGGTTGTACTCTTGAACTCAACAATCACAGCTTCTCGATCGACCTCATACCTATGCAATTAGGTAGCTTTGACGTCATAGTAGGCATGGATTTTCTTCGCAAGAATCGTGCTAAAGTCGTTTGTTTCGATAAAATGATTCGTTTTCCTCTTCCTAATGGTGATCAACTGCATGTTTACGGCGAAACACCTTCAAAGAATTTGATGCTTTTGTCATGTACCCAAGCGAACAAGCAATTGCGCAAGCGGCATTGCTTTCCTAGCCCGTATCATAAACTCGGAAAAGGAGAAGAACACCTTGAAAGACATACCTGTTGTTTATGAATTTCCTAAAGTTTTTCCCGACGATTTACCTGGTTTACCCCCTACTCGTGATGTCGAACTCCGTATTGATCTAATCCCCGGTGCTACACCTGTCGCTAAAGCTCCTTATCGCCTTGCACCATCCGAAACGTGCGAGCTATCTAGCCAACTTCAAGAGTTACTTGATAAAGGCTTCATACGCCCGAGCACTTCACCGTGGGGCACACCCGTTCTTTTTGTGAAAAAGAAAGATGTGACGTTCCGAATGTGCATCGATTATCGTGAACTTAACAAACTCACGATAAAGAACCGCTACCCACTTCCTCGAATCGATGATTTATTTGATCAACTCCAAGGTGCTACTTGTTTTTCGAAGATTGATTTACGTTTCGGATATCACCAGTTGCGTGTTCATGAGCAAGATGTTCCAAAAACCGCCTTTCGTACCCGCTATGGCCATTTTGAATTCGTGGTCATGCCTTTTGGTCTTACAAACGTGCCCGCGTTCTTCATGGATTTGATGAACCGTGTGCGCAAAGCCTTTTTGGATCATTTTGTCATTGTTTTCATCGATGATATTCTTATTTACTTGAAGTCGAGAGCCAAGCACCGCGACATCTCTGTTTAGTTCTTATTTACTCGAAGGAAATCGCCTTTACGCCAAATTCTCCAAGTGTGAATTTTGGCTGAAGGAAGTTGAATTTCTCGGTCACGTGATCAACGACCAAGGAATCCACGTCGATCCCGGCAAAAGTGAAGCTATAAATAGTTGGAATACTCCGAAGAATCCGCCCGAAATCCGTTCTTTCCTCGGATTGGCAGGCTACTACCGCCTATTAATCGCCGACTTTTCGAAAATTGTTGTACCTCTTACCTCTCTGACTCATAAGCATAAACCTTTTGGTTGGGGTTCTGAACAAGGAGGAAGCCTTCCAGACTCTCAAGCGTATGCTTTGCAACGCTCCCGTTCTCGCACTTCCCGATGAAGACGACGATTTCGTTGTTTATTGCGATGCCTCTAACCTAGGCCTCGGTTGTGTTCTCATGCAGCGTGACAAGGTTATCGCGTATGCGTTGTCACACCCCGACCCGCAGCGGAATTAGAGTCGGGGCATAATTGGGTTATCACCAAAGCTCATGACATTTACTAATATGTTTCATATTTAATAAAGTCAAAGTTACATTTTCAAATATCCAAACATGTTCATTCAATACAAAGGAAATAAACCAAACATAACAATCCCAACTCTAAATCGTTTTATTCTTCTAGTCCAAGTCCTATGTGTTCCTAGCTGCTGCTGGTTCACCTGTATCATGTGTAAAATGAGAGTTTTTGGGTCAACATAAGTTGGCGAGTGAACCTTATTAGATAAACATTTATTAATGAATTTTATGGTTAGTTTATCAATGAAAAATTGTGCATAATCATAGATGAGCAAATGTGAATAATCAAGCAATGGCAAATAGCAGTCACAACTATAACATACAATAACACCTGGCAGCATACATGAACATACCAACATCATACTGTAAATAACATAAATGAAACTGTGCGATCAAGGCTCAATCAAACGGAGCCGATCGTATTGCATGTACTGAAAATGAAAATGTCTGTGCGATCAAGGCTCAATCAAACGGAGCCGATCGTTTTGGCATTTCTATCTTTAAAAATGTATATTTAAGTATTTTTAATTGATTTTAAATATAAATTATAAAATAAAAATAAAAAAATTTGTTTATTTACGATATGACCGTTGACGGGTAAGGTATTAGTTTGCGTGAGGCTCGAACGGACTCACGTACGTGCACGACTCTACCAATGATACGTGATCTAACCGAAATAATCTTGTATTATACTTATACACTTATTCATTGATCCGTAATTCTCTTAATTCAAAACATTTTAATTCAACGGACCGGTGACTAGTGACGTTTCGAAGCGCGAAGTAGACTTAGTGTTGACACAGCAGCTGGACTGTGTTCTAACGGTTATTATCTGGTTTTTATTATATTATACTAATGAGTTTATCCCGTTTAGTTTTAAAAAATGGTGTTTATTAAGTATATAGTATGGTTTTAATTATGTAAAGAATCGAATTAAATTGGTGTGTATTTTGCACACAGTTTACCGCCGGACTGTGTGTCTAACCCGTTTATAATTCGATTTTAATTAATCTTATGTCATCTCTGAACTCGTCTTCTTCATTACAAACACAGACATCGATCAAACAACTGATACGCGATTAATTTAGTTAATGAACATGATGATCAATTTGAATGTATTGAACCGAAAAGTTTGGGGAAAGAAGCTACCGAACAGATCGTCTTCTTCAGAGAATCAGCGAAGCTCGTCGGCTCTGTTTTTGGAACCTTCGGCTGTGAGAATCAATTAACAGGTTTAAGGGATTAGATGTGAAATTGAACTAATGAGTATTGATTATCAGCACGTTGGAATGAGCATACCGGTAATCAACGAGTTTCCGACAATTCCAGAAGTTTTCCGACGAAAACAGAAAGTCCAGCAATGTCGTCTGTGGTTGATTATGAGCGATGGGTTAGTGTTAGTAAGGTTCTAACAATTGATTGAAACAGCAAAGTAGAAGTATTTTATCGGTTTGAGTTGAATACGGTTTTCTGGCGACTTTTGCAGAAAATTCCGGCGAGCTGATTTAGGCGTTCTGATGGTCTGAAAATGCGACGAAAATGAAATGGAGTATTGGTATGATATCTATGAGTCGCGAGAGTGGTCTGAAGTTTGAGGAATTCTGGAGTTGATGATTTTTCGGTTTTAAAAACCGACAATGATGAGTCTTAAGTTTAATCAATTTCCGATTTGATTAAAAGCCGTCGGTGCATCAGTTATAAACTAAATGTGTGAATAAACAACGAATTGACGATTGGTTTGCCGATTACCGTTTCTCAGATAGTGCAACCGATTTTAACTGGGTTTGTGTATAAATTTCGTTTGTGTTTCTAGAGTTAGCAGAAAACACAATGTGGCGGAGTGGTCTTGTGAGTGAGTGTTAAGTTGCTGAAGTGTGTCTTGGCTGACCCGGGTTCGAGTCCCGGCAGCATTATAATTTTTTCAATTATTTTATTTTAACTTTTTATCAAATATAATTTTTATAGTTTAGTTTATTTATTAATTATGTATTGTTTTAAATCAAAATAATCATAAATATTCGACATAACTTTTATAACTTGATATTCGATTACAAAACGGAGCGGGTTTTGAAACCCCGATTTTTACAAATGTTACAGTATCCCCTACTTTTAGGAATTTCGTCCCGAAATTTAAGTAGTTGAAGTAGTAGGAAAAGATGCGGGTATTTTATCACGCATTGAGTCTTCACGTTCCCAAGTTAACTTAGGTCCCCGTTTCGACTCCCAGCGTACCCTAACAATTGGAATGCGACTTCGTCGAAGACGTTTCTCCCCGTAGTCCATGATCTCTACTGGTCTTTCAATAAAATGCATAGATTCATCAATCTGAATATCTTCCAGCGGAATATGGAGATTCTCATCAGCGAGGCACTTCTTCAAGTTCGACACGTGGAATGTGGGATGAATCCTGTTGAGTTCTTCTGGTAGGTCAAGCTTGTATGCTACAGGACCTACTCTTTCGAGTATCTTGAAAGGTCCTACGTAACGAGGTGCTAGCTTCCCCTTTTGACCAAAACGAACTACTCCCTTCCATGGTGATACTTTTAAAAGCACATGATCACCAATGTTAAACTCTAAGGGCTTCCGTCGTTTATCTGCATAACTCTTTTGACGACTTTGAGCCGCTAGAAGATTGTTTCGAATTTGATGAATCTTATCTGTGGTTTCTTGGATCAATTCTGGACCAGTAATTTGTGCTTCCCCAATTTCGTGCCAACATACAGGAGATCGGCACTTACGACCATATAAGGCTTCAAAAGGTGCCATGCCGATGCTCGAATGATAGCTGTTGTTGTACGAAAATTCAACTAATGGTAGGTGGGCGTCCCAATTTCCCTTGAAGTCTATGACACATGCTTTAAGCATATCTTCAAGAGTTTGAATGGTGCACTCAGACTGTCCATCAGTTTGAGGATGATAGGCGGTACTGAGATCTAATCGTGTGCCCATAGTGGATTGTACTGCTTGCCATGTTCGTGAGGTGAAACGACCATCACGATCAGAAATAATACTTAACGGTACCCCATGTCGGCTTACGATTTCGTTGATATAAATACGTGCAAGCTTTTCGTTTTTAAAATCTTCGCGGATAGGAATAAAGTGAGCTGATTTTGTAAGTCGGTCTATAATTACCCATATTGTGTCATACCCACCAGAAGTGCGAGGTAACCCGGAAATGAAATCCATGGTTATATTTTCCCACTTCCATACAGGTATTTCCGGTTGGACTAGAAGTCCTGAGGGTCTTTGGTGTTCAGCCTTCACCTTGGAACATGTGAGGCACTTGGAAACAAAAACGGCAATATCCTTCTTCATTCCAGGCCACCAATAGGTGTATCGTAGGTCTTGATACATCTTATCGGCTCCTGGGTGTATAGAATATCGCGTTTTGTGAGCTTCATTCATAAGAGTTTCACGCAGATTGTTGTGGTTAGGAATCCAGATACGATCTAGGTAATATAGAATACCGTCTGATTTAGTTTCAAGTTTTAGCTCGGCTCCACAGGACATCTCCTTTCGTACATCTTCTTCTGTTATTGAAACGTGTTGGGCTTCTCGAATTTGATCTTTAATGTCGGTTATAATTTGCGAACATAGAAGATGAATGGAGTTCGCATAACCCTTTCGACTAAGTGCATCAGCCACCACATTTGCTTTACCAGGGTGGTATCTAATTTCACAGTCGTAATCGTTCAGAAGTTCGACCCATCTTCGTTGCCTCATGTTTAACTCTTTTTGATTGAAGATATGTTGAAGGCTCTTGTGGTCAGTGTATATTTCACACTTAGTACCATAGAGATAATGTCTCCATATCTTAAGAGCGAATACAACGGCTCCAAGTTCTAGGTCATGAGTGGTGTAGTTCTTTTCATGCGTCTTGAGTTGTCTCGAGGCATAAGCTATGACTTTTCCTCTTTGCATGAGAACGCAGCCTAATCCTTGCCCTGACGCGTCGCAATAGACTACAAAATCATCACAACCTTCAGGAAGAGTGAGGATTGGTGCATCACAAAGTTTTTGTTTAAGAGTTTGAAAAGCTTCTTCTTGCTTGGGTCCCCATACGAAAGGTTTTCCCTTATGAGTTAAAGCCGTGAGTGGTACAGCAATGCGAGAGAAGTTTGAAATGAACCGACGATAATAGCCAGCTAGTCCAAGAAAAGATCTTACTTCAGTTGGTGTACGTGGAGCTTGCCATTCTTGAACGGCTTTGATCTTTGAAGGGTCAACATGTATTCCCTTGTCATTGACTACATGCCGAGGAATTGCACCTCTTTCAACCAGAATTCACATTTGGAGAACTTGGCATAAAGCTTTTCCTTATCTAGAAGTGCAAGAACGAGTCGAAGATGACGCTCATGATCAGTTTTAGATTTTGAATAAATAAGAATATCGTCGATGAAGACTATAACAAATCGATCAAGATAAGGTTTGCAAACTCTGTTCATTAGGTCCATGAAGACAGCTGGTGCGTTGGTTAATCCAAATGGCATAACCATGAATTCATAGTGGCCATAACGAGTTCGAAAAGCAGTCTTAGGGACGTCTTCCTCATGCACTCTAAGTTGATGATAGCCAGATCGAAGATCGATTTTTGAAAAGCAGCTGGCACCTTGTAGTTGGCCAAGAAGATCATCAATTCGAGGTAAGGATAGCGATTCTTGATTGTTAACTTGTTGAGCTCTCTGTAGTCGATGCACATACGAAAAGATCCATCTTTCTTCTTTACAAAAAGGACAGGTGCACCCCAAGGCGACGAGCTAGGACGTATGAATCCCTTGTCAGTCAACTCTTGCAATTGACTGGCTAGCTCTTGCATTTCAGAGGGGGCTAACCTATATGGAGACTTTGCAACTGGTGTAGCGCCAGGTATAAGATCAATACGGAATTCGACGTCTCTAACTGGAGGAAGTCCTGAAATGTCGTCAGGAAAAACTTGTGGGAAGTCTTTTACTACAGGAATGTCTTCAAGTTTCTTCTCTGTGGTTCCCTTTTTGATGATATGGGCTAAAAACGCGACATAATTCTTGCGAAGATATTTTTGAGCTTGAAGACAAGACATTAAGCTGAGCCCTTTCGACGAGGTTTCTCCATTGATTCGAAGAGTCTGACCGTTTGAAAGAGGAATACGAATAAATTTTTCACGACATACAACTTCCGCCTGATGTTGACTGAGCCAATCCATACCGATTATGATGTCAAAACTTCCCAGCTTCATAGGAATAAGGTCGACTGAGAAATCGTGCTCGTTTAAGGTGAGTGTACAGTTGCGTAAAATAGAGTCTAATAAAACTGGTTTTCCGTCCGCAACTTCCACCGTTATGGATTCCGTGAGCTTATCCCGATTTTTGCTTAAGATAGGTTCAAATTCTAAAGACACAAAACTTCTATCCGCACCAGTATCAAATAACATAGAGGCATATGTACCATTTATAAGGAACGTACCGTTGACCACATTGCCGTCAGCTCTGGCCTGGTTAGCGTTGATATTGAAAGATCTCCCTCTTGCAGGTGGGGGAGCTTGGTTTGCTTGGTTCACCGGGTTGGCTTGGGCATGAGCATGAATAATATTAACCAACCTTGGACAAGTGTTTCGGAAATGGCTTGGGTCGCCACAATTGTAGCAAGCCCGCATTGGTTGACCCATAGGATAATTGGGCTGGTAATATGTTTGGGCTAAATGTTGAGTGGGTGGTAGTAGGGGTTGTTGGCCTTGGCCCATTATTTGTTGGTGGGTTTGGGTTATAGGTTGATGGCGGTTCGTTCGTTGAGGCATGCGGCAAGTTTGAACATTATGACCCGCGCGACCGCAGCCGGTGCAATATTGACAAGGATGATCAGGGGAATGGTGATATTAGCAACGGTTACATTTTGGTAACGGGCCTGTGTAGGGTCTTCTGTATGGTGCGGGTGAAGGAGTGACTTGAGTAATGGGTGCAGCAGGAATAGGGGAGTTGGTTTGAGTAACTGCAAAATTTCTGGTGTTGCACTTCCTCTTTTTAGCGAACTTAGAGGAAGGAATGGGGTGGTTTGAAGTTTTTCCCTCAACAGGGGCTTTCTTCTTCTCTTCTTTGAACTTCCCGTTGCGAACTCGGTTTTCAGTCAGTTCAGTTGCTAACTCCATAGCAGCTTCAAGTGTTACTGGTGAAACACTGAGAACTGAATCTTGGATTTTCGAGGGAAGTCCTCGAATGTAGTGCTCGATCAGACGATAGGTTGGGGTGAACAAATTTGGAACCATTTGGTTCAACTCTAAGAACCTCTTGTTATATGTAGTGTGATCACCCTCCTTTTGCTTTAGAGAATGAAATTCGTCCTCTAGCTTTTTAATTTCACTTCTAGGACAGAAACGCCTAGTCATGATTTCCCTTAACTCCTCCCAAGTTAAGGCCATTGCATCTTCAGTTCCCCTTTTCCCTTTCTCAGTATTCCACCAAGTGAGAGCTACCCCAAATAGTCTCCTGGTGGCGTATCTAACCTTGCGATCCTCAGGACAATCGCAGTTTAGAAAGGTGTTTTCCATCTCCTCGAACCAATGTAGGAGAGCAGTGACACCCTCGGTCCCTTCAAATTTAGGAGGATCACAGGACTTAAAATGTTTGTAAGAGCACTTGCTGGTAGGAGGGTTGTCGATGTTCTGGTCCTGTTGTTGGGGTGGGTTAGTAGGATTTGTAGCAAGGGCTTGTTGTACTTGGACCACAATGTCAGGCAGTATCGTGGCCATTTGTTTCGCGATCTGAGTGGCCAAACGTTCCTGAGACCTTCCCGATCTTTTACCCCTTCGTTGCTGTCTAGACGACATTTACAGGATCATAAAATGAGAAGATTGTGAGTTTATGGTGTCTTTTTAGGTGTCATGTGTCTTTAAGAAAATGAAAATAACATAAATATCAATAATGCAACTACATCCATAGGATGTCTTGGGTTCGCTCATGTTGGGCCTCAAATGTCCCCCATACCTTCACCTACATAGTCATGTGGGCCCCCATGGCTATTGGCTTGGTAGGATTCACATTAGTATTGGCAATTTAATACTCGCATCCCCCGAATGCAAACCACAAAATATGTTCATGAGATGTTTGGTCGGAACGTGTCCAGGTGTAGACACAATGACAACTCAAAGTGGGATTAGCTCACACGACGTTTGGTATAGCATGCTTTGGCCTAATAGGTACTTCGTACTCTCATCGTTAGTCCCCAGGTAGGCAAACTGGTCCTTTATTTCGGATTTATACGAATGCCAGCCTAGACAGGACGTTCCGACTACCGGTACTGGTACCCTTCCAGTTACTACATGCCCGTCATGAGAACTCACTTTGATGAGATTTGAAAACACGAAAATCATTGTAAAAGAAATCATGATGTGGTGTGTGCTTTCATGGATGTGATATGTTATGAGCATACGATTCATGATAGACATTATATGATAATACATACTTATGAACATGCTTGCACAATATCAAATGTAACATTTAACATAAAACATATAAACATCATGAAATTTGGCATGTAACACACAAAAATCTTAATAGTTTCTAATCGACTATAGTATAGGCTCTAAGGGTCTAATAACCTATCCTATATCCCTATAGTCATGGCTCTGATACCAATCTGTCACACCCCGACCCGCATCGGAATAAGAGTCGGGGCATAATTGGGTTATCACCAAAGCTCATGACATTTACTAATATGTTTCATATTTAATAAAGTCAAAGTTACATTTTCAAATATCCAAACATGTTCATTCAATACAAAGGAAATAAACCAAACATAACAATCCCAACTCTAAATCGTTTTATTCTTCTAGTCCAAGTCCTATGTGTTCCTAGCTGCTGCTGGTTCACCTGTATCATGTGTAAAATGGGAGTTTTTGGGTCAACATAAGTTGGCGAGTGAACCTTATTAGATAAACATTTATTAATGAATTTTATGGTTAGTTTATCAATGAAAAATTGTGCATAATCATAGATGAGCAAATGTAAATAATCAAGCAATGGCAAATAGCAGTCACAACTATAACATACAATAACACCTGGCAGCATACATGAACATACCAACATCATACTGTAAATAACATAAATGAAACTGTGCGATCAAGGCTCAATCAAACGGAGCCGATCGTATTGCATGTACTGAAAATGAAAATGTCTGTGCGATCAAGGCTCAATCAAACGGAGCCGATCGTATGTGGGCACGCCACGTTCAACCTCATAATGAAATGGGGAACATGCTCAACGCTCATAATGTAATGGGGAGCGGCGGCCTATGAAATTGCATGTACTGAAAATAATAAACTTGCATCCAACAATAACAACACAACAGGAAACAAACTGTATATACTAGTTCATGATATGATGTATGCACAATGGTTTAAGTATAATATATATATCAAGACACATGATACACCCCAAAACGTGATTAAAACGGGGAATTTGTAAAGATTCACTCACATTGGGTGCGTTGGATTGGAGATGGTGAGATGCGCACGAATTAGATGAGCGGAACAACGAGAAATACTAACCTAAATATAACGGAAAAATATATTAAACGAGTGGATTTTATTAAGGATTTTAATGAAATTTTTAGATATATTTTTGTGAATTTATGGCTATTTTCTATCTTTAAAAATGTTATTTTAAGTATTTTTAATTGATTTTTAAATTAAATTTAATAAATAAGAATATAAAAAAATTTGTTTATTTAGCGTTGACCGTTGACCGTTAACCGGTCGGTCAGCGTATTAGTTTGCGCCGGGTGAGGCTCGAACCGGCGACCTCACGTACGCGTGCACGTAGCTCTACCAACTGAGCTACGTGTCTAACCCGAAATAATCTTGTTTTTATTTATACTTATACACTTATTCAGTTAATCCGAAATTCTCTTTAATTTCAAAAACATTTTAATTCAACGGACCGGTGCTAGTGACGGGTTTCGAACGCGCGAAGTAGGACTTACTGTTGCACACAGTCCACCGCTGGACTGTGTGTCTAACCCGGTTATTATCTCGGTTTTTATTATACTTAATAACTAACTGAGTTATCCAGGTTTAGTTTTTAAACAAAAAGGCGTGTTATTATATAAGGAGTGCGTATAGCAGGAATCGAACTCAGGACGTGCGTGTGTATTTTGCACACAGTCCACCGCCGGACTGTGTGTCTAACCCGTTTATAATTCCGATTTTAATTAATCTTAGGTCATCTCTGAACTCGTCTTCTTCATTACAAACACAGACATCGATCAAACAACTGATACGCGATTAATTTAGTTAATGAACATGATGATCAATTTGAATGTATTGAACCGAAAAGTTTGGGGAAAGAAGCTACCGAACAGATCGTCTTCTTCAGAGAATCTGGCGAAGCTCGTCGGCTCTGTTTTTGGAACCTTCGGCTGTGAGAATCAATTAACAGGTTTAAGGGATTAGATGTGAAATTGAACTAATGAGTATTGATTATCAGCACGTTGGAATGAGCATACCGGTAATCAACGAGTTTCCGACAATTCCAGAAGTTTTCCGGCGAAAACAGAAAGTCCAGCAATGTCGTCTGTGGTTGATTATGAGCAATGGGTTAGTGTTAGTAAGGTTCTAACAATTGATTGAAACAGTAAAGTAGAAGTATTTTATCGGTTTGAGTTGAATACGGTTTTCCGGCGACTTTTGCAGAAAATTCCGGCGAGCTGATTTAGGCGTTCTGATGGTCTGAAAATGCGACGAAAATGAAATGGAGTATTGGTATGATATCTATGAGTCGCGAGAGTGGTCTGAAGTTTGAGGAATTCTGGACTTGATGATTTTTCGGTTTTAAAAACCGACAATGATGAGTCTTTAAGTTTAATCAATTTCCGATTTGATTAAAAGCCGTCGGTGCATCGGTTATAAACTAAATGTGTGAATAAACAACGAATTGACGATTGGTTTGCCGATTACCGTTTCTCAGATAGCGCAACTGATTTTAACTGGGTTTGTGTATAAATTTCGTTTGTGTTTCTAGAGTTAGCAGAAAACACAATGTGGCGGAGTGGTCTTGTGAGTGAGTGTTAAGTTGCTGAAGTGTGTCTTGGCTGACCCGGGTTCGAGTCCCGGCAGCATTATAATTTTTTTAATTATTTTATTTTAACTTTTTATCAAATATAATTTTTATAGTTTAGTTTATTTATTAATTATGTATTGTTTTAAATCAAAATAATCATAAATATTCGACATAACTTTTATAACTTGATATTCGATTACAAAACGGAGCGCGTTTTCCGATTTTTACAAATGTTACATGCGTCTCGACAACTCAAAATCCATGAGAAGAACTACACTACCCACGATCTCGAACTCGGTGCAGTCATTTTTGCATTAAAGATATGGCGACACTACCTTTATGTGTACAGTCTTCACCGACCATAAGAGCTTACAACACATCTTTAACCAGAAAGAACTAAACATACCCCAACGCAGATGGGTTGAACTTCTCAACGACTATGATTGTGAGATACGCTACCATCCCGGCAAATCAAACATCGTAGCCGATGCTCTTAGTGACGAAGCTATGTGTATAGCGTTCATAACGTTCAAGCCCAGAGTAAACTCGAAACCCTAATTCGCGAAAACCAGCACGCATGTTTCATTGAGAATACCTTGTACGAGGAAATGAAATGTGGTGCCGAAACCCAGCTGGAAAATAAATCTAACGGGATCTATTACTTTGGAATCGCATTTGGATCCCTGGTCGCAATAACCTTCGAGAATTACTGATGACCGAAGCCCATAAGTCTCGATATTCCATTCACCCCGGTGCCGACAAGATGTAACCGGATCTTCGTTCCAGATATTGGTGGCCGGGCATGAAAAAGGATATCCCTCTATACGTTTCGAAATGCTTAACTTGTGCGAAAGTTAAAACCGAACATCAACGCCCCTCTGGCTTACTCGAACAGCCCGACATCCCGGTGTGGAAATGGGCGAGTATAGCTATGGATTTTTTTTATAAAAAACCCTCGCACCTCTTCTGGTCACGATAGCATTTGGGTTATCGTCGATCACATTACAAAATCAGCTCATTTTATTGCCATACGAGAAGACTATAAGGTAGAACGATTAGCACGAATCTATACTGACGAAGTCATTTGTCGACACGGGACGCCTCATGACATCATCTCTAACCGCGACAATCACTTTACTTCACGTCTCTGGGAGCCTTTCAATCTGCACTCAGTACTAAGCTTAACCTTAGTACTGCGTTTCATCCTCAAACGACGGTCAGACCGAGCGCACGATCCGTACCCTCGAAGACATGCTTCGATCACGTGTTATAGATTTCGGTGGTAATTGGGATACGCACTTACCTTTAATAGAATTTTTGTACAAAACAGTTATCATACTAGTATTCAAAAGGCACCTTTTGAGGCATTATACAGTAGAAAATGTCGATCGCCTATTGTATGGCACGAGATCAGAGACGTGCAGATCACAGGTCCCGAGTTATACGAGAAACAACAGACAAGATTCTCCAAATTAGATACAATCTCCTGAAAGCTCGAAGTCGTCAAAAGAGTTATGCCGATAAACGCCGCCAGCCCCTACAATTCGAAGTGGGAGATCACGTTCTCTTAAAGGTCTACCTTGGAAAGGAGTGATCCGTTTCGGAAAGAAAGGGAAACTAGCGCCACGATAGGTGGGTCCCTTTAAGATTCTGGAAAGAATTGGCAAAGTGGCCTACCGACTCGAATTACCGGAAGAACTCAACAACGTACATCCGACTTTCCACGTCTCAAACCTCAAAAAGTGTTTAGCCGAAGGAAATCTTCATGTGCCACTTGAAGATTTTCAAATAAATGAAACGCTGCACTTCATGGAAAAGCTAGTAGAAATCATGGATCGAGAGATCAAGAACTTCGACGCTCTCGCATTCCTATTGTGAAAGTCCGATGGGAAGGCAAACGCGGTGCCGAGTTCACTTGGGAAATCGAAAGTGATATGAAAGCTAAATATCCTCATCTCTTTGTTACGGTCCGCCACCTGAATTTCGGGATGAAATTCCTTAATGGAGGGGAGACTGTAACAACCAGATCTTTCGGATTGTTATCCGAATTCCGTTATTCTCATTATTTCCGTTTTCAAACCCGTTTGTACTCTGAGATTTATTATAATGGTTTAAATTATTTTAAAACACATATTACATCGCTTATTTAACGCATTTAAATCGCTTAATACTCGCTACTCTCAACGCAAACTTGAATCGCGGTTAAATTTTGTTACATTATGTTATTTATGTGCGCTTTATGTTTTATGGTTGTACTTGCTATCGCAACGCTCTCACTCGCACAAATCGCTCAATTCCTTGCTGCTAACTTCGCTCCAGAGCTCCCAAAACCGAAAACCCTTATTTTCCAAGTAAGGAATCAACCCATTTATGCAAACTACTACGTTTTCACTACGATTTTTACCCAGGATTACCTTCGTTTTCATCAAAACTCTTCTGTTTAAGAAAATCTTCCTCTTTTTCTATAAAACTTCTTCTTTTCACTTAGATCTACACTAAACGAGTGTATTTGGGCATAGCTTTGGCTTCCCAAGCTAGGAATCATGATGATTTCGATCACAATGTGTTAGATCTGAGCAAAACCTTTTAAAGCATTGATTTTTACACAAATTACGGACTAACTGACGTATGTTTCGTTCACTATGAAGTGGAATGAGGCGTTGTCAAGCAAGATCTCAGATCGAAAGCACAAGGACGATATCGTCACCTTGCACGAACTGGATTAACCCATACGAACCGTCAAGTTTGCCCGGATTGGCCCGATATCCGGTAAAGTAGCTAAAACTCGCTCCAAAACACCACTCCAGCCTATGTTTTGATCAGTAGCTCAAGGTTGGAGGGATGGACACTCGATTTCCTCAGCAAAAGACGCGAAAACACACAGTTTTGGACCAAAAACAGCCAAATTCGCTCTAAAAAGATCAAGTTCGCCCGAAGTTGTCACCAGGTTGGTGACCAACTTCGCCCGAACTTGTACCATTTCCAAGGGAACCTGTCAAGTTCACCCGAACTTGTACTCATTTCTAAGAAAGGGTACCAAGTTCGCCCGAACTTGTACATTCCAAAAGATTTCAGGCAAGTTAGCCCGAACTTGTACCAATCCAAGAGATTTGGTACAACTTTGCCCGAACTTGTCCATTGCTCCTTCACACGTTGACCGTTTCAGCACTTCGAAAGATTGATGTACTTCTCTTCCCGTTTACAGGCTGACCCGGCGCTCCCTTCAATCCACAACAGTTCGTGTTTCTCTGTTAAGCACCGACTGTGAGTATACTTGAACCCTTTTTCGCTTTAATGCACTTTTGGGTGTTACATACGTTCTCTATATCAAAATACACTACACGCTAAACTCTTTAAACGCTAACCGCACTCGCATGTTATACGTGAATCGCTGAATGTTCGTTTGCTATGTGTAAATGATGAGGACTTGCATACCACCCTTAGCAAAGATAGTACTATAGTTTGGACTCAGCACCCGATTGGTTCGGGGGTTGTTAAGGCTCACAAATTTCTTTACGTGCGTGTTCGCTATTGTGAACACGTATCGCGCATACTCACATCGCAGTCGTGGTGGTTAGCTTGTATCATTATTGTTAGCTTACTTAGATTCACTTTCTCTGCGTGTTACATGCTGGTTATACGTAAACGCTTTACCTCTATTATTATGCTATTAAACCTGTATGCTCACCTTTACTTTATTGTATTGACTTGTATTTTAACGTATGTGACAGGTTGAGGATGTTCTACTTGCTGCTAATGGATTTAGGGATTATCTTAGAAATTCATTTAAATAAAATCTAGGTTGTCGAACTTGTTTTGTTTAGGGGATTGTAATTTGTATTGACTGTTTATGAATGCTAGTTTGATTGTATGGGAAATTAAGCGTTATAAAGCATTATCAATAAAATAGTCGTTATGGATTCTCTAGAGCAATCTGGTTCGCCTAGTGCCGCGCCCCAATGATTCCGCCATCGGTTGGGGTGTGACAGTATTTTCCTCTTGACGCTTGACCTCCTCCGGAGGGTAGATACCTTTATACCACTCTCTGCAAGCTTGCAAATAAGGAAAAGTATCACTTTGTTTTAACCTCCATACTGGTTGATAGATGGCAGAGGCTCGCTTCATCAAATAAGATCGATAATAATAATCCCCTAGAGTCTCCTCTGGGCGGATAGGGGAGTCTTCTTCAGGATTCTCAAAAAATGACTCATATTCCGGCATAGAAGTGGAATGCCCAGTATTTTTAACCTGCTCTCCAACAGTATCAATACTCCCAGTATTTCCAGTATTTTTAGACTGTTCTCCAGCAGTATTAGTCTGCACAACATTTACAATATCTTTATCCTGCTCGCCAGCAGCTACGTCAGCTAAATTTTTTGTTTTTTCATCAACAATTTTCTCCGGCATGGGTGGCGTAGCAACTTTTGCGCCTTCAGACAAGGTTCTTCATTTTTACTCGCTCCCCCAAAGGTACATCAGAAATGGGTACAGCGTGAATATGGGAGGAGGTCTGTGGTTGCGCCGAAGATGTCATTTTTCTACAAAAGAAATGACAGTTAGCATTAATGCATCTTTATAAAGAAAGCATCGTTAATACTTACCAGGCGAAAATTTGGCAGCAAAAGCGTCAAGATTTCCTTTCTTCCCAATCCTGGGCTTCATGGTCTTCTTGGGGGGTTGCGCAACAGGTTCTGGGTCAGAAGGTTTTCATTTCTTTGACTTGTCACGAACCAAAGGCTCTGGACTCGACTCAACATCAATAGGTTCGTGGGGGTTGGGCGTAGGGATATCTGCGCCGTTTTGTGGTTCGGCCTTTGGTTTCTACAAACCTACAGGCACGAGACCACCTAAAGAATCAGATACCACCACATAATCACACCAAGTGATGGATACAAGGCACGTACCTTTCTTAGTCTCTGCCTTAAAAACAATAGTTTTCTTAGGGGCGTCAGGTTTGGGCGGCAATTTCCGTCGGCAAAAAATTCCCAGAACAAAGTGATATATCCGGCCAGAGCATCCGCAACAGTATCATTCTCTTCAGGGTATCGGGCATCCCAGACTGCCGAAAATCTAAAATTCCTAACAAAGCTATTAAAAGCTTCTCCAGACCACTTCAATGGAGGCAATAACAATGTTGATGACATCTCTGCCTTGTCATCAGGGTTAGAACTCGTGGCTATTTTAGCAAAAGTTGTGTTCACAAGAACAAGAAAGGATGGTTAAGATAGTTTCAGGTTTTCTTAGAAAAATTTGAAGGATTTTTTCACAAGAGCCAGTGAAGAAGACGAAGAGAACTATCTCTTTATATAGACATTGCAATTAATGCCTCGGTCAGAATGCAACGACTTTTTCGACGCACGAAACCCTATCACACAATTGGGCGAATGGGGAACAGTAACGGCCACACGCGCGCGCATGTCACTTGCACAAGCCATTTTTGCATTTAATATCTGACATCGAGTACTAGTTGACAACCTGCCAAAAGCAAGAAAACGTCATCTACACGATTTACTTTTTACCTAATCCCCCATACCGATGAGTGACACCTGGCAGGGTTTTTGAAATTCAAATATCTCATCATTGCGTCGCACTCAAAAGTATCTTAATCACAAAGCTTCTTAAAACTGCGCCTCAAACTTAGTAATATTATAAGTCCAGTACTCCTACTTGCCACAGCGCATAGGAGCAACACTGGACTGAGGGACTTGAAGGGGTATGGTCCCAATTGCAGCAAGCGTGCGACCGTACCATTATTATTATCCAAAAGCAAGCCTCGCGCAGACTAGATCACAAGAGACAGACACCATTTATCCATGCACCGGATCATTGAAAAGGGTATTAAATCATTTAACTACCTTGCGCAGGCTCGCGCAAGGTAAACAGTTAAGCTTGAAAGTTATATTCCTTATCAAATGATCTCCGCACAGGGAACTTAAATAAATGGTAAAAGTAATCTTTTTTGTTATAACAGAAAAGACACGTGGCAGCAGATCAAGAGATCATAGCTGTAAAACGTTCTAGAAGCCATAAAGGCTCAATCATGCAGGGGCACTAGTGGTTACAATAGAATTATACGTGGCACGATCTGGTGCACTCTTAAAAATCACGATGATGCCATATCTCGTAACAAAGATCAGAGAACATCATCTGCCACATGGTTACTCCCCAGCCGTTGATCAAACCATGATCCGTGTGCTTGGATGACGAACTAACCAACTAACGGCGTTGGGAAGATTCTGTTAACTTTTTCACCTCTCAGTTTTGGCACCAAAATCCGGTTATAAATAAGTAGCTTCAAGGTCAAGTAAGTCATTCACACTCACTTACTCTCTCTCTTACTTCACTTTAACTATTCCGATCAACTGTACTTATTCTCACACCGAAGGGTGGTCACGGAGAGAACCCCCATTCACCCCGTGGCGAGTCTAACAATGTTTTGTTTTGCAGTGTTCATCGGAGGTTCATTTCATTATGGCGAACAATCGGAGGATTAACCTTTTATGCAGAAACACTCATAACAGATCTGATCTGGTTCCGGTCAATTTGATCTCGTGTTTCTTCAATAGGTGATGGTATCGTATTTTAAATCTAAACACAAGTTTACTTGCGTTAAGGTCCTAGAAAGGTTATAGTCTAGGTCAAAACATTACTAATAACCTAATTACCTATAACCATGAGCTCTGATACCAATCTGTAACACCCTGACCGCGTAAAAACAACAAACCGCGACGGAAACATCGGGGAGTCATGTTACAAGATTGTTTCACAACAATGGCATTTAAAGTTTTGGTATTATTGCGTTAATATTGTTTACATTGTCTTGGGAAATAAACGAAAACAAAACATAATTAAATTGTCTTTCTTGTTTTATTGTCACTAAGGCCCGTCCATTCCTATGTGATCCATGCATTGTAATTCGTCACACCTAAGCTCCGAAACATATGTGGAAAATGAGTCAGCATAAAATTGCCGGCGAATACATAGGTTTTGTGAGTGTGTAAAATTCATGGCCTTGTATATGTATTGCAATACCTCGTCAGACTACTAGAGTCGTTAATTGAAAACCTTGTTATCAAAAGGTATTTGGTATTGCAATACTAATTAACCAACTAAAATAATTGGTTTGAGTTTATGAAAGACTTGTAGCCATGAAACTTGTCCAAACCATTTCTTTTGTAAAACCGAGTAGTAAATCGATAAGAAAATATTATACGGCTTATATCTTTAATTGAAAATCGTTGCGTGTCATCGTTCAAAACCATTTGTTCACGTGATTAAGATAAGGCCACGGTATACAATATAATAAAAACACTTATATATAGGAAGTACCAACGTCGTATCCACCATGCTTTTATTATATTACACCCGTCGCGATTATCTTAAATCACCTATCGTAAACCAATCGTTCAATCGTCCTTTTTATAAACCAATTGTTCAATTGTCATTGTTATAAACCAATCATTCAATCATCCTTGTTTTAATAGTGAAAACTTTTGGTCGTTTCATGAATACATTCAAACCTTTGTTGACTCATCCAGGACCACCAAAGGGTCTCTCATCGTATAACAAACCAACAAAGGGTTTGTTACAAATATAGTTTCGGTCATTCCCCAAACTTCCCCACAAACACCGGGAATTTTGGTAACGGGATTGTCAGTCATATGGCACCATAACGTACTATTGGTCGGCTTGGCCAAAGTTAATGAATGTTATTCTTGTTAAGAAAACAACATCCAACAAGTTCGTTCACATTATTGAAATCGTATCATTATATAAACCGTAGTCTTTGTTTTTGGAAAACTTGAAAAGGATTTAGCATATGAATCACCCCAAAATATTTGCAAAACGTAAAAGAGGGGAACTATGTACTCACTTGGGATTGCTAGTATGTCCTTTTTTATCAATGATTAAACAAACTTAAGAGTCCGAGAATCTAAGCACGTCCTAAAATCGGATAACTATGTAAATGTCAGGACTTTAATCGGCGGATCGGATAGAAAGAGGTATTGTAAACCAAATGAGTGTTGAAACTCATATGAAATGATTTAACAAAGTCCACATTCTAATTTGAAATGATACGTAAGTGCTTTTGACCCGTTATGACTCGTTAAGGTAGTTTATGCTACTTTAACGGTTCATTTGCGTAAATACGTGTTCGGATGGTTAGATATGTCCTATGATAATTCTTTTATGCCAAAATAAGTTTAATATAGTTGCAACATCAGTTTATATGTCAAAATGCTGGTTATATATCCTTAAAGTTGATTTTGCGCAAAAAGGCCAATTTGGTCATTTTTAAAGGCATAATAGGCGACTTAACATAACACTAACCAAACAACGTGACCATAAGGTATAACCTCAGAGTGGGAGAAAGAAGTTGTGAATGAGCAAGGAAGAATTGTGCAAAATGGTTGCTATTTATAGTTGTGGAGGATGAATTTGGTGATTACAAGTGTCCCTCCAGGTGTTAAGGTGTGCTAGGTGTCCTTCCAGGTGTCCAAAGGAGGTGCAAGGGTGGAAAATTCGCGAATTGGGGGCCAAGGGTTGCAGCTGGAAGCTGCCAGGTAGTTTTTTGATGTTTGATGGTCTCTCGCTGGCTGCGAGAGAAATGGGCATGTCTCTCGCACCCCGCCAGTGGCCCAAATTTCAGAAAATGGCAAAAATGGTCCCTGCAACATTTTTATGGTGTTTTGACGCGTTTAACCCTCGTTAACCCAAATTTTAGGCTTTATAAGGATGTTAAAGCAAAGGGGACTTGAATTATGCCCGGAAATGTCGGTTTGTTTGGTTGTACGGTTGCGTTTTTCGCTTAATTATGACGAACACTTTAATGAACACAAAAACGACCGAAATTTTGCAACGATTGATATTTTTGCATTCTTATCAATAAAATACAAGATTTTATTGATTACAAAAATTTTTGGATGTCTAAATAGGGTTTGTATTCACAAATAGGAGAATTGGCAGACTTTCGCAAATGACGCAAATAAACCTGTTTTTGCCATACCGAACCCTTCAAAACTTATTTCTAAGTTATGTAAAGGATATTTAGGGTATATTTAGCTTTTGTCATTGTTCCGGAGTGAGTTAGGAATCATGCAAAATTTGAATATGCGCAATTGTCATGATAAAAATTCAAATCTCGGAAATAAAACATAATATTTCATTGATTGATAACTTGTTTTGGAATTGTTACATGATCGAATCATCACAAATGTTACATAACCCTCTTATAAATACCAACCCTAGCTAACACCTTCCAAACACTTGCACCACCTCCAAATCACTTCCAAAATCTCTCAAATCTCCAAGATTTTCAAATTTAGGAAAAAATTTCAAGAACCAAAATTGGTAACTTCGGTGTTCCATCAACTCAAGAATTGTCAAACCCACTAAATGGAAATTTCTTCGCAAACCGTGAGTATACATGACCCTTTTACTTTCCGACACTTTTTGGGTGCAATACTTATTCCTTATTAAAATAACATGCATACACTTACAAACATGCTTACAAAACTAAATCCATTATACACGCTTAATATGATATGCTAGAATTCATATATGCTAGAATCGTTACATGTGCTATGCTTTGTCATCAACTTGTTTCAAGCCTCCCTTAACATGTATAGCGCTATAGGAGTAATGCACCGCCCGTATTCGTGAGGTTATGTTAAGTAAACAAAACGGTCTAGTGATTGCTGATTAGATTACGCTAGCGGTAAACTTTGGGTTGACATGTATTGTTGCATGCTAGTATTGAATGATATTTGAGTTAACTATTATGCCATGTGGAATCATTTAGACTTTTACAATTATGCTAGTACTCAAACTTGTATGCTCGCCAATACTTTTTGTATTGAACTATACTTTAATACGTATTGCAGGAATTTAATGATGATGACGAATGGACCTTAGTACGAAGGACTAGAAACACACCAAACTTTAAATTCATGTTTATAGATTAGTCATACACTATTTGTTGTATTTTGTTTTCCCATTCATGTACTTGAACCATTAGCAATGAAATAAAATATTATTTAGAGTAAATTTCCATTTTCGTCCATGAGGTTTGGGCACATTTGCCATTTTCATCCAAAATGATACTTTGGTACTATTGTGCCCCCCACGTTTGTAACTTTTTGCCATTTTCGTCCAAATGTCTAACCTAGTTACTTTATAACGTTAGAAGGGTTATTTTTGAAAGAGTAAATTGCCATTTTCGTCCCTGAGGTTTGGGTACATTTTCCATTTTCGTCCAAAATGACACTTGCAACTCCGGCACCGTCTCCGGCACAACCTTCAACTCCGGCACCGTCTCCGGCACAACCTGCAACTCCGGCACCGTCTCCGGCACAACCTGCAACTCCGGCACCGTCTCCGGCACAACCTGCTACTCCGGCACCACCTACAACTCCGGCACAACTTGCAACTCTGGCAGAAACCTGCAAGTTCGGCGCCGTCTCCGGCACAACCTGCAAGTCCAGCACCACCTGCAACTCCGGAGTTGCAGGTTGTGTCGGAGACGGTGCTGGACTTGCAGGTTTCTGCCGGAGTTGCAAGTTGTGTCGAAGTTGTAGGTGGTGCCAGAGTAGCAGGTTGTGCCGGAGACGATGCCGGAGTTGTAGGTGGTGCCGGAGTAGAGTGTGGAGCAGGTTGTGCCAGAGACGGTGCCGGAGTTGTAGGTTTGTGCCAGAGTAGCAGGTTGTGCTGGATGCAGGTTGTGCCAGAGCGGTGCCGGAGTTGCAGGTTGTGCCGGAGACGGTGCGGAGTTACAAATGTCATTTTGGATGAAAATGGTAAATGTGCCCAAACCTCAGGGACGAAAATGACAATTTACTCTTTCAAAAATAACCCATCTAAAGTTATAAAGTAACTAGGTTAGGCATTTGGACGAAAATGGCAAAAAGTTACAAACGTGGGGGGCAAAATGGTACCAAAGTGTCATTTTGGATGAAAATGGCAAATGTGCCCAAACCTCAGGGACGAAAATGGCAATTTACTCTATTATTTATTAAAACTTGTCGAAAGAATAGTGTTACGAAGTCACGGACAATCTACTACGTCTGCCCCGATGATTCCACCATTGGTTGGGGTGTGACAGGACTTGTACTAGGCCTCTTTTATGGTTGCGTTCTCGCACTGTTCCTCGAGTAGGTCCAAGTCTAGCCGGTGCTCCGCCTCATTGTCGATCGTGTTGACAATCATGAAGCGTTGTGAGGGGAGGCATATTTCTGCCGGGATAACCGCTTCCGAGCCATAAACCCGGCTGAAAGGGGTCTCGCCGTTGCTTGTTTTGGGCATGGTGCGATGAGCCCAGATGTAGGTCCCCCTAGTCCGTATGGATCTTCACAGAATTGTTTATCTAATCTAGATTGCGGAATCCTCTAGATCAGATTGTCACAGAAAGGTGTAGAAGCAGATTACTGTAAAACCAAACACAATGATCTTGATTGATTATTCAAAACAATCAACCTAAGATCCTAGCACAACAAACTTCGTCACACAATATGTCACGAATTTTGTCTCTCTCTAAACTCTCTGTAAACTAATTTCAAGTGCTTAACCCTAACCCTAATGCATAACATTGTTTATATAACACAAGACATGCATACTGGGCTGGTTTCACACAAGCTTGTGAATTGGACAGGCCCAATTCTCCTACCATTCCCCCAATGTGGGTTTGGTTTCCCCAATCACTATTAACTCCCTAATACAAAGCTAAACCCGCCACCTTTTATCGTTTCACTAATTACAAGATATCCAAAGACCTGAATCTAAAAGTTGTTGTCACAAACATGCACCAACAGACTCCCCATTGACAATAGCTTCATAAAAACAACTTTTGTCTTCAGTCATCTTGCATTCTTCATGTAATCTTTCATCATCATTGGTCTTTGGATAGCTTCAGCTTCAATAGCGTCTGTCAGCAACAGACTCCCCCTAAGCTGATGCATCCAATCACCAAATCTTCAAAATCGTTAACAATTGAGTTAATTCCAGTTCAACATTTGCATAGCAATCTTCAAACACTTCAAACTTTGTCAGCAATGTAGAAAGGAGGATTCTACCATGCATCCAATCAGACTCCTCTTCACTAAACTTCACAAATACTCATCACGTTACTTCACTTTGCAACTATCTGTATACAAAACAAACATCTCGAGAAACCATAAGAATTTTCAACCCAAGTTAACAAATTATTATTAATCAAGAGATGCAACAGATTAAGCAATTTTCCATTCAACACCAATACACAAAATTTTCAACACCACTAGAACCTGCAAGTTTAAAAATTTTGAACTCATCTTCTAACACCGTCTCCCCCTTTTGGTAACAATTCCTCCAAGAACAACCATTTTCCGTACATTAATAATTTTAAAGAAAAAGAAAATCATTTTGGATTTTTATATTTTCTGAAAACAAATAACTAACACGAAAATAAACACTCTGGTTTTTTGAGAATCACAGGTTAAGAGGATCATATCAGCCTAATCAAACTGTTTCACATTCTTTGTTCATAATTTCCTTTAGTTTTCATGAAAAGCAGTTCAAGACGATTACCAGTATTGGTTATCCACTTAAACAAAACACATTTCAAGTACCATTACCCAGTGATATGTTAAGGTAATTTTATACTGACATACTAGTGTGTCCCACTTCAGAACATATCCCCACAATCAAGGTATGCACAAAGATTCATCGTAGTAAGTGAGTATACCGAAATTCATCCTTTATGTTTTACAACGTTAGATAATTGGTGATTAGGTCAGTACTTCCGTACAGCAAAGAGACCAATATCCAACAAGGGTTAAGACAAATACCACAAATTTTGGTATAATTTATGCATTTTGCACATTTGAATGATTCGCTAGGAGAGCTTCTTTAATTTATGGGATTTTGACATATTTAGCTCTTTTAAGATATCCTGGTTGTGCCTAGGTCAACATATATCTGGATGCAGCAGAAGGACAACCCTGATACCCCGGATGAAGTAACAGTATAAAAACCCAAAACTTCAGATTTTGGCAATCTATCAACACAAGATTTAAGGTTATAAAACCATACGCCACTGATATGTTATCCACTCATACTCAGTTCTTTTATATTTATATCACCATGGTAAGTTGATTATTTCATGTATCTTGCCTACTGGTACATCATATGATGAAGCTGCTATCACACTTAAGCAATTTAATTTCAATTTCAGTGTGACAGTCTAACTTGCTGATGTACTATCAATTCTTCTTTTTCAACACAGTGATAACTCATTTTTTATTTCTCTCTCTCACTCTCTCTCTCTCTCTCTCTCTATATATATATATATATATATATATATTGTTTTTATGGTTTTCTATTTTTTATATTTTTAATTTTTAAGAAAGCACTAAACTATTTAAAATTTTTTATGAAAAATTGGTTATTCAGGATTCCTCAGCTCGTTGAGTTCGACTAGATGTTCAAATCGAGCTCTGTTGAAAGCTTTTGTGTAAAGATCTGCCAGGTTATCTAGTGTGTCGACTCTGTGTAGTTCAATCATTCGTTTTTCAGCACAATCCCGTATAAAATGATGACGAATGTTAATTTGTTTTGTGCGATTGTGTTTTATGGAATTATTTGTTATAGAAATTATGGCATTATTGTCTATCATAATAGGGGTGCGAGTGAACTTCAAACCGTAATCGCGCATTTGTTGTTGTATCCACAGAACCTGAGAGCAACAGCTTCCCGCATCAATGTATTCAGCTTCACACGAAGACGTAGACACACAGGCTTGTTTCTTGCACTGCCATGACACAAGTTTACCCCCTAAGAACTGACAACCACCTGTGGTAGATTTTCTGGTTGATTTGCATCCAATCATGGCCCTATATTGAGTTGGATCAACATCATTCACACTCTCAGCATCTAGACCAATGTTGTTATTTTCACAAATGGGTGTATTAAAAGTAGCGCAATCCTCCATCCTGAAACGTGTCAAAATGTCATACACATACTTCGTCTGATGAATAAAGATCCCATCCTTCTTTTGTTCAACTTGCAACCCCAAGAAGAATGATAACTCACCCATTGCACTCATCTCGAACGTACCCTTCATCACCTCTTCAAATTCATGACACATGCTCTCATCAGATGAACCAAAGATGATATCATCCACGTATACTTGTACCAACATAAAATCATCCTTCTTCCTCTTAATGAAATGTGTACTGTCAATCTGACCTCTTCCAAAACCACTCTTCAACAAATGAGCTGACAGTGTCTCATACCACACCCTAGGTGCCTGCTGCAATCCATACAATGCCTTATTCAACTTGTACACTCGATCTGGATAGTCTGGATCAGTAAAACCATCTGCTTGTGAGACATACACCACTTCTTGGACTTTCCCTTAAAGAAACGCACTCTTCACGTCTAGTTGGTAAACTTTAAAGCCCTTGAATGAAGCAAAAGCTAGGAACAAATGAATTGCTTCTAACCTTTCCACTGGTGCAAACAATTCAGTATAATCAATCCCCTCTTGCTGATTGAACCCTTTCACCACTAACCGAGCCTTATTCCTTGTCACGATCCCTCGGTCATCTTTCTTACACTTGAACACCCACTTGGTGCCAATTTCTTTTTCTCCCTCTGGTATATCAACTAACTCCCAGACTTTTAACGTCTCAAACTGAGCTAGTTCCTCCTGCATAACTTCTACCCATGAATTATGCTTCAGAGCCATATGAATATTCTTCGGCTCCTCTTGAGAAATAAAACAACTATACAAGCACTCGTTGATAATACCAGTCTTCTCAATCGTAGCCTACATACATGAACCTTCTACGATACTTCTCCTTGTCTGAATACCTGCATTCGGATCACCTATAATATTCTCAACTGGATGATCTTTGTTTGCTCGTGTAGTAGCAATGGCGTCAACTTCCAAGTTAGTCTCAAGATTTGATCCAATCTCCCCCTGAACATTTTGATTAGCAAACAGATTAGTAAGTCCTCCCCTCAAGAGGTTCAGACTCACTGTCACTCGAACACTTGAACTCGGACTGAAAGAACTCTCATCTCCATTCCTAGTCAAGCTGTGAATTACTTCTAAATCACCTGCATCGGAAAACTCGGGAATTTTAAAAGACTCAAAACATAGATCATAATCATATAGGATGGCTGGACCTTGGCTGGACTGTTTGGGCGAATATGTGATAATTTCAATATTAAAAACCGTTTCAATTTTACCATTAATTTTATTAAAAACTCTCTTGTTTGGTGCACCGTCGACATAACCTAGGAAAAATCCCTCGTCAGTGACTTCACCAAATTTTGGTTTGCTTTTAATTATAATTATCGTGCATGGAAGCCCAAACGGTTCGAACCCTTCTAAATTTGATTCACGGTTTCTCAAAAGTTCATAACACGTTTTGTTGTGTCGTTTAACCGTCAAAACCCTATTCAGAACATAGCAAGCTGTATTAACAGCCTCTGCCCAAAAGATGACAGGAAGCTTAGAATCAGAAAGCATGGTCCTAGCAGCTTCAATTAACGTCCTGTTTTTCCATTCTGCCACTCCATTCTGTTGCGGTGCGTATGGAGCACTGAATTGATGCTCTATCCCCTTGCGAAGACAATACATATCTAGCAACCGATTCTTGAACTATGTGCCATTGTCACTTCTAATGCGCTTGATTCTTGTCTCAAGTAGATTCTGCAACTTTTTAAAAAGATTGATCAACATTTCTGCTGTCTCATCCTTTGTCACTAAAAAGAAAACCCAAGAAAAATGAGAAAAGTCATCAGTAACAACTAAGCAATAATATTTTCCTCCAATACTCCTTACATTCACTGGAACAAACAAATCTATGTGAAGTAATTCTAGTGGAGAAGTAATGGAATTCACGGTTTTAGACTTGTGAGATTTTCTGTGTTGCTTTCCCTTTTTACAAGAAAGACACTTATCACCCACGGAAAACTTCTGCATAGGCACACCTTCCACTAAATCATTTTAATTATATAATTCATTTTTCGATAGTGGACATGCGCCATGTGTCTATGCCATAACATCGACTTCGCCTCAGATGCTTTCGACAACAAGCATGTAGTCACCATTGAAGAATCATTTACACTCATGTCCATGACATAGGTATCATTCTTCCTTGGTGCTCGCATAACTACCCAATCATTAGGAATGATCAAACCCGGTTTTAACACCAATGCCTCAGACTTGGTAAAGTGGACAGAGTAACCCTTGTCACAGACTTGCAACACACTCATCAAATTGTGTTTGAGCTGCTCGACATAGTTAACTTTGTCCTAAGTTATCTTCCCGTTGGTCACTTTCCCTTGACCTGTTATTTTTCCACCTTTTGCTCCTACAAAGTTCACGTACCTCCATTTATTTCTTCAAAATCTTTTAACAACCTCTTATACCCCGTCATGTGGCTGGAGCATCCACTATCAACATACCACAAGTTGATCAGCCTCCTTAGCAGCTCCTGCACAAACCAAAACAAATTTAGTTAGATAAGGGGACCCAAGCCTTAATGGTCTTGGTCTTCCAGCTTCATCAACCACCGAAACATCCATCCAATATCTATCACTCCTAATAGGAGTCTTGGATCTCAGACCTGTTGATGGAAATGATTTTTTATTTCCACTAGGTCTCTGGTCCTGAGGATTCCTATACATGTTTGGACTTTGTGACCTTTGGAAATTTTGATTTTGAAAACCTCTATTCTGATTCGCAAATCCAAAGTTCTGATGAACTCTCGATTGATGTCCAAAATTTTTATTGTAATAATTTCTTGAGTCATTATTGTTAAAATTTCGACTACCACCAGTGTGATATCAATTTTGTTGTGAACTTTGACCTCTGAAATTATTTGATTAACCAATAAAGTTATTCATTTTAGGTGAACTACTTCTAGCTCTGTCGAATCTGCCAGATGTAGACGTAGGTTGAAACCTTAGTTGATTTCTTTGAAAACGAGGAGATTGTGGTTTCCTGTTTCAGCCCTGTCTTCAACAACAGATTTCTTCGGTGACTTTGATGTCTTCAACTCACAATCACCCTTCTTTTCTAGTGATTTTTCTTTCTTCTTTTCTTTCAAAGGTGCTTCACCCTTCTTGTAAGGACAACAACTGATGACATGTCCTTTTGTATGACAATTAAAGCACAATCTTTTCGCAAAAGATGTTTTTGGTGAAGCCTTTGAAGTTGATGGTTCTGATGACTTGGGCTGTTTTTGAAGGACCAACGTTTGTTTCTTTTGATTTTTCCTTGTTCATTTTATCTTTAACAAACTTTTCATTTGACTATGTTTTAATCACAATTTTCTCATTTTTCACGTCACCCCCTTTCACAAAAGTCACCTTTTTAACAAAATGTTGTTTTTTAGATTTGGAAGATGCATTTTTATTTTTGAAAAGAGTGTCTTGTTTGGTCTCCTTCTCAACATCAGCCACTTCATACTCAGAACAACATCATTCTCAGACACAGAACTATTAGGTACTTTGACAGTGATCGACTCAACCATAACTGCACCATATGCAAAATCTGTTAAATCATCTTCATGTGGTAAAAATGTATAGTCCTTATGAACAGTTAGAGGAACTTCATTAAATCCCACTGTTGTTCGATCAGTACTCTTTTTTAAGTTTCCCATCATGTGATTCATTACAAAAGACATGTTTCTAATGGTCTATTTTTCTTTGAAGCTCAACAATCTTAACTTGTGCGTCAGATAATTATTGGCACTTGTCAGACAGTTCTTTTGTTTTACCTCTCATAGTCTCATGTGAAAATCTATCACTTGAAGTTCTTTATTTAATTTTTTCAGTGAAGGTTTTAACTTCAGCTTCACATGATTTTATTTTCTTTAGGTATTGAGACTCTTTCTTTTTATGAAAAAGTTTGATTCTTTTAGACCATTTAGTTCATTTATCAGACTTTGGTTTTGTGCGAACAACCTGTCAACTGTACCTCTTAGTTCACTGCAACTCATGCAGACAGAACTTACTGGTTTTGAACTTACTTCACCAGTAGCTTTATTCAAATCGGCCATAAATGCAGCAAAATTGGCTTTGGCCTTCTCTTCTTCGTCAGATTACACCTGTACATCATTAGTCTTTGCCTCTTCAGCTTGTTTTTCTTTAGGCTTGACCCTGTTCAACAACATTCTGATATTTGGCAACTTCATTTTCTTCACTTGCAACCTGTTCAGCTACAATCTTCTCTTTAGAACTCTCCTCTTTAACAACATTACTAGCTTCCCCCTCATCTTGTTGACCTTCTTCGACTACCGTAACGATCTCTGCCATTAGAGCTTGTGTTACATTTCCATCATCTTCAAGGTGAAGACTCTAATCATATGAACTATCAGGAGAAGTAGTGGAAACTAGTGCACGTGATCCACCATTGGATGAACTTTGACTAGATGAATTATGAAAAGTGGAAGATTGTTGTGATTCTCCTGTTTGTATTTGACATTCTCTAGCAAAATGCCCAAGATTTTGACATTTAAAGCACCGAACCTTGGATTTATCGAATCCAACCCTTTTGCCAATGAACTTCCTCCCAGTTCTGTTCATGAACCGTTTAGCTCTAAGAGTTATCATGGCCATTTGCCACTGAATATCCATCTCATCCAAATCATCTGGATTAATCTGCTCATAATCTTCATCCAGTGCTGTTGGATATGTTATCTTACCCTGTATATAATTATGATATGAAGCAACAAACGAGGCAATGAGTGCCAGTTGATTTTCAGCTGGTTTCACACTCATGGGCATAGAGTTGGGAATTCTGCTGTTATTCGATCCAGTATACTGTTCCTGTTATCTCTTACTTGCTGTTGTACCTCCCGATGAGGCAATAAAGCACAATTCACCATTATCATCAATAACATTTTCACATTCACTTGAGAGAAATGCCATAGCTGAGTCACTAGAAGCGTTGTGAGAAGATGAAGATGGAACGCCTTTGTAGACTCCCGGATCTTGAACCTGATCATAACCTGTTTCCTTCTTCTTCATGTTGAGCTCGTAAGCTCTTGACTTCCCAACAACCTCTTCTAATTCTTTGATAGCATAGTATGCTTCACCTTTTTATCATGAGAGTGTAAATATCCCATTTCGCAGGTAGGGCGTCCAGCAACTTGTCATTTTTCTCAGTTACTGTGTATCCCTCTATGTCATAGTTGTCTATCTTTGTCATCAGATGATAGAACCTTGTGATGATATCTTCAAGGGATTCATTTCTCATGCACTTAAACACATCAAATTGTTTCTTCAGCTGAACAATCTTGTTCTTTTTCACATCAGCATTTCCCTGATAACGCTTCTCTAATGCATCCCACATCTCTTCGAACTAGTGTACCTCTTAAAGGTGTGTTTAATTTCCTCAGGTAGAGATATTTTTATAGCAGCTAGAGCATGTTTTTCAGCTTCATACATCTTCTTGTCTCCTTCCTCCATACTAATATAAGCTTTTACTCGTTGTCTGCCTTCGAACTCATGAGTCGGGTTTGTGTACCCATCTTCAATACAAATCCACATTCGTGTGTCCTGATACTCAACAAATGACTTAAACCGATCTTTCCACATAAGGTATTTTCTAGCTTCATCATCTTTGGCAGTTTTTTTGTCGTGCCAACTTCATGCTCCATCCTCAACAACTCATTCAAGTTCGACATATTTTTACCAAACCGGCTCGCTAAAAACGTTTAAAAACTGTCTGAAAACTATTTTTACGAAATTATACCGTTAGACTCGTCTTGAGATTACGGATCCAATGATATATAATGTCGAAAACATATTTCGAGATTTTCCAGGTTTTTTTTTCTTTTTTTGTCCTAAAAATCACACTAGTCTAAGGATGCAGTCCGTTTCCTAAGATTGTCTATGGTTCAATTTCTGTGTGCGAAAACGTATAATTCTGGTTACGTCAGCTGGTTAAATTTTCACTTTTTCAATTTTGCTGGTTTAAGTTCAAATACCCTGGTAAGTTAATTTCGCTTGGTTTAATTATGCTGGCCGGTCAAATAAGCTGGTTAAATACGCCGGCTGATTAGTTCAGTATTACGACGACTAGTAAAGTCGCTGATCACCGTAATAATGTTGCTGAGGACTATTATCACAGTTACCAAAGTCTCCTTTGGATTTTAAATACGCCGCCACTAAGTCAATTACGCAGGTCCAGACTGCGTAATTGTTAAATACGCAATACGACAAAAACGCTGGTTCTGATCAGCGAAATCTGCAGTAACTTGTTCAGCAATCCAGTCTACCAGCAACAACGATTTTCAAGGATTTGATCAAATCTTTTAAGAATTTGAAAAGATCTTATATCTTTTCCAAACAGAATCCTGCAAAATCAAACAACCAAAATCAGTAACTTTTAATAAATATATGAAGAACACAGTGAAGAACACGAAGAACAAATCTTCGAATATTCAAGTTTTTCCAGCCAAAATTCTTCAGAAATTCTGCCAAAACAACAGAATTTTAAAAGCGCAGGTACACCAAAACAGCCCCCAAAATCGTAGCAGCCTCCAACACCTCCAAAAACCCTAGTTTTCTGCAGCAAACAATTCTGAACCAAGCCAATCAAGAGCCGAATGCTCTGATACCAATTGTAGGTCCCCTTTTTCCGTATGGATCTTCACAGAATTGTTTATCTAATCTAGAGTGCGGAATCCTCTAGATCAAATTGTCATAGAAAGGTGTAGAAGCAGATTACTGTAAAACCGAACATGATGATCTTTATTGATTATTCAAAACAATCAACCTAAGATCCTAGCACTACAAAATTCGTCCCACACTATGTCACAAATTCTTTTCTCTCTCTCTAAACTTTCTGTAAACTGATTTCAAGTGCTTAACCCTAACCCTAATGCATAACATTGTTTATATAACACAAGACATGCATACTGGGCTGGTTTCACACAAGCCTGCGAATTGGACAGGCCAATTCGCCTACCATTCCCCGAATGTGGGTTTGGTTTGGCCCAATCACTATTAACTCACTAATACAAAGCTAAACCCGCTAACCGTTTATCATTTCACTAATTACAAGATATCCAAAGACCTGAATCTAAAAGCTGTTGTCACAAACATGCACCAACACCAGAGTATGCTTGAGAGCTCATCGACCCAACCGCTTCGTCTTGTGCCCAAGCGGGCCTTGATGCCTTCCACGATGCCTTTGTTTACACTTTCTACTTGGCCATTTCCTAATGGGTGCGCGACCAAAGAGAAAGTGTGTTCAATATACTGTTCTTTCATCTAGTTGTGGAGGTCTTCAAACGCAAAGTTTATGCCGTTGTCAGTAACGAAGCGCCAAGGCAGGCCAAAACGGCATATAATGTGCTCCCATATGAACTTTCGCACAATCAACACGGATCTCGACGCTAAGGGTTTCGCTTCCCCAGTTCATAAAATAATTGATTGCCACGATTATAAACTTGACTTCACTGGGTGCTTCTGGGAACGGGCCTACCATATCGATTCCCTATTGTTGAAACGACCATGCTGTGGAAAAAGTAATCAGATTGTTCTTCGGCCAGTGTTTTCGGCGCATGGCGTTGGCAGGAGTCGCACTTGCGCGGTTCTTTTACGACATCCAGATGCATGCCCGGCCAGTAGTATCCAACGTTCATGATTTTAGCGACCGCCATGCATGGTCCTGCATGGATCCCGGAAATGCCTTCATGAATCTCGCGAATCAGATAGTTGGTATCTTGTGGATCCATACAACGCAATAGTGGACCTAGGTGAGATCTTCGATACAAAATCCCTTCATCCATCTGATAAAACAATGCTTTGTGTTGGATCTTCTGCGCTTCCGCTTTGTTTTCCGGAAGGATCCCCACTTGCAGGTATTGAGTTATAGGTGTCATCCATGATGATGACTCTATCTCGATAACAGTAACTTGGCGCAGCGGTACCGATGGATTCTTCAAAACTTCAATTCTAACTTCTTTGGCCAGATGTTGGAAAGCTGTTGAAGCCAGTTTACTCAATGCATCCGCTGGCTTGTTCTCATTTCGATTAATGTGGATGACTTTGAAGGATTGGAATTGTAGTATTAACTCTTTGGCCTAGTCGAGATAAAGGGCCATGGTTTCCCCCTTTGCATCGTATAAACCGTTGATCTGCCCAGCGACCAGCAGTGAATCGATGTGTGCTTGCAGGTGTTTGGCACCCTTCTTGATTGCTAGGCGCAATCCGGCAACGGAAGCTTCGTATTCTGCTTTGTTGTTTGTATTTTTAAAATCTAGCCGGATAGCATACGTAAACTCGTGTTTCTTCGGGCTAATTAGCCTTAAACCCTGTTCCAGAACCATCTTCGTTTGACGCGCCGTCAGTGAACAACAACTAGAGCTCTTTTGTTGTGTCAGACTCGGGAGTCTCAACCACTTCACATTCTCAAACTTTGTCAGTGGGAGCTTCCGTGACAAAGTCTGCTAGGATCTGTCCTTTAATCATTGGGCGTGGGCGGTACACGATGTTGTGACCCCCAACTCCATAGCCCACTTTGCTAATCTTCCCAAGATTTTGGGTTTCTTGAGAATTGTGCCAATGTGATAATTGGTCAATGTGAACTAAAGCAAGGACAAGCTTCTCCATGATCGAATAACGAGTTTGAGGATCGGGAGCATTCTACTGACGTAGTAGATTGGGGTTTGGATCCCTTCCCTTTCCACCAGCAACACTGCGCCGATTGCCTTGTCCAAGGCGGATAAGTACAGGACGAGTGGTTCTCCCTCCCGCGGGGCTGTCAAAGTTGGGAGTAAGATCAAACATTCTTTCATCTCTTTGAAAGCATTTTCGGCTTCCATTATCCACTTGAACTCACTCTTCTTTACGCAGTTGCGCAACAAGGTTTGATAAGAAACGGTTTAGCGCGGCGCGTCGGCCGGCTAGCCGTTGCATGTCTTTAATAGTTTTAGGAGATGGCATGTGCTCTATTGCTTGTAACTTTTTCAGATTTACTTTGAAGCCACCTTTCGTCACCATGAACCCAAGAAACTTACCTTCTTCCATCCCAAATGAACACTTGATCGGGTTGAGCTTCATGTTGACGCTTCGTAAAGATTTGAAGGTTTTCTCTATGTCCTTCAACATCTGATCTTCCTCTGTGCTCATAAAGCATTGGTATGTGGCCCCCGCGTTACGCAAACCGAAGGGCATCTTTGTGTAGCAAAAGATACCCATTTCTGTGTAGAAAGTCATTTTAACTTCGTCTTGAAGCGCCATCTGCACTTGGTGATAACCTTTGTACAATCCAAAAACGTTTCCATCGGAAAGGTGCGAGAGAGTCAATTTTCTTGTCTATCTCTGGTAGAGAATAGTAATTTTTAGGGCAGGCTTTGTTGAGGTCCTTGTAATCGACGCACATGCACCACCCACCTTTCGATTTCTCTACCACTACTGGATTTGCTACCCATGTTTGATATCGTACCTCTCGGAGTATCCCTGCTGCCAACAACTCAGAAACCTGCTTGTTCATTGCCTTGGTCTTGGCTGCCCCAAGTCTGCGCTTTCTCTGCACAATTGGTTCTACTGACGGGAATGTGTTTAAACAGTGCTCTGTGATGTTGCGCGGGAAAACGGTCATGTCTGCTGATGACCAGGCAAATATATCCATGTTTTAAAAGAGCAGCTATTTAAAAAATGTTCAGATATTATCGGACATTACAGGGCCAAGTGTTACTGTCTGTTCTCGGTACTTCTAATTCAATACCCACTTCAATGGCTCAGCGCGTGGAGTGTGTTTTTGCTTTTTTGTTGGAGGTGCTTTGTCGGCTGCCATGATTCCATTTTTGAATATATGATTGCCACCCCAGTTTTCGTTGGAAAACCGATTGCAGAGTGTGGGGTGGACGTCACCATATTGAACGGACTTTGAGTCTTTCTGCCAATTAAGACATCAGTCTTGAGTTGGCTGGCATTACCATGAAATTCACTTCCATTGTTCTCGAATGTTTACCGTCAGTCAGCGTAACAGGGAAGGAGATCTAACCGAGAGGGAAAGCTGTTTCATTGCAGAAACCTGATAAGGGGTAGTCTACCGGCTCCAAGCACGCCTTGTCTTCCGTATCGAACTGATTGAAACATTGTTCATAAATGACATCAGCTATACTTCTTGGGTCGGTGAACATATAGTCTGTTTCATAATGGCCCAGGATGCTAGTGATTACAATGAAGCAGGTGGCGTGAGGCCCTCTTCGAACCACTAGAAAAACAACTTGCTGCTCGCGCCATGACTCGTCCACTGGGCGCATACCCTGGCTTTTCGCGCTTCTCCGAGGTGGTCCTCCGTTGACCCTTTGCATTTCCAGCCTCCTAACCTTCTTTTGACAGCCATCGTCATGTCTTTGGATTGTCTGGTTTCCTTGCGTACGTTTCGCACCAGATGACTTAACTTCCCACTTTTTAACGCCTTTTCAATCTTGAGATGAAGACTGATGCAATCATCAGTCAAGTAACTTATCTCTTAATGGAAATCACAATAAAGGTTAAGGTCTTGGCCCTTCTTGTTTTTTATTTGAGTTTGGTGGTTTGAAATCATGATTCTCCATAATGAGAACCTCCTTTGGTGTCTTGGACAGTGGTGTCCAATTCCTCTCCCGATTATCATTCTTGACTGCTTTCTTGTATCCGATTCTTTCGATTGTTGCACGAGCATCTTCGCTGTATCGAGGTTTTTCGTCATATCGAGGCCTTTCGTCATGATCGCCGGACTGGTGTGCCTTCCAGTCGGGGCCTTTGCTCTTCTTATTGCGCCTGTTTGAATCATGCACATTGATCACCGAGTAGTGATCTTCCGAATACTAGATCTTCCTCTAGTCAATGATTCTTCAGTTTGCGCAATGATCTTTTCCGCTGCCTTAACTTGTCCCACTCTTCTGCCATTCCGTCTCTGCCAGTGATGGTCCGGAGTAGATTATCACAACGGATTGCTTTCTTGAAATGGGCGCGCATGAGGTCCTCACTTATATTTCCTATCTCCAGGCATTCCTTGTTGAAACGAGTGATGAAATCCTTTAGACCCTCGTTGCCACGCCTCCATGTGTTCATAACCTCTGAGGAGTCTCGCTTGTTCGTCTCTGCTGACTAAAGTGTGCGAGAAACTTTTCTTGGAAATCTAGCCAGGATTTTATCATTCCTGCCTGGAGGCTGTCGAACCATGCGCAAGCCATAAGGGTTTGCATAAAAAGATGACACCACATAGGCATGGTCCATCCCCAACTACACTAACGCTTGTTAATAACTGTACGTGATCATCAGGATCAGTTACACCGTTGAACTTACCCACAGCTTGCGGGACTTTCGCTTTTTCCAGAGGTGCTAAAGAAATCCTTCTAATAAACTTGGAGTGTTCGGCTGCTGCTGTTGGCCTATATACAAGGCTGAAGTCATGATCGGCTAACTCATTGTACGCCACGCATGTCTTTGGCTTGTACGATTCATAGTGTTTTGGTAAATGACCGAAGACTGACGAAGTTTCTTCTTGTTGGTATGTCGAATCAGACTCATCTGTTGTCAGGATCTAAGTTTGAATTGATTGCTTTTTTTGTTTCAAACAATGGAAAATGATTGAAAAACAGAGAATAAGTGCAGCGGATCAATGGAAAACTTTTAAACAATCAATCGGTCATTTGTTTTCATCACCATCATGCTTTCAAGTAATTAAATTATTGCATGTGAGTCACAAACTCTCCCTTAGCCCAATAATGATCGTTTGATAGTAAGAAATGAAGAAGATATGCGAAATTGATCTTTTTAAGAAGACAAGTAAAAACTGTTACATTGAGCGCCTATTTATACTTACTATCTAACCACTGATCGTCTTCAATGACGTCAGGGTTGATAGTGACAGCTAACAAACGTAACTAACTACAAATACTGCTAGACTAAACTATCAGTGCATAGCACTGTTACATTTATTAAACTAATACTAGACTAAGCACTACTGGCTACCCTTTGTTCTTGTAATCTTCTATCAGCGGTTGAGAATTTCTTCTGTTAGAGGATAGGACACAGTGTGTTTATTTGAATGCAGTAAATGCCCATCAGTGGATAGAACATCTGATGGTTGGACCAAAGCTCGGATGGTGTGTTTTGACTTTGTATCATCTGTTCCTTTCCAAAGGTTCAATCCCAACAATCTCCCCTGGAACAGATGATGCCAAAAACACCTTATTCTTGATCTTTATTCCTCAAAAAGAATTCTCTTATTTGACCCTTGAATTGTAGTTCAAAGTTAAGAGATTCTAAGTCATCAACATCCTTCTCAAGCTCTAAACTTAGTAATCCGTGGAAGTCTTCTACTGTAAGCCCATAAGCAAATTCCATAGATAGTTTAGTAGCTTTACCATCAGACTTGAGCAGAGTCAATTCGTGGGTGTCTTTATCGACCTTCCACTTTAGAATTTTTGGGTCTGAAGGCTTTCTTGAAGGAGCCTTTATTGCTGAGGTTAGAAAAGGAGCTATTCTTGTTAGATCTTCTACCAACTTGGTGCTTCTATCATCTGTTGGATATTCCATTATATTTTTTATCCCTTCTTTGATGCATACTTCCTCAAACTCTCTGTCAACCTTCTCTGACATCTCCTCTTGCCTTTTTCGCTTTAGCAAAGCAAGGGTGGATTGGGCAGATGTTGAGCTAGGCTTTTTAGAAAGTTGGGCTTTGAGAGCAGCATCTTCTTTGGTATAATCAGGTTTAGGAGGCATTGATGGATCCTTTTTTTCTAGCTTCAAGCATTTTGTAAGTATCCAACACTCTTATCTCCCCCCATCTCATTACCTGATTCTTTGACCCATAATGATTTTGAATTAACTCTTCTTTCATTCTTCTGAGCTTCAGGGTCTTTTCAAGTACATTCTTTTTGTATTTGTTCCAATCTGGACATGTAGGTTTGTTGTGAGGATCTTGTAGTTGTTCTTGCATTCTTGCAATTTCTTCTTGAAGCTCACTCACAGACTATTCTTTGAAATATGTCCTAGTTGCTTCATATTTCTTGTATTCCATGATGTGAGAGATGTACTTTTCTTTCAAGAATTTATTATCTGCTTCAGAAATCTTATTTGATAGATTCTTTGAAAATCTTTCCAGTAATTGGACTTTGCTCAGCTGAAACTGGAGTTGGTTCTGCACTTCTCTATCACTTTTGCCTTTAGACAACTTCTTAGTAATATCCTCTGCCTATTTTTCTTTGAGTTCTTGATACTGATCAATATTTGCAGGTTTTGGATAACCTTGAAGAGATAGGAAATGTTTTTATATGGATCTTCTTCAGCATAGAAAGATATGATTTCTTTCTTAACTGCAAGCAAATCAAGAGGAAACTTTATAGCTGCAAGAACCAATTCTTTTGAAGGAGCAGATGAGGTAGTTGGGGAAGCAGAGGTTAAGTTTAACATTGGTGCAGATGTAAGAGGCATAGGACCAGGGATCTTTTCTTCATTTATGACCTTTGTAACATTCCTTTTCTTAAAACTGATTGATGGTGCTGATGGATGGCTTGGAATTCTAGGTGGTGTTGGTAGTTGTTGTGTGGAAGTGGGAAAGGTGAGGATGGAAGTTGTTGTGGTAACATATGCTACAACCTCTGCTATGTCAACTGTTGTCGGCACAACAGTTGCTGCAACATCTGTTAGGGTGGATATGGGAATTGTAGGAGAAGATGTGGTTGATTTTGAGATGGCAGAAGTTTTTGTGGTTGGATTGGTGGCAACTTTAGTTTTGAGAGGTTTGGATTCTAGTTGTCTTGCTTTGAAGAAGATCTCCTCTTTGTTAGGTACCAGTCTCTCCCTTTTCTAACTGCTGATCAATCGTTTTCTCAACCAGTACCTTGCATTCATCAACACAGTTTTCTTATGAGACATCTTTGCCCTACCCAGGATATCTTCAGGTGTGTCAGGTTTCTTTGAGCCATCTGGCTTAGGGATATTCACTGTAGGCCTTGCCTTAGCATCATCCATCTTCAACTTTTTGTTTCCCAAAGGTTTCTCCCCCTTTTTGGCTTCATCTGGACTCATAAAAATGACAGTAGGAGGAGTTTTACCAGTGGTGGTGAGCAAGTGGGCTTTGATTGCCTTGATATCTGCAGCAGTATCATTGTATCTTGCATCAACCATATTCCTGAGTTCCATCATCTGATGCTTATGTTTTTGCTCCAGGAAATGTTTTTCTCGTTGAAAGATTGGAGTTATTGCAGATTTGAGCTCAGCAGTGGTTGGACTAGGTGGTTGGCTCTGAATAGTAATAAACTGTTTCAAAAGATCTTTAATTTCATCAACAGTGGTTTCAACATTGTTAACCCTCTCCGTCAATTCTTGGTATTTTAGCTCATCACCTAACTTAATAGGATCATCTGAACTCCTACCAGATGTGGTAGTTTTATCTAAGATATCATGAGCAAGTGGTTTGCCACTTGCTTCAATCTTAGATGCCCCTTTGTCTTGGTTCTGGGGACTTCCCACTGGAGCGGAGGTTACCTTAGTAGCCTCAGCAGTGGTTCCCTTCAACAAGGTCTTAGCTATATAACCATGTCCAATTGAGAACTTGGGAGTTCAGCAATTGAAGTGGCTGCCATTGTTGAACTATCCCCAAGGGTTACATGTAACCCAAGGGATGTAGCCTCTTTATTTGCTGATGGGCTAGCAATTAGAAATAAGTCAGACCCAGCTTCTGGTTGAAGTATATTCTCATGGATGAGTTGTTGAGAAGTGTTGGATAATGTCTGCTCAATATCTATTGCATTCAGCAAGGGTAACATGGTAGGTGGAAGTAATGGCATTGGTAAGAGTGGTTGTGTAGAAAGCGACATTGCCCTGGGAGAGGGGCTGTGGAAGATAGAACCAAGTGATCCTAGAGCTTCATAATTTGGTGTCCCTATGCCTACAACCTGATCCTTTTGTGAGGATGCAGGAGGAGTTTGAAACCGGTTTGAGATCTTTCTACCATTTGTTGTGAAGAAGTAGCAGCAGTGGTTGGTGACTTTTGTGGTGTCACCGGGTTTACCTCTGGGATCTCATCTTCTAGAGGACACTTTTTGGGTTTGGTGGGTTTTCGGGATGCTCTGAATGGTTTCTTTTTTGAGATTTTAGGTGTGGGTTTCAGAGCAGTGGTTGTGTTGCCCTGATCACCTTGAGCAGTAGGCTCAGTAGCAGAAGGTTGAGCTTGAACATTTTGTTCTTTTGAAAGTTGCTCAGCCTACTCCACTTCTATTTTTAAAACTTTGTCTTGATTAGTTATTCGTGTAAACGTTTCATGGTTTATGCTGCCAGAGTTTGTAACTGCGCCGTTTTACATGCGTTTGATTTGATCTGATCTTGCAAGTAAACACTCATGAATCTTAGATGTATCAAGAAAGCTTTTCTTTTTGAAATATTTTTAAAATTAATTACAAGATCATTGAACAACACCTGGGAAAAGTTAAAATCAGAATCAGTTAAAATTGCAAATCCAAGATACTACATGTTCAATGGAATCTCGTTGAAAGCAGTTGTTTTTGCATAGACACATGTAAGTAAAGTGTGAAAAAAGAATTTCATCTCTGCTGGAAAATTGGGTTTGAAGATTGTCATACCTTTCAACTGCCCGGTGTAACCTCTTTCAACAAACTCATGCTGCATCTCCCTCAAAGGAAATGATACCAGATGTTGCATATCATTTAACATGAAGACTTGGGAGATAGATTGTGGGCTTATTTGCAGTCGTGTGCCACCAACTTTGGAAGTGATAGAATAGGGCATACCATCAGCGGATGAGTTTATGTTAGCCTTTGCCCAAAATTCTCTTAAAGAGTCGATGTAAATTGGGGCTTTTACTTCCAACATGTGCTTAAATTCCGATTCTTTTAGAATCCCGATCATTGGATGATAGCGAGTGTTTGCGTCGGTTTCTTCAAGAATTGCGGTGTAATTGTGTGGTGTTTTGATGATTAGGATAAATGGGGGTTGTTCTTGTGTCGATTTCTTCTTCGATTTGGTTTTAGGAGCCATGATTTTGGAATATTTTTGAGAGAAGGGCTTTAGAAAATTTGAAATCGCACAAGAAAAGTGAAACCTCTGTTTGAGGATAGAACAGGGTTTTATAGGGTTTTTCAAAAAGTACACTTGATGTAGCGTCTGATGCACATCTGTCGAATAACATCCGCCCACGTGTAACCTTCAGTTTGACAATGGAAAACAGTTGTTTGACTAACCACTGTTAAAGCAAAACAACTAGAGGTTGTGACCAATTTAAACACTATCAGAGATTTGCATCAGTGAAAAATTCAATTTTAACTATTTTAAGTATGAATTTCTGATTTTCTAAAAACATTTTATTGCTATTTACACATGAATTACAAGAAAAGTTGCTTTTAATCCATGTTTAGCATTCCAAGCCTAGATATCAAACTGTCAAATGTGGAAGCATTAAGTGCTTTTGTCAACACATCTGCTAGTTGATCCTTGGTATGGACATGTTGTAAAGAAATCAGACCTTTTTCATAGCAATCCATCACAAAGTGATGTCTGATGTCAATGTGCTTGGTGGTTGAATGTGAAACTGGATTTTTGATGGTTTTCTGCTACTTGACTATCAATTTAAGAGGAGTCCTCAAAGCAGTCACACCAAAATCCAGAAGTTGATTTTGAAGCCACAAAATTTGAGCAGTGCAATTTGCAGCAGCTATATATTCTGGGTCAGCAGTGGATGTGGATACTGCAACTTGCTTTTTGCTTTGCCAAGACACTAGGCAATCTCCTAGGAATTGGGCTCCCCCAGATGTGGACTTCCTTATTGTTTACATCCAACAAAGTCACTGTCATAATATCCTGCAAGCTCAATGTTACCATTAGCTAGATACCAGATACCAAGTGTGGGAGCACCTTTTATGTATATGAATATCCTTTTTACAACAATAAGGTCTGATTTTCTTGGACAGTTAAACCATGTGAGAAAAGGAAATGGGAAAACTCTGCTACTTCTTCAAAGAAACCTAGAATTGAAATCAGAAAAGATCCACAAGGAAAGGAAAAAGAGGTTCTGGTGCAACAAATTGATCAAGACAGTATGACGTTCCCTGAATATCATCTGAAACTACTACTGAACATGAAGAAGATAAGCTTGACAGACCTCTCAGCCGAATGAGCACAAGAATAAAAGAACAAAACTGAAAAGAGGAAAGAATAGTCTTCACCCATCTCTTACAAATCCAATGGTAAAGGTGCACAAGGTGTAAACTCAGTCCACTGAAGAGAAGTAATGGGAACCCATGAGCAAAACGAGTATGGTCTGATAAGAAAAGATGGTAGAGTAACAACAATTCTGGATGCTGATCTTGGAGAAGAACTTCATCCCTTGGACTTAAAAAAACTGAAGCAGCTCTTTGATCAAGAAAAGGGAGATACAAAAGTCAACAGAAGGGCTATCCACAGCTTAACAGAAGCTGGACAGAAAATGTACTTAAGGGTGGCTCTATCTGATTTTGATCTTTGCATTCCTTCGACCACAGTAAGAAAGTGCAGACACCACCTCCTGACACATCTATTCCAGCTGAACTTGAACCTGAAGCCAGAACAGGAGTCATATTTTAAAACCTGAATTGTGTGTTGTTTCAGGGATTTTGAAGAGAAAAAGGCTCTGTTTAGAGTAAATGAAATATATGCAGGTACTCAAACCAAACACTAATCTACATTAAAGACTTCATGGATAAGAAATAGGAACAACACAAGGCTAAAGTAATGAATAAGGAATAGTTGAGGAAAGAAATAGAAGACATCATACACGAATGGATCACAACCAGGGGTTGGTGCAAGAATGTATACAAGGTCTATCACAAGCTAATTGAGCACAAGAAGAACCTGAAGAAAGGACCTCTACAAGAGTGAACTGAAGAATATCTAAGAACATTTATATTTGCTTTTTTTTTGCTTTGAACAATGTTCTTTATTTGAATTTTGATGTCTTGAAGGTCCTTTTAAGTTCGTTCTTTGATATGAGTTGTTATTTTTCATACAATACTTAAGTTGGAAATTGTTAGGAAACATTTTTTAGTGTTGAAGAAAAATATGATCTATCTGATTAACTGCTAAAGATAAAGTCATGAAGGCCAAACAGAAAGAAGAAACAAGGCAATCTGGACAGAAGAAAGAGAACTCATCCTCAACATTCATCAGAAAAAGATCAAATGTAAGAGAAGACGATTAGAGAAGACCATTCTGATGGATCTGATGATAATTCTGATAATTATCATTAGATTCTGGTAAAGTCCACAGAATTCCTGATGATATGTTCATCCGAATTTCTGATGAGCTGGTTATCTAGAATTTTGATAAGCCAACTTGTCTGAAAAACGGGGCTATGCCATCTTTGAAGTAGCAAGTTGACTCTAGAAGATTCAATGAATATGTCAAAAAGCCACTTTAAGTGCATGAATAAACAAATGTTTATTCATGCTCAAAACTCTCTATTAATAGAGAGTTATCCACCAAGGGACAGTGAGTTAAGCCAAGCATTTATTACATACTACAAAACTCCATTGCCCTTTCGTGACAGAATTACATAAGTATTCGTTTGTACTAGTCAATAACCTCACAATCACCTTGAAAACCATTTAGCTTTTCAAAGTGATATAAACTTGAAAATTCTATAGTTGCTGTTTCTTGAAAGTGTGATTTCTATTTTCGGACACTATTTTCATATTTTTTGAAATCACTTGCCATATTACGTTAAACGAGTTTTTATCAAATTGGGACCTACACATTTCTCATTTTATGATTAAACACATATGTACAAGTAATCATCTTTAAGCTTATCTAAAATCACATGAAACCTTAACTAAAACTAAACAAACATATGATTATATGTTGTTCTTGATAATTCTCGATGATTTTTGAAGTTGTAATTATATGGTTACTAAGATCTTACAAAATCATGTTAAAAAGTATGATCTAAACATATGCTGTAATTTTGTAATTATATGTTGAAGTATAGATCTAGCAAGATCTATTAACATAAATATTATGAACTTGTAATTTTGTTTAAAAAGTTTTTCTAAAACATCTAATACATAAATTTACATAAAAATCATGTTACAAAAATAAAGTCTTGAAAATATGTAAACAAGTTTACATAAGCTTTTGTATAAATTAAAAGTTTACATGAATTTGTTAAAGAAAAGTAAAGATGAACATACTTTAAAACATGATTTTTGAACTATACAAGATTACATATAAGTTCATAATACTTCTTGTTAAGATTTCAAGTTTATATTGTTTTATGAAAGATTGGAAAATTTATGGAGTTGAAAAGTATATAAAATCATGTTTATAAAATATGAGAAAAGTCCATACTTTAGGGGACATCATGGCAAAATTTTTATAAAATCTAATCATGATTAAAGTGTGTTTAACTAAGTATTATTTTGATTAAAAATGATTAGAAACTTTTATCATGATTATATAAGTTTTTGGGTGAAAAAGTTTTAAGTTAAAAATCACTTGATTTTCTTAAACTAAAAATGGTTAAATATATATAATTTAGGATAAAAATATATGTTTAGAATAACCAAACTAGTGTGTATATATTTTGTGTTGATGCATATGTTTGTCGCCTACGTCATCGTATAACATCGAGTCTTTGTTTACAGCGTAAATTTGAAATTTTTGTATGTTGTAAGGACACTTCGTACGAAGTAGGCACGAATTCGTACGAATTGGCTAGCCCTTGTGCGAAGTGTGTGTGCCTATAAATTGGTGTGTGCTCATTTAAATGTGTAGATTTTTGCGACTCGGACGGCGGGCTTTGTCTAAATGTTTCCAGGAACTGTAAAATTTTGATAATCAATGAACAGTGTTTAAATAGAAACACACTTGTTTACAATGTCGCCTAAGCAAACGGATTTCGCACGTTTACGTTAGGTTTGCCAAATTAGTGCCTGAAAGATCCGGATTACGGACCTACAAGTGGTATCAAGCAAAAGAGGCCTAATTTGAAGACATTGGACATAAAACGTCTCATCTTCTACTCAATTCTTTCAATTTTAACTTGGACATTAAACGAATAAAATGGACTGATTTTTAAGTATAATACATAAAATCCATAATAGTAAAACCCTTTAAAAGATCAGATCATAAAACACACGTTTTCATGCCAAAAATGCCAAAAATCACCAAAATTTGGATCAATTCGCACGAACTGATCACACTTCGTATGAAGTGAATATTCAATTGGTATGAAGTGAACAAACCAATCGTACGAAGTGAGTTTCTAAAAAAAGGCATGAAAATTCCGAAACGGAACTCGGACATAAATACATTGTTGGATTCTTATCGACGAGACGAGTTTAATGGTATAATCTGGTAAAAACAGGTTTCGTAAATTTTTTAACGTTTTTAACAAACTGATTCCTTAAAATTGTCGATTAAAAAGTCTTATTTTGCATAAACTTTTGAAAACCAAGCTTTTTTTATCGAGGAAGAAGTTTGTTTTGACGAAGTTCCTGAACAGTCTAATCATTGTTATTTTGATGAAAGAGAATTTGTACAAGCATTTATGCCTCCTAATGTTTTTAATGCTTTTTAATCGTGATCAGGAAAATTGTCAGAATACGCAATGTGAAGGTATGTTTGCAGAGAAAATTTATATGGATCAAAGAGACGAAGAAGAAGCATCGTTTAGGGTTGAACAAAACAAGAAAGTTGAAAATGTGTGTTGGTGCATAATGTCTATGACTTAGTCTTATATCGAGTCTGTATAGAATAGAGATGAATAGGCTAGCAAAATGATGTATTTATAGTGTTGGAGGACAAGTTATCTCATGAAGTGTCATGTAAAGATAAGTCCGGCCGAAGTTGCTAAGGCAAGTTCGGGAGAACTTGTGCATCTATAAATAGCTAGCATGCCTCACTCATTTGTAACTTTGGCATTTTGGAGGCGAAGCTCTGTCAGTTTGTACTCTTGACGTTTGATCAATAAAACTGATGTTAAACTGATTAATTTTTGTCTGTTGGTAAACACGCGTAATATTTCCGCTATTATGGACGTTAGATATCAAATTTAGGTCCCTTAGCATCGAGGATCGGTCCTACAAGTGGTATCAGAGCTAGAACAGGCTGATTTGATAGTAATCAAGACAAGAACACTTCTATTTCATCTTTATTCTTCTATTTTTCATTACTTTTTCACAAAAAAAGAAGAACACGGTCAAAATCTTTTCAATTTTGAATATATCATGTAAAATACAACAAAGATAAACCCTTGAAAGATTAGAGACCAAAATCAATCGAATTGGTGTCGAAATGTTGCAAAAACCATGTTTAACAAAACACTTTCCATCGAACTTGTTAACCAAGTTCGGCCGAACTTGTGCTAAAAACTCACTTTTTTAGTGATTTTTTACCAAGTTCGCTCGAACTTGAGTGAATTTTGAAGGAAATTTGGTTAAGTTCGCTCGAAGTTGCAAGATTTTTATTGATATTTTGTTAAGTTCGACCGAACTTGATAAAATTCAAGGATTTTTGGCTAAGTTCGCCCGAACTTGCTAGTTTTTCATCAAAATCATTTGATAAGTTCGCTCGAGGATAACTAAAGGTTTATTTTCTAAACTGTCACAAGTTCGACCGAAGTTCAAGTTACATTTTCAGAACAGAAACACTAAGTTTGACCGAACTTGTGGATAAAAACCTAAAATTCTTCATTTCCACTACAAGTTCGACCGAACTTGTAGTAGAACTAATTGTTTTCAAAATTTTCAAGTGTTTTCAGTATACGTGTCTCGTTATTCGTGATATATCTGACAGCAGCGGGTTCGTCAAATGCCAACGTGATCCAACAAGTCAATCTTGACAACGAGATGGGCACGATTGTTAAACCGCCAAAGCTAATGAGCATGGACGAGTATGAAGGATGGAAAGAGAAGTTTACATATTGGGTTCAAGCAATGCACTTCCTAGGTTGGGTGTCGATCGAGAGAGGTTACACAGTTCCTTTGGACGAACATCAGCAAGTTCTGGAGAAATACAAGTACCCACGGCACAGAAAGAAGAATACATTGCTGAGAAAAAGATGATCAGTCTTATCCAACAAGCCGTCAAAGAAGATATTCTCGTCTTGCTACCAGAATACACGACTGCGAGAGATCTCTGGCTTTCATTGCAAAAGAAGTATCAAGGAAGCGCGGAGATGATCAAGAGCAAGAAAGCTCTCATCATGAAAGAGTTCGATATCTTCAACATGCTGAAGGGTGAGACTATGAAGCAAATGATTGAACGCTTTTGTCATCTTAAAGTCCAAATGCGAAGACACGGTCTTGAGAAGACGGAACAAGAGTACATCGACAAGCTTGCAGACGCTTTACCAGATGGAGAATGGACTACTTATCTGATGGTTCTGAAGGAAAGCGAAAAATGGGAATTCTTCAAGCTGTCAACATTTATCGATAAACTCGAAGGCCATGAAATGGAACTCTTGAAGATTGCAAAGTCAAAGAACACTAATGTTGTTCAATACGTTGGTTTGTACTACAAGAGTGGAATGCAAGATAACATTTCAAGCCCAAAGATTCAGACAACATTCAACGCAAGTGTTAATTCTTCAAACAATTCCCAACAGAATCAGAACCAATCATATCCTCAATATGATCAAAGTCCACAGTCTTCATTCTCAAGTACTGGTTCAAATTCGTCTTATCAGAGTCAAGCAAATCAGAACCAACAAACAAATTCTGATTCGAATGTATTCAAATGTAACATTGCTGTTAATTTGAACAATGTTGTTTCTGAGCAAACTGCTAAGCAACACATGGCACTTCTCGCCACTGTTCTAGAATCGTATGAAAGTCTTGTAGCTGGGAAAATCGGTAATCCCGAGATGACCGCCGAAGACTACGACCAGGTGGACAAAGAAGAACTGGAACTCATGGATATAAAGTGGTGTTTAGCATCTATCATCCGAAGAGTCACAAAGTTCGTTGCTCTCACAGGCTGAGATATCGGAAACTCAAGCAACAAACTGCTTTTGACAAGACAAAAGTCACGTGCTTCAGATGCTGACAGAAAGGGCATTTCAAGAGAGAGTGCAAAAATCCTGAAGCAACGGACAATCAATGTCCATTCGGAGGAGGCAACGAGTATTACAAGAAGTCACTTCAGTACAAGCCTTTCCCGAAGAAGACTCAGATTGAAATTCAAGAGAAACCGAATAGCAGCAACACTGAAAAGGCTATGGTGGCATCAAACGAAGATGACGGTTTTGACTGGAATTCTTATATCGGTAAAAAGACCAGAGTTGCATTGATGGCACAAATCATTGAAGATACATCTGTCGAAGACGCAGCAGCTTTAGAGAATATTCTACTGGAACAGTATCTGCATCAACAACAAGAAGAAGAGGAGTACATTCACATGAAGCAGCAAGGAATTTTAACTCCTCATTTGTGTGATAGTTTTGCAGGTCACTTTGATGGAAGTTCTCAGGAGCAAGCTGTCGAGGAGAAATCTGATGAAGTAGTCATTGATGTTACTCAAGAAGTGAATGTCGAAAACCTCAAGGACATTGCCGATAAAGCTTTAATGGCAAATCTGACCAAGGTAGGTCCAGAGGTAAATGAAGTTGTCAAAGTACAAGTTGTAGAGGTTGAGAAACCTTGTACAAAATGTACCGAATCATGTATCGAAGGTGCCGAAAAATCAAAGATCATCGCTGAAATCAATGTGCATAATGAACTTTTAAAATACGATTATTGCACAATGAAGGAAGCGTATGACAAAATGAAAGATGATTATGGCAGGCTCGATCGAAACAATGTCGAACAACACGACACTATAAGGATGTTTAAAGGAACAGTAATGGATAAGCAAAAAGCGATTAATATCTATATTACCGCCATTGCTGAAACTAAGCAACAACTCCAGGACATGAAAATTGAAACAGAGCGTGTTCAACATCTTTTAAGAAGTTACTCAACCAACGCATATGTCATTGATCACATACTTCCGACAATTCCATCGGAAGAAAAACCTAAAAAGAAAGTTGGTAAAGAATACAACAATGTTCCTCCACCACTATGCGAGAAGTATTGTTGCAAATCTGCTGATGGGATGGACAAGGCACTCAACATTGAGTTGTTATCTGAAAAGAAAAATAAGTTGCCAGAGAACATTGATGTAATCTATACTAAATCTGACGATGACAATGTTGTGGTTAAGAATGTGGTTGAAAATGTTCTGAATGATTCTGATGAAGGCAACTTTAAAAGCGCTGACTCGAGTTCAAAGAATTCTGATTCACAGTCCGAAAATGACGAATCGGATGACGATCTAAGTGATGATCCTAACGTTGTTATGTACATGGTTAAGGACTCTGATAGATTGTACTTTGATGATAGTTTTCCGATTCAGAACGTGAAGGAAGAATTGTTGGACAAATTCTTTAAACTCGTGGAAGTCACATCAGATGATCTAGAGATCAATGAAAGGAAATTCTATTCCAAACCTAAAAGAAACAACTACCGAAGGAATGGTGGCGATCATCCGGAAAACCAAAGAGCTGGGTTGGGTCTAGAAGAATCAGATGAACCTAAAAAGAAACAGTCACCGTATCACGAATACAAGAATAAAAACATGAATTTTGTATAAGGGACGAGCACAGTTCATGAGGAAAGTTTGATTGGCAAACAATCAAATGATGAATTCAAGAAACAAAAAGAACTTCGAGATAAAGCCAAAATTGCAAGTGGTGCCAAAATAAGTGGTGTAAAACCCACTAAAGGACAACCACATGATTCTCGGACTTGTTTCAAGCACAACGAAATTGGTCATATTGCACGCTAATGTCCGAAATCAAAACCGGCTTATCTTTGAAGGAAAGAAAGTTCAAATGTTGTAAAACCGAAGCAACCAGAGTTTGTAAAACCTATAAAGATTTTGAAAAGAAACGAATCAAAAGCTGAAGTTAAACCTAAAATAGATAAAAAGTTTGAAAATTCAACTTTCGAAAAAGGTGAAACTTCAAAAGCTAATGAAAACAAGTTCTACATCAAAAAGGCTAACATCAAATCTCAAGCCTGGATTGCAAAGAAACGGTCAACAACATCCGATGTTATTAAGTCTGAGCTTGTAAAGAATGATAACACGAAAGAATCAAAATCTGAAATTGAAACCAACACTGTCAAATCGACAAGTGGTAATATTTCAAAAGATAAAAAGAAAGTAAAGTTTTCAAACATCGTAGAAAATTCAGATGATGATTATGAATTTGATTATGCTGACGAATGTGAGTTTGATTACGATGATGGTTATCCAATTCAACCCAAGACCAAAAAGGCTTGGGTCGCGCTGTTTAACTAATTGTTGAAATGTGCAGGGGCTCTAGAGATCCATACTCTCCAAGTGGATTTTGGATAGTGGAGCATCCAGGCATATGACAGAAATGAAAGCGTTGCTATTTGACATAAAAGCTATCAATGGTGGATACGTTGAATTTGCGGGTAACCAGGGTGGAAGGATAGTCGCCGATGGAAAACTCTCTAATGGCATCGTTTCATTTGATCGCGTGAATTATATTGCAGAGTTTGAGAATAATCTTCTGAGCAAATCGCAGATTTGCGACAAGAAGTTCACGGTGCATTTCAACGACAAAGAGTGTATTATCTTGAAGCCGGGTTTCAAAATACCAGATGAGTGGATTCTGATGCGAGCACCACATGAGAATGATCTATATGTTCTAGATATGGGCGTCGCTACCACTTCATCAAAATCAGCGCAATGTTTTGTGACAAAGGCTACTGAAAAAGATTCTATTCTTTGGCATTGTAAGATGGGGTATATTCATTTGCGAAAAATGAATTTCTTGGTTCATAATGATTTGGTGGATGGTGTAAATATTCGGAGCTTTCATATGTCTGATCACTGCTTAGAATGTAAAAAGGGAAAGCAGATCAAGAAATCTCATCCGAAGAAAATTCTAAACTCAATCAAGTTGCCATTAGAATGTCTCCACGGGGATTTATTTGGTCCTGTCAATGTTCAAAGTATCTCAGGAGACTTATATTGCTTGGTCGTGACAGATGACTATTCGAGATATTCGTGGGTATTCTTTCAGGAATCAAAACACGAAACGTTCAAGAACTTGGTGATTCTATTCAAGAAACTCGAGAACCTTTATCATCTGCCGGCCAGACGCATTAGAAGTGACAATGGCACAGAGTTTAAGAATAACAAAATGAAGGAATTCTGCAACGCAAAAGGGATTCTGCACGAGTTTAGTGCTCCCTATACTCCACAACAAAACAGTGTTACTGAAAGGAAGAACATAACTTTAATTGAAACTGCGAGAACCATGCTTGTAGATTCTAAACTTCCAGTCAGCTTCTGGAGTGAAGCGGTTGCTGCGGCTTGCTACACGCTAAACAGAGTTCTCACTGTCAAACCAACAAAGAAAACATGTTTTGAGATGATAAACCGACGGAAGCCAAATCTGAAATTCTTAGAACCATTTGGTGCACCATGTACTGTAATCGATCAAGATGGCAAATTCAGAGCTAACTCTCTTGAAGGTTTCTTTGTCGGATATGCGAGTACGCTAAGAAGAGTATATGTTCCTTCGTTGAGAACGGTTATTGAAGCACAGCACGTGGATTGTTTTAACTATACAGATCCTATTCAAAGGAGAGGTGACACGTTGCTGTTTAACTACCAAGATCTTTGGAAGTCATTCGACTTGCCGAAAGAACCGTCTGAAGAAAAAATTGCAGCGTTATACTATCTTCAACAGTCGACAAATCAAGAACAAATCATTAGACCAATTGTGGTTAATCAACCCACGTTGGAAACTTTATCTTCCGGAGCAGGTCCGAGCAATAGCAGTGTTCAAGTTGAAAATATTTCTGAAGCAGAAGTAACGCCTGCTACACCTCAAAATGAATGCTTCTAATGAACCAGGAACTACAACATCAGGTCCCAGCATACCTCAAAATCAGAATTCTGACTCAGATGAAGCACCGACATTTGATGCTGATAGTGAAACTTCATCAGATGAAGAAGTTGAGCAGATATCTAACTTGTTGAATTCAATCTGCTAGTCCGAGAAATCAGAACGACGCTTCATCAAGTACTCCTAATGTTGATATGAACAGTGATCTGATTGTTTCAAATCAGCAAAGCTCAGTTGATGTTCCAACAGAAGAAATGCCGCGATCATATTCTTACCATCCTTCAACGAATATTATAGGAGAACTACAAATCTGGTATGCGTACTCGAAGCCAAATCAATAAAGCACTTAGTTGTTTCTACACCCGAGTTGCACCAACTCAGAATTACTGCTACTACTCATGTTTCATTTCTCAAATAGAGCCAAAGACAGTTAATGAAGCTCTGGTGATGAGAATTGGGTGATAGCAATGCAAGAAGAACTTTTACAATTCGAGAAGTTGGATGTTTGGAAGCTTGTATACTTGCCACCAAAGCAGAAAACTATTGATACAAAGTGGGTCTTCAAGTGTAAAAGAGACGATCGGGGTGTAATAGTCAGAAACAAAGCTCGGCTGGTTGTCAAGGGATTCCACCAGCAGGAAGGTATAGATTACACGGAGGTATACGCATCGATGCGTGATTAGAATCTATCCGCATTTTCCTAGCGTTCGCAGCTTGGAAAGGATTTAAGGTTTACCAGTTGGATATAAAATCTGCATTTCTCTACGGTAAACTCCGTGAACAAGTGTATGTCGGCCAACCACCAGGTTTCGTCGATCCACTGAACAAGAACAAAGCATATCTCCTGGATAAAGCCTTGTACGGATTACACCAAGCCCCGAGAGCTTGGTACGAGACGTTATCGCAACATCTCGTCGGAAATGGCTTTACAAGTGGCACAGTGGACAGCACTTTGTTTACCAGAGAAGTTGGATCACATCTGATAATTGTACAAATCTATGTGGATGATATCATTTTCGGTTCTACGGATGACAGTCTGTGCAAGGAGTTTGAAATGATCATGAAGAAGAAATTTGAGATGTCCTCGATGGGCGAAATGAAGTTCTTCTTAGGTCTTCAAGTGGATCAGCTTCTAGACAGGATATTCATTCATCAAACTAAGAATGTTCAGACATTCTCAAAAAGTTTGAAATGGATTCTTCGAAGCCGCTTTCGACACCGCTCGCACTGAACAATGGGATTTGCAAAGAGGAGACGGGAACGAAAGTGATGACACACTATATCGATCGATGATAGGTTCACTGATGTATCTGACGGCATCTCGCCCATACATCATGTATCCTACTTGCTTATGTGCGAGATATCAGTCAAGTCCTCGAGTGTCACATATGCAGATAGTCAAGTGAATCTTCCGTTACTTAAAAGGATGTCCTAGCACGAGCTTATTGTACCCCAAGAAAGACAATTTCGACTTAACGGGATACGCTGACTCAGACTTCGGAGTGGACAAACTGAACTCGAAATCTACAACTACAGGATGCCAGTTCTTTGGAACACGTTTGGTAATGTGGCAGTGTAAGAAACAGACCACGGTCTCTCTCTCGACCTGTGAAGCGGAATACATTTCTGCTTCCAGCTGTTGCTGACAAATCCTCTGGATTCAGCACAGATGAGGGATTATGGTCTGCAGTTTCTCGACACGCCTTTATTTGTAGATAACAAAGCAGCCATCGATATAACTAAAAATCCGGTTCATCACTCACGTACAAAACACATTGAAATTCGTTACCATTTCATTCGTGACTGTTACGAAAAGAAATTGGTTCGAATAGAAAAAATCCACACGACGAACAAAGGGCTGATTTTTATACCAAGGCATTTCCATTAACAAGATTTAAATATCTAATGTGGCTTAACGGTAAAATTTGCTTACAGGTGCGGGAGCTGAGGTTGAATACGGATCGGATGACGAATTCACGTAATCCGCATTGGTTTGTATGGTTTGTAAATATCTTTCTAGTTTAGTATTTCTTAAAAATCTAAAATCCAAAAATATGTTTTTGATTTTAGGGGAGAAATATTTGGAAAATACAAAAACATATGAAAACTTTCAAAAAATGTACAAAAACATTGAAAAAGACAAAAAGATTTCGATGTCACAAAAAGGAAATGATAGTACATCAGTGGACTATCACAGTATGCTAAAGAAATGAAAAGTTTAAATGTGATAAATGAGTCTTACTGTGGATGTGTCGATAGACTTAACACGTTCAGTAAACTATTTTCGAGATATAAACTAAATTTAGCAACTACTTAATATTGTGGATTAACATATCTTGGATATATGGACTTAGTACTCCGAAATTTCGTTTGAAAGATTGCCTGATTCTGAGATACGAGGTCTTTAAAGATAGTTGATATCTGGGGTATTATACAAGTTCTTATAATTTTGCGGAAGCCATAGCCTAGAACTTCTATAATACTTTTGCGATAAACCCTAAATTGCATGCAAACTTGAAAAAGTATCGAAAGATCTAATCATTTGCAGTGCTGAAAAGATTCCTTAAGTGGAACACACCCTAAAGACGAGCCTTCATCTCTTTGTCTGTACGGTAGTACTAACCTGGCTCTCAAGTCTCGCATTACCCAGATACAGATATCAATTACGCTATATTCACCTATAAGATGAAATCTAGGGAATCTTGATACGGGAGTATATTCAAGAAGTAGGAACCACAGATAAGTCAAGTTTCATAAATCTTACCTTAACATATCTTGAAACAGTTGAGAGACGTGGTAAAGTTTAAGTGGACAAACATATTGACAATCTAGGTAAACAAGTTTAAAGGTTAAAGTTATCTAAAGGTCAACGGTACTGGTGATATGTCTCAATTAACTGATATGATCCTTAGACACGAATTCACAAAAATATGTCTGTAAATATGTTTGTACATAGTTTACATTGTTCTGTAAATAGTTTATCAGCTTTACAAATTACAACCAAAAAGATTTTCAGAGTGTTTTAGCATAAACTTACAAAAATTCAAAAAGATTTTGTTTCTACATTGTTTTTAGCAAACCAATGTTGGAGAACGGGTCTTCGAAGTTAGGTAAGATGTTAGAACTGGTGGGAATCTCTTTGACATCAGGCTGGGAGCTAATCTGTAAAATCTAAAAAGTCAAAACGATAAAAAGTTCATTAATTTGAAACTTTATTTTTGAAAATATCAACAGTTTGTTCGTAACGGGTCAAACCCGGGTCATTAACTTGGACTCGGCAGACAAATCGGTTAACCAAGGTCATTAACTTGGACTTGGTCAACTGAGTGGATTTTCATAACTGGCTAAAAGTTGGAAAGTTCAGGGGTTAAAATTGTAAAATTTTAAAAAAATTGAATTTTGGGTTTGGCAAGTTCGGTCGAACTTGCTAAACTGAACAAGTTTAACGATTAAGCAAGTTCGACCGAACTTGCAAATGTTGGCTGATTGTTATGCATAAGTTCGCCCGTACTTCTGATGGGTTTGTTAGTTTGGGCTCAACAAGTTCGCCCGAACTTGTCAGGGTATAAGTACCTAGCAAGTTCGGCCGAACTCATTTATCTGCTATTAATACACTCCGAGCGAACTTAACCATTATTGAGCGATTTGGTGAAATTGGCAATTTTGAGCCGTCATACTGCCCAAATTTAGATTGTTCTTGGTGATTTGCACACCATCTATGGAATAGGTGAGAGTTCGGACATTGAACCATATATTGAACCCTAATTGATGAATCTAGATCTGAAAATTTAAAATTTGTTAGATCTAGATTGTTTTGGACCAAATTGAACTTAATATCATGGTAATAAACAACAATCGACATTGGATAGGTGTTAAAATTGATCAGATGGTCAAGAGTTGAAGTTGCAGGTTTGTTGAGGATGACGACAAGTTCGGCCGAACTTGTTGACATGTTCGATCGAACTTGTTAATAGAACTTAGATAAATCTGATTTATTTACATGATCGACCGAACTTAGCTTGAAACAGAACTTATGAATAAAAAGGAAGTTCGCTCGAACTTATCATTTGGAATCTGAATCCTTGTAATATGTAAGTTCGCCCGAACTTAATACTTGATGTTTGAACATATGTATTACATGTTCGGGCGAACTTGATTATCTCACAATGTTATAACACCCAATCAAGTTCGACCGACTTGATGAAAGTGTTTAAGAATTTTTGTAACTTTTTCTCGATAAGCGTGCTAATTGTTTTGCGTTGTTTTTCAGGCTCAAGTACCAGCGAGGGTAATTGCAATAGAGTTTTCTAAATCTCACAATATGTGTATTACACTCGACAAGACGATATGTCCATCTTTGAAGGAATACGAGAGTATCTTGATGTTTTTGAAGGAAAGCCCTATTCATCGAGCTATAACGGAGCGCACAGTATCTTATAGAAGTCACACGTATCATTTCTGGATGAACGCGAGTCTTAGTGATGATCAGAAGACGATTATTTCATCGGTGCAAGTTGGAAATGAAGTAAAGGAGATCACTGTGACTGAAGACGATATTCGATGGATCCTATAGTTCAACGATGATAAAGATGATCCGATATTCTTGGATGAGAAGATGGTTATAGGTTGTTTCTTTCGAATGGGATATAAGGGGAGTGTGAATAAGCCAACGTTGAAGAAAGGGGAAGTACCAAACCCCTACAAGCTCCTTATGCATGAGATCATTCATACTTTTAGTCACCGAAAGGCGGGCCTTGACGATGTACAAGATTATTTGGCCTGTATGGCAACGGCACTGATTCTGAAGAAGCCGTTCAACTTTTCTAAGCTTGTTTTTACTCATATGTCAAAGAATACGGAGGATTCGAGGCTATGTTTGTATCCGAGGTTCATGCAGATGCTAATAGATGAGAAGTTCACTAATATTGCACGTGATCTGAATGATGTGCTTTATCTAAGTCACCTCGATGAAACAACTATGAAGAAGCTATTAAAATTCAGAAGCAAGCTTCAGCTCCTATTGCAAAGCTAGTTTTCGGAGCTATCAAATGTTCAAACTACATTGCGCCGTCTGATAATAAATGGAGGAAAGACGGAAGCGATGATGTAAAAGAGCTAAACGCTGAAAAAGAATGGTTCAAAGATTTCAAACCAAAGGCTCGAAGTGAATGGTTCTTAAAGGCCGAAGTGGAAAAGCCAAAGAAGAAACCAGCTGCAAAGAAAATTGAAACAATGCTCGTCGATGAAGAGGAACCAGAAAATGTTCAAGCTGAAGCTGGTTCGAGCGCAAGCAATTGTTATCGAAAGCCAAGAGACTGAGAAAGTAACGCAGGATGATGTTATATCCGCTACTTCAGAGAATGATGATTCTGACGATTCTCTTGAAAGAATTACAAAGAAAACTATAACAGAGACTGAGGCAGAAAAGGCCAAAGAGACTGATGCTGATTTTGATCCTAATCAAGAGAAAGAATCCGATGAAGAAAGGCCAAAGAAAAAGGCTAGGCGTGCTAAGTCTGCAGTGGTTTCAACAACTAAAACCACAGGATCTCCTCAGACAAAGGGCAAAAAGAAAAAGAAAGCTCAAAAGCCAGTTAGTAAAAGATATAAGAGTAAGCTGAAAAGCGTAGAAGTTACACAAGAACCTTCTGGCGCACAGGAGAGAGGAGTCACACAAGAACCTCCTACACAAGAACCTCCTGTAGTTGTTACAAGTGAAGCTGAACGTCCAGGAGTCACACAAGAACCTCCTGTGATCATTTCATCGGAAGCTGAGAGACAAGGAGTCACACAAGAACCTCCTGTGTCTGGTTTATTGGAAGTACCTATCATTCAGTCTCTTGTTGCTCCAACAACTTCTCATGTTGAAAGTGATACTCCAAAGTAGACTACACCACAGACTGCTACTCCAAAATCTACTCCAAGGGCAAATCTGTTTGGTGATATGCATAATGATCCACTTAGTCTTCAAGAACTAAATGATTTCTTTCCAGAGACGAATGTTGATCTTCTCGAAAAGCGTGTAAAGATCTTGGAAGAGAAAGTGGCCAAGAATGAAGAAGAGAAAGCTAAGTTGATTAATAAGATGAATCAAAGTGCAGTTGAAAAGGAGATGTTGGATGATAAAGTGAAAGTGTTAGAGAATGAGCGAGAATATTTCAAAGCTTTGATCGAGAGTTTGCATGATGCAAATGAAAAACTTCAAACAGAGATTGCAGATCTGAAGTCAATTCAAGCTCTAAATGATCGTAGATTTTCCAGGATGCAGAAAGTTTTATCAAACGCTCTGAATATCGATTTCATCGCCGAATATGATCGTCTGGATCAACAAGAAGCTAAAGAACAATCTGAGAAAGAGTTAGCTGCTAGTGGAAAAGGAAAAGGGGTTGAAGGTGAAGCTCCTAAGTCTTCTAAAACAGCAGAGAGTCTGTTAAAGATGTTGCTAAAGCTTCTGAGTCTGATATTCCAAAGGTTGACGAATCTGTCAAGCCTTCTGATCCTATCATTGCTTCTGAAGAAAAGGACAATGAAGAAGCAGAAAAAGAGGATAAGGAAGATGATGAAAAGGATGATTCTGAGTATGAGGATTGGAATGTTGCTGATGATGACGATGATGATGACCAGGGTGGTATTGGTCTTAAAATTACTGAAGCTAAAATTTCAGATGAATTTGATTTCTCTTCGCTGATGGATGATGAATCAAATAGGATGGATGATAAAATTGAGGGGGAGTCAGGGCAGACAGGGCCATCTGATGAGATTGATATGTCTAACGTTGAAAGATTTGTAAAGCCAGTTGCTGCAGTACCTTCTAAGCCTTTGTTGTTGATGTTAGAACATAATGTGGAGGAAGGCGAGTATGTGCACAACTATACAAAGGAAGATCTGGCTAAGCTAATTGAAGTTGATACTTCAGATCTAGAGTTTGATTTTGAAGAGGATGTGTTGAATGTTAACACTTTCAAGCCGAATGATTATCAGTATGTTAGAAGATTTGAAACTGATGAAGACAATAGAGTGATTGTGGAAGATTGGTCTTCTGATGATGAAACAGATCAAACTGCGAAGTACGTCGGTCCAAATACTGATAATTTTCCTACTTTTGAGGAGATGTACAAGCATCTAGATGAAGACATGTTAAAATAAAGGATTGAGGAATCAGTTCGAGAAGGTAAAGTACCAAAGCCGATGACAAAAGAAGAGATAGCTCAAGCAAAGAAGTCTTGGTTTAAAGAAATGCCACGCAAACGTAAGTTTCGAAGTCCTCTAGCATTCTTTACCAGAGACAAAGACGTGTCGTTGGGGGATATCTTAAGCTGGGGTTGGTTCAAGGAACTTAATGTATATGCAATCAAAAGAGAATTTGGAGTGCAATACTTCAAGTATCTTGCTGATTTCAAGACTTTTCCATATTGGGATGTGGAAGAGCTGGTTCAGACAGTTAATGTTACACACCATATGAAAGTGATTGATCAATTGTTGTGGAAATTGATAAAGTATGAAGCAGTGAAAGGATTCAGATATTGGAAACCATTTATTCCAGGTCGCCGAATCAAGACTAACAAGAAAACAGGGGAAAAAGATATTACTTTGATAATGAAGCGACCAAGGGCAATGAGAAATATGTCATTGATGCCCATTGAGCAGAACTTCTATCCAATGTTCAAGTGGTGGCAGATAGATCCATCTACTTGTGAAGCTGTTATTGTTTTAAAGTTTGAAGAACACTTGGATATTACGAAGGAAAGAGTTGAGATACTTGGATCTCAGGGCATGAGGGGGTTATGGAGGACAATCAGGATTCTTGATCCGATGTGGTTGGTTAACTGCTCAAGAGAAGATATCAAATGCCTTTTCTACAGCAAGATCGTATTTGAAGAACGTGAAAAGGTACAGGCTATGCAGTTTCAGAAAGTTGTTAATGTTTGCTATGCGCGTGAAGTAAATTCAGGAAAGATGTGGCAAACAAGCTGGAGGGATTTTGAAAGAGTTGAATTCCTTAAAGAGGAAAAGCGTCTCGAAGCTATTCATGAGAAAACTAGGAAGGCAAGCATTAGAAGATTTCAGCATATGAACAAAGTGCCTCCTACAGACCAGACGCCGGATCCTAAACAAGAACGACGAAAGAAGCCGTACAAGAACTTCTTCGGTCGTGTGCGTTAATGTTTATTATGAAGACAGAGTTTTGAAGACTGATACAAGACGAAGACGATATCCAATGGGGAGTCTGTTGGTGCATAATGTCTATGTCTTAGTCTTATATCGAGTCTGTATAGAATATAAATGAAAAGGCTAGCAAAATGATGTATTTATAGTGTTGGAGGACAAGTTCGCTCATGAAGTGTCATGTAAAGACAAGTTCGGGCGAACTTATGTCTCCCTAGGGCGAACTTGTGCATCTATTATAGCTAGCATGCCTCACTCATTTGTAACTTTGGCATTTTGGAGGCGAAGCTCTGTCAGTTTGTACTCTTGACGTTTGATCAATAAAACTGATGTTAAACTGATTAATTCTTGTTACTCAATAGCTTCATATGTCTTAGATCATATTCTCCCGAAGCCGACTGGAAAAGAAGAAAATGGAGAAGATACTTACGGATATCAAAACAAAGGATTAGGTTACAATCGATGTCCACCCCGATGTGGAACAGTTATACCATAAGAAATCCTGAGGGAGTGGAAGAGGCGCTGAACTTGAAATTAAAGACAGTAAAGACTGAACAAGAAGATCAGTTGCCTGACACATCGATGTTACGTATTCAAAATCTGATGAAAGTGATGGATCAGATGTGGTTGAGAATGTTTTGGGACAAGAAAAAGATAAAGATATTTTTGAAAACACTCAACCGAAATAGGAAAAGCATGGTTGAGTTCACAATCTGAAAATGATGAAAATTTTCATGATGCTTATATCAAACATCAGAAAATGGTTCAAATGATGATCCAGGTGTTTTAATGTACAAAATTATTGGATCTGATGAACTACATTCTTAGTTTCCAATTCAGAATGTGAACTTGAACAAAGTTGAAAACTTTTTCAAACTTGTTGAAATCAAAATTTCTGATATAAAAAGTTTAACAAAAGAATCAGAAGTTTTGGACTCTAATAGAAATAAATCTTAACACTCCAAACCCAAAAATGTTTATTCAAATAACAAACAAAGAAATAACACTGGTTAGAAAGGGTATGGAATGGTAAGAAAAATAATTCCAAGTTTGAAAAACCAAAATATGTGAAGAAAATGACTTTTGTACCTGCAAATTTAGAAAACTCAAACGAAAGTCAATTCTTTAAACAATCTAATGAAGAATTTTTCAAAAAGCAACAAAGTAAACAGGTTAAGGAACCTTCTGTCATTGACAGTAGGACATGCTTTAGATGTAACAAAACTAGACACATTGCTAGAAAATATCCACAAATTAATCCTAAACCTGTTCACGTTGTTAAGAAAAATTCTGAAGATTTGAAACAAAAATCATCATTAATGTTCATACCAACTCAGGTTTGGAAACAATGTACAGAAACTACAAACAAGGTGAAACCAGTTATTACAAAGTTTTCAAATTTTGTAATTGGTGAATCCTCGAAAAGTAATGAACAAAAAGTTTCCACATTTTATTTCAAGAAAGCTTTAAAGAAAAATCAAACATGGTTGGTAAAAGAAAAAGTTGTTGGAAAAATCAAACAATTAGTGAAAATTAAAAGTTTAGAGGACTTTCCATAATTTGAGAAAGTTTGAAATAAACCTGATTGTGAAAAGAAAATTAAAATTGAGGTTGAAGAAATAACACCTAAGACTAAAAAGACTTGGGTGTCACTATTCAACTAATTGCTTGTGTTTTTTGCAGGAACTTTCGAGATAAAAGCAAATTACTGAGAGTGAAGTTATGTGGCACATAATCAAGATATGGGTCGGGTTATCAAGTTCTATATAAAGGCCTTAATAAATTTCCAATAACGTTTATTTTAAAATTTTACAAATTTTTGAAGAAAATTTGAAACATTACACAGAACCCTCATTGTAGAACAAACAAAGCTTATGGAAATAAATGTTTCATAAACTCAAAAGTTTCACAGTTTTTGTCATCATGATGCGGAGAGGGCTTAAAAGAAAAATTGTGAAGCAGTAATGGATGGCGAATTGAAGTAATTCTCATCAGTTGGTCAATGTATTTCTATGAATAAAATATATATACAAAAATATGTTTTTGAACATTAGGGGGAGAAAATTTTTTCAGAAAATCCAAAAACATATAAAAAGTCAAAAATGTTAAAAAAACATGAAAAAGACAAAAAGAGTTTTGTGTAAAAAAGGAAATGATAGTACATCATTGGACTATCACAGTATGCTAAAGAATTGTAAAGTTTAAAAGGTCTAAACAAGTCTTACTGTGGATATGTCAGTAGACTTTGCACGTTTAGTAGATTGTTTCTGGGATATAAACCTAAATTTACAACTTTTTAATTTGTGGATTAAATCTCTCGGATATATGGACTTGGTACTCCGAAATTTCATTTGAGAGATTGCCTGATTCTGAGATACAAGGTCTTTATAGATAATTGATATCTGGGGTATTATAAGAGTTCTTCTGATTTTCCGTAAGCAATGGCCTGAAACTTATATAATACTTTTGCATGAAAACCCTAAAACTGCAGCTTATTGTAAATATCAAAAGATCAACAATTGCAGAATAAAAGATTCCATTTTGGAACACTACCTTTAAGTCGAGCCTTCATTTCTTTGTCTGTATGGTTGTACTAACCTGAGCTCTCAAGGTCTCGCATAAGCCAGATACAGATATCAGTTAAGCTATACTCACCTGTATGATGAAATCTATGGAATCTTGATACGGGAGTATATTCTGAGGTGGGAAACACAATTAAGTCAAGTTTCTTAATATTACTTAACCTATCTTGTAACAATTGAAGAATGTGTCGAAGTTTAAGTGGATAGGTATACTGACAATCTAGGGAAATTTGTTTAAGACTTAAAGTCTTAAAAAGGTCAATGGTACTGGTGATATATCTCAGAAACTGATATGATCCTCGAACACGAACTCGCAAAAATATGTCTGTAAATATGTGTGTACATAGTTAGTATTTGATATTCATTTCATAAAAACAAAAAGATTTTATTTTCTTCTTAGTTTCAACCACTGATGATGAAAAGCTGATTTTCAAAATCTAGAGTTTCTGTACAAAATCTAAATAATTGAAAATGTTCTGAAAAGTTTAAAAGTTCATTAATTTTGAAACTTACATTTGAATAAATACATCAGTTTTGTTTCAAAATGTTTAATCAAGATCATTAATTTGAACTTGATACATAAATCAGATATTCAAAGTCATTAATTTGGACTTGATTAACTGAGAGGGTTTCATAACTGATTAGAAGACTAAAATTTGAAATGTTTATGTTTAGAAATTTCGAAGTTTGAGTCTGAAATGTTTATATGAACGTTTGAGGTACTTAGAAACAGGAAGTAGATTTTCAAGGGAGCTGGATAAACATGTTGATTAAAGATAAAACAAAGCTTAAAGAAAGGGGAGCATGTTGATTCAAGTTTTATCAAGACAAGCTCACAAATAGAGAATATGATTGAAAAAGATATAAAGATCATGGATGTTAAAGTTATTCAAGAAATAAAGATCAGAGAATGTTAAAGACTCTAGAGTTTAATAGAAGATTGATGACTCGACAACAGCCAAGGGGGAGACTGTTAATGAATATGTCGGTCGCCTACGTCATCGTATAACATCGAGTCTGTATTTAGAGCGTAAAGTTGAAATTTTCGTATGTTGTAAGGACACTTCATACGAGGTAGGCACTAATTCGTACGAATTGGCTAGCCTTGTGTGAAGTGTGTGTGTGTCTATAAAGAGGTGTGTTCTCATTTGAATGTGTAGATCTTTTGCGACTTGGACGGCGGAGCTCTGTCCAATTATTTCTAGGAACTGTAAAAGTTTGATAATCAATGAAACAATGTTTAAATAGAAACAAACTTGTTTACAATGTCGCCTAAGCAAACGGATTCCGCATGTTTACGTTAGGTTAGCCAAATTAGTGCCTGAACAGATCTGGATCATGGACGAGTTTTTTGCAAAGTTGACGGCGAAGCTCTGCCGGATTTCATCCTTATTGTAAATGTTTATTAATCAATGAAATTAACTGTCAAACAGTAATTCTTGTGTAATCGTCACTAATTCATAATAATTCCGCGATATGGACTAGATATCAAATTAGGAACCCTTGCTAAGGAGGAACTCGGTCCTACATTTTGTGTATAAATTATATGTATTTAGTTTAGGAATACATGCTAAATTACATATTTATACAAAAATACAAAACATAAAGATACTTCAAAACTTGACAAGTATAAATAAATATATATATATATATATATGTGTGTGTGTGTGTGCGCGCGCGTGATGCGGTGGGAAACATATCACTTAGGTTGGTGAGTTTAGGGCTATGTACGGGGCGGTTCGGTTTTGAGCCATAACCAAAACCAAATTCGCGATGCAACGGAAAACACAACACTTGTTAGTAATTCTAGGGTTGTGCATGAAAAGGTTTAGTTCAGTTGGGTCATAACTAAAATCTAAATTTTCGGTTAAGGTACTACAAAACCGGTCATAGGGATTTAACGAGTTTTAAAAGGATGTAACAATTTGTGACGCGGTACTCATTTCTATTGGAATTGGTTTGTTTGGTTACGTTATCAGTTTGGTTTGTTAAAGTACCCATATGAAAGTATGATAGAAGCGCTCGGTATGGCAACCAAAAGAGATAAATCCGACAGATCGACACATGTTTTACTTCGGTCGAAAACTACGAAAATGAATGTTTGCAAAACCGTATAGCTAAAAATCGACAATGAACTCGACTGAGGCGGTTTCGTCTCAAAAGAATGCCCAAAATCATTAATAACAGCCATGTCAAATCTCAATCAAGACTGTTTAATGTATACGAAAACCTAACACAGTTTATTCAAAGGTTAAAATATAATTGCGAAAGCATATTTTCCTAATCATAACGACCACATTAAGTTTTATAAGTAAAAAAACTTTAAGTTCAGATAAAAGAAATTGCTTTCAAGTCAATACAACCTGACCTGGGCTCGACCATATTGCCCGTTTACAAACAATAATGATATGCATGTTTTTTCTCCAGCAAGCAGAATACATTAGAAAAGCATGTAGTTCTTAAAGAAGCTTACAACATCATGTTCCTTTTCTCTTCAACCTTCTCCTCTTTCTTTGACAAAGTACTATAAAGGATTTCATTTTTAGATCAGAAGCTTTTAGTGACAAAGTCCTTGACATTCGCTTTTAAGCGCGAAGCGCACAAAAGCGGTGGTCTAAAACCGAGGCACAAAGCGCAAAAGCGGTGGGCTTTTCGTATACGAGGCGCAAGGCGATTATATAATTTTTTTATAAAAGCCAACTGAGATACATAAGGCGCGCGCGCCTTAGAGTGGATTTTTCACCCAAAAGGTGTGCCTTAGCTGTGCTTACGTCCCTGGTGTGAGTAGATCTTCTACATCAGATTTGAGTAGCCTTAATTGAAGAAACCTCAACCAGATCCACTAATTCGACCAAATAAGTTGTCTCAAGACTGAGCCATTGAAAAACTCCTCAATACCAACAACCTGTTAAAAAAACACAAAGAGCCATTTCAAAAACCAATTTGATATGAATTCATTGACTGTTTATAAGAACATCAATCATAAATCAAGTTGGTACAACGCATATATTGTATACACATAACTAATGGGTATGGAACAAGAAAAAAGTAGGTCATTTTACCTCAACCAATCCCCTCCCTCTCCCCACAAAAATTCTCTGAAGCCAACCATCGAGCAAATGCAGGGCATTGCTATATCGACGGGTGTCAAGTGCGAACACTCCAAAGATAATCAACACAATGCATATAACAAGAACTAAATTTTCATTTTTGGAGCTTATATCTAGGGGTGAGCATAATTTGGGGCGGACCGAAAATACCCGATGACCGACCCAAAAAAGTACCCACTCCGAACCAAACTGTATAGGGTAGGTACAAGGATTGGTTCCTAGGTTTCACCAAGATTCGGGTTTGGGTCAGGTCGGTCCAAAAACGGAAAAAAACCGAGTATACAAACTGGACCGAAAGTAACTGTGACGTATCATGGGGTTACGGGGCTATGATCTTTCTGTGGTTTTTTCTCATAATAACTAACCTGATTGATAATTAGATCATGGCAAAATCACAATCATTGTTATACAACTGCAATCATTCTTCACTTGTATTTTTTGGCTGCTACTTCAAGAATTACACTGCCTTTTCACACTTTGACATTTTTATAGAGTGAGTCAACTAACTTCAGCCCTACCTGCATAAACTCTTTAGCTGCAACTACATGTCAAGAAAATATTGAGTTTGTATGTGAAATTCCACCTATAACCTTTTCTAAATCAGATATTTATTTTACTTAGAATAGATATTTATCTCAATATAACAAATAAGATAACTATTATCTTATTTGTTTAAATTTATATTATCTATAACTTACAGAATAACATAACAGAATTGTAGGAGCCAATAAAACAGCTACAAAAACATGGGACTGTGAATTGGTTACCACCACATCCATTGAAAGTCTAAAACATATAAACCGAACTGAAGTGTAAGGGTCGGGTCGGGTCGGGTCGGTTTATTACCCGAGGACCAAGGTACCCTAAGTAAATAAGAACCGGAACCGAGTATTAGTTTCGGGTATATTTTTGGGTAGTGTTTTTAGGTGTGTTTGGGTATCGCGTCGGGTTTTACTCGGGTCGGATAATAAAAAATACTCACCCCTACTTATATATAGGTTTTATGAAGAGGTAAACGATGGCGTTCTAAGATTCATGTCCATTTTAGATACAATTTTTTTATTCTACCCAATTGACCCGTTGGAAATAAAACATAACCGGAATCTACCCTTTCGAAAACCAACTTCTCCAAATAAGCAAGTGCATGCGGCTGCATTCGCTGCGGTTGCGCTGGCTGCAGCGTTGCAGCTGCGCTCGCTTGTCCGATGTTATATTGGCTTTTCTTGTCCTCAATTGCAAGTGCAGCCAAAGCTTTGTCCTACATCCAAATACACCCAATCATTTTTTTTTTATTTTTTATCAATAATGCGTAAAGTGAAATGTTGCAATTTTTAGAAACAAGTGAAGTACAAAGTGTATTAAACTTACCGGTGGCAATTTTTTAACTTTTTATTAACCATGCTGCTACGCTTGCTGCGCCGCTGCGAATAAACTTTAAATACAATATAACGGTAGTGCACGTTGCAGCTGCGCTCGTCGAGCCGATGTGGCTGCATTCATTGCGGTTGCGCTCGCTGCAACATTGCGCACCATACATGAATATATAAAAATAAATAAGATGACAAATATATAAAAATAAATAAGATAACAAATTGATGATATGAATTAACTTTAGATACGCACCATACATGACATCTCCTATATACATGCATCCTCAGAACCCCTGTTGTGACCACCAGCATTGACTATGGTATCTTGTTTTTATTTTTATCTTGTTTTTATGACAAAAACTACATCGTTTAAACAATAATCTTGTTTTTTTTAAATAAAATGATTTGGAAGGTTTTATGCATTACACACAGTAAAATTATACTTTAGACGACTTTTGACCCGTTTGACGTATTTCCACTTAAGTTAACTTAATTTGACCCTTTAGAGGTAAAACATAATACGGATGGTGTTATGCATACCACCTGTCCCTTAGTTGCTGATAGTTAACCTTGGAGTTCGACTCGATAACCATGAACAATGAAAACACTCCACGCATTTTTTTCTTTTCAAAGTGGCGGGCTAGTCTACAAAAATTGATGCCTTGTAAACAGGTTGATCAGATGACCATAACTGTCAATAAAATATTAGCGTCCTCTGTATTAGCCATATTTGACAACAAAACCTACAATATACACATAAAATAAAACAAACTAATGAAAAAGAATGAATATGAAAAGGATTAGGAGAAGTGTGATCATCCCTTAATAGTGGTGACAACGATGTTGACTATTGTTGTGTAGGTGGTGACCAATATTGGTGGTGGATGGTGCTCGTCCATTGTTCTTAAGTAAGCTAGTTTTATAGGAGTGACCCATTGAAACCTTGTTCGTTCATATGACTGAAACCACCAAAATAATAAAAAAATGGTTGTTTCTGGTCAACTAAAACCGAACCGCCTTTGTTATCATTAATATTATTACTAACAAGATTACACCCACTTGGAATAAAGTTTTTTTTTTTTCCAAAAGAGTGCTTTTGAAACAATAAAAAACCAAAAATGCTTTATTTAAAAAGTATTTACCAAAACAAGTTTTTTTAATATTATTTCTCTTTTACTTTAAATAGAAGTTAGTTAAACCAGCTTTACTCTCAACGCCATTTGACTACCGACCGATCTACCCTTCCACCATGAACCTTGAGCGAGTTCTCCGGCCACCATGGATTGACTCCCAAGTCTTTAAGCACAACTGTTTTGACTTTGAATTCTTCACCTATCAGACATTTTAAACAAAGTAAAGTCTACAAACTATATAAACCAAAGTTTGTACATTAATCATTGTACCTTTAGATAGAAGTAGCGGTGTTTCGAGCAGCAACAAGGGCATCAGTTCTTTCACGAAGCAGCAACATCTCACACACGGCTAATCAAAATATAGTGAACTTTAAAATAAAGGATATTAGGGATAAACCGAATAAATAATGATACATGGAGCTTACCAGTTCTTAACTTCTTTCTGAACTCCAAAACCGAAGATGGTGAAAGAACAAGGGCAATCCAACTGACAAGTGCAATATTTGTAACGTGTAAGGCTTTCAAATTTGTAGGACCGATCCTGATAGCATAGGAACCTAGATTTGATATCTAATGTCCATAATAGCGAAAATATTACAACACGATTACCAAGTAACAAGAATTAATCAATTAAACGTCAAATTTATTGATAAACGTCAAGTCTCCAATTTGACAGAGCTTCGCTACCTCAGAGCACAAAGTTTTAAAATGAATCAAACAAGCTAGCTATTTATAGGCAATCAAGTCTGCTGGTGAGGAGATGAGTTCGGGTGAGGAGATGAGTTCGGGCGAACTTGACATCAAATGCACTTCTCAAGCGAACTTGACTCCACACAACATAAATACTTCATTTTTCTAGGCTGTTCACATCTAATCTATACAGACTCGATATAAGACTAAGACATAGACATTCTGCACCAACAGACTCCCCCTTGGATATCATCTTCGTCTTTTATCAATCTTCTAAAACTTTGTCTTCAATAAAACTTTAACGCGTTCGGCCAAAGAAGTTCTTGAATGGCTTCTTTCGTCTTTCCTGCTTTGGATCTGGCGTCTGATCCGTAGGTGGCACTTTAGTCATAAATTGGAACCTTCTGAGCCTTGCCGCCCTACCTCTTTCATGTATCTCTTCGAGACGCTTTTCTTCCTTCAAAAATTCTACATGTTCAAGATCCCTCCAACTCGATTCCCATATCCTACCAGAGTTCACTTCACGTGCATAGCAGACATTAACAACTCTCTGATATTGCATAGCTTGTTCTTTTTCACGTTCCTCAAACACTATCTTGCTGTAGAACAAGCATTTAATGTCTTCTCTCGAGCAATTTACTAGCCACATCGTGTCTAGTATTATGATCATCCTCCAAAGCCCTCTCATACCTTGCACACCAAACATTTCAATCTTCTCCTTAGTAATATCCAGATGATGCTCAAATCGAAGTACAATCACTGCTTCACAAGTACTCGGATCAATCTGCCACCATTTGAACAATGGATAAAAGTCTTGTTCGATCGGCATCAGGCATGTTTCTCATCGCTCTCGGGCGTTTCATGATCAGTGTAATGTCTTTCTCCCCAGTCTTCTTGTTTGTTTTGATACGTCGTCCAGGGATGAAAGGCTTCCAGTGTTCAAAACCCTTTGTTGCTTCATACTTGATCATTTTCCACAGTAATTGATCAATAAACTTCATGTGGTATGTTACATTCCTCGTATGAACAAGCTCTTCAACATCCTAGAAAGATAGTGTCTTGAAATATGCCAGATATTTGAAATATTGAACTCCATATTCCCGTTTAATGGCATATACATTTAGCTCTTTAAACCACCCCCAGCTTATGATATCACCTAATGACACATCTTTATCTCTGGTAAAGAATGCTAGTGGTCGACGAAACTTTCTTTCACGAGGCATCTCTTTAAACCAGGATTTCTTAGCTTGAGCAATTTCTTCCTTTGTCAAAGGCTTTGGAACTTTACCTTCACGTATTGATTCTTCAATCTTTTCTTTAAGCATATCCTCGTTCAACTGCTTGTACATTTCCTTGAAAGTAGGAAAACTATCTGTGTTTTGACCAACATACTTCACATCTTCGTCTTTCTCGTCATCAGAAGACCAATCTTCAACTACAATCCTGTTGTAATCATTTGCCTCATATCTTCGTCGATAATGATACTCATTAGGTTCAAATGCATTCACGTTCAGAATTTGCTCTTCAAAATCAAAGTCAAGTGATTCTGCATCAACATCGATCAACTTTGCAAGATCTTCTTTGGAGTAGTTGTGCACAAATTCACCCTCTTCCACATTATGTTCGAGCATAAGTATCAAAGGCTTTGAAGGGACTGCAGCAACAGGATTTGCAGTAGTAATAGTGTCAGTCATATCAATATCATCAGATGGCCCTATTTGCCCTGACTCCCCCTCATTCTGATCATTCATAGCATTCGCCTCATCATTTAGAAGATTAGTGAAATCAAAACTTTCATTCACTGTCGCATCAATCACCTTAATCCCTGTTCCACTTGGATCATCATCATTACCTCCATCGTGGTCAGAATCGTCTTTCGGATCATCAATCGGTGGTTCATCATCTTTTTCTTTATCTTCTGTTTCATCATCGTCCTTTTCTCAGTAACATTTGCAGCATCAGAAGGTTTGACAGATTCTTCAACCTTAAAACATCGGACTCAGAAGCTTTTGCAGATTCAATCTCTTTAACAGGTTCACTGATCTCCGACATACTTTTAATCACATGCTTCCCCTTACTTTGTTCAGCTAGCTCTCTTTCAGCTTTCTCTTTTACTTCTTGAAGATCTAATCGAGCATATTCTTCTTTGAAATTAATTCCCAGACTGTTAGATAATACCTTCTGAAGTCTGTCGAATCTTTTATCATTCATATCCTTTTCAGATTGAAGCTCAGCAATCTCTTTGTTTAATCTTTCATTCGCTTCCTGCAAACTTTCAACTAGCGCTTTCAGATAACCTCTGTCGCCTTCAAGAAATTTCACCTTGTCAGATAACATTTCATTCTCTACTTCGCTCTGTTTCATCAGCTTTTCTAATTCAGCCTTTTCAGATTCATTCTTAGCCACTATATCTTCCAAGATCTTGACACGCTTTTCTAGAACATCTACGTCTGATTCAGGAAAGAAATCATCTAGATATTGAAGATCCACAGGCACATTCGGAATATCACCAAAAATCTTTGTCTTCAGAGTTTTTGGTGTCGATTTAGGAGTATCATCCTTTGGAGTTGAGCTTTCAGGATGAACAACTTTAGGATCTGGAGATTGTATCACCGGAACTTCTAACAATACAGTCTCAAGAGGTTCTTGTGTAACTCCTGGACGTTCAGCTTCAGAAGTAATAACAACAGGAGGTTCTTGTGTAACTCCTCTCTCCTGTGCACCAGAAGGTTCTTGTGTAACTTCTGTGCTTTTAGGATTTCCAATGTATCTCCTACTAGCTGGTTTCTGAGCTTTCTTTGTCTTTTTTCCTTTTGCCTGTGGAGACCCTGTAGTCTTCTTTGATATTTCAGTTGCTGAAGACTTTGTTCGTCTTGCTTTCTTTTTAGGTCTCTCTTTGTCAGATTCTTTTTCTTGCTCAGGATCAAAGTCAGCATCAGTTCCTTTAATCTTTTCAGCTTCTTTTTCTGCTATAGCTTTCTTGGTTTCCTTCTCGAGAGAATCATCATTATCATCATCGTTCTCGGAAGTTGCAGAAATCACATCATCCTCTTGAGTAGTCTTTTCTGCTTCCTGACTCTCAATAACAACTGTTGCGCTCGATCCAACCTCTGTTTGCACATTTACAGGCTCATCTTCGTCTATAAGCATAGTATCAATCTTTTTAGCCACACGCTTCTTTTTCTTCTCTACCTCAGCTTTTAAGGACCATTCACTGCGACCTTTCGGCTTGAACGTTTTAAACCATTCTTTCTCAGCATTTAACTCTTGCTCATCACCACTACTGTCGTTTCTCCACTTATTTTCAGCCGGCGCAACATAATTTTCATTCTTTATCGCCCCAAATATTGGTTTTGCCACTGGTGCTGAATCCTGCTTCTAGAATTTTAACAACTTCTTTATAGTGGTTTCATCGAGGTGACTGAAGTATAAGATGTCATTTGGGTCACGTGCAATATCTATAAATTTCTCATCAATAAGCATCTGCACGAATCTCGGATATAAACACAATCTCGTATTCTCCATATTCTTCGACATATGAGTAAATACAAGCTTTGAATAGTTATACAGCTTCTTCAGAATCAATGTCGTAGCCATACAGGCCATATAGTCTTGTACATCATCGAGACCCGCCTTTCTGTGGTTAAAAGTGTGAATGATTGCATGCATAAGAAGTTTGTAGGGGTTAGGAACTTCCCTTTCTTCAATGTCGGCTTATTAACACTTCCTTTATATCCCATACGATAAAGACATCCTCGAACCATCTTCTCGTCCAGAAAAATAGGATCATCTTTGTCGTCGTTGAATTGTAAGATCCTGCGAATATCTTCCTCAGTAACTGTGATCTCTTTGTTCTCGTTTCCAACTTGAACAGACGACGTGATAGTCTTCTTGTCTTCACTGAGACTTGCATTCATCCAGAAGTGATAAGTATGCGATCGATAAGACACTGTACGCTCAATAATAGCTCTATGAATCGGACAATCCCTCAGAAACTTCAAGATACTTTCGTATTCCTTTAGCGACGGACACAACGCCTTGTCAAGCGTGATACAAGCATTATGGAATTTAGAAAAATCCATCATGATCACCCGCGCTGGTGCTTGATCCTAAAAATCGACGCAAAACATTTAGCACGCATTTCGAGAAAAAGTTACAAAATTTTTCAACACTTTAACATCAAGTTCGGGCGAACTTGGTGTTGGTATAACAAACAGGTTTGAGTCAAATTCACCCGAACATGTCCAACACATGTTCAATAAAATCAATTTAAGTTCGGGCGAACTTATGATTAACAACTTTCAAACCTCTAACTCCTAAGTTCGATCGGTCTTGTGATCTCATCAGTTTTTATATATGATTTATTAGCAAGTTCGGTCAAACTTGATAACAAGTTCGGCCGAAATTGTTATCTTCTTCAACAAAAAAACCTGCATATCTCAATAATGACCATTCTAATCAAATCCAACTCGAATATATGGTCGATTTAGGTTGATTATCATCATTTTAAGTCCAATTAGTCCATTAGAACCCTAGATCTATCAGATTTTATCATTTCAGATCTAAAATTTTCAATTCAAGTTCAAACCATGGTTCAATGCACGATTTATTACCTTATCCATTGAGAATGGTGTGCAAATCATCACAATCAATTGAAAATTTGGCAGCAATTCGTCTCTAAATTGACAATTTTTAATAATCGCTCACAGACACTCAGTTCGCTCAGATGATTTCAGTTCAGAGATAATGAAGTTCGGCCGAACTTGAAAGGAAAATATACCCAAGCAAGTTTGGGCGAACTTGTAAGCTCAAGTTGTGAAAGCCCATATCAAGTTCGGGCGGACTTACAAAAAAAACTTACCAATAACCAAACAAGTTCGGTCGAACTTGTTACCAAATGAACCTCTAAACCTTTAAGCAAGTTCGGCCGAACTTGCCTAAACTCAAATTCAAATTTTCAAAATTTTGCAATTAAGTCCCTGAACTTTTCACTTTTTACCAGTTCTGAAAATCCACTCAGTTGACCAAGTCCAAGCTAATGACCTTGGTTAACCGATTTGTCTGCCGAGTCCAAGTTAATGACCCCGGTTTGACCCGATATGAACAAACTGTTGAATTTTTCAAATTTTTCAAAAAATCAAAGTTTCAAATTAATGAACTTTTTATTGTTTTGGCTTATCAGATTTTATAGATTAGCTCCCAGCCTGTTGTCAATTAGATTCCGACCAGTTTAGCACCTTACCAGACTTCGAAGACCCGTTCTCCAACATTGGTTTACTGAAAATAATGTAGAAACAAAATCTTTTGTATTTTTGTAAGTTTATGCTAAAACACACTAAATATCTTTTTGGTTTTAATCTGTAAAGCAGATAAACTATGTACGGAACAATGTAAACTATGTACAAACATATTTTCAGACATATTTTTGTGAATTCGTGTCTAAGGATCATATCAATTGATTGAGACATATCACCAGTACCGTTGACCTTTAGATGACTTTAAGTTTTAAACTCGTTTACCTAGATTATCGATATGTTTGTCCTCTTAAACTTTACCACGTTTTTCAACTGTTCCAAGATATGTTAAGGTATGATTTATGAAACTTGACTTATCTATGGTTCCCACTTCTTGAATATACTCCCGTATCAAGATTCCCTAGATTTCATCTTACAGGTGAATATAGCGTAATTGATATCTGTATCTGGGTTGTGCGAGGCCTTGAGAGCTAAGGTTAGTACTACCGTACAGACAAAGAGATGAAGGCTCGACTTTAAGGTGTGTTCCCTTTAAGGAATCTTTTTAGCACTGCAAATGATTAGATCTTTCGATACTTTTCAATTTTGCATGCAGTTTAGGGGTTTATAGAGAAAGTATTATAGAAGTTCTAGACTATTGCTTCCGGAAAATCAGAAGAACTTGTATAATACCCCAGATATCAACTATCTATAAAGACCTCGTATCTTAGAATCAGGCAATCTCTCAAACGAAATTTCGGAGTACTAAGTTCATATATCCAAGATGTGTTAATCCACAAGATTAAGCAGTTGTAAATTTAGTTTATATCTCAAAAACAATTTACTGAACGTGTTAAGCCTATCGACACATCCACAGTAAGACTTGGTTATCACTTTTAAACCTTACATTTCTTTAGCATACTGCGATAGTCCACTGATGTACTATCGTTTCCTTTTTGTGACACCAAATTCTTTTTGTCTTTTTCAATGTTTTTATACTTTTTGATTTTTCATATGTTTTTGTATTTTCTCAAAATTTTCTCCCCCTAAAATCAAAAACATGTTTTTGTATTTTAGTTTTTACGAAATACTAAGCTAAAAGATGGACAAACCAATGTGGATCACGGGAACTCGTCGTCCGATCCGTATTTAACCTCAGCTTCCGCACCTGTAAGGAAATTTTTAATACCGTTAAGCCTCATTAGATATTTAAATCTTGTTAAAGGAAATGCTTTGCTATAAAAATCAGCCTTTTGTTCATCGGTGTGGATTTTTTCTATTCGCACCAACTTCTTTTCGTAGCAGTCACGAATGAAGTGATAACGAATTTCAATATGTTTAGTACGTGAGTGATGAATCGGATTTTTGGTTATTGTGACATCCCGGTTTTTCAGGTATCTTAAACGCACTACTTCACGGTATTCATTCCTGCGCAAATTTGATTCGGAGAATTTAAATTACACGCTCGCAATAACTACGCTAACTTTGTGAACTCATCGAGTGAATTACGTGCTATGTGTTATTGGACGTGTATAAGTTTTGTGAATTATTATATCATGTTTTGATTTCGCGATTATTAGTTTATAAAAAAAATATATATCAAATAAATAGCCGAACCGAACCGAGCCGCGAAACGTGTCGACCTCACTTCCTTGTGGCCCAAGTAACTAGCCTAAACTTGAAGCCCAAGTTACCCAACCAAACCCCCCCCCCCCTTTGAAGCCGCAAGCCCACCCCCACCCCCTTTCTTTTCTTTCCTTTGTTTTATATAAATGAGGCATGCATGTGTTATGTTTCAAAAAAAAAAACAACAAACACAAACCCTAGCTCAAGGAAACCGACGGCAGCCCCCCCCCCTCTCTCACGGTCGCAACTTCTTTGATCCCCGGATTGATTCCAATCTCGTTCCCAGTTCGCTAATCTTCATCGTATCAAGGTTAGGATTTTAATTGTTTTGCAAATCACATTAGGGTTTATGAAATCTTGATCATGATTGTGTGTATTGTTTGAATCATTGTTATGAAAAGTGTTATGATTTATGTTTAGTTCGGTTGATTGTGCGAGTTTTTGCGATTGTGATGCTTGGATGAATACAAAAATCATAGGCTGCGTTTTTGTGATAAAAATCATATCATATGATTAGGGTTTGCATGGGTATTGATGTACATGATGATATATGACAAATAAACCTGTTCTTGATCATTGTTAATTAGAGTCTTGATCGTTTAAGCGTGTTCTATTGCGATGAAAGTCGAAAACAGGTTGCTGAATGGTATTTACAGCCAACTTCAGTTGACTGTAACCTGGTCATTATTTATCGAAAAGTAGATTTTCTGAAGCCTAAAACGTAAATTTTTGAAAAACGCTTCTAATGGCGTTGGATTTATATTTTTATGAGGTTGTTTGATATTTTTAAGTGGTCATTTAAGTGCTGTAACTGAAGCTGTGTAAATTCTGAAAATTTGTTAGTTGTTTATCGAGTCGGACCTCATAATCTGTAGAGGGTTGGGTCATGAAATTTGTACAGAAACTGGAGACGGGAATTTTCGGGAAACTTCCACTGGAATTTTGTTAATTGGATGAACGATGATTTTTAAATAATTTTCCCGTGGACTGCAGTCAGAAAGCGACGAATCTGACTACAGCCTACTATATAAATGTTTATGAATAATTGGTAAAGTGTTAGGACTTGAAAAATTTACATAAAATTTTACAGTTTAGTTGACACCTTCTGTAAAAAAAATTGGAATTTTTAGAACGTTGGAACTATTTTATAAAAATCCTCGAAAACAGCCTAGTTATGAGCGTAAAAGCTGAAACTTGATAACTTGCGAATGTGTGTACCAAAGTGTTGTATGAGTTGAGTTGTGTTTATGACAAGTTGGTTTGATCACTATTTTGGTATGATAATACTTTGCATGCATGATTGTGTTTTCAAATTTGTTATTATGTGTGCCGCATAGTGTGTTAGTTATGCGTTGGGTTTTGTATCCGTGTGTTCACACACTAACTTTAAATCGGTTGACATGTTAGGACGCAATTAGCGGTCCCATCAATTGCTACTTTTGTGTTACACTAACCGAGCAATTAAAGGTGAGTTCACGGCCCCTATTTTATCCGATTTTAAACAACAGGGGGAGAAACATGTATACATTCTATAACTCTATCTTTTTACGTTATGCGAAATTAACGTCGTTAAACTACTCGGTAACTAAGTTAATGTTAATGTACGTTATGGTCACTAAGCAGCTATATCACGGAAGTCCTCGACAAACTCTCGGATCGTTAGTATTGGGTTAGATAGCGGGGAAATTATAAGTAGTACTACTGGGCCCGACAAGCCCCACCCGAGCTAGTCGCGCTAGCCGACCGGGTATGGTCAACGGGTGATTAATTTGGCCTAACTTTCGCCATGGTCAGTGATAGGCCTGGCAACACGGAGGCACAACAGTCAACTTCGATCGCGAACACTTATGTGACATAACTTTAGGCTCGCTACCTACATGTTAACATTGAACTTAATTACGAACCGACATCATTATTATTCCGGGTTAGGAATAATGGAACATCATTATTATTCCGGGTTAGGAATAATGGAACCATCATTATTATTCCGGGTTAGGAATAATGGAACTAAATCGTTATCCCGGGTTAGGGATAACGGGGGAAACAAACTTTTAACCGAACTAATGAACTTATAAAAACCTGTGAACTCACTCTTCTTTAATGTTGACACTTGTTTCTTTACATGTTTCTCAGGACGCTAGGAGAGCTAGGTGCACTCACTTGCATTGACCAAGACATATTTTATCGAGTCTCATTTACGAACATCGTTTGGGATTTTTGGTTTTTGGCGTTTATGTTGGCGCCCGTTACTTTACTTTACTTTACTTTAACGCTTCCGCACAACTTAGAAATTAATGCTTCCGCTAAACTTCGAAACTAAACTAAGACAAATTGAAAATAATTATGAATGGGTAAACAAATGTTTTTGGAAAACGTTTTAAATAAATCATATAGAGTCATTCGATATTACTAGTGTCTCAGATTCTGGTTTGTTCACACGCCTCGCGGTAAAACCCCGCAAGTGGAAATTGAGGGTGTGACAGTTATATTGATAGCTGCTTTGTTATCTACGAATAAAGGCGTATCAAGAAACTGCAGACCATAATCCCTCATCTGTTGTTGAATCCAGAGGATTTGAGAACAACAACTGGAAGCAGAAATGTATTCTGCCTCACAGGTAGAGAGAGACCGTGGTATGTTTCTTGCACTGCCACGTTACCAAACGTGTTCCGAAGAACTGGCATCCTGCCGTTGTTGATTTAGAGTTCAACTTGTCCACACCCGAAGTCTGAGTCAGTGTATCCTGCGAGATCAAAATTATCGTTCTTTGGATACCACAAGCCGGTGCTTGGACATCCCTTTAGATAACGGAAGATTCGCTTGACTATCTGCATGTGTGACACTCGAGGACTAGACTGATATCTCGCACATAAGCAGGTAGGATACATGATATCTGGGCACGATGCCGTCGGATACATCAAATATTCTATCATCGATCGATAGAGTGTGTCATCAACTTTGGTTCCCGTCTTGTCAATGCAAATCCCATGGTTCAGTGCCAGCGGAGTCGAAAGCGGCTTCGAGCTATCCATTTCAAACTTCTTGAGAATGTCGTGAACATACTTTGTCTGATGAATGAATATCCCGTCTGGTAACTGATCGACCTGTAATCCGAGGAAGAATTTCATTTCACCCATGGAGGACATCTCGAATTTCTTCTTCATGATCTTTTTGAACTCTTTGTAAAGACTATCATCCGTAGAACCAAAGATGATATCATCCACTTAGATTTGTACAATGGTTAGATGAGATCCAACTTCTCTGGTAAACAATGTACTATCCACTGTGCCTCTTGTAAAACCGTTTCCAATAAGATGTTGCGATAGCGTCTCGTACCAAGCTCTCGGAGCTTGGTGTAATCCGTATAAGGCTTTGTCTAGGAGATAACCTTTGTTCTTATTCAGCGGGTCGACAAACCCCGGTGGTTGGCCGACGTACACTTGTTCACAAAGTTTACCGTAGAGAAACACAGATTTTACATCCAACTGGTACACCTTAAATCCTTTCCAAGCTGCGAACGCGAGGAAAATGCGGACATACTCTAATCGTGCAACCGGTGCGTATACTTCTGTGTAGTCAATACCCTCTTGCTGGTGGAAACCTTTGACAACCAACCGAGCTTTGTTTCTGACTATTACACCTCAATCGTCTCTTTTACGCTTGAAGACCCACTTCGTATCTATAGGTTTCTGCTTCGGTGGTAAGTCTACAAGCCTCCAAACACCCAATTTCTTGAACAGTAACAGTTCCTCTTGCATTGCTATCACCCAGTTCTCGTCACCAAGAGCTTCATTAACCGTTTTTGGCTCTATTTGAGAAATGAAACATGAATAGTAGTAGTAGTCTTGAGTAGGAGCAACTTTGGTGTAGAAACAACAAAGTGCTATGTTGATTTGGCTTCGCGTACGCACACCATTTTGTAATTCACTAATGATATTCGTTGAAGGATGGTAAGAATATAATCGTGGCATTTCTTCGCTAGGAATATCAACTGAGCTTTGCTGATTTGAGATATTCAGATCTCTGTTCAATTCAACATTAGGAGCACTTGATGATGTTTCGTTCTGATTTCTCGGACTAGCAGATTGATTCAACATATTAAATATCTGCTCAACTTCTTCATCCGATGAGGATTCACCATCAGCATCAAATGTTGGCGATTCATCAGAATCTGAATTCTGATTCTGAGGCATACTTGGCACTATTGAAGCATTTTCTGGCTCGGAAGAAAAATTCGATGGAGTATAGACGGTGTCGCTTCTGCTTCAGAAACATTTTCAACTTGAACACTGCTATTACTAGGACCTGCTCCGGAAGACGAAGAATCCAATGTGGGTTGATTAACCACAATTGGTCTAATAATTTGTTCCTGATTCGCCGACTGTTGAAGATAATATAATGCTGTAATTTCTGCTTCAGAAGGTTCTTCCGGCAAGTCGAATGACTTCCAAAGATCTTGATAGTTAAACAGCCATGTGTTGCCTCTTCTTTGAATAGGATCCGTATAGTTGAAACAATCAACATGCTGTGCTTCAATTACCTTTCTCAACGAAGGAATATACACTCTTCGTAGCGGACTCGCATACCCAACAAAGAAACCTTCAAGCGATTTGGCCCCGAATTTACCATCTTGATCTATTATAGTACATGGCGCACCAAATGGCTCTAGAAATTTCAAATTTGGCTTCCGTCGGTTAATCATTTCAAAACATGTCTTTTTCGATGGTTTGACAGTTAAGACTCTGTTTAGTGTGTAGCAAGCCGCTGCAACTGCCTCGCTCCAGAAGCTTACTGGAAGTTTCGAATCTGCAAGCATGGTTCTTGCTGTTTCAATTAAAGTACGATTCTTCCTCTCAGCTACACCGTTTTGCTGCGGAGTATAGGGTGCACTGAACTCGTGCAAAATTCCCTTTGTTTTACAAAATTCCTTCATCTTATTATTCTTGAATCCTGTGCCGTTGTGACTTCGGATTCGTCAGACAAGGAGATGATAAAGGTTTTCTAACTTCTTGAGAAGAATTACCAAGTTTTCAAATGTTTCATCTTTTGATTCTTGGAAGAAAGCCCACGAATACTGCGAATAGTCATCTGTCACAACTAAGCAGTATAAGTCTCCTGAAATACTTTGAATGTTGACAGGTCCAAATAAATCCATGTGGAGACGTTCAAGCGGCAACTTGATTGAGTTCAGAATTTTCTTTGGATGTGACTTTTTGATCTGCTTCCCCTTTTTGCATTCTAAGTAGTGATCAGACATATGGAAGCGTCGTAAGTTCAAACCTTCAACCAGATCGTTATGTACAAAAAATTCAATTTACGTAAATGAATGTGCCACATTTTTCGATGCCAAAGAATAGAATCTTTCTCAGTAGCTTTCGTCACAAAACATTGCGCTGATTTTGATGAAGTGGTAGCGACGTCCATATCTAAGACATATAAATCGTTCTCGCGCGGAGCTCGCATCAGAATCCACTCATCAGGTATTTTGAAACCAGGCTTTAGAATAATACATTCTTTGTCGTTGAAATGTACCGTGAACTATTTGTCACAAATCTGCGATATGCTCAGAAGATTATTTTCCAACTCTTCAATGTAGTTCACGCGATCAAATGAAACAACGCCATTGGACAGTTTTCCTTCGGCGACGATCTTTCCACCCTGATTACCAGCAAATCCAACATATCCGCCATTGATAGCTTTATGTCGAACAAAAGAGCTTTCATTCCCGTCATATGTCTGAATGCTCCACTATCCAAAATCCACTTTGAAAGAACGGATCTTTGGAGCCCCTGCTCGTGTTAAAATCTAGTTAAAGAGCGCGACCCAAGCCTCTTTGGTCTTGGGTTTTGGATAGAAAGCTTGGTAATCATCTTCATAATCTCTATCTGAGCCTCCACTGTCATTTACGTTTTTAAAATTCACTTTCTTTTTACCTTTTGAATTATTACCACTTGTAATTTTGACAGTTTCGGATTTGGTCTCAGACTTTGATTCTCTCTTGTTATCAGTCTTGACAAGCTCAGACTTGATAACCTCAGATGTTCTTTTCTTAGCAACCTAGGCTTGTGATTTTATGTTTTCCTTTTTGATGTAAAACTTGTTTTCTTTTGCCCTGGAAGTTTCACCTTTTTTGAAAGTTGAGTTTTCATATCTCTTTTCAGTTTTAGGTTTATCTTCAGGGTTTGGGTCACTTCTTTTCAAAATTGTTACAGGTTTTACAAACTATGGTTGCTTTGGTTTTACAACATATGAATTTTCTTTTCTTTGAAGATAGGCCGGCTTAGATTTCGGACACTTCCGTGCAATATGACCAACTTCATTGCACTTGAAGCAAGTCTGATCATCATGTGAATGACCACTAGTGGATTTTACACCACTTGCAGCTTTGGCGTTATCTCAAATTCTTTCTGTTTCTTAAACTCATCATTTGATTGTTTTCTAGTCAAACTTTCCTCGTGAACCATGCTTGTCCCATAAACAAATGTCATATTCTTGTTTTTATACTCTTGAAACGGTGACTTTTTCTTAACCGGTTCTTCTTCCTCATCTAAACCCCACCCAGCTCTTCGGTTTTCTGGATATCACCACCCTTTCTCCGGTAGTTATTGTAATTCCTTTTGGGTTTAGAATAGAATTTCTTTTCATTTTTCTCCAGGTCCTCTGATGAAACTTCAACCAGTTTGAACAGTTTATCCAATTGATCTTCTTTGACATTCCGAATCGGAAAACTGTCATCAAAGTATAATCTATCAGATTCCTTAACCTTGTACATGACAACGTTAGGATCATCACATAGATCATCTTCCGATGATGTATCGTCATCTTCGGATTTTGTTTCAGAACTGTTCAAACTCGAGGTGGCGCTCTCAAAGCTGCCATCATCAGAATCATTCAGAACATTTTCAACCACATATTTAACTACCGCACTATTGTCATCATCTGATTTAGTATAGATTACATCAATGTTCTCCGGCAACTCCTTTTTCTTTTCAGTTAACAACTCAATGTTGAGTGCCTTATCCATCCCGTCAACAGTTTTGCGACAATATTTCTCGCATAGGGGTGGAGGAACATTGATGTATTCTTTACCATTTTTCTTTTTAGATCTTTTATCATTTTCTTCCGACGAGATCGTGGGAAGAATATGATCGATGACGTACGCGTTAGTTGTATAACTTCTTAAAAGTTGTTGAACATGTTCTGTTTCAATTTTCATGTGCTGGAGTTGTTGTTTGGTTTCAGCAATGGTGTTAATATAAATGTTTATTGCTTTTTGTTTATCCATTACTGTGCCTTTCATCATCCTTATAGTATCATGTTGTTCAATATTATTTCTATCGAGCCTGCCATAATCATCTTTCATTTTGTCATAAGCTTCCTTCATTGTACGATAATCTTATTTGAAATGTTCATTATGTACATTGAGTTCAGCGATGATTTGTGATTTTTCGGCACATTTAGCACATGACAACTTCCTTTTCAACGACCTTTATCTCTGGACCTACCTTGGTTAGATTCGCCATCATAGCTTTGTTGGCAATGTCCGTGAGGTTTTCAGCATTCACTTCTTGAGTAACCTCAATGATTTCTTCATTAATCGGTTTCTCCTCGACCACTTGCTCCTGAGAACTTCCGTCAAAGTTACCTGCAAAACTAGAACTTGAGTTAGGAGATAAAATGCCTTGTGTCTTCATGTGAAGATAAGTCTCCTCTTCTTGTTGTTGTTGCAGATACTGTTCCAGTAGAATATTCTCTAGAGCTGCGTCTTCTACAGATGTATCTTCGACAATCTCAGCCATCAATGCAACTCCTGTCTTCTTTCCAATATAAGAATTCCAATCAAATCCATCATCTTCGTTGGTAGCAACCATTGCCTTCTTGGTATTGTTGGATGATTTTTCTTGAATCTCAACTTGAGTCTTTTTCGAAAATGGTTTATACTGAAGCGACTTCTTGTAGTATTCGTTTCCACCTCCAAATGGACTCTGATTGCCCGTTGCTTCAGGATTTTTGCATTCTCTCTTGAAATGCCCTTTCTGTCGACATCTGAAACAAGTGACCTTCGATTTGTCGAACCCTAGCTTATTGCTTGAATTTCCGATATCTCGGCCTGTGAGTGCAACAAACTTTGTCACCCTTCGAATGATAGAAGCCAAGGACCATTTAATGTCCATCAGTTCAAGCTCTTCTTCGTCCACCTGATCGTAATCTTCTGCGGTATTTCTGGATTGCCAATTTTCCCTGCTACCAGACTTTCATACGATTCTAGAACTATGGTGAGAAGTGACATTTGTTGTTTTGCAACTTGCTCAGAAACAACATTGTTTAGATTGACAGCAATGTTACATTTATACACTTTCGGATCAAAATTCGTTTGTTGATTCTGATTTGCTTGACTCTGGTATGATGATGTCACACCCCTAATTTCCACGTGTAACAGGGTGGGCCCGGTTGGAGAATATCGTGACGTAAGTTGATATCATCATTACCAAACAATACAATAATACACAGCGGAAGTCTGGATAATTACTATTACAAACGTTTGTATGTTCAAAGTTCAAAAATAATAAATACAACGCTTGTAACTAGATCCACAGGCGGATCGAAATGTGAATACAAAATGAAACTTGACAGACTAAGGCCTTCTATGCAAAGGGGTGCAATTCCTCTTAAGCTTCGCCGAGTATTTCCAGCCTATTTATGTATACTTGTCACCTGCGCTTAGTCTTTTGCAAATACGTCTGTTTTCATTGGTAAATACATTTAACCGACTCATTTTGAAAACATTTCAAAAACATTTAGTGTACACAATGGTACTTTGTTTTATAAATAACTTGGGATAAAAATGATCATGTTATCAGTTTTACATGCTAATAATACATTTAGAGCCCAAAAACTATGTCGGGATCATGATTAATTGACACATCACTTTAACACCATTAATTGGTGCACCCTAATGGGCAATACTTTATTTTAGCATCTGACGGGTGTATGCCTACACCCCGTGCTTAGGTGGTGGCCATTTGCAATTAAATGAGCCATGGATATCCAGGACACAGTCATTTTAACCCCCAAATGTTTAATATTAAGCAATACGAATTAAAATGGATTATTTGAATTCCCGACTCAATTGGTCTTCGATCCCATATCCAACCATGCGGTATTAGTATACCGTATCCTAAGCCTGTATAAGGAAAAATAAGTTAAAGTATTTACCTGGCTTGCAAAAATCTTTAATAGTAAGAAAAATAAGCAAAGCACAGCCGTAATCAAAATAACTAGCTTGGCGACAATCTACCGGAAGTCTCTATTCTGGAATAGATGGTTTTATTAACCGATTAGTTAGTTAGCGGGTCTTTATTTAGTCATTGACTTAGACCGGCTAACTTAAAAATAAAATAACGGTACAAAACGCTAGATTAAGCGGTGATCGAAAAAGAAAGTATTTTGGACCCGACAAGTACTAAGACTTGTATAATATGGGTTACGATTTTACATTCTGGAATATGAGAGTACTTTGATATGGTTAAACCAGTGTCGATTAAATTACGTAAACTAGTCACGTAGGCTTAACCGAACGCATATAAGCGAAACTAGGTAACTGGGTGAGTCTTATACAAGTTCCATATGCCATTAAGTTTAAAATATGTTATTATAACAGTAGGTTATTGATATGATAGCCCTTGATGGTTTTAAAAGCAAACTATGTCTTAAAAGGGCAATTTCATCATTTAAAATATAAATAAAAGAGCTTATATGTAAATTGATGTTATTAATATAAACATTCTGGAAAAATACTTATTTTATGATGTTATATCAGTAGGACATCAATTATATGTGTGGTTTATAGTTTAAGACCAAACTATGTCCCGAAAGGGTAGTTTGGTCATTTCACATATAAATAATAACTTATTTGGGAATCTGAGTTTGGGACATGCACCCGCTATTAATAGGTTGAAAATATGTTTTAAAATCAGTAGGTATCAAATCTTTATACTCTAATATGGTTTTAAACCACATTATGTCCCTAGGTGGCGATTAAGTTGCTAAATGACGATATAAACGGTATTTAAGTAAAACTATTGTTGTGACCAGGTTTGAATGACCAAAATATGTTGAGATATATACTACATCAGTAGGTACAAGGTTTTGATTTATTTGAATGTCGAAAACTTATTTTGAGTGTCGAAAGGGTAACATCGTCATTTAAGGACATAATGTGAAAACTATAGCTTAAACTCAGTTTGCAACCTGAATGAATATCCCAAATAGTTCTAATAATGATATTACATCAGTAGGTATTGAGTTTTCATGTCAAAATTTTGTTTAAACCATTTTATGTGTTAAAAAGGGCGTTTTAGGCATATTTAACGGATACTTGCATAATGACTCGGATTTCTACATGACCATGTCCCATAACTCCAGAAGGTTACATTATAACATGGTCATAATGCAACTTAGGGACAGTAGGTAATGTTGCTAAATCGGTCAGAACTGAAAGTCAACGCAGAAGTCAAACTTTGCGACCTTGGGTTGCGAACCGACCTTGGACCTGGAATTGACGAGCCGAACATGTTCCCACATGTTCTTACAATTATTACCAAGTTATTAGGGTGTCAAAACAGGTTTTATAACATCTACATTGCTAATTATGATTTTATTTAAAACTGACTTGTTTGACTTTTTATTAACATAACTTTGATCCGTCAATTGACCAAGCAAATGTGGTAATTGGGAGGTGCCCTCTTGAGGGATTACCCACCTACCTTATTACGATCACATAGCCATGTTTGTTACGAATATTGGCTGGTCCATAATGGTCTCTCAAAGTCAAGGCGTTTTTACGTCAAAGCTTTGACCTTGGCTTAAGCCTAACAAAACTGAACAAAGAGGGTTGGAGCACTTACAAGTGATCCAAACAAGTACTAAGAACTCAGAGGGTGCTCCCAAAAGTCTCAGGAACTCCCAAGTGAGCAAGAGAAGAAGAGAAATGAGAATGAGCAAGTTGGGAGCTCACTCAAGGTTGCTATTTATAGCAAAGGGGAGGGCATAGGATCAAGACAGGTGTTGGGGGATGATCCTAGATGAAGACAAGTGTTTTTGGTCGTGGCACACCCAAGGAGAAGGGTGGCATGGCGAGCAAGGTGGCAGGGCAGCAGGATGCCATGCATTCTGTCGCTGGTAGTTCCTTACGGACTGTAAGGAATGAGCCTTGCGGTCCGTAAGGCCATGGCGCGCCCACAGATTTGAATTGGTTACGGACCGTAACCATTGAGGCTTGCGGTCCGTAACTGCCTTACTGAAAACTAAATTTTGGCAACCTTACGGTCCGTAACCAACAATGGTTACAGTCCGTAAGGACCTCTCAGAAGGTAAACTTTTGGTATTTTTCCACTTTTGATCCTCCGACTTTCCCGATGCTCGTTCAGAGGTTATTAAAATAACATGACGGTGTCCTTGGTCCTTTTCGGCTACACATGGCAACCAAGAATTTTCGGGGCACGTGTCAGAATTTTATTGGACGAAATTTTCGAGGTGTCACAGATGACTTTGAACCAGTGCTCGAGAACGAAGAACTCTTTGGACTTTTATCATATTGAGGATATGATTGATTCTGATTCTGTGGCGAAGAGTTCATATTTGCACTGAATACTGTTTGTATCTTTGGACTTGAAATGTTGTCTTGCATTCCATTCTTGTAATATAGACCAACATCTTGAACAATGTTAGCATTCTTCGACTTTGCGATCTTTAGAAGTTCCATCTTATGACCTTCAAGTTTGTCGATGAATGTAGCCAGCTTAAAGAATTCCCAATTCGGACTTTCTTTCAAGACCATGAGCTAGGTAGTCCATTCTCCGTCAGGTAACGCATCAGCAAGCTTATCGATGTATTCTGGCTGCGTCTTGTCAAGACCGTGTCTCCTCATTTGGACCTTCAGATGACAAAACCGTTCAATCATCTGTTTCATTGTTGGCCCTTCAACATGATAAAAATATCGAATTCCTTCAAGATAAGAGCTTTTTTACTCTTGATCATCTCTGCTTCCTTGGTATTTCTTTTGCAGTGATAACCATAGCTCTCTCGCAGTCGTGTATTCAGGCAATAAGACCAAAATATCCTCTTTAACGGATTGTATCATGAGACTAATCATCTTTTTCTTAGCAATGTACTCATCCTTTTGTATTGTGGTGTACTTGTACTTTTCCAGAACTTGCTGATTTTCGTCTAACGGAACGACAGAACCTCTCTCAATAGCCACCCAGCTTTGGAAATGCATGGCTTGAACCCAATAACTGAACTTCTCCTTCCATCCTTCGTACTCGTCCATACTCATTAACTTCGGGGGTTTGACGGACGTGCCCATTTCATTGTCAAGGTTGACTTGTTGTATCACGTTAGCATTAGATGTACCCACTCCTGACATAAACGCTCACTGAAGATCGTCCATCGCGAATATCGACACGTACGCTGAAAACACGTTCAAACTTTGAAAAATATTAGACTTACTACAAGTTCGGTCGAACTTGCAGTATGAGAATGAAGAATTTCAGATTTAAACACAAGTTCGATCGAACTTGTGTATTTTGATTTGAAAAATATCCCTGAGTCACTTCGAGCGAACTTACTAACTGATTTTAAGGAAAATCTTGCAAGTTCGGGGGAACTTAGCTTAACTCTCTTAACTTTTTTCAAGTTCGAACGAACTTGACAAAAATGAATGAAAATTTATTAAGTTCGATCGAACTTAACAACAAATCTCTCAAAAACCCTCAAGTTCGAGTGAACTTGATAGAAATCACTCAGAAAGTGAGTTTCTAAGTCAAGTTCGGCTGAACTGGCTAACAAGTTCGATCAAAATCTGTTTTGAAAACATGGTTTTTTCAACAATTTGACACCAATTCGTTTGATTTTAATCTCCAAACTCTCAGGAGTATATCTATGATGTATTTAACATGACATATTCAAATTTGGACATAATTTGCCCGTGAATTCTTCATTTTAGTGTAAAAGTTAAGAAAATAAGAAGAATGGAGTAGAATTAGAAGTGTTCTTGTCTTGATATCAATCAAATCAGGCTATTCTAGCTCTGATACCACATTTAGGACCAATCCTGATAGCATAGCAACCTAGATTTGATATCTAATGTCCATAATAGCGGAAATATTATGACACGATTAACAAGTAACAAGAATTTTGTTAAACGTCAAATTTATTGATAAACGTCAAGTCTCCAATTTGACAGAGCTTCACTGCCTCAGAGCACAAAGTTTTTAAATGAATCAAACAAGCTAGCTATTTATAGGCAATCAAGTCCTAGCTATTTATAGGAGATGAGTTCGGGCACTTGACATCAAATGCACTTCTCAAGCGAACTTCACTGCCAAACAACAGAAATACTTCATTTTTCTAGCATGTTCACAACTAATCTATAAAGACTCGATATAAGACTAAGACATAGACATTCTGCACCAACAAAATTCATATGTATTTATTAAAGTATATGGTAACTGAATGGGTATAACTCATATATAAACTGCTAATTTCTTATAGAAAACAATCTGACCCATCCCATTACCAACTCAGCCTATTGTAAGTTGTTCATTGAATTCTTTATATCATTTTCTTCTCTGATCATGGGTTTAGCATCAGACCAAAGGCTGAAAGAAAAGATTCATAAAGTCAAATCTAAAGTAAGATATTGAGGAAGAAAATGTGATGCAAAGGTATATGTACGATTCAGGAAAGTTAGTGCTACAATAAAAAATATGTTGAAGAAAATAAAAAAGGAGTGCTCCAACATATATCCAGAACCAGAGCTTTCCTAACTATTGATGCATTAATTTGTGGATAAATACTGGGTTGCATAAAGCCAAACTTATAAAACCAAAGATGAACTTAAGCTAATCACAAAATAATTACACTGAAACTAATAATAAACCAACCGAACAGAACATAATGCTAAAATCTTTACCTTGGTAAATAGATTATTACAAAGGATCTACCAATCGATCAAAACCCTATCGATTCAAACCTGAAAAACTTCAAAAAACCTAAAAAAAAAGTGTCAGAAACGTAACTTTATAAAATTAGGGCAATAGAACAAGGAATCATGCACGTGGTGTTTAAGCTCAATATTATAAATTTATGTGAAGGAAACAATGAATCTTCCTCACCTTTAATGGGGAGCGTAAGACTGCCGACGATTGTCATCAAAAGCAGCTCCCTTTCTCCGATTATTAAGGAAGGAGAACATGGTACTCAAATTAGCCCTAGTATTGTGAAATTGGAAACGAATTTACCTTAATGGAATGAGAATATGGCGGTGTCTGGCACACTTTACATGCTCGATCTCACTTAATGTAGTGCCCCAACTTGGAAGAGGTGACCGTCCGGCGAGAACACCGTGATAACTCTGTCGAATCTCGCCATCGGTAGTGAGATTGTAGTGAATATTTAGGGTTTCGTAGCTGGAGACAAACCCAAGATCCAGATCTAGATCTGAAATCACCAGAGAGAGAGAGAGGAGCAGGGAAGCGGGATTTTGAAATGTTTTGAAATGAATGTGAAACCCTATCCATTAGGTATCCTGTGTTTTTTAGTAGAAGGGTAAAAGTGGAAAGTGATGTCATTTTATTTTTTTGTGCTTTAAAGACTTGTACATCATGCATAAAGAGTATTTTAAGGAAATGAAAAATTACTTTAAGAAGTCCTTAGGGATATATATTATATATAGTATAGATTGGTGCTTTAAAGACTTGTACATCATGCATAAAGAGTGTTTTAAGGAAATGACAAATTACTTTAAGAAGTCCTTGGGTATTTATATATATATATATATATATATATATTATTATATATCATAGTTTTTATAACAAAAGTAAGTTATATAAAATTATTAGTAGTTTTTATAAACTTAGTTTTATAAAAGTATAACCTTTAAAATTTGGGCTAGGCCCATTTACGTAAATAAATAGGCTAAGCTCATTTATATAATAAATTGGGCTAGGCCCATTTATATAATCAATTGGGCTAGGATGACTTTTATAATTCAATTGGGCTAGGCCAACTTTTATAACTCAATTGGGCTAGGCCCACTTTTATTAAATTCAATTGGGCTAGGCCTACTTTTATAAATCAAATGGGCTAGGCCAACACATATAATTCAATTGGGCAAGGCCCATACATATAAATCAAATGGATTAGGCCTTTACATTTATCTTTTGGGCTAGGCCCATTCAAACTAAAAGAATACAAAATATATATGAAATATAAATTAACAAACAAAGATACAAAAATACAAGTCTAACTAAAATTCAAGATGAAAGACTTGTATAAAAACAAAACCTAAGCCTAAGTGTCTAACGAGATTAGAACACTTGTAGGTTACGTCATGAGCGCAAATTCAAATATTGTTTAGAGATTTGCACAAGATGTAAACCTGTGAGTTCATGTTTCCCCTTTTATTTAAATGTTTTAATTTTTAAATTCTCGGAGAGGGATACATGTTGCAATTGGTATGGTTTAGCTAGAAAATGAAAATATTATAGATCACTTGCGAATAGGATTGTATAAAGGGGCCATTAATGAATATCCAAGTACCGAGGAACGAAAGTGAGAGATCTATTGGGTTTTGGCGACCCCACTCTAACGATAAACATTACAGATCGTTAGAGTGATTTTTTGTCCAAAATGAGTGTCTCAGACACAATTTATCGTTACATTTTAAAATTCTCGGGGAGGGATACATGTTGCAATTGGTATGGTTTAGCTAGAAAATGAAAATATTATAGATCACTTGCGAATAGGCTTGTATAAAGGGGCCATTAATGAATATCCAAGTACCAAGGAACGAAAGTGAGAGATCTGTTGGGTTTTGGCGACCCCACTCTAAACGACAAACATTACAGATCGATAGAGTGATTTTTGTCCCAAACGAGTGTCTCAAACACAATTTATCGTCTAGTTTTGGTTGCCTCCTATTTCGGCACACATATTAGTGTCCTTGCAAAACATTAATGATCTTTTAAGTTTCATTTACGCTTTACATACCGGGTTTTCAATACTTCAGATATTTTCAGAAGATTCATTTGATACAAAATTAAACGCATTAATTCACAACTTTTGTTGATGATTTTAAGCTTAACATGTATTTCAGGTAACTAGTCGGCAGCTTTGGAAATCAAGTTTCATGGGATTTAGAAGTCAAGTGATAAGATGTCATCCGTTTTGCAAGGGTTTGATTCATATGTTTTGTCTTTGAACGAAATGTTGAATGCAAAGCCTTAGTTGTTATACAAACTTTGTCGTATAAACTTATGTTATTGTCAAATAATGTATCTTTTGGATTGTAATTTCTTTTAAAACAATATGTATTTTGTGAACAAGTTTTTATTTAAATCGTATGGATGAACATCTTATTATCTTTTATATTAGTTGTTTACTTGATTGAATGCAATGATTACCGCTCTGATTACACCTCGCGCTTCTGCGATGACCGTGTGTGACAGAATTTACATCAGGTGGTGAAAAAGGTAAAAATGGTGAAACTGAAATTATGGATGATGATATATAGTAGGCCTCATCGGGAGTCAAATTTTATTTGTTTTAAATTTTTTCTTTCGTATTTTTTTTATTTTAGTGGGAGAATGGTTTGGGAAAATACAAAAACATTGAAAATTGTCAAAATTCCAAAAACAATAAAAAGACAAAAATGAGTTTTTGTTTAAAAAAAGAAGAAATGATAGTACATTAGTGTACTATCACTGCATGCTAAAGAATTGGAATGTTTTTAAAAGTTTATAACAGTCTCAATAATCAATGTATCAGTAGGCCCAGTGTTATTCAAAGGGTTGGATAAATGATACAAAAATAACAAAATTGTTAACTAAGTGTGTGTCGCATCTCATTGGCATATGGTCTTAGTACCGTAATTTCGTTTGATATAATTACCGAGACACTGAGATACTAGATCTTTATATTAGTTTAGCATAGGGGTTTTATACAAGTTCTTTTGTCTACATGGTGGTGTTAACCTAGAACTTTTATAATACTTTATTAACAATGCAAAATGTATAAACCCTTAAAAGCTAAATGATTATCGAAAGATAAGAATTTGTGCTCAAAAGATACCTATGAGGTACACCACTTTAAAAGTCAAACTTTATACTATTTATATGTACGGTGGTACTAACTGAGTCACTGAAGCTTTCGCATTATAGATGTAAACTTACTATATTCACCTGTAAGATTATATTCTCGTGCATATCCTGATACCGGAGTATGTCATGTGGTGGGAACCATTGGTTAACATGTTATAACATTACCTAAGTCGTATCATATTAGGCAATACATAAGATATAAGCATGTTTGAGTTTATGTGGATAAACGATACTGAGACTAGATGTGAATTATTTGATATCGGGTATGTATTAAAGTTTAACGATGCAACTGATATGTCTCAAAGAAACTGATATGATCCTTTAGCACAAACTCATAAAATATGTCTATAAATAGTTTACATTACATTTAAATGATTGCATTTTATTGCATTTTATTGCGTTTAGTGTGTTTTAGCATACAGTTTGGAAAGCCAAAAAGATTTTACATTACATCTTATTTTTGATTATCAATGTTGGAATACAAATCTTTTAACAAAGAGTAAATTGCACAAAACATCCTTTATGTTTCCTCAAACTTGCAGGTTCCAGCCTTAATGTTTAAAAGTTGCTAAAAACAGTCTTTTAGTTTATTTTTGTTGCGGGTTCAATCCTTTAAAGCTAACCACGTTATTTTCTTCAGTTAAGTTCCCTCACATGCATAACATGTGAGGGTATATTCGTCATTTTGGTTGATCTTCCACCCACTTCAATTATAAAAAAAAAGAATATTTAAGTTTTAACCTAGTTTAAACAAAGTTGGTAAAACGTACGCGATACAGAGGAGCACGATTACCGTTTGATAGTGTTTAACTCTAACTTGCGGGTCCTAAGCGTCACCAGTTGCTGGATCCGACTACTGAACACGGTGTTACGAAGTTCTCTGATTTGACGGCATCGGAGTTCTGTGAGAGGTATCTAGGGTTGAAGAGTCGTTTGTTGTTTCCGTCTGATGCGAATAAGGCGCCGATTCTTCCAACTGATGATAATCCTGAAGAGTTTGATTAGCATGATCAAAATCTGTGTTAATCTTTACAGCTTAGTGGGCTAGCTTAACAAGATTCCTATCCGGGTTCGCCGGAGAAGAAGACCGGAAAAGAGGGTGTTTGGTTTTTAAAAGTTTGGTTTTATTGCACATTAGTCCCTGCGGTTAGAATTTTTTAAAAATAGGTTAAACCTTAAATATTCTTTTTTCTTATAATTGACGTGGGTGGAAGATCAACCAAAATGACGAATATACCCTCACATGTTATGCATGTGAGGGAACTTAACTGAAGAAAATAACGTGGTTAGCTGTAAAGGATTGAACCCGCAACAAAAATAAACTTAAAGGTTGTTTTTAGCAACTTTTAAACATTAAGGCCGGAACCTGCAAGGTTGAGAAAACATAAAGGATGTTTTGTGCAATTTACTCTTTAACAAAATTTGCTTGAAAACCTAAACACAATGGGCTGGGAGTCAATTTGAAATGAAAATGGTTTTGAGCTAAAATGAAAATTCAACACGAAATTTTTACCAAGGTCATTAATTTGGAGTTGGGAAAACAATTTCTTTGAAATATCAGATTATTGCAATCAAACACATTCAACCAAGGTCATTTGGTTGGACTTGGTTAAACAAACTAGTGTGAGTGAAATAATACATAAACTCAAACAAGGAGAACACTTCCACCCGCAGGAATCCAGCGTAGCACCCATCCTCACGTAGGATAGTCATCCATGCGTATGAGTCATATGCAGGTATTAAATTCTCAGTTTTAACTCATGCATTTAATAAGTCATACACAGTTTGGAGCCTGTTTTCAAAAATCACAAAATCACTAAAATTTTTCCAAGATTCAAGTGTTTAGTGTTGGTTGGCACATCACTAAAACATTTCAAGGTCTAACAATTGTGTGTTCATTTGTTATTGATGTTGCTTTTGAACTAATTTGCAGATATGAGAAGCAAAATGGATTGCATGTATAATCAGACTTGGAGTTTTTGTTCATAAGAGAATTACGAACAATTTGATATATGATTCACTTGGTAACAACATCTAAAACAAACAATTTGAATAAAAATCGAAATAAGAAACCCTAGATCTAGAACTAGACATGATTAAATGAATTAAGAAGGAAATTGATGGTTTGTATGGTTTAATCGATAGGGTCTGAGTGTAATATAATAAAAATTTCAGATCAAAAATTGAGTTTTAGACAAAATTGAAATCTGGTCATTACCAGAGTCAAGATCACATGTAGGAGTCATGCGTGCGAAGGACTCCTGCGTTGACCAAGTCAAAAGACTCATACGTAGTTAAAGGTCATTCATTGTTAAAAACTCATATGCTGCTTAGGGTCATTCATTGTTAAAAACTCATATGCTCATAAATGCCATACGCTCATAAGGGTCATACGCTTCTAAGGGTCATACATTGATAAGTGTTAAACACTGATAAGTGTCATACGTGATGATATGGTCTTGCGTTGAAGTAGTCATCTGCTTGATATGTTCATTCGCAATAGTGTCATACACTTGAATGAAATTATGTTATTGTTAATCAAGTTGTTATCGACTTAATTGTTTTACAGATGGTGAAACAAAAGGTGCCAAAAGATAGGGATATGAAACATAACATTGTGGCTTTAGATAAGAAGTTAAAACCGTTGAAGCTATGTTTCCTTTCTTAGAAAGAACACGAATCTACAAAGTGATAACAGAAGAGTGTGTACCTTATGAATCGCTAATCAAAGAGTTTTGGGAGAATGCTAGTACAGAATGTTAGATAACTCTGCCAGAAATACATTCCAAGGTTCAAAAGAAGAAGGTTGTTATTTCTGAGGCATATGATCAGATGGGTTTTAGGGTTTGATGATATACCAGAAGATCTGGTGAGTTTGATGAGAATTTTGAAGGGGTTTATGAGGATGGGGTACAATGGTTATCTGAATGATCCAAGTTATGCAAAGAGTTATGTGTCTAGGCCATACAAGTTTTAATGCACGTTGTGATACAATGCCTAGGTCATCGAAAATGAGGTTATGATGTAGCTACAAATTATATGATGAGCACGATTGCAGCTTTATGTTTGAATCTAAAGTTCAACTTCTCAAGAATGATATTTAATAACATTAAGACCAATTTGATAGAGGGTAGATGGTTGATATACCCATGGTTCATTCAAATGCTTATTAATGATCAACATCTAGATATGGCGAAGAAAGAGTCTGAGAAGATGGAACTTCAACAAATTAATAGCATTACACTTGAACGTCTTGAGTCGTACAAAAACAAAGAAGAAAAAGATATTGCACCTTTTAGAGGATTGTTTGGTCACTTGAAGAAACCTGATTATATATCCTCAGAGAATAGTAAATGGTGTCATGAAGATAGTAACTCTGATAATGAAGATGAAAAGATGAAAGGGTTTGTATATTCAAGAAGCAAGAGATTTATGAAGCTGGAAGACTGTGACATTTGTGACTTTCAATCATCGTACATTTCCGAAAAATTTCATGATCAATGAAACATTGTGTTTAATTTTCAAGATTTACTTAAACTTTTGACATTTGTGCATTTTCAATCCTTATTCCATTTCGATCTTTCAAACCTTTTCTGGAAGTGAAATCATAAACCGTTACGCAAAGTAATCAGTTAACGCAACATACACTCTGGAACAAGGATATAAGCTAAACGTACCCTAAATACCCTTTAGATAACATAGAAATAAGTGTTGATGGGTTCGGTATGGCAAACACATGTTTAATCAAGCTTAAGGACTATTTGCGACAAACTGCAAAAGTCTGCCAATTCTCGTATTTTTGAATAAGAACCTTATTTAGACATCCAAAAATTTTTGTAATCAATAAAATCTTGTTAGGATCGTTCCGTCAACTTGTCATCGTAAGCAGAAATTACGTGATTAGTGACAAATAGACAAGATTTACTGTTTAAACATCGATTTATTAGTCCAAATGTCTTTACAATGTGAGAAACCAAATCGACAGAGCTTCACCTCAACAGTTGCAAAGTTACAAATGAAAACCAAGACTAAGCTATATATAGAGGTGCAAGTTCGGTTGAGGAGTGTCATGACCAAGTTCGGCCGAACTAAAGTTCGTGCGAACTTGTCCATTTGACATTAACAACTTCGGCCGAACTTGCCCTATTACATTATAAATACTTCGAAATCTAACAAATCAAACCCTACACAATACAGACCCGATCCAAGACTTAGACGATAGACATTATGCACCAACAGACTCCCCCTTGGATATTATCGTAGTCTTAATTAGTCTTCACAATCTTTAACCTCTTCCGAAGAAATTCTTGTAGGGCTAGTTTCTTCGTTCTTGCTTTAGAATCGGCGTTTGGTCAGTAGGAGGTGCCCATTTCATAAACTGAAATCTTTGTAGCCTCGCCTCTCTCCCCCTTTCATGTATCTTTTCTAAACGTCGTTCCTCCTTCAGAAATTCTTCTCTTTCGAGCTCTCTCCAACTTGATTCCCACATCTTTACTGAATTAATCCCATGTGCAAAGCAAGCGTTGACAACACTTTGAAACTATAGCGCTTGCAATTTCTCTTTCTTTTCAAAGCTTCTCTTGTTGAAGAATAAGCATTGAATATCTTCTTTTGAACAATTCACTAGCCACATCGGGTCTAGTATTCTGATAGTTTGCCATAAGCCCCATATCCTTCTTCTTTCTATCATTTCCGGTGTAATCTCTTCAGTGATGTCCCAGTTGTCATCAACACGTAGCACTATTACAGCTTCACATGTTTTTGGGTCTATCTGCCACCATTTAAACATTGGACATGAATCTTGTTCGATCGGCATTAAAGGCATATTCTTCATTGCTCTTGGCCTTTTCATCATAAGCGTCACATCCTTTTCCCCTGTCTTCTTATCAATCTGGATTCGACGCTTAGGGATAAACGGCTTCCAGTATCTAAAACCGTGTAAAGCTTCAAACTTAATCACCTTCCACTGCCTTTGATCATTAAACTTCATTTGGTAGCGTATGTTGCGTGTCTGTACCAACTCTTCAATATCCCAAAACGGCAATGTTTTCAAATCAACCATATGTCGGAAGTATTGTACCCCAAACTCTCGTTTAATAGCATATACATTCAACTCTTTCAACCAACCCCACCTCAATATATCACCCAAAGACTTATCTTTGTCTTTGGTAAAGAATGCAAGCGGACGTCTGAACTTTCATTGTTTTGGCATTCCTTTAAACCAAGACTTTTTCGCTTCAGCAATTTCTTCTTTTGTCATACGTCGTGGCACATTTCATGCACTAACATGCTCTTCAACTTTACATCTCAACAGATCTTTATTTAACTCTTCGTACATCTCTTCAAATGTTGGAAAGTTGTTAGTGTTCACGCTTGAATACTTTTCTGCACCTTCTTCATCATCAGAAGCATCTTCAATCACCACTCTATTATAATCATCAGCCTCAGGAGTATGCTTATAGAAGTATTCTTTTGGCTCGAATGTATTAATGTTCACTAACTCCTCCTCGAAATCAAATTCAAACTCTTCAGGCTCTATCTCAAACATATTAGCCAGTTCTTCTTTCGTATAATCGTGAACAAACTCTCCTCTTTGACATTATGCTCCAGCACTAGAATTAGGGGTTGTTGATTAGAAAGTGTTGCGAAAGGCTTTGCAATAATTGCATCAGATTCATAAACATCTTTAGGGCATTCTTGCTCCCCCTTACTTTGAAAATCATCAGCATTAGCTTCATCATTCATAAACGTATCAAAATCAAAATCTGTAGTGAACTTTGCTGAATCAACTTTCAAACCAACACCACCCTGACCATCATCATCGCCATTACCATGATCTGAATCATCGAATGGGTCATCGTCTTTATCATTTCTCATCATCATCCTCTTTTTCTTCTGTTTCTTTTTCAGTTTCAGTAGCTTTGACAGGTTCTTCAACTTGTTCAAAAGTTTGAGCTACTTCAACATTCTGAACAACTTGAGTTTCAACAACATGTTCTTCTTTAACAACATGCACTTCAGTAGTCTTTGAGCCTTCAGCAATCACTGTTTCAATAGTGCTCTCTACATGCTTTCCTTTTCCCTGCGTTGCTAACTCTTTTTCAGCTCTTTCTTTCTCATCTTGAACTTCCAATCTGTTATACTCTGCTATGAAATCAATACCCAGATTATTAGCCAGAACACGCTGTAACATATTGAATCTTTTGTTGTTTAGGGCTTTCTCTGCTTCAAGCTCTGCGATCGTTTTCCTCAATCTTTCGTTATCTACACCGAGACTTTCAACTAACGCCTTCATATATTCGCGATCATTTTCCAGAAACTTAACTTTATCTTCCAATATCTCTTTCTTGGTCTCATTCCTTTTTACTTGATCTTCAAGAGCTTTTATTCTTCTTTCCAACTCTTGCACTTTCGACTCATTGAACATATCAAGCAACTCATCATAATAGATCTCCGTATCAACATTTCGTGGAGGTGTTGGAAATTTTCCAAATTCAATAGAGAAATAACGTTCTTGACGTTGAGCAGATGATTGGCTTTGAGGAGTACGCTGCTTTAGAGTACTTTTTGGTGTTGTTTGCTTTAGTGTTGAATGTTGTTGTGGAAAGATTTGTTGTGTAGTAGAAAGTAGGCTCTTGTGGAGTTTGTTGTGGTGGTTCTTGAACAGATACAATTAGTGGATCTTGAACTTGTGAAGCTTGCGAAGGTGTAGCTTTCTTACTTTGACTGATGTATCTCCTGCTTTTTGGTAACGTTCTTCCTTTAGTACTAGGAGATCCCATCGTTTTCTTCGCATAACCGGCCTTTGATTTAGTACGCTTTGTTTTCTTTTTAGGTCTTTCTTCATCAGAACCTTCTTCAACAGATGGCACATACATGTCTTCACCACATTTCTTTAAGTGCTCTTCTTCTTTTTCTTTTTCAGCTTGTTTCTGACGAATATCAGCACAATCTTCTGATGATTCATCGTCTTTGTCAGAAGTAGCGGATATAACATCATCACCTACAGCTCCAGTCTCAACCTCTTGACTCTCAACATTCACTGCTGCACTTGATCCCGTAACATTTTCAACATTTTCAGGTTCAATCTCTAGTTCATCAGTCAACTTTCTTTGAAGCCCTTTTGTGCTTCGGCTTCTCAACTACTTTCTTTGTAAACCATACGCTACGATACTTTTCTTTGAATCCTTTCAGCGATTCAATTTCGGCTTTATCATCACCACTTCCTTCATTCTTCCATTTACCATCAGGCGGTGACACATAGTCAGCTTTAACAATCGCATCGATTACTGGTTTTGCAATAGGAATAGTGTCTTGTCTTTGATAAGTAGCAAGCTTCTTCAAAGTAGTCTCTTCCATGTGACCCAGATAGAGAACATCATTCTGATCTTTTGCTATGTCTTTGAATTAATCATCAATAAGCATCTGCACAAACCAAGGATATAACAGAAATCGATCCTTTCCCATATTCTTTGATGTATGCTCAAAAATGACTCCAGAATAGTTGAATTTCTTGTTAAGAATCATTGCCGTTGCCATGCACATCATGTAATCCTGCAAATCATCCAAACCGGCCTTTTTATGACTAAATGTGTGAATTAGGGCATGCATGAAGAATTTATACGGTAGACCAAGATTGCCCTTCTTGAAAGAGGATTCATTAACGTGCCCACGATATCCCCTTCCAAAAAGCATCCTTTGACCATACGTTCTTCAAAACCCATTGGATCATCAGAACTATCGTTGAATTCTAGCACTCTGCGAATGTCTGCTTCTGTGACTTTAAACTCTTTATCCTCATTACCCACGTGAACAAAAGAGTTAATAACTTTATTGGCTTTTTCATACTTTGCAGAACTCCAGAAAAAGTTAACGTGAGAGCAATACACGATGTGTTTGTCGGTGATAGCCTTTGTGATAGGAATACGCCCCATAAATTCAAGAACTTCAGAAAATGGCTCCAGGGATGGAAATAACTTCTTATCTAACGAAACGCACATATTATGGAACTTTGAATACGTAAGCTGAACAACCTGCGACGTGAAAAACACAAACACTTAGCATTTTTGCAAATTTTAACAACATATTAGAACAACTTCGCTCGAACTTGCCAAAAATGGCATGTTTTGTAACATATTAACATAAGTTCGGGCGAACTTGACACAAAAACAAGTTTTATAACATTCAAGCATAAGTTCGGTCGAACTTGTCATGATTTCATTTGATTAAAACTGATTAACTTCGCCTGAACTTACACACAGAATCATTCTTTTATATACACAACTTCGCCCGAAGTTGTTTCAACCATCATGACTAAGTTTGGGCGAACTTGTCACCGTCCCCAAAATCAAGTTCAAATCTGCAACTTCAATTATTTGTCCGATGATCGAATTTACGATTCCTATATGATTCATACATGTTATTAAACATTTTTAATCGTTCAATTTCATTTCAAACCACCTATAACTATGTGTCTTAACCATTAAAAGTCCGATATGTCAAGAACACATGAAATTTAAAGGTTTTAGAGCAAAACATCACCTCTGCCATGGATCTAAGTGTGCCAATCACTTAGATTCAAATTAAAATTAGGCATAATAACGATACTTTTCTTGCAATCTTACAAGTTCGCTCAACAACAGTTTAAATGAAGTTCGGTCAGAAGTTGTGGCTATATATAGTCAAGATAACTTCGGGCGAACTTGACCCTCAAAGGAAACAAACCATTATATAACTTCGCCTGAAGTTACCAAAAACATTATAACAAACATTTTTCAAACTTCAGCTGAACTTGATCTTTAAAACACATAGACTTTCAAACTATAACATCGCCCGAAGTTGATTAACTCAAATATAAACATTAATAACCAAACGTCGGCCGAACTTGTCTTGGGTTTTTTAGAATTTCAACTTTTACACTTTAAACCCTGAACTTTGACAAATTTACCAGTTTTGAAAATCCACTCAGTTGACCAAGTCCAAGTTAATGACCTTGGTTAACCAATTTGTCTGCCGAGTCCAAGTTAATGACCTCGTTTTGACCCGTTATGAACAGATGTTTTTCTTCAATTTTAAAATCTTCTGAGTCTTCTGATCTTTAGTTCTTGAATAAACTTTAACGTCTTGATCTTTATATCTTCTTCCTCTTTCTTGAGCTTTGTCTTGATAAAACTTTGATCAACAAGCTCCCCCTTGCTTTAAACTTTGCTCCCCCTAGCTTTAAGCTTTCCAAAATCTTCAATCTTTGCTTTATCAACTCCCCCTCAATCTTTAATTCATGTCTAAATATTTTCTGACATTCAAATAAACATTTCAGATTTAAACTTTTGAAATTTTGTACCATCAATATTTCAACTTTAATCTTTGCTTCAATCTTTTCAAAACCTTTTAATTGTTTCAAGTTCAACTTAATGTCCTTGAATACATTTTACGTTTAAGTCCTTCGATTTTCACATTTTTATCATTTATGAAAATCCACTTAGTTGATCAAGTCCAAGTTAATGACCTTTAGTAACTAAATATATCAACCAAGTCCAAATTAATGACCTTGGTTTGAAAAACTGTTATGAACAATCTGATTTTTAAAGTTTCAAATTAATGAACTTTTAAATTTTTCATCAGATTTTCTTACCAGACTTAGAAGATCCGTTCTCCAACATTGGCTCAATTGAAACTAATGTAGAAACAAAACCTTTTTGTTACTTTAGAAAATTTATGCTAAAACACACTGGAAATCTTTTTGGTTTTATCTTTGAAAAGCAAGTAAAGTTATTACAGAACTTTTGACAAGTAAACTATGTACAAACATATTTACAGACATATTTTTGTGAATTCGTGTCTAAGGATCATATCATTTGTTTGAGACATATCACCAGTATCGTTGACCTCTTTTTAAAGAATTTAAGTTTTAAACTCGTTTACCTTGATTGTCGATATGTTTGTCCACTTAAACTTCATCACGTTTCACAATTGTTCCAAGATATGTTAGGTATGAATTATGAAACTTGACTTAACTATGGTTCCCACTTCTTGAATATACTCCCGAATCAAGATTCCCTAGATTTCATCTTACAGGTGAGTATAGCATAATTGACATCTGTATCTGGGTTAATGCGAGACCTTGAGAGCTCAGGTTAGTACTACCGTACAGACAAAGAGATGAAGGGTCGTCTTTAAAGGTGTGTTCCATTTAAGGAATCTTTTAAGCACTACAATTGATTAGATCTTTTGATTCTTTTCAAATTTGCATGCAGTTTAGGGGTTTATACCAAAAGTATTATAGAAGTTCTAGGCTATTGCTTCCGCAAAATCCGAAGAACTTGTATAATACCCCAGATATCAACTATCTATAAAGACCTCGTATCTCATAATCAGGAAACCCTTCAATCAAAATTTTGGAGTACTAAGTCCATATATCCAGGATGTGTTAATCCACAAGATTAAGCAGTTGTAAAATTTAGTTTATATCACGGAAACAATTTACTGAACATGTAAAGCCTATCGACACATCCACAGTAAGACTTGTTTATCACTTTTAAACTTTACAATTCTTTAGCATACTTTGATAGTCCACTGATGTACTATCATTTCCTATTTGACACAAAATTCCTTTTGTTTTTTTTTTAATTTTTTTGTGTACTTTTTTGAATTTTCCAAATGTTTTTGAATTTTCAACTTTTTCATATGTTTTTTATTTTTCTAAAAATTTTCTTACTCCCCCTAAAATCAAAAACATATTTTTGGGTTTTTAGGTTCTAAGAAATTTTTCTAAAATGTAACAAACCAATTTGGATCACGAGAACTCATCGTCCGATCCTTTTGTTATCATCTTCTGCATCATCACCTGTCAGTAGAACAAACCATTAATCTTTTAATAACATCAACTGTAGAAACCACTTGTATTTTTAAATGGTTTTTCAATAAAACAATCAGTGTTCTGTTTAACGACGTGGATTTTCTCAAATTTTCAAAAATTCTTTTCAACTTTTCTTTTTCAACCATTTTGTAATTTCAAAAACGACAAAGATTATGACTTTCTAGATAAGTTAAATACTCATGGAGCTCCGCTATCCTGTATCAACTTTGATAAAGTGGATCTTGAGACTCCTGCACACACAAGTAACTACATGAAAAGTGAAACCCAAACCTTTTTGGTTTTGGGTTTGAAAGAATAACAATCTTCATAATCACTTTCCAAACCATCATCATAATCAAAATCATCATCAAGCATTTCTTCCAGTGACAATTTTGAAACTTTTTCGACCTTTTCTTTCTTTGTTTGTTTGATTACTGATTCTGTTGATTTGACATTTTCAGTTTTGTCAGCAACAGACTTTGATTTTTCAAATGATGAAAGCTTTTTCTTAGCAACCCAGGATTTAGCTTGTTTCTAGCTTTCTTGATATAGAATCTAGAATCTTTGTTTTCATTAAATCTTGAAGTTTCACCTTTTTCGAATGTTGAGTTTTCAAACTTTGAACTCGTTTTAGGTTTTACTTCATCTTTAAATTCATAGTTTCTTTTTGACTCTGTGACAGATTTCACAATCTCTGGTCGTTTTAGCTTTTAATCTTTTGAAACATTTTTTCTTCGTGTAAACACAAGCTTTAGATTCAGACACTTGCGACCAATGTGACCAATAGTATTGCATTTAAAGCAAGTCCGATTATCAGAACCATTTCCACTAGTGGGTTTCAATCCACTTGTGGACTTGGTCTTAGCCTTGTCCTGAAATTCTTTCTCTTTCTTGAATTCATCATTCGATTTCTTACCGATCACGCTTTCTTCTTGAACCGTGCTTGTTCCGTACACAAAGTTTATATTCTTACCTTTGTATTCCTGGAACTTTGGTTTCTGCTTCTTCTTTGGTTCTTCTTCTTCAACTTCCAAACCTAATCCTGCTCTCCTGTGCTCAGGAAAATCACCACCATTCCTTCCGTAGTTGTTAAAATTCTTTTTCGGTTTAGAATAAAATTTATTTTCATTCTTGTTAAGATCATCTGATGAAACTTCTACAAGTTTAAACAGTTTATCAATTTGATCTTCTTTTAAATTCTGAATCGGAAAGCTATCATCGAAATATAATCTATCAGAATCCTTAACTTTGTACATGACAACGTTAGGATCATCACTTAGATCATGTTCTGAAGCTGTATCGTCATTTTCGGACTGTGTATCAGAACTGTTTGAACTTGAGTTGCCTCTTTGAAAGCTGCCGTCATCAGAATCATTTCCCAACACATTCTTTACCACATTTTTTTACCACCGATTCATTGTCATCATTTGATTTTGTAAAGTCTACGTCAATGTTCTCAGGCAATTTATTTTTCTTTTCTGACAAAATAAGTATATTAAATGCCTTTTCAATCTCATCATCTTTCTTGCATGAGTAACTTGCAAGAAGTGGTGGAGGAACACTTCCATATTCTTTACGCTTTGATTTATCAATATTTTCCTCCGACTTGATCGTAGGAAGAATGTTATCAATGACATACATGTTTGTGGTGTAACTTTTTAGCAATTGTCTAACTCTTTCTGTTTCTATTTTTATATCATGAAGCTCATGCTTTGTTTCGGCAATAGTGTTAATGTACATGTTAATTGCATTTTGTTTTTCAATTACTGTAGCATTTAACATTTTTACATTACCCCAAGTTCAAGATTAGCTTTTTCGACATTTTTATAATTGCTTGATATTTTGTCATTAGCTTCTTCCATGGTTCTGTAATCATAACGAAAGTTTTCGTTGTGTACAGTCAATTCTCTTATGACTTTGACTTTATCAAGACATGGTTCACAAGGACTTGCGCACTTTGTGCAATGTTTTTCAACCTCCACAACTCTCACAACTTCCTTTTCTGCCTCTGATTTCAATGCTTCTTGTTTCTGCATCTGTAGGAACGTCCACGAACAGCACGGGAACCTAAATTTGTTATCTAATGTCCAATTAGGCGGAAACTAATGACATGTTAATCAAATAACAAGAATTACTCATTTAAACGTTGTTTTCATTTATCTAAAGTCATATACATTCGAGAACCAGATCCGACAGAGCTTCGCCGTCACTGTGCCAAAATCTTTGACTATTACAAATGAAAACCCAAAGCACCTATTTATAGGAACACAAGTTCGGCCATAAAAGACACAAGTTCGCCCGAACTTGCATAAGCAAGTTCGGCTGAACATGCATTACATGTTAACATCATGGGCGAACTTGGCCAAACAAGTTTGCTAATGAGACTGTAAGTTCACCCGAAGATGCTTAAGTTCGGCCGAACATAACTTCTCAAGAACTACTTCCAGCGAACTTGTCCTATTCTACTCTTAAATACGCCTAGTTTTTAACATATTAAGCTCTAACCACTCAGACTCGATACTAATGACATTAAAGATGAAGGCAACAGACATATGCACCAACAGACTCCCCCTTGGATGTTGTCGTAGTCATCTTGATGTAGACATCCTTTTGATATATGCACAAAACAGATCCCCTTGACATCTTCCTCTTGGATAACGTCTGTATCATAGTCTTTTCTTGAATACCCCATAGCCATTAGACTTGATTAAGCTCCTGAGTCTTTAACTTTTTCCTTGAATAAAACTTTAAGATCCAAGCTCCTCCTAAGCTGTGAGCTATGCTCCCCCTTGCTTTGAGCTTTACTTTAAACACGTTTCGGCCAGCTCCCCTAAAACTTTTCTTCCTGTTTCAAAGTTCTTGAGCATACTAGAAAACGTTTCAGATTTACTTTGAAGAAACACTTGTTTGAACGTCTCCATTTTAAAAACATTTTAGTTATTCAAGTTCAAGTTAATGACCTTGAATTACCTTTTAACATTTAAAATCTTGACTGTTCTTCATGATTTTTATCAATGAAATCCACTTAGTTGATTAAGTTCAAATTAATGACCTTGATTTGACCTATTATTAGAACACTATTTTCTTCAATTTTAATGTTTCAAATTAATGAACTTTCTTTGAACTTTTCAAAAACTTACCAGACTTCAAAGATCCGTTCTCCAACATTGGTTCGTTGAAAAATAAAATCTTTTTGTATTTTAGTAAGTTTATGCTAAAACATTCTTAAAATCTTTTTTGGTTTTATCAACTTGCAAAGAAATAAAGAAAGTAAACTATGTACAAACATATTTACAGACATCTTTTTGTAAATTCGTGTCTAAGGATCATATCAGTTGTTTGAGACATATCACCAGTACTGTTGACCTTTAGATGACTTTAAGTTTTAAACTAGTTTACCTAGATTGTCGATATGTTTGTCCACTTAAACTTCACTACATTTCTCAATTGTTCCAAGATATGTTGTTAAGAATTATGAAACTTGACTTAACTATGGTTCCCACCTCTTGAATATACTCCCGAATCCAGATTCCCTAGATTTCATCTTACAGGTGAGTATAGCGTAATTGATATCTGTATCTGGGTTAATGCGAGACCTTGAGAGCTCAGGTTAGTACTACCGTACAGACAAAGAGATGAGGCTCGTCTTTAAGGTGTGTTCCACTTAAGGAATCTTTTAAGCATTGCAAATGATTAGATCTTTCGATTTCTTTCAAGATTGCATGCAACTTTTAGGGGTTTATAGCAAAAGCATTATAGAAGTTCTAGGCTATTGCTTCCGCAAAATCAGAAGAACTTGTATAATACCCCAGATATCAATCATCTATAAAGACCTCGTATCTCAGAATCAGGCAACCCTTCAATCGAAATTTCGAAGTACTAAGTCCATATATCCAAGATGTGTTAAACCACGAGATTAAGCAGTTGTAAAATTTAGTTTATATCCCGGAGACAATCTACTGAACGTGTAAAGCCTATCGACATATCCACAGTAAGACTTTTTTATCACTTTTAAACTTTACATTTCTTTAGCATACTGTGATAGTCCACTGATGTACTGTCATTTCCTTTAGTGACACCAAATTCTTTTTGTCTTTTTCAATGTTTTTGTATTTTTTGATTTTTCTAATGTTTTTGAATTTTTCAACATTTTCATATGATTTTGATTTTTCTGGATTTTGATTACTCCCCCTAAAACCAAAAACATATTTTGATTTTAGATTTTAAGAAAAAAATTTATCTAAAAAACATAACCAACCAATGTGGATCACGAGAACTCGTCCATCTTTTCCTTTTCCAAATCCTGCATCTGCATTTGTAACAGATAAAATCAGTGTAATAACAGTGTGGATTTATGACAATTCGTATTTGTTTAACCACTTGTAATTTCGAAAATGACAGGTATTTTGACATTCTAGATAAGTTAAAACGAACTGGAGCTTCCTTAATCCTGAATCAACTTTGATAAAGTGGATCTCGGAACTCCTGCACACGAAAGTAACTACTTGAAAAGAGAAACCCAAGCCTTTTTGGTCTTGGGTTGAACTTGATAATCTACGTAATCAAATTCGTAACCATCATTATAATCAAAATTTTCATCAAACATTTCGTTCAATTTCAATTTTGAAACTTTTTTGACCTTTCTTTTCTGTCTGTTTTAGAAAATCATTTTTCAACTTTGAAAAATCATTTTTAATGACTGCTTCATTTGATTTGACATTATTAGTCTTAGCAGCAACAGACTTTTCAATTTCAGAAGATTTCCTTTTAGCGATCCAAGATTGTGACATGAATCTTGCTTTCTTAATATAAAACCGTGAATCATCGTTTTTGTTTTTGTTTGACTTTGAAGTTTCACCTTTCTCAAAAACTGAATTTTCAAACTTTGATTCATTTTTGGGTTTTATTTCAGAAACACATTCATTTTTGGGTTTCACAATCTCTGGTTGTTTTTGCTTTTCTTCTTTAGACACATTTTTCCTTCGTGGAAACACAGGTTTAAATTTAGACACTTGCAAGCAATATGACCAATCGTATTTCACTTGAAGCAAGTTCGACTATCAGAAGCATGTCCACTAGTGGGTTTTACTCCACTTGTGGATTTGATCTTAGCCTTGTCCCGAAGTTCTTTCTCTTTCTTGAATTCAGCATTCGATTGCTTACCGAGCATACCTTCTTCTTGAATCGTATTTGTTCCATATACAAACTTTATGTTTTTACCTTGCATTCTTGGAACGCTGACTTTGGTTTCTTCGGTTCTTCCTCTTCAATCTCAAAACCCAATCCTGCTCTCCTGTTCTCAGGAAAATCACCACTAAACTTTCGGTTGTTATTAAAGTTCCTTTGGGTTTAGAATAAAATTTCTTTTGATTTTTATGGATATCATCTGACGAAACTTCTACAAGTTTGAAAAATTTATCAAGTTGATCTTCTTTCATGTTTCGAATCGGGAAGCTATCAATGAAGTATAATCTATCAGAATCCTTAACTTTGTACATGACAACGTTAGGATCATCACTTAGATCATTTTCAGATGCTATATCGTCATTTTCAGACTGTGACTCAGAACTGTTATCGTCAGAATCATTTCACAAAACTTTTTTAACACATTTTCTACCACTGCTGTAATATCATCATTTGATTTCGTAAAGTCTACGTCAATGTTCTCAGGCAATTGATTTTTCAATTCAGATAAAAGTAGTATATCAAATGCCTTTTCAACTTCATCATCTTTCTTGCAAGAATAATTTTCAAGGAATGGTGAAGGAACACTTTCGTATTCTTTACGCTTTGGTTTACCATCATTTTCCTCCGATTTGATCGTAGGAAGAATGTGATCAATGACATAAGCATTTGTGGTGTAGCTTTTCAAAAGCTGTCTTACACGTTCTGTTTCAATTTTTATGTCATGAAGCTCACGTTTTGTTTTAGCAATAGTGTTGATATACATGTTAATTGCTTTTTGTTTTTCAATCAGTGTTGCTTTTAATATTTTTTTCATTAGCAGCAATTTCAAGATTAGCTTTTTCGACATTTTATATTTACCTTGTATTTTGTCATAAGCTTCTTTCATGTTTTTGTAATCATAACGAAAAGTTTCATTATGTTCAGTTAATTCTCTTATGACTTTGACCTTATCAAGGCATGGTTCACAAGGACTGGTGCACTTTGTGCAAGGTTTTTCAACCTCCACAACTTTCACAACTTCCTTTTCAGATATTCTTACCTCAGTTTTTACCTTTTCGACCTCTGCTTTCAAAGCTTTTTGTTTTTGCATCTCATCATCAGCTATTCCTTCTTCCTCTGTTTGTTGTATGTATCTTTCTAGAATTCCATCCTCCAGGACAGCTTCTTCCTCAGCCCTCTTCATTAATGCTTCTTGAATAGCATTTTCGATAACAGCTTCCACAATCTCAGATTCATTCACAATCTCTGCCATCATAGCAACACCAATCTTCTTTCCGATGTATTTGTTCCAATCGAAACCATCGTCTTCATGATTGGCAACAAGAGCTTGTTCGGCTTTCTTTGTAGATTTATCTTCAACTTCAACTTGTGTTCTATTCGGATATGGCTTATATTGAAGAGCTTTCTTGTAATACTCATTGTTGCTTCCGAAAGGATTTTGATTTCCACTTGCTTCTTGATTACTGCATTCACGTTTGAAATGTCCTTTTTGTCGACACCTGAGGCATGTGACTTTTGATTTGTTGAATCCAAGCTTGTTGCTTGAATTTCCAATGTCTCTTCTAGTGAGTGCCATGAATTTAGTAACTCTTCTGATGATGGACGCAAGGCTCCATTTAATATCCATCAATTCCAATTCTTCTTCGTCTACCTGATCGTAATCTTCTGCTGTCATTTCTGGATTTTCGATCTTTCCTAGCAACAAGACATTCATACGATTCAAGGACGGTAGCGAGAAGTGCTATGTGTTGTTTAGCCACTTTTTCTAGAAATACATTCTTCAAATCGACTGCTATGTTGCACTGGAAAACATTTGAATCAGAACTAGCTTGACTTGTCTGATTTTGGAATGAAGAGCTTGAGCTAGCGCTAGAATAACCAACATATGGAGAACTTTGATTCGGAGAAGAATTTGCATTCGCATTAAAAGCCGTTTGAATTTTCGGTCTTTGTATTTTCGGGCTTTATAATAGACACCGACATCTTGAACAACATTGGCATTCTTTGATTTAGCCATTTTCATCAACTCCATTTCGTGACCTTCTAATTTGTCAATGAAAGATGACAATTTGAAATATCTCCAAGATGGACTATTTTTCAAAATCGTTAAGTATGTCGTCCATTCTCCTTCTGGAAGTGCATCGGCCAACTTCTCGATTTGCTCTTCGGTAGATCTTTTGATGTCATGTCTTCGCATCTGGACCATGAGGTGACAGTATCTATCGATCGTTTGCTTCATAGTTTCACCTTTAATCATCGTAAAGATCTCGAATTCTTTCTTGATTAAGGCCTTCTTGCTCTTGATCATTTCATCACTTCCTTTGAATTTGTCACAGATTGAGAAGTATCAAACTCTGACAATAATATCAAAATATCTTCCTTTACTGATTGTTGAATCAGGCTAATCATCTTCTTCTCAGCGACATCCTGTGCTTTGTCGCCTGGTGAAAACTTGTTCAACGGAAGATCTTGATCACGCTTATCTTTTGGCCATTTGTAGCCATCCTCAACTGCAACCCAACTGTCAAATTGATTTGCTTGTATCCAATTCACAAACTTTTCTTTCCATCCTTCAAACTCATCTATACTCATTAGCTTCGGCGGTTTCTGAGTAGTACCCATTTCCTTATCAATATTTAACTGGTTCGCTGCAAGAGTATTTACATTTGATGAAGAAGCCATTTGTGAAACCAACACGTTGTGGAAATCTTCTATTTTGGCTTATATATGAATTTGATCAAAAACACTTGACAATTGATGAGTAACAAGCAATTTTAGCAAAAACTGATGTTTTAATCGACAATCGGTACGTTAAAAAGGTTTAAAATTTTTCCGAAAACAATTTTTACCCGATCATATCTTTAAAATCGTCTCGTCGATACGATTCTAATGATATATAATGTTCGTGATGTTTTTCGGGATTTTCATGCCTTAGAGAAGTTCGGGCGAACTTGTCAAAAACTTATCAAGTTCGGTCGAACTTGATGTGGGTTTTTGATAAAAATCACACTTGTAGAGTGGACTTGTGAATATTTTCAAGAAACACGTAAATTCGGTCGAACTTATGTAATATTTCATAAACTTTATCAAGTTCGGGCGAACTTGTAAAAGGATATCAATGAAACTTGATCAAGTTCGGGCAAACTTGATCAAAAATAAGGAGATTTCCTTCAAGTTCGGGCGAACTTATCAAAAACTCTTGAAAAATCTATCAAGTTCGGTCGAACTTGATTAAAATCAGTGAAATTTTAATCAAGTTCGGTCGAACTTGACGTTAAGTTCGGCTGAATCTTGTTTCCAAAACATGGTTTTTGCAACTTTTTGGTATCAATTCGATTGAATTTGATGTCCAAACTCTCAGGGGTTTACCACAAGTGTGTTTTACATAACATATTCAAAAATCACCCATTTTTGACCATGAAATCATCAAGTATGTGAAAATATTAAGAAAAAAGATAGAATGGAGTAGAATAAGAGAGATTCTTGTCTTGATTCCAGCAAATTTAGGTATCCAGGCTCTGATACCACTTGTAGGAACGTTCACGAACAGTACGGGAACCTAAATTTGTTATCTAATGTCCAATTAGGCGGAAACCAATGACATGTTAATCAAATAACAAGAATTACTCATTTAAATGTTGTTTTCATTGATCTAAAGTCATATACATTCGAGAACCAGATCTGACAGAGCTTCGCCATCTCTGTGCCAAAATCTCTAACTATGACAAATGAAAACCCAAGGCACTTATTTATAGGAACACAAGTTCGGCCATAAAAGACACAATGCATTACATGTTAACATCATGGGCGAACTTGGCCAAACAAGTTTGCTGATGAGACTGTAAGTTCGCCCGAAGATGCTTAAGTTCGCCTGAACTTGACCTTAGTCAAGTTCGGGCTTAAGTTCGCCTGAACTTGACCTTAGTCAAGTTCGGCCGAACATAACTTCTCAAGAACTACTTCCAGCGAACTTGTCCTATTCTACTATTAAATACGCCTAGTTTCTAACATATTAAGCTCTAACCACTCAGACTCGATACATAATGACATTAAAGACGAAGGCAACAAACATATGCACCAACAGCATCTCAACGTAAGCTAATTCTTCTTCCTAAGCTTTCTGTCTATAACCTTCCAGAATAGCATTTTCTAGAGCAGCATCAATATACGATGTATCATGGAAACACCAGTCTTTTCCCGATGTATCTGTTCCAGTCAAAACCATCTTCTTCATGATTAGCAATAAGAGCTTCTTCGGCTTTCTTTGTAGATTTATCTTCAACTTCGACTTGTGTTCTTTTTGGATATGGCTTGTATTGAAGAGCTTTCTTGTAGTACTCATTGTTGCTGCCAAAAGGATTTTGGTTTCCATTTGCTTCTTGATTGTTGCATTCTCGTTTGAAGTGCCCTTTTTGTCGACACCTGAAGCATGTTACTTTAGACTTGTCAAATCCAAGTTTATTGCTTAAATTACCAATATCCCTTCCAGTGAGTGCCACTAATTTGGAAACTCTTCTGATGATGGATGCAAGGCTCCATTTGATATCCATCAGTTCCAACTCTTCTTCGTCCACCTGATCATAATCTTTGGCGATCATCTCTGGATTACCAATCTTTCCAGCAACAAGACTTTCATAGGATTCTAGAACAGTAGTAAGCAGTGCTATGTGCTGTTTGGCCACCTTCTCAGGAAATACTTTCTTCAAATCAACTGCTATGTTGCACTGGAAAACATTTGAATCAGAACTTGCATTCACTTGTATATCCAGCATATGGAGAACTTTGATTTGGAGAAGAATTTGTATTCGCACTAAATGTTGTTTGAATTTTCCAGCTTTGAATCTGAGTATCTGGAATACCTCCTTTATAATAAACACCGACATCTTGAACAACATTAGCATTCTTTGATTTCGCAATTTTCATCAACTCCATTTCATGACCTTCCAATTTGTCGATGAAGGATGACAACTTGAAGTATCTCCAAGATGGACTATTCTTCAGAATCATCAGATATGTTGTCCATTCTCCTTCTGGAAGTGCATCGGCTAACTTCTCGATTTGCTTTTCATTAGATCGTTTGATATCATGTCTCCGCATCTGGACCATGAGGTGACAATATCTATCGATCATCTGCTTCATTGTTTCACCTTTAATCATCGTGAAGATTTCGAATTCTTTCTTGATTAAGGCTTTTTGCTTTTGATCATTTCATCATTTCCTTTGAATTTGTCACAAAGAGAATGCCAGAATTCTTGTGACGTTTCATATTCTGGCAAAAGAATCAAGATATCTTCCTAAACTAATTGTTGTATCAAGCTGGTCATTTTCTTCTCAGCAACATAGTTATCTTTGTCAACCGTGAAAATTTGTTCAGTGGAATATCTTGATCACGCTCATATATTGGCCATTTGTATCCATCCTCAACTGCAACCAACTGTTGAATTGATTCGCTTGTATCCAATTCACGAACTTTTCCTTCCACCCTTCAAACTCATCCATACTCATTAGCTTTGGCGGTTTCGACGTAGTACCCATTTCGTTGTAGATATTCATCTGGTTGGCCGCAAGAATATTAGTATTTGATGAAGAAGCCATCTGGGAAACGACTACGTTGTGGAAATCTTCCATTTTGACAATTTGAAGACTTATATGTGAATACGATCAAAAACACTTGAAAATTGATTAGCAGGAGACAAGTTCGGTCAAACTTTTTTAAAAACCAGATTTTGATTTTACTTTTTCTCAAGTTCGGTCGAACTTAGATAAAGATTTCAAGTTCTATGACAATCACCTCAAGTTCGGTCGAACTTGATGTGAGATTTGAGAGGAATCACACTTTTGAGCAGACTTGTAAAAGATTTAATGAAGAACACATAAGTTCGGTCGAACTTACAACTGATTTCAAAGACAAACTTGCAAGTTCGGGCGAACTTACCTTAAGATTCCTGATTTTTTATCAAGTTCGAGCGAACTTGATAAAATTTCAATAGAAACTTATTAAGTTTGAGCGAACTTAACACAAACTCACTCTAAAACCCTCAAGTTCGGTCGAACTTGATAGAAATTCACTCAGAAACTGGATTTCTAAGTCAAGTTCGGTCGAACTTGGCTTATAAGTTCGATCCTGATGTGTTTTGAAAACATGGTTTTTTCAACAATTTGATATCAAAATGTTTGAATTTGATGTCCAAACTCTCAGGAGTTTATCACAAGTGTATTTTACATGACATGTTCAAAAATTAGCCAATTCTATCCATGAATTCTTCAAAAATATGAAAATGTTAAGAAAAATGATAGAATGGAGATGAAATAGAGAAATTCTTGTCTTGATTCCGGCAAATTTAGGTATCCAGGCTCTGATACCACTTGTAGGAATGTCCACGATTAGCACGGGAACCTAAATTTGTTATCTATTGTCCAATTAGGCGGAAACTAATGACAAGTTAACCAAATAACAAGAATTACTCATTTAAATGTTGTTTTCATTGATCTAAAGTTCAATACATTCGAGAACCGGATCCGTCAGAGCTTCGCCGTCTCTATGCCAAAATCTCTCCAAGTTACAAATGAAATAACCAAGGCACCTATGTATAGTGGTGCAAGTTCGCTGGTAAGGGATGAAGTTCGGCCAAACTTGACTTAGTGAAGTTCGGCCGAACTTGACTTCTCAAGACCATTCTCAAGCGAACTTGACTCCAAATCTACTTAAATATGCCTAGTTTCTAACAGATTAAGCCATATTCACTCAGACTCGATACATAATGAAGTAGGCAGCAGACATATGCACCAACAACGAGAACTCGTCTTCAGATCCGTATTCAACCTCTGCTTCCGCACCTGTCAAAAGATTTTTCATACCATTATGCCTCATTAAGTATTTAAACCGTGTTAGACTGAAAGGTTTGGTATAAAAATCAGCTTTTTGTTCATCGATGTGGATTTTCTCAATTCGTACCAATCTTTTTTCATAGCAATCACGAATAAAGTGGTAACGAATCTCGATATGCTTAGTTCGAGAGTGATGAACATGATTTTTTGTTATGTCGATTGCTACCTTGTTATCGACATACAACGGTGTGTCAAGAAATTGCAAACCATAGTCTCTCATCTGCTGTTGGATCCACAAAAGTTGTGAACAACAGCTGGAAACTAAGATATACTCAGCCTCACAAGTAGAGAGAGCGACCGTGGTCTGTTTCTTGCACTGCCATGTTACCAAACGCGTTCCGAAAAATTGGCAACCGGCTGTAGTAGATTTAGCATTCAGGTTGTCTACGCCAAAATCATAATCAGCATATCCCGTCAGATCGAAGTTGTCAATCTTCGGGTACCACAAGCCGGTGCTTGGACATCCCTTCAAGTATCTGAAAATCCGCTTCACGGTCTGCATATGAGGTATTCTGGGACTGGACTGATATCTTGCATAGAGGCAGGTAGGATACATGATATCCGGGTGTGATGCCGTCAGATACATCAATGATCCTATCATTGACCGATAAAGAGTCTCATCAACTTTGGTTCCAAGCTCGTCGACGCAGATTCCATGGTTGAGTGCCAGTGGTGTTGATAACGGCTTCGTGCTATCCATCTCAAACTTCTTAAGAATATCATGAACATATTTTGTTTGGTGAATAAAGATACCGTCTAGCAATTGATCAACCTGTAACCCCAGAAAGAATTTCATCTCGCCCATAGAGCTCATTTCGAACTTCTTCTTCATGATAGATTCGAATTCTTTGTAGAGATCATCGTTCGTTGAACCAAAGATGATGTCATCCATGTAAATTTGCACGATCAGCAGATGATTTCCGACTTCTCTCATTAACAAAGTACTATCCACTGTGCCTCTGATAAAACCATTTCCGACTAGGTGCTGAGATAACGTCTCATACCAGGATCTCGGGGCCTGATGCAACCCATACAAGGCTTTATCCAGGAGAAATGGTTCTTCTTTTTCAATGGATTGACAAACCCTGGTGGTTGGCCGACATACACTTGTTCTCTCAATTTGCCGTAGAGAAAAGCCGATTTAACATCAAGCTGATACACCTTAAATCCTTTCCAAGACGCAAACGCCAAGAAAATGCGGATAGACTCTAATCTTGCAACTGGTGCATATACTTCTGTGTACTCAATACCTTCTTGTTGATGAAATCCTTTGACAACAAGTCGAGCTTTGTTTTGCACAATTACCCCTCGATCATCATGCTTACACTTGAAGACCCATTTAGTATCAATCGTCTTTTGATTCACCGGTAGGTCAACAAGCTTCCATACACCTGATTTCTCAAATTGTAGTAACTCCTCTTGCATCGTGAGTACCCAATTTTCATCATCCAGTGCCTCAGTAACTGACTTAGGCTCAATTTGTGATATAAAACATCGGTAGGAGCAGAATTCTTGAATCGGAGCTACCTTCGTGTAGAAAAACTAAGCGCTTTATTGATCGCTTCTTTTTCTTACTCCTACTTATAACTCACCAATAATAGTGTCAGATGGATGGTAAGAATAATTTCTCTGCATAACTTCATTGGAAACATCAACTTTACTCTTCAGATTGTTAACATTCAGATCAACCACTTATTCAACTGCAGGAATGCTAGAAGACGCTTCATTTCTTGTGCTTGGGACAGCAGATAGATTTAACATACTAGTAATCTGCTCAGATTCCTTGTCAGAACTAGATTCTCCATCTTGATCAAATGTCGGGATCTCATCAGAATCAGAATCATGCGCTTGCGAAAATTGGGTTCTGAAGTATTATTCACTGGTCCTGCGACAGGTGTAACTGGCTCAGCTGGAACATTACTTTGACTTTCAGCAGAAGAAGAAGATGGACCAATAGATGGTTGATTAACCACCATGTTTGATTAGCAGAACTGATGCAAATAATACAAAGCAGCAATTTCTTCGTCAATGGCTCTTCTGGAAGACCGAAAATTTCCATAAACTGTCATAGTTGAACATCCAAGCATCACCTACCTTTTGTGTTGGCATTGTAAACCTTCAGCAGTCGACATGTTAAATGAGAACCACTTGCCTCATGTTGGGAAGATAAACTCGCCTGAGTGGACTCGCATAACCAACAAAGAAACCTTCTAATGATTTTGACCGAATTTCCCATCAGGATCAATGACCGTGCATGGAGATCCAAACGGTTCAAGATACTCCAAGTTAGGCTTTCTTTGGTTTAACAGTTAGAAACATGTCTTCTTGGTAGGTTTAACGGTTAAGACCCTGTTCAAAGTATAACAAGCTGATGCCACTGCTTCACTCAAAAAACTCACGGGCAATTTAGAATCTGCAAGCATCATTCATGATGTCTCTATCAGCGTTCGATTCTTTTGAGCAACCCCGTGTTGTTGTGGAGTATACGAGGCACTGAATTCATGAAGAACCCCTTTAGCATTACAAAACTCTTGCATATGTTTGTTCTTGAATTCTGTACCATTGTCGCTTCGGATTCGTCTAATAGGAAGATGATACAGATTTTCAAGCTTTCTAAAGAGTATCATTAGATTCTCAAACGTTTCATCTTTGCTCTCTTGGAAGAATACCCATGAAAATCTCGAGTAATCATTAGTTACTACCAAGCAATAAGGATCTCCTGAAATACTTTTGACCTTGGCAGGACAAAAGAGATATGAAAACGCTCCAGTAGAAGCTTTATCGAGTTCAGAATCTTTCTTGCATGAGACTTTTTAATCTGCTTTCCTTTCTTTCAACTTACACAACTTTCGTTCATGTGAAAGCTCTTTAGATTCACTCCTTCCACGAGATTGTTATGAACCAGAAAATTCATCTTTCGCAAGTGAATATGACCCATCTTTCTATGCCATAGAATCGATTCCTTTTCTGTGGCCTTCGTAACAAAATATTGTGCAACTTTGATGTAGTTGTGGCAATACTCATATCAAGCACATAAAGATCATTCTCTCGAGGAGCACGCATAAGAATCCATTCTTTTGGAATCTTGAAACCCAGCTTTAAAATCATGTACTCCTTGTCGTTGAAATGTGTAGTAAACTTCTTGCCCCAAATCTGGGAGATACTCAGAAGATTATTCTCCAATTCGGCAATGTAATTGACCTTATCAAAAGATACCACACCATTCGACAATTTTCCTTCTCCAATGATCCTTCCGCCTTGATTTCCAGCAAATCCAATGTAGCCTCCATTGATAGCTTTGATATCGAATAATAACACACATCCCTATCATGTGTCGAGAATCTCCGTTGTCCATAATCCACTTCGATAAAATAGACCTTGGAAGCCCCTGCACATGTTAAAGCAATTACTTAAAGAGGGAAACCCAAGCCTTTCGGTCTTGGGTAGATTTGGGATATCAAAAGTTGGAATTTTCATTTCAGTCTATGGAACCCACTGATCAGTCTTTGTTTGGTTAAAATCTTTTGGTTTAACTGATTCAGTTGGTTTGGCAATTTCAGATGATGATGAAATCTTTTTTGGAATCCAAGATTGTGATTTCATTCTTGCTTTCTTAACATAAAACTTTGAATCTTTGTTTTCAGCTTGTTTCGAAGATTCACCTTTTTCATTGATAGAAAACTTTACAATTTTAGGTTTCACTTCAAATTTAGATTCATCATTTCTTTTTAAAATCTTGATCTGCACAACCTCTGGTTTCTTTCCTTTTCATCATTTGAAATTTTGTTTCCTCGACGATCAAACTTTGATTTCGGACACTTTCTTGCAATGTGACCACTTCATTACATTTGAAGCATGTCCGAGTGTCAACGATGTTTCCACTAGTAGATTTTACTCCACTTGTAGACTTAGCTTGATCTCGAAGCTCTTTTTCTTTTTTAAACTAATCGTTCGATTGCTTTCCAATCGAATCTTTTTCTATCACAACGTCAGTCCCAAACACGAATTTCATTTTTTTTTATATTCGTGAAATAGTGACTTTTTCTTCTCATTCTCTTTGGTTTCAAAACCCAAACCCCCTCTCCTGTTTTCAGGAAAATCACCACCATTTCTTCGATAATTGTTATAGGATTTCTTGGATTTTGAATAAAATTTCTTCTCATTTTTATCGAGATCCTCTGATGCAACTTCAACAAGTTTGAATAGTTCTGTCGATCGAATCTTCTTTCACATTCTGAATCGGGAAACTCTCATCAAATCATAGTCTATCAGAATCCTTAACTTTGTATAGTACAACGTTAGGATCATCACTTAGGCTCTCCTCCAAAGAAGTATTATCTTCATCTTCAGATTGTGAATTTTCTGAACTATTCAAGCTCGATTCGGCGCTCTCAAAGCTGCCATTGTCAGAGTCACTTCCCAACACATTTTCAGTCACATTACACACAATTGCTTCACTGTCATCGTTTGATTTTGCAGGTAAGTTATGTCAATGTTCTCGGGTAGCTCGCTTTTCATTTCAGTTTTCAGATTTAATTAAGCGCCTTCTCCATTCCGTCGCTTTTTTTTATAATAGCTTTCGCATAATGGAGGTGGATCACTGCTATAATCTCCATGTTTCTTACCTTTTTTTTCTTTTTATCATTTTCTTCTAACAGAATTGTTGGAAGAATATGATCGATGACATAAGCATTTGTCGTGTAACTAAGTAACAATTGTCTTACTAGTTCAGTTTCAATTTTAATCTCTTGAAGCTCATGTTTTAACTCAGCAATGTTATTAATGTACATGTTAATGGCTTCTTGTTTTTCAATTAATGTTGCCTTTAACATTCTGATTGCGTTATTTTGCTCTCGATTTGCTTGCTCACAAATGCTATAAGTGCTTTTCATCTTATCATAAGCTTCTTTCATTGTGCGATAATCATATTTGAAATTTTCATTATGCACCTTTAGATCACTTATGATTAATGATTTTTCAGCACATTGTTCGCAAGCCTTAGCACACTTTGTGCAAGGTTTTTCAACCTCCATGATTTGTACTTTGATCATTTCCTTTTTAATCACCTTTACCTCGACCTCATGACCTACCTCTCTCAGATTGGCCATCATTGCTTTGTCGGCAATCTTGGTCAGGTTTTCCTCATTAATCTCTTTCGTCACATCAATGATCTCCTCCATCTCAGGTTTCTCTTCTTCCATCACTTGCTCTTTGGATGTAGCATCGAAACAATTTGCAAAACTAGATTGAAGATTAGGAGGAATAATGTTCTTCATTTTAGTCTCATGATAAATCAACTCTTCTTCCGTTCGTTGCAAGTATTCCTCTAGGATTGCATTTTCAAGAGCTGTTTCATCTATGATCGACTCTAGCTCTTCCATGATATCGGCCATCAAAGAAACATTAGCCTTTTTGGAAATATAATTATTCCAATCAAATCCTTCATCTTCATTCGAAACAACTAGAGCTTTTTCGGTTGTTGTTGACGATCCATCTTGAACTTCAACTTGAACTTTTCTTGGAATGGTTTGTACTATAAGGATTTCTTGTAGTAGTCATTGTTGTTTCCAAACGGACTTTGATTACCGCTAGCTTCACGATTGGTGCATTCACGCTTGAAATGCCCCTTCTCTCTACACTTGAAGCATGTCACCTTTGACTTGTCAAACCCTAGCTTGTTGCTTGAATTTCCAATATCTTGTCCAGTATGTGCAACAAACTTTGTAACCCTCCGGATTATCGATGCTAAATACTTGATGTCCGTCAACTCAAATTATTCTTCATCAACTTGATCATAATCCTCAGCAGTCATCTTCGGGTTCCCTATCTTTCCCGCAACCAAGCTTTCATACGATTCAAGTACAGTTGCTAGTAGCCATGTGTTGTTTGGCTGCTTGCTCAGAAAATACATTCTTTAGATTGACTGCAATGTTGCAGTGAAACACATTAGGATCGGAACTGGAATGATTCGGCTGATTGGATTGATTCTGAAATGGAGAATTTGAGTTTAAACTGGAATGTGGTGTGTTTGGTGTCTGATCATAGCTCGGATGTGATGTTTGAAATGAATGATTCGAAGAATTTGCATTTGCACTAAAAGCAGTTTTAATCTTCGGACTTGAAGTATCCGAAAACACTTTTGTAATACAATCCAACATCTTGAACAACATTTGCATTCTTTGATTTAGCGATCTTTTGAAGTTCCATTTCATGACCCTCCAACTTGTCAATGAAATCTGCCAAACGATAATTCACATAACCGTGGCCATTCTTCAGTACCATAAAGTATGTAGACCACTCCCCCTCAGGTAGTGCGTCCCCCAACTTGTCAACCAGCTCTTCATCTGTCTTTTGAAGCTCGTGCCTTCTTAATTGAACCACCAAATGGAAACACTCTATCATTTGCTTTATTGTTTCACCTTTCATCATCGTGAAAATATCGAACTCCTTCTTGATGAGAGTTTTCTTGCTTTTTCACATATCCGTACTACCGTGATATTTTGCACGTAAGGCATTCCAGAACTCTTGTGTCGTGTCACATTTTGGTAGCAGGATCAAGATATCTTCTTTAACTGATTGCTGTAACAAGCTCATCATCTTTTTCTCATATACGTACAAATCTTTATCTGCAAGTGTAAACTTTGATTAAGCAATCTCGATACCACATTCATTAACTAGCCATTTGTATCCAGTTTGTATTGCGACCCAGTTGTGGAAGAAATTTGCTTGAACCCAGTTCTCAAACTTCTCACGCCAACTTTTATAATCTTCAATACTCATCAACTTGGGTGGCTTCACGGAAGTCCCCATTTCGTTGTCTAGATTGATCTGGTTCACTGCATTTGCGTTTGATGTCTGAGCTGCTGCTGTAGTGAAGGCGCTATGAAAATCATCGATCTCGACAAACTGAAACTGTATCTGAAAACACACTAAAACACTTGAAATTTGATTAGTAGAAAGACAAGTTCGAGCGAACTTGACTAACCAACAAATTCAGTTTCACAAACAACAAGTTCGGGCGAACTGGTAACAAACTTTCAGAAAAAATCACTATTACACAAGTTCGGGCGAACGTGTATTGCCCAAACAACTTCGTCCGAAGTTCAACGAAAACCTTTGTTAATTTCTGTACAACTTCGCTCGAATTTGTTAAAATGGACAACTTTGGGCGAACTTTATGTATCAAGTTCGGACAAAATGAGTTTGTGAAACATGATATTTTGTGAAATTTGACATGAAATTGGTTGAATTTTGATCTGAAACTTTCAAGGGTTTGTTATTAGGTGATTATTTATGGCATATTCAAGAATTAGCCAATTTTAACTGTAGATTCATCGACTTTGTTGAAAAATATGAAAATAAAGAAGAAATGAGTAGAAATAGAGAATGTCTAGTGTAGATATCTGCAAACTAGGTATCCATGGCTCTGATACCACTTGTTAGGATCGTTCCGTCCACTTATCACGGAAACCTGGGTTGTATCTATGTCATCGTAAGAGGAAATTACGTGATTAGTGACAATACACAAGATTTTCTGTTTAAACATCGATTTATTAGTCCAAATGTCTTTACAATGTGAGAAACCAAATCGACAGAGCTTCGCCTCAAAAGTTGCAAAGTTACAAATGAAAACCAATACTAAGCTATATATAGAGGTGCAAGTTCGGTTGAGGAGTGTCATGGCCAAGTTCGGCCAATCTTAAGTTCGGCCGAGCTTAAGTTTGGGCGAACTTGTCCATTTGACATTAACAACTTCGGCCGAACTTGCCCTATTACATCATAAATACTTCGAAATCTAACAAATCAAATCCTATACAATACAGACCCGATCCAAGACTTAGACGATAGACATTATGCACCAACAAATCTAGTGTTGTATTGATAAGAATGCAAAAATATCAATTTTTGCAACATTTCGGTTGTTTTCACGTTTGTTAAAATGTTCACCGTAATTAAGCGAAAAACACAACCGTACAACCGAACGAACCGACATCCACAATATTTTTGGACATATTTCAAGTCCCCTATGCTTTAACATCCTTATAAAGCCTAAAAATCTGGTTAACGGGTGTTAAAAGCAACAAAACACGACAATGCATGTCCATGGGCCATTTCTACCAAATTCCAAAAGTCTGCCCCCAGCCCAGGCCTTGGACCGTAAGGAGGACCCCCATACGGTCAGTATGCAGGCCCCAGCTCAGCAGATTCCAACCAGCTACTTGGCAGCTTCTTGATCCATGCCTTGGAGCCCAAGAACTCGAAATTGCCACCTTCTAACCTGCATTTGACACTTGTTAAACCCCTCCTAAGATCATGACACCTTCTTGGACACTTGTGATGATCTTATGTCACCTTAAACACTAAATAGCCAAGGAATTTGGCCATTTCAACTTGCTCATTTCATATTCCTACCTCCTAGTCTCTTGGAGCTTGTTCCCAGCTTATTGGAAGCCTCCTACTGAGCTCTTAAGTGTTTTTCAACACAAGTAAGTGCTCACTCCTAGTCTATTTCATTTCTTTTAGCTATTTTGAGCTGAAAGTCAAACAATTTGACTTTCTGTTTGACTTTCGGTTCTGACCATATTTTGTTAAGTCAAAGTTCAATTGAACTTTGCAACGTGATCGTAATCATGAAGGTTATGATCCCTAGCGATTGAACTTTCTAATTACCACGTTTACTAGTCAAAGTGAAGAGTCAATGTTTCGGTCAAAGATGCGTATTATGTGCATTTTATGACGGAACTATTTTCGGGTATCAAAACACTAAGTTTTGATACCAAATCAGTTTTATAACATAGTTAGACATGATTTGACATGTCTAACTCATCACTTCTAGTTTAGCGCTTATTTAGGGTCGTAAGTCGAGCGGTCTTGACCACCGCTTTGACTTTCGAATCCGACCCTTTTGGTCGATCTTGTGATCCAACCAAACACATATTTGTGACCATAGTTCTATAGGGAATAACCTACTGACGTTTATGTCGTTTGGTTACTGTTATAATAAGTCGCTTATTATGCCCTTAAAATGACCAAAATGCCCTTTTTGCGCATAAATCAATTTTAAGCATATGTGACCAAAGTTTTGACATATAAACTGATGTTACAACATTATTAAACATGTTTTGGTATACAATATTTATCATATGACATATCTAACCATCCGAACACATATATACGCAAATGACCCATTAAAGTAGCGTAAACTACCTTAACGAGTCATAACGGGTCAAAAGCACTTAGGATCCATTTCAAATCAGGATGTTGAGTTTGTTAAACCATTTCATATAATTCCAACACTCATTTGGTTTACAAGACCTCATTCTATCCAATCCTCCGATTAAAGTCCCTACATTAACATAGTTATCCGATATTAGGACACACTTGAATCCTCGGACTCTTGAGCTTTGTTTATCCTCTTGAACAAGGACACTCTTGCAACCCTAAGTGAGTACATAGTCCCCTCTTTTACGTTTTTTAAATGTTTTGGGGTGATACAAATGTGGCTAGCATTACTTTCTTGTTTTCATGATATTATACATGCTTTGATTACATAGTACATGATTTCAATTGCCACATTTTACTTTGTATGTTGACTTAGCGTACTTAGTACATGGTTTTCAAAGACATTTTACATGGTATATTGACCTATTATACCTACACATGGTTTCAAAGACATTTTACATGGTATATTGACTTAGTATACCTACACATCGTTTCAAAGACATTTTACGTGGTATAGTGACTTAGTATACCTACACATGGTTTCAAGGACATTTTACATGGTATACTGACTTAGTATACCTACACATGGTTTCAAAGACATTTTACATGGTATATTGACTTAGTATACCTACACATGGTTTCAAAGACATTTTTACTTCGTATGTTGACTTAGCATACCTAGTACACGATTTCAAAGAAATTTTGCTTGGTATATTGACGTAGTATTCCAAGTACATGGTTTCAAAACATGTTTCACGGCATGCTTACATTGTTCAAGACATATTGGTGCGTTTAATATACAATGATACATTCATTAACATTGATCACGCCGACCGGTAGTATGTAAGGGTACCATAGGATTGACAATCTCGTTCCCGCTTCCTAGGTTTGTTTAGAAATGACCTTAGGGAATGACAGAATCCGATGAACATTGATAGACCTTTGTCTTTATAAGGGTCTATCCACAGTCAACAAGGCTTGAATGTATTCGCCAACAATCCTAATATATGTTTTTACAATAAAAGCGATGGTTTATAAGACATAACTTTTGGTTTAAACAAAACCTATATTTATTCAAAGATATTGTTTTATACAAGACATTTTGGTTACAAAAAGACATTTTGGTTACACAAAGACATTGGTTTTCACAAGACATTGGTTTATACATAGACATATGATTATACATGATATTGGTTTATACAATACATCATATTGGTTTAAACGAGACATTTTCATTGGTTGATTTATGGTAAGTGATTTAAATAACAAGACGTGTGTAATATGATAAAAGCATGGTGGATACGCCATTAGTACTTCCTATATATAAGTGCTTTTATTTTATTACATATTGTAGCGTTATCTAAACCACTTCAAACAAAATACAAGACACGCCATATTTATATAAGACATGACATTTTTACACAAGACATAACATATTTTGGTTATTAAGTTCACCTTTCTTCATATCTTTTACATCATTTGACTTTTACATAATTTCATAAAACTAACATTTTATAAGGTTCATGGCTACTTTTGCATGTTAAACTGTGTTGATTACACCAAATTGGGAGTGTGTTTCACTTCCCCACTTTTAAACTGTTTTACTGTTCTCTGGAATGATTTGCATATTACAAATTGTGTTAATTGCACCAACTTGTGATGATGTGAATTATCTAACACACGAACTACCTCCCCACTACAAGTGATTAACGTAAGCCTTACAGGGAAGTGGATAGTACTATTGGTCTGACAAACCCAGTTGCTCCGAACCCGTGAGGCCAGTAACAAGGCAACTGCACGCGTCCTAAACTTGGTTATGTTGTTAGGCATAACTACATTCAGGGCGTTGGGCTGCATGTGAAGTAGCCAAGGGACTGACGTGTCGAATGAGATACAGCCCGATGTGATGACGTGTCGAGTGAGATACGGCACGTGGTGCTGAAGTGTCAAAGGAGACACGGCACAAAAGTCCAGGTTTCACTTGTGTCCTCGTGTAATTCTATCTGTGACTATGACCAGTGCAATTAAACTTGTGAACCCATATTGTTACACAACAATTAAACCAGTGGAACTCACGCAGTGGTTAGCTGACCTTTTTAAAACTAACATTCATTTCAGGTAACTTGAGACTGGTGTGGTCCGTGTATGTTGTTCAAGACATGTTTGTAGGCGAACCCTGATATAGACGCATGTGGCTTAGAAGACTTATTTGGTTCATGGGAACACGCAGTTGTAACATACATGTAGTATGTAATCAACATTTTGTAAGTAATAAAATGTAGTGTCTTTATAAACAATGTGCTCGTACCAGAGGTGTCTGTTGCATCCCGTATTTTTTTCTTCCGCTGCAAGTCGGGGTGTGGCAGAAGATGGTATCAGAGCCATTGGTTATAGAGAATTAGGTGCCTTTAAGGAAACCTAGACTATAACTACAGGCTCGGACTTTAGTGGACATCATTGGAAAAATTAACCTCTACTCAAGGTCGTTAGTGAACATTGTAAAGTATCCTATTTGCAAGTACCTAGATGGCCTTGTGGGGCAAGTGGGTTGTTATGGTCCGGAACATAATAACAGACTTGCTCATATGAGGCAGTGTTGGAAAGCCGTGCTAATAAACACACACTTAAATACATGGAATGATACATATGTGTACCAAGGTGATTGTGTGTGAATGGTTGTGCGTGAATTAATACATGAATTGGGATTGGTGGATAATGTGTTACTACATATGCCTTCGGGATAGGCAGAAAACTGACATTACAGCCCATTCCACATTCCTACTGACCGCATGTTTACTATATACTAGAGTTGGATTCCTATCACTCATACAGTTGTTACTTATACTTTATGATGTGAGAACTCAAGTCTTTATTACGATACGATCTCACCAACTCTACCCTTATAGCCACTATACCGATGATTATATACCAGAGTGACACTTTAATAAGAACATAGATACCCAAAGAACGTGCAGGTCGTTCTGATAGCTTGGGAGGATATGTATGGATCCTTATTCCATTTCTCCTTGCTTCACATTCAATTGTTATACAATCGCAGAGTTCAAACATTTTATGAAACTTTTCTTCCTTGAATCCACGATTCATTTGATTGCCCACTCGATTCTTCTTTTGCTTACAATATTGGCTTTAGCTCTCACGTCATGTGATACTATGATACTTAGTGGTACTCCTTAGCACATGTTTGGATGTATGTTATATCTGAATATGACAATCTCTGGGCTTTGGAGATGGCATGGAATGAATGAATAAGTTACCTTTCCCGTTGGCATTCTATTCCATGGGAGATAAAGTCTGTGATGGTACAGATTCCTTTGAAATGCTTGCGTTGTGGAACATTGTTTCGTGTGACCATCGATTACATTGTGTTCTTTTACGATTATTGATTGTTTCGAATTTCAGTTGGTTATTTGCGGAAAGTAGTATGAAGCCTGAATATCGTGGAGAATGGAATATTGATAAGGTATATGGGTGTGGTGGATACCCTGCGGTACTTCCTATATATAAACACCTGGCTACATGATCAGGGTACCGTTACTCGGGGCAGACGGGCTTCATGTTGCGATTCGTTCGGTTATGTTTTGGGCAATGCGGTGTTGGGACTTTGACCATGTTTGATGCGATAGATGATGCCATAGTTGTCATAATCACAATATCAATATATGTTCGCGGTGATTTTAAATGAAAGGTAGTTTGGGTCAACATATAATGACCCTTGGGGTTAATGCTGGGAAGGTCCTTCTTAGAATATGTAGTACGATTTTCTAGGGGTACTACACCTCGGTAGTACTCTGTACTGCACCATTTGGCTATAGCCGGTGATAACTTACCCACATTGATTACCCAATGATTAATTCGGGATAAGTAACAATGTTTTGTCTTGGGTAAGACAATTAGTTTATTTCTTTTGGTGGGATTTGCTAGAGCGTATATCCATTTATTCGAAATCATTACATTACGACAAACCAATTATACTTATGTCACCGTCCGTCATCTAGGAAGCTATTCGGTTGAAGCGTATATTTCCTTTACTAGCTATTGTTCGCTAGTGATACACTCTCTAATTCTTAGTAAGGACGCGTAATTAGCATCAGTGTTGGTAACCCAAGGGGACTAAGGGGTAAGACATAAATGGAGAAACTTATCCTGTGCAATCCAGGTTCGGCAAGGAATTGTGTGGATGCGGATCTGATTATAATAAGACTCGTGGAGGCGAAAACATTTTGTCCATATTCCTCGTAACCGTTAATAATTCGTATTAACCGAACACTCATATGTATATGTTTATTTATAAATATACAACATTAACCGCGGTCCAATCCAAGTGTCAATTTGGTGAATTTCGGTTGAGGGTGACGTAACCCCGGTGCAAAGTAGGAACAATATAATCATGAAGTAATCCGACTCACTGCTTCAAATCAATTCAATTCTTCTTACGAACACTATTGGAAAGTGTTAAGGTCTGGTACATATAAATTACTAATTTGATACGCTCTATCGATTTAGTTCAAACTAATACAAGATAAATTCCCAGTAACTCGAGGTAGTAATAATTGAGCGGTGCGAAGGACTCGTAACGAAGCTACCTCTTAATGTATATTTAGTAAACAAAATGACACAAAGCAAATTTTTCGTCAGACCATTATTTTATTTATAAATACATATATCTAATTCGAGGACGGTATTTAAAAGAATCATATAAGATTTTTATATATCAAACGATCCCTTGTTTTCAGCCTCGCATAACTTAGTGAAAATATGTTCTAATGAAAGACGAGATCGCCATCGAGTAGTATTCGAGTAACGTAATACGATGATTAACCTATGTGACAACTCTTATTTACCTCTTCAAACTCTAGACTACACGGGGTCCTGACCTAAATTCTTTTGGTAGCCTGAGATACTAAGTCTTGAATCAATATCACCCGTATGAGGGCGGTGCATTCATGCTAGAAATCGCATAAGGGGATACATGGTTCTTTGATTCCTTTCGATTAAGGCTTTTCACGTCATGATACCTACGACGACCGTGCGATTGGTCCTGAGTAGGGACCAACTCAGATACTTATATGTTATAAAACATGGTGACTCCCCAACTCTACGATAATAATAATACCCGGGAAAACACCATATGTCTCCTCCTCCTCCCTGAAACATCCAAGGAGTCCAAATAATTATACACGATGTTATTCACAATTCCTAAGGGATGTTTGAAATTCCCTTTGGACCTTTGTAAAGGTGTTATTTGGTAACGGTCTCCTACATGTGTAGGAGGATGATACATGAGATACACTGACTTTCATCCGTCGATGGGATACAAAGTGAACGATACCCTACTTTTGTGAGTAACCTAAAGTTATTCGGTAGACAGCATTGCTAGCCTCGTGAGTATACGAGGACTAAATTCTCTAGATCAGGGAAATATTGTTGAAACACCCCTCGTCTTTGTTCAACTAGTTGGTACCTTCAATTGATTTTCAGTTGGATCGATTTAAATAAGTATTCGTAAAATACGATGCTACCAAGAAACCCGATTCCTCGTTATTTTCGAGTGATGAAAATTCTTGTGTTACCTATAGAAATAAAAACGGGAGAAATCCTAAGTATAATACTGTATATATACATATATATACCTGGATATTTGTACTTCGAGTGAAATTCACGATCGTGGGGATGATTGTCGGAAGCTGTGCACTATCATTTACGTGATTTCCGCCTCGGTCATTTGTGGTGAGCGTTTTGGGGCCATTCTAGATAAACAATACCTATATACATGTATCAATGTCACATATTCAATCATCCCATATCATACAATTTCGTCGCACGCATGAGTCCACAACACGTATAACCAACATCATTATCATGTATATAATGATATCCGTCATCATGCAACTGTTAAAAATTGCACGTAGACTTAACCCATAAGGGCCAGTGCTTAGATGTGCGGTCAGAACATGTCACCGGAGTAACGTATATACACCATACTATGAAAAGCACGAACTACCCTGCATGAAGGAACATGGGCCAAACCAAACTCTCTTGGAAATAGGAGTAGTCATGAGTCGTCTGAATATCGTAATTGGTGTCTTTTGTGCACTAAACTCACTTGGGGAAAGCTAAACCAGAAATCTAGTAGTCCCAATCATTCCAGATGAAGGGACTAGTGAATCTTCCGAATACGTCCCTCGGATATCATGCCCATCCAGAGGGGAATTCCTTTGATAAGCACATATTATATACTTACAATAGGAATAAGACTTCGACGTTACAACTAATTCTCTTCCAACTTGGAGAATTACTTAACATACACTACGAATCATAGATACCTTGATGTGCGATACCAAGCTAAACTAAATGACCAAAGTGTAAATTGGTGCTTGGTTGGATGCAACGACTGGCTGTGAAATGGCATTCATAATCGTTATTCTTATCCTAGCCGTCAGAGTGCTAGACTTACCTTGATTGATTACGACTTTCATTCAGCCTTTCTTAAAGTTACTTTTGTTATTTCAAGAGGTTGCCAAGCGATTGTGGATCTATGTTACTGCATTTCCCAGCAGCACGTATTCCTTCTGTGCCCTATTAGGAAACAGAACTGACTAATCCTACGAAAAAGGGTCGAGAAACTCAACGACCTTAGTCTTGACCAACTCGGGGGTCGGGTCTTCATTTCTTGTTTACCTTATTACAAATATGAGACTAACGGGAAAAATCAGATTCAGTGGTCAATTGTCCCTATCGGACTAGGGTGACTATGGATTCGGGCTTTAGCCCATGGTTTCATAAAATCACACGAATTTCTCAATCTAAACCAAGATGGTTTGGCATGAATGAACTCGACGAAACCCTTATGTTTAATCGGTAATTCAAATGGCGGAGGTGCCAAGATGGTAAAGCATTATATCTTTCTATACTCAGATATAGTTCAGATCATACCAAGTCTGAATTTGACTAGAAAAACCACGAGACCGAGACGGTTAGGTGGTGATTAACCACCTTGTGAGTAGTATGGACTATATTCGCCTATGCATTAGGTAATCTTTTGAGAACATGAGGGGAAACGATTACTTCTCGTTGTTTCCACTAACGATATCCTTTCGAAACATCAGTCGAGTGTGGCTATATTCCTACCCTGCAAGGGGTACTCCGTTGATGGGGAATCTTGACGCGATGACTCGCTACTTAGTCATCTTTTACAAAATTATATGTACGTCTAGATTAAATCTGGTCCCATGTGTAGGAACATCATGGTGATACTTGTGGTCGCTAGACACTCGTCACACCTTAAATATGTCTACGTGAAAGTAGCGTTCGAGAGGTGGTGTTACTTGACTTAAAAGAAACTGCATTGGGTACACACTCTACCGTTCCCGGTATGTGGGAAGTTTTACACGATTATCTCCCGGAGAATCACATCGATGTTATCAAAGCTGCTATGTTTTTTCCTTCTGGAGAAGACATAAACAGTGGTACAACAGCTGGAGCCAAGCTCCCGAAACTTAACGCAAACTGGAATTATTATTACAGAAATTTCATATCCTGATGACGTAGTCCGACTACTGGTGAGTAGTCGAACACACCATTGAGGTAAGTCTGCAGATTCGTTATTACTCGTGTACATGCTCGCCTTATGGCGGCCTTAGGCTCTTAAAAGGCTTTCTCTTTCTTATTCTCTACCATATGGCAGGGACTCTTGTGGTCGGTTAGTATTAGCCGAAGATATTCACGTACACGACAACAAGGGAAGATTGTCATGCACCACTCAGTGAGACCAAATTTATTCCCTTAACACAAACATGCGGAGCATGATGCTCACCATTGCGTCGTCTGCAAGGAACCCTGGGAGGTTATCCATACTCCTCCTCTATAGGGGGTGTTCAATAACCTTTAAACAAAATCTTAAATGAAACTTATGGTGTCTGTATGGTAAAGACAATGAATGCGAAGAAAACATAATAATTGCAGTTATCTACAAGCTAAACACGTGACTCCTGGTTTGCTATGAGTCTAACAACACTCTCACTTTCATATTGGAAGTGATGACAAACGTAACTCTTGACAATACGTAGGAATTGTGGATGGACAAATTACACAGCTACTATGTAGCACAATTATCATCCCGTACGATGATGATACTAATCGAAAAGCGAAAACATACTTGTCTGTCGGATGGCTGACTTAGTTTTCCAATTAATTACTAAACGGAATTTCGAGGACAAAATTCTTTTAACCGGGGGAGACTATGACAATTGTGAAAAATCCTGGTAAACTTTGATTGGTACAAGTCCGTGGTAACCGGACGTGATATGTATATCATGATATTGTTGTCATTATGTGTGATGATACGAATTCTGGAAAATGTGACACCGACCATAATAGGAGTATATGCTAGGAAAATACCAAAAACATTACATTGACGCTATGCGTCGCGTCACCTACATGGCAAGACAAAGTCGTGAATGGATTGATGACTCTGGGAACACATCATGGTTGAAATGACACGAATCTGGCCAACTATGTGAGGTTGGTGTCCTTAGCCTTTAACAACGTGTTAAACGGGGACTTGACGTTTAATAGCGCATTAAACATTCAATATGATTATTAAGCCAACTGTAGGGCCCTTTAAGATTCTAAGTTCATGAAACATCTTAGTTATGTGCCATAGACTCTGACTAAGATTTGAAACAAATCGGAGCTCGGGGGCATGCAAAACGAGGCAGTCCCGGCTAAGGAAACGCCTTTGCGTAGGAGCAATGAAAGACAAACCAAGCATGCAAGGAACGGTCAATCAAGCCTAAAAACACTTAAACTAACCCAATATGAGGCTTTTATGATTAAAACGTAACCGGGCTCGGGTTTCGAGACGGTTATGCTCGATTTTTAGAACCGAGTCTTTTGACACTAAGAACGCGAAAAACAGAGTTCGTTTCTTAAATCGGGTATGCGTTGAGACCCGAAAAAGAACCTAAACGCGCCACCAAAGATAAATATCACTTTTAACATGAAAAGAGGAAGCACGACAAAGCGGAAGTGGGGTAAAGGTACCCCCCCCCCCCCCCCCTTATTATATTTTTCTTTTTTTTTTTCTCATTTTCTTAATCTTCTTCTTCAAATTCCTCAAAAAATTCTGCACAAGAACACCTTCATCTCAGTGATCTAATAAGAAACAACATCAAATCAAAGGTATAAACTTTGTTTCTTATAGACAGGAAGGTCCACATATAGATTTTTTGGAATTTTCTATAATTTTTGGTGAATTTTTTACTGTTTTACCAAACAAAATTCGTAAAAAGTACCAAACAAAGTCAATAAATCATTAAAATTTACAAGGAACACTAAGGAACATATGGGAAAGGTTATGGGAAGTTTTGGAGTCCATTAGTTGAGTTTTGATTCGGATTAAAAATCCGCGTTTTTATGAGTTTTTGGTAGCCGGAAACACACTGAAACCAAATCGGAAAAATCCCAAATTTTTACAGGGAGTTCCTGGACATAAAAGGAAGTTCCATGAATAGTTTGGGAATTTTTAGACCTTGGATGATAAACAAAGTGAATTATTCGGTGGAATACTGTTTTATAAATGATTTAATTGAGAAGTTAAAATAGCTTTATAAATTCCCAAAATATTTTTCCTTGAATCTATTGATTTTTACTGACTTTCAAAAAAAAATTTCCAGAATTTGAAGAAATATATATATTAAATGGGGTTTTTCGACTTTTAAAACGCTTATTTTAACTAAATTCGGCAGTTTACCGGACAACGAACCTGCCGAAACTGGGAACGGACTAAAACCTATTTTGACTATAATTGGAATGCCGGGAGTATTTTGGGAGGTTCCAGGGTAAGCGGGACACTCTGGGTGTGTTCCATCACCGTTCAGGAGTATCCCCGACGGCGAAAATGGAAACTCAAATTTGGGCAACCTAGACTCCCCAAACACCCAGACTCCCTTAATGAAAAGTTGATCATTCTTAAATAACCACGTGTTGACACTATTGGTATTCCCGTACCATTATCCGAACACATTAAACTACTGACTTTGGCTGGCACGCGAACCGGTGCCCGGGAGCCAAATGTAAAACTAATCCTACCCTAACATCCATCACCACACCAGGATACTATATGTACGACATGGACTGAAAATACCCACTTGGACCCGAGTTATAGGCATTACCGACCTAGACTGGTATTAGTAATTACTTTCATGAGTGCTGTTAAAGTCGAACTAGCTTACATATACTCCAATTGCTACCTGTGATGCTACTATCCTGTGAGTTTCACTTCCCTACTTTTAAATTGTTTTACTGTTTTCTGGGGACTTGCATGTTAAAACTGTGTTGATTACACCAAATTGGGGTGTTTTCACTTCCCCACTTTTAAACTTTTTTACTGTTCTCTGGAATGATTTGCATATTACAAACTGTATTAATTGCACCAACTTGTGATGATGTGAATTATCTAACACATGAACTACCTCCCCACTACAAGTGATTAACGTAAGCCTTACGGGGCAGTGGACAGTACTATAGTCCTAAACTTGGTTATGTTGTTAGGCATAACTACATTCAGGGCGTTGGGCTGCACGTGACGCAGCCAAGGGGCTGACGTGTCGAATGAGATATGGCCCAATGTGCTGACGTGTCGAGTGAGATACGGCACGAGGTGCTGAAGTGTCGAAGGAGACACGGCACAAAAGTCCAGGTTTCACTTGTTTCCTCGTGTAATTCCATCTGTGACTGTGACCAGTGCAATTAAACTTATGAACCCATATTGTTACACAACAATTAAACTAGTGGAACTCACGCAGCGTTTAGCTGACCTTTTTTAAAACTAACATGTATTTCAGGTAACTTGAGACTGGTGTGATCCGTGTATGTTGTTCAAGACATGTTTGTGGGCGAACCCTGATATAGAGGCATGTGGCTTAGATGACTTATGTGGTTCATGGGAACACGCAGTTGTAACATACATGTAGTATGTAATTAACATTTTGTAAGTAAAAAAATGTAGTGTCTTTATAAACAATGTGCTTGTACCAGAGGTGTCTATTGCATCCCGTATTCTTTTCTTCCGCTGCAAGTCAGGGTGTGACAGAGCGTAAAGTCGAGTTTGCTTCGAGCGTGTTCCAAAAGAGGGCGCTCACGTGGTGGAATGAAGTGGTGAGAGATCGGGGTGCAGATGTTGCTATGGGTCAAACTTGGCAGGAAATCAGAGCTCTTATGATGAAAGAGTTCTTGCCCTCGTCTAGAACAGAGGGCGCTTTAAAATGAGTTCCATGACCTAAAGCAAGACAGTGGAGAACACCGTGCATATACCGATCGATATGAGGAGTTGAGCTTGTTGTGTTCTGCGATGATGACGCCTTTGGATAAGGAGATTGAGAAGTACATAGATGGTCTTCCTGATCTAGTTCAGGACATTGTCACCGGCATCAACCCTACTTCTGTTAGACAAGCCACTGAGCTAGCTGCAACCTTGACTAACTCACAAGTCAAGAAGGGTAAACTACACCGCAAGGTTGACAAGAAACCGTCTGTCAATCTGAGAAACATAACGGAAACAAGACTGAAACCGCTAAGAAGTCTAGGAAGCGTAAGGCTTCCAAGAACTTCGCTGTTGTCGCACAGCCCAACCAAGCTGCTCCTAACCAACCAGCACAACCACCCGCCAAGAAATAACACATGTCGCTCTGTACAAACTATGGAAGATCTGGCCATTTGGCCAACACATGTCGCTCTGCTCCTGCCCCGCATCATGTTGTTCAAAACCTGTTCAACAGCCAGCCAATCCGCACGACCTCGCTATCCACCTAGGTCTTGCTACAATTGTGGGGATCTTACCCACTACAGGAACAACTGCCCTAAGTTGGCAAATGCAAACCCGCTCATGGACGAGTATTTAATATCAATGCTAACGAGGAGCGTGCAGATAACAAAGTTGTAAACGGTACATTCTACGTTAGTAATCATCCTGCTTCAATTCTTTTTATGCGGGTGCCGATAGAAGTTTTGTATCCTTAGCTTTTGAACCTTTGCTTTCAATTCCTAGAACCAAACTAGGAAAGCTCTTTACAATAGAGGTAGCTAGTGGCGAACCTCTTGTACTCAATTCTGTCATTCGCAGTTGCCAATTGAACCTTAATAACCATCTTTTTCCCATTGATCTCACGCCAACGCAACTCGGGTACTTTGACGTTATAGTAAGAATGGACTGGTTAACTAAAAACCATGCTGAGGTGATCGGTTTTGATAAGATCATTCGTATGCCCCTTTCGTCTGGTGAAACCTTAGAGGTTCGTGGAGAAAAACCCGTTAGTAGCCTTAAACTCATGACATGTACCCAAGCCCAAAAGTACCTACGAAAGAATTATGTTTCCTTCTTGGCACGTATCATAGAGGATAAAGGTAAGGGCAAAACTATTCAGAATATCCCTGTTGTTCAGGACTATCCTAAGGTGTTTCCTGAAGAGCTACCTGGTTTACTGTAGGATCGATCCGTTCCTTAGTTGCGGTACCTAAATTTGTTATCTAGTCCACGCAAGCGGAAATTACATGTAATAGTGACAAATACACGAGTTTAGTAGATTAAATGTCAGTTTGTTAATTTTCAATCATATACATCAAGAATCCAAACCGACAGAGCTCCGCCTTCTCCGATGCAAAAGTGTTACAAATGAAAGATCCTAGACAGCTATTTATAGGCCACCAAGTTCGCACCATAAAGGAACAAGACCTAGTTCGTACGAAGTTGAACTTCGTGCGAACTAGCCCAAACATTACATGTTCATGCGAACTTGGTCTCCAACAAACATAAATAACTTTAAAATCTAACTTTTTCAAACCTAACGCATACAGACTCGATCTAAGACTTAGACAATAGACATCGTATACTAACAGACTCCCCCTTGGATGTTGTCGTAGTCTTGATCAGTCTTCAGAATCTTCAGACTTTAAAATCTGACTTTAACGACCAAAACAAGTGCTTGTAAGGCTTCCTTCTTCGTTCTTGCTTTGGCATCGGCGTTTGATCAGTAGGAGGTGCCCATTTCATAAACTGAAATCTTATGAGTCTCGCCTCTCTCCCTTTCTCACGAATCTCTTTTAAACGTTTTTCTTCTTTCAAGAATTCTTCATGTTCAAGTTCACGCCATTTTGATTCCCACACATCCCCTAAATTAATACCATGTGCGTAGCAAACATTTATCACACCTTGGTATTGCTTCGCCAGCGTTTGTTCACGTTTATCATAACAGATTTTGTTGAAGAACAAACATTGAACATCCTCCTTTGAGCAATTTACTAGCCACATCGGGTCTAGCATCCTTATAGTTCTCCACAAACCCCATATCCTTCGTCGTTCGATCAATTTATGAGTCTCTTCTTTGGTAACATCCCAATTTTCATCAGCTCTTAAAACAATCACAGCTTCACATGTATCAGGGTCTGTTTGCCACCACAAGAAGTAAGGATGGAAATCTTGCTCAATTGGTATGAGAGGCATATTCTTCATTACTTTGGGCTTCTTCATAATCAATGTTAGGTCTTTTTCTTTCGTTACTTTGTTAATCTTCACTCGACATTTCGGAATAAATGGTTTCCAATGATTAAAACCATGCATCGCTTCAAACTTTATCACCTTCCACAAACGTTGATCAACAAACTTCATCTGGTAGCTTATATTCTTTGTCTGAACCAGTTCTTCAACATCCCAGTAAGGTAAACTCTTCAAATCATTCAAATACCTGAAGTATTGAACATCGAACTCTCTTTTGATTGCATAAACATTCAGCTCCATAATCCAACCCCAGCTTAGAATGTCTCCAAGTGATTTATCTTTGTCACGTGTAAAGAATGCCAATGGTCGTTTGAACTCTCTCTCTTTTGGCATCTCTTTAAACCAAGACTTCTTAGATTTAGCAATCTCTTCTTTTGATAAACGTTTAGGAACACTTCCATCTTTCACAACTTCGTCGATCTTTCTCTTCAGCAAGTCTAGATTGATTTCTTTCATAATCTCTTCAAAAGTTGGAAAACTATCCGTATCAGCACTAGAATACTTTTCAATCTCGTCGTCTGAAGCATCTTCAATAATAACTCGATCATAATCGTCAGCTTTAGGCACTTTCTTGTAAATGTAACTGTTTGGCTCGAATGTGCTGATATTACCTAACTCTTCCTTAAAATCAAAATCAAATGAATCAGCATCAATTTCTAACATTTTGGCCAATTCTTCCTTTGTATAATTATGCATGAATTCTCCTTCTTTGATATTATGTTCCAACATTAGCATCATCGGCTTATAACTATTAGGAACAGCTGTAACAGGATTAGCTGTGAAGATTCCTGACGCTTCAGTATTAGTTGGCCCTATCTGCTCCCCCTGAACTTGTTCATTCTCAACATTTACTTCATCATTTAGTACAGAGTCATAATCAAAATCATCATGTACTTTCACAGACTCAATAGTTAGACCAACCCCCCCCCCCTTGACCATCATTATCATCATCACCGTGATCAGAATCATCTTTGTCGTCGTTAGCAGGATTGTCATCATCAGGATTTTCATCTTCCTGGTCTTTTTCTGCTTCATTCTCTGCTTCTTGCTCTGTTTCAGCAGCAGCTTTAACAGTTTCATCAAAATTTTTAGATTCTTGATCAATAAGAGGGGTTTCTTCAGTGATAGGCTGCTCAATTGACTAGAACTTCACCAATAACTAGTACAGCATGCCTTCAACACTTTTTCCTTTTCCCTGCGTAGCCATTTCTTTCTCAGCTCACTCTTTTCATCTTGAACTCTATTCGATTGTATTCAGCATTAAATTATATACCCAGACTTTTAGTTAACACAGTTGCAGCATGCTGAATCTTTTACTATTCTAAGCCTTTTCAGCTTCAAGTTCATCAATCACTTTCTCAGTCTTCCATTATCAGAACTAAACTTTCAACCATAGCCTTCAAGTAACCACAAGCATCTTCCAGAAACTTTACTCTATTCTCCAAAATCTCTTTCTCAACTTCATTCTGTTTGATCTTATCTTCAAGAGCTTTGATTCGCCTTTCTAACTTTTCAGGCTTTGTTTCTTTAAACATATCAGCCAAGTCTTCAGAAGTGATGTTTTCAGTAACATTATCAGGAATATCACAAATGTATCTTTAAAATCTCTAACATTCTGTGGCGTTGAATGTTTAGACTTTGGCGTCGCTCTCGGAGTAGTCTTTGGAGTTACCTGCGGTGGAATTTTCTTTGGTGTAGTTGTGCTCTCTTGAACAATCACATGGTGTTTTTGAATAGACACAGTTGGAGGCCTTGAACTTCAGAAGTAAGTGGAGGTAGATCTTGCACTTGAGATGCTGTGGTGGTGTTGAACGACTTTCTTCTTGACTGATGTATCTTCATTTCGGAAGAGTTTCTCCCTTTTGTAATTGGAGGATCCAATTGTTTAATTGCCATCACCAGCTTTTGCTTTACATGTTTTGACTTTTTTTTTCTTTTTAGGCCTTTCCTCATCTAATTCATGCTCGGAAGGCTCATAAAGATCATCACCTTGTTTCTTTAATCTTTCTTGTTCTATCTCCTCCCTGAATTGACGTTGTCTTACCTCAATTAAATCTTCAGAATCGTCTTTGTCAGAGGTTGCTGAAATCACATCATCACGATTACCTTCAGCAGTTTCAATCTCAACTTCTTGACTTCCAACATTCACTGCCCCACTTGAACCAGCAACATTTTCTACATTCTCGGGTTCACTATCTGGTTTGTCTATCAACATTGTTTCAACTTTCTTTGATGCCCTTTTTACACTTCTTTCCCAGGTTCTGTCTAAATATACCACTGACTTCGTTTTTCTTTGAAATCTTCTAGGCATTTCAATTCATCCTTTTCATCACCACTGCCAGCTTTTCTCCATTTATCATCTGGTGGTGATACATAGTCAGCTTTAACGATAGAACCAAACATTGGCTTAGTACTTGGAGTCAATCCTGCCTTTGATAAGTTTTTAACTTCTTCAGAGTATCTTCATCCATATGATGTAAATAAAACATATCATTTGGATCCTTTGCAATATCTTTGAAATTCTCATCAATTAACATCTGAACGAATCGAGGATAAAGTAGAAACTTTTAATCTCCCGTATTCTATGACATGTGCTCAAACACGATGCGAGAATAGTTGAACTTCTTGTTTAAGACCAGTGCAGTCGCCATACACATCATGTAATCCTGCATATTATCTAAACCAGCTCTCCTGTGACTGAAAGCATGTATTAGTGCATGTAGAAAGAACTTGTAAGGTAAACCAAGACCACCCTTCTTGAATGATGTAGCGTTCACGTGTTCACGGTATCCCATTCTATAAAAGCATCCTTTGACCATTCTTTCATGAAAACCTGTAGGATCCGATGCACTGTCGTTGAACTCGAGAACTCTGCGAATATCTGCTTTTGTAACAGTAATTTCTTTATCTTTATTTCCATCTCGAACTACAGATGTAATAGCCTTCGTCACCGGCAAGCGCGTCATAAACTCTAACACATCGGAAAATGGTTCAAGACCAGGAAATGTCTCCTTATCCAATGTTACGTTTGTATTGTGAAACCTTGAATACTTCAACTGCATAATTTGCTGCACGTCACTAACAAACACTTACAAAATTTCACATATTATCACTTTAAAGCACAATTTTGCACGAACTGGATTACTTAGACAACACATTTTGACCAACAAATCACAACTTTGCACGAACTGATGCATTATAACAACAAATTCAAATTAATCAGGTCAACTTCGCACGAACTGAGATTTAAAGATTTTGATAAGATCATGACTTCATACTAAGTGGGACTCAGATATTTACATAAACTCATCACCTAGTTCGCACAAACTAGGTCATCGTCCCCAAAACAAAACCTGCAACTTTTTTAGATCAAACGATCAAATTGAATGTTTATACATGTTCTATCCAAGTTGTTTAAGAGTTCTATCCAAACAATTTCACCATTTAATCCCTAGATCTAACAGATTTAAATTTTTAGGTCCGAAACAACTCTTAATCGACAAATTCATGGTTTTTTTATGAAAAATCTCACCTCAGCCATTGAAATAGGTGTGCTAATCACCTAGATCAAGTCTCAATTTGGGCAAAGTAACGTTATCTTGTTTGCAAATACAACTTCGCACAAGAATGCTCTCAGACAAACACACACAAATAATGATCATTTTGGTCTGAAGTTCCTTTTTATACTCTTGATGTACTTCAGACGAAGTAAACACAACTCTTATAGAAGTACTTCGGACGAAGTTGTCTAATCAACAAAGCAATCCCTAAAGATCAAGTTCGTCTGAAGTTGTCTTATTATGTTTTTAATTTTTCAAACTTTTTAAACTTTTAAACTTTTACAATTTTAACCAGTTTTGAAAATCCACTCAGTTGACCAAGTCCAACTTAATGACCTTGGTTAACCGATTTGTCTACCGAGTCTAAGTTAATGACCTCGGTTTGACCCATTATGAACAAACACACACAAATAATGATCATTTTGGTCTGAAGTTCCTTTTTATACTCTTGATGTACTTCAGACGAAGTAAACACAACTCTTATAGAAGTACTTCGGACGAAGTTGTCTAATCAACAAAGCAATCCCTAAAGATCAAGTTCGTCTGAAGTTGTCTTATTATGTTTTTAATTTTTCAAACTTTTTAAACTTTTAAACTTTTACAATTTTAACCAGTTTTGAAAATCCACTCAGTTGACCAAGTCCAACTTAATGACCTTGGTTAACCGATTTGTCTACCGAGTCTAAGTTAATGACCTCGGTTTGACCCATTATGAACAAACACACACAAATAATGATCATTTTGGTCTGAAGTTCCTTTTTATACTCTTGATGTACTTCAGACGAAGTAAACACAACTCTTATAGAAGTACTTCGGACGAAGTTGTCTAATCAACAAAGCAATCCCTAAAGATCAAGTTCGTCTGAAGTTGTCTTATTATGTTTTTAATTTTTCAAACTTTTTAAACTTTTAAACTTTTACAATTTTAACCAGTTTTGAAAATCCACTCAGTTGACCAAGTCCAACTTAATGACCTTGGTTAACCGATTTGTCTACCGAGTCTAAGTTAATGACCTCGGTTTGACCCATTATGAACAAACACACACAAATAATGATCATTTTGGTCTGAAGTTCCTTTTTATACTCTTGATGTACTTCAGACGAAGTAAACACAACTCTTATAGAAGTACTTCGGACGAAGTTGTCTAATCAACAAAGCAATCCCTAAAGATCAAGTTCGTCTGAAGTTGTCTTATTATGTTTTTAATTTTTCAAACTTTTTAAACTTTTAAACTTTTACAATTTTAACCAGTTTTGAAAATCCACTCAGTTGACCAAGTCCAACTTAATGACCTTGGTTAACCGATTTGTCTACCGAGTCTAAGTTAATGACCTCGGTTTGACCCATTATGAACAAACACACACAAATAATGATCATTTTGGTCTGAAGTTCCTTTTTATACTCTTGATGTACTTCAGACGAAGTAAACACAACTCTTATAGAAGTACTTCGGACGAAGTTGTCTAATCAACAAAGCAATCCCTAAAGATCAAGTTCGTCTGAAGTTGTCTTATTATGTTTTTAATTTTTCAAACTTTTAAACTTTTAAACTTTTACAATTTTAACCAGTTTTGAAAATCCACTCAGTTGACCAAGTCCAACTTAATGACCTTGGTTAACCGATTTGTCTACCGAGTCTAAGTTAATGACCTCGGTTTGACCCATTATGAACAAACTCAAGTTTTTCAACATTGTAAAGTTTCAAATTAATGAACTTTTAATCGTTTTGAAACATTTTTTATTTTATAGATTAGCTCCCAACCTGTTGTCATCAGGATTCTCAGCACTTAGCACCTTTTGAAACTTCGAAGATCCGCTTTCCATCATTGGCTGTTGAAAACAAGATAGAAACAAAATCTTTTGTTATCTTTAGAAAGTTTATGCTAATACACACTGAAAATCTTTTTGGGTTTATTCTGTAATGAAATGAATCTATGTATAAACATATTTACAATCATATTTTTGTGAATTCGTGTCTAAGGATCATATCAGTTGTTTGAAACATATCACCAGTACCGTTGACCTTTTAATGACATTAAGTTTTAAACAACTTTACTTAGATTGTCGATATGTTTGTCCACTTTAAACTTCGACACATTTCTCAATTGTTCCAAGATACGTTATGTAGAATTAAGAAACTTGACTTAACTATGGTTCCCATCTCAGAATATACTCCTGTATAGAGATTCCTTAGATTTCATCTTACAGGTGAGTATGGAATCTTTTTTACTGCAATTGATTAGATCTTATGATACTTTTCAATTTGCTGCAGTTTAGGGTTTTTAAGCAAAAGCATTATAGAAATTCAAGGCCATTGCTTATGCAAAATCAGAAGAACTTGTATAATACCCCAAATATTAATCATCTATAAAGACCTCGTATCTCAGAAACAGGCAATCTCTCAAACGAACTTTCGGAGTAGTAAGTTCATATATCCGAGAGATGTTAATCCACAAATTAAGAAGATCTAAAATTTAATTTTTATCCCGGAAACAATCTACTGACAGTGTAAAGCCTATCGACACATCCACAGTAAGACTTGTTTAATCCTTTTAAACTTTACAAATCTTTACCATACTATGATAGTCCAATGATGTACTATCATTTCCTTTTTTACAAAAAAAATTCTTTTTCTCTTTTTCCTGTTTTTGTACATTTTACTTTTTTTATATGTTTTTGTATTTTCTCGTTTCATTTCTCCCCCTAAAATTAAAAAACATATTTTTGGATTTTCGTTTTTAAAGAAATCTAATCCTAAAAGGTAACAAACCAATGAGGATCATGAGAACTCGTCGTCCGATCCATATTCAACCTCCGCCTCCGCACCTATCAAAAGATTTATACCGTTAAGCCTCATTACGTATTTAAACCTTGTTAGACTAAATGGTTTTGTATAAAAATCAGCTTTTTGTTCATCGGTGTGGATTTTCTCAATTTGTACCAATCTTTTTTTGTAGCAATCACGAATGAAGTGGTAACGAATCTCGATATGTTTAGTTCGAGGGTGATAACCTGGATTTTTCGTTATGTTGATTGCTGCCTTATTGTCTACATATAATGGAGTGTCAAGAAATTGCAGTCCATAGTCTCTCATCTGCTGTTGGATCCACAAAAATTGTGAACAATAGCTAGAAGCTGAGATATACTCAGCCTCACAAGTCGAGAGAGTGACTGTGGTTTGTTTCTTGCACTGCCAAGTTACGAGTCGAGTTCCGAAGAACTGGCAACCGGCCGTCGTAGATTTTGCGTTCAATTTGTCAACACCGAAATCAGAATCAGCATATCCAGTCAGATCAAAGTTGTCATTCTTTTGATACCACAAGCCGATGCTCGGGAAACCCTTCAAGTATCTGAAAATTCGCTTCACGATCTGCATATGAGATATTCTGGGGCTAGACTAATATCGTGCACAAAGGCAGGTAGGATACATGATATTCGGGCGCGATGTCGTCAGATACATCAACGATCCTATCATCGACCTGTAGAGAGTTTCATCAACTTTGGTTCCGAGCTCATCGATGCAGATTCCATGGTTGAGTGCCAGTGGTGTTGATAACGGCTTCGTGCTATCCATCTCAAACTTTTTAAGAATATCATGAACGTACTTGGTTTAATGGATAAAGATACCATCCGATAATTGATCAACCTGCAATCCCAGAAAGAATTTCATTTCGCCCATCGAGCTCATTTTGAACTTTTTCTTCATGATACCTTCGAGTTCTATAAAGATCGTCGTTCGTTGAACCAAATATGATGTCATCCACGTAGATTTGTATGATCAGCAGATGACTTCCAACTTCTCTCGTGAATAGTGTACTATCCACTGTGCCTCTGATAAAACCATTGCCGACTAGGTGCTAAGATAATGTCTCGTACCAGGCTCTCGGGGCTTGATGCAACTCATACAAGGCTTTATCCAGGAGAAATGCCTTTTTCGTGTTTAGTGGATCGACAAACGCCGGTGGTTGGCCGACATACACTTGTTCCCTCAGTTTGCCATAGAGAAAAGCGGATTTAACATCTAGCTGGTACACTTTAAATCCTTTCCAAGACGCGAACGCCAGGAAAATGCGGATAGACTCTAATCTCGCAACTGGTGCATACACCTCAGTGTAATCAACACCTTCTTGTTGGTGAAACCCTTGACAACAAGCTGAGCTTTTTTCCATACAATAACTCCACGATCTTCTCGCTTACACTTGAAGACTCACTTAGTATCAATTGCCTTTTGATTCTTCGGAAGGTCACCAAGCTTCCATACACCAAATTTCTCGAATTGTAGTAACTCCTCTTGCAATGCAATTACCCAGTTTTCATCACCCAGTGCCTCAGGAACTGACTTTGGTTCAATTTGTGATATAAAGCAGCGATAAGAGCAAAATTCTTGAATTGGAGCCACCTTTGTGTAGAAACAACTAAGCCCTTTATTGATCTGGCTTCTTGTTCTGATTCCTGCTTGTAACTCACCAACAATATTATCAGATGCCTGGTAAGAATAGGATCTTGGCATCACTTCGTTGGAAACATCAACTGAACTTTCCAGATTAGTAATATTCAGATCTACCACCAAATCAACAGGAGGATTGCTAGAAGATGCTTCATTTCTTGAACTTGGGCTAGTAGATTGATTTAACATGCTAGTTATCTGCTCAGATTCCTCATCAGAACTGGATCTCCATCTTGATCAAAAGTCGAAGCCACATCAGAATCATGCGATGTGAAAGAATGGGTTCTGCAGTAACATTCACTGGTTCTGTGGTAGGTGTCACTAGTTCGTCTGGAACACTACTTTGACCTTCACCAGAATAAGATGTACCAACAGGTGGTTGAGTAACCACTATCGGCCTTGCAACTTGTTCTTGGTTAGCTGACTGATATAAATGATATAGAATAGCAATTTCTTCTTCAGTCGGCTCTTCTAGAAGATCGGAAGATTTCCATAAGCTGTCATACTTGAACAACCAAGCATCACCATCCTTTTATGTAGGCATTGCGTATCTGTGGCAGTCGACATGCTGTGCGAGAATCACTTTATTCATGCTAGGAAGATTTGCATAACCGACAAAGAAACCCATAATTGAATGTCCGTGATCAGGCGGTTCTAGACGGAAGTTAGTGGATAAATGTATATAACAGGTTCGATAGAATGTTATTAAGAATGGAGTAGAAACAGAATGCAGCGGAAGTCTTCATTCATACCGAAAGAGTATACATCTTTAAGTCCAGCTGCCGGAGTTCCTGGAGAGAATCTGACAGCACCTCCCCGTAGGGATGCCAAAAACTCAAATGACAAAATGAACAACACACCTATATATAGGGAAATAAGTTCGCTGGTGAGGAGGGAAGTTCGGGCGAACTTGACTTCACAATCACATCACAAGCGAACTTGACCCTTTTACACAGTAATCCCCGTATTTCAGCCGTGTGTTCGATTCTAACCTATCAATATTCAACACACGCTCAATCTAGCCTATTCGACAAGTGACAAACACAATAGTGCATCAACAGATTCCCCCTTGTTCGATACTGTCGAAGCTTGATCTTGAACTTCAAAACTTTGAGCCGTATTTGAATATTCTGCAACTTCAATCAAGGTGTCTGTCGATGTCGCCAAAACGCGTCAACATATTCCCCCTTAATTGATGATCCAGGTTTGCATTAACAACTTTCAATACCGCTGAAATCTCCAGTTCAGATCTTTGATTGCGTGGTTTCCGACTCCTCTGATTTACTTGCCTGACAAATTTTCTCGAATAACCATCAACTCAAAGCTAATCAATGCACTTCCATTTCGACGATTACCGCATCCGAGTTCAGTTTTTGAATAAGCGTTGAGCATCGAGAGTTTATTCAGCACACTCGTAAAGTATCAAAAACTCAACCGACAATTGATAGAAACTTCGAATCACTACATCGGAACACTTCAAATCAACGAATATCCTCGAAAATCGGAAATCCCGATTTCCGTAATCTCAGTTAAGCACCCTTCAGAAAGATTTGATTAGCAAAAAAGTAATCTGCTCAATCAACAAATCTTCATCGAAAACAGATAATCTGGTAATGCATCGAATCTGAGAAACATACGTCCGTGACCAAAATCTCATTCTTCTTCTTCAGTCACAAAGCCAGATATATAGCTATATCCGGTAGACCAGGGCCACTTAATCACCAAACATCATCATCCAACGGCGGTTAGTCCAAAGAGAAGAATGATTCATCTGCTTGAAGAATAAAAATAATGGACACCAAAGGTTATCATCAGATTTCCTTGGTAATTTTGAAATCATCCGTCTGCGGAGCTAGTCATTAATTCCTAAGATCATCACTGAACGTTTTGAACATCCTCAGTTCCTCACTGGTATTAACAATTGCTAAACCAGCTAACTGTTCCTTCACTGGAGATTAGGACTCTAACCCTTAAGCATCACTCTGTATCATGAACTGAAAACTCTGAACTTCCTGTGATCACAGAATCCCAAATGTATCATGAAGGTCCGTGATCAGGCGGTTCTAGACGGAAGTTAGTGGATAAACGTATATAACAGGTTCGGTGGAATGTTATTAAGAATGGAGTAGAAACAGAATGCAGCGGAAGTCTTCATTCATACCGAAAGAGTATACATCTTTAAGTCCAGCTGCTAGAGTTCCTGGAGAGAATCTGACAGCACCTCCCCGTAGGGATGCCAAAAACTCAAATGACAAAGTGAACAACATACCTATATATAGGGAGACAAGTTCGCTGGTGAGGAGGGAAGTTCGGCCGAACTTGACTTCACAAGCACATCACAAGCGAACTTGACCCTTTTACATAGTAATCTGTGTATTTCAGCGTGTGTGTTCGATTCAAACCTATACAATATTCAACACACGCTCAATCTAGCCTATTCGACAAGTGACAAACACAATAGTGCATCAACAGATTCCCCCTTGTTCGATACTGTCGAAGCTTGATCTGGAACTTCAAAACTTTGAGCCGTGTTTGAATATTCTGCAACTTTAATCAAGGTGTCTGTCGATTTCGCCGAAACGCATCAACATATTCCCCCTTAATCGATGATCCAAGTTTGCATTAACAACTTTCAATACCGCTGAAATCTCTAGTTCAGATCTTTGATTGCGTGGTTTCCGACTCCTCTGATTTACTTGCCTGACAAATTTTCTCGAATAACCATCAACTCAAAGCTAATCAATGCAACAGCTTCTCCATTTCGACGATAACCGCATCCGAGTTCAGTTTTTGAATAAGCGTTGAGCATCCAGAGTTTATTCCGCACACTCGTAAAGTATCAAAAACTCAACCGGCAATTGATAGAAACTTCGAATCACCGCATCGGAACACTTCAAATCAACGAATATCCTTGAAAATCGGAAATCCTGATTTCCGTAATCTCAATTAAGCACCCTTAAGAAAGATTTGATTAGCAAAACAGTAATCTGCTCAATCAACAAATCTTCATCGAAAATAGATAATCTGGTAATGCATCGAATCTGAGAAACATACGTCCGTGACCAAAATCTCATTCTTCTTCTTCAGTCACAAAGCCAGATATATAGCTATCTCCGGTAGACCAGCGCCACTTAATCACCAAACATCATCATCCAACGGCGGTTAGTCCAAAGAGAAGAATGATTCATCTGCTAGAATACTAAAAATAATGGCCACCAAAGGTTATCATCAGATTTCCTTGGTAATTTTGAAATCATCCGTCTGCGGAGCTAGTCATTAATTCCTAAGATCATCACCGAACGTTTTGAACGTCGTCAGTTCCTCACTGGTACTAACAACTGCGAATCCAGCTAACTGTTCCTTCACCGGAGATCAGGACTCTAACCCTTAAGCATCACTCTGTATCATGAACTGAAAAATCTGAACTTCTTGTGATCACAGAATCCCAAATGTATCATGAAGGTCCGTGATCAGGGGGTTCTAGACGGAAGTTAGTGGATAAACGTATATAACAGGTTCGGTAGAATGTTATTAAGAATGGAGTAGAAATAGAATGTAGCGGAAGTCTTCATTCATACCGAAAGAGTATACATCTTTAAGTCCAGCAGCCGGAGTTCCTGGAGAGAATCCGACAGCACCTCCCCGTAGGGATGCCAAAAACTCAAATGACAAAATGAACAACACACCTATATATAGGGAGACAAGTTCGCTGGTGAGGAGGGAAGTTCGGCCGAACTTGACTTCACAAGCACATCACAAGCGAACTTGACCCTTTTACATAGTAATCTCCGTATTTCGGCCGTGTGTTCAATTCTAACCTATACAATATTCAACACACGCTCAATCTAGCATATTCAACAAGTGATAAACACAATAGTGCATCAACAGATTCCCCCTTGTTCGATATTGTTGAAGCTTGATCTTGAACTTCAAAACTTTGAGCCGTGTTTGAATATTCTGCAACTTCAATCAAGGTGTCTGCCGATGTCGCCAATACGCGTCAACATATTCCCCCTTAATTGATGATCCAGGTTTGCATTAACAACTTTCAATACCGCTGAAATCTCCAGTTCAGATCTTTGATTGCGTGGTTTCTGACTCCTCTGATTTACTTGCCTGGCAAATTTTCTCGAATAACCATCAACTCAAAGCTAATCAATGCAACAGCTTCTCCATTTTGACGATATCCGCATCCGAGTTCAGTTTTTGAATAAGCGTTGAGCATCGAGAGTTCTTCCGCATCGGAACACTTCAAATCAACGAATATCCTCGAAAATCAGAAATCCCGATTTCCGTAATCTCAGTTAAGCACCCTTCAGAAAGATTTGATTAGCAAAACATTAATCTGCTCAATTAACAAATCTTCATCAAAAACAGATAATCTGGTAATGCATCGAATCTGAGAAACATACGTCCGTGACCAAAATCTCATTCTTCTTCTTCAGTCACAAAGCCAGATATATAGCTATCTCCGGTAGACCAGCGCCACTTAATCACCAAACATCATCATCCAACGGCGGTTAGTCCAAAGAGAAGAATGATTCATCTGCTTTGAAGACTAAAAATAATGGCCACCAAAGGTTATCATAAGATTTCCTTGGTAATTTTGAAATCATCCGTCTGCGGAGCTAGTCATTAATTCCTAAGATCATCACCGAACGTTTTGAACGTCCTCAGTTCCTCACTGGTACTAACAACTCCTAATCCAGCTAACTGTTCCTTCACCGGAGATCAGGACTCTAACCCTTAAGCATCACTCTGTATCATGAACTGAAAACTCTGAACTTCCTGTGATCACACAATCCCAAATGTATCATGAAGGTCCGTGATCAGGCGGTTCTAGACGGAAGTTAGTGGATAAACATATATAACAGTTTCGATAGAATGTTATTAAGAATGGAGTAGAAACAGAATGCAGCGGAAGTCTTCATTCATACCGAAAGAGTATACATCTTTAAGTCCAGCTACCGGAGTTCCTGGAGAGATCCGACAGCACCTCCCCGTAGGGATGCCAAAAACTCAAATGACAAAATGAACAACACACCTATACATAGGGAGACAAGTTCGCTGGTGAGGAGGGAAGTTCGGGCGAACTTGACTATTCACAAGCCCAAAGCATCACAAGCGAACTTGACCCTTTTACACAGTAATCTCCGTATTTCAGCCGTGTGTTCGAATCTAACCTATACAATATTCAACACACGCTCAATCTAGCCTATTCGACAAGTGACAAACACAATAGTGCATCAACAGATTCCCCCTTGTTCTATACTGTCGAAGCTTAATCTTGAACTTCAAAACTTTGAGCCGTGTTTGAATATTCTGCAACTTCAATCAAGGTGTCTGCCGATGTCGCTGAAACGCGTCAACATATTCCCCCTTAATTGATGATCCAGGTTTGCATTAACAACTTTCAATACCGCTGAAATCTCCAGTTCAGATCTTTGATTGCGTGGTTTCCGACTCCTCTGATTTACTTGCCTGACAAATTTTCTCGAATAACCATCAACTCAAAGCTAATCAATGCAACAGCTTCTCCATTTCGACGATAACCGCATCCGAGTTCAGTTTTTGAATAAACGTTGAGCATCGAGAGTTTATTCTGCACACTCGTAAAGTATCAAAAACTCAAACTGCAATTGATAGAAACTTCGAATCACTGCATCGGAACACTTCAAATCAACGAATATCCTTGAAAATCGGAAGTCCCGATTTCCGTAATCTCAGTTAAGCACCCACCCTTCAGAAAATTTGATTAGCAAAACAGTAATCTGCTCAATCAACAAATCTTCATCAAAACAGAAAATCTGGTAATGCATCGAATCTGAGAAACATACGTCCGTGACCAAAATCTCATTCTTCTTCTTCAGTCACAAAGCCAGATATATAGCTATCTCCGGTAGACCAGCGCCACTTAATCACCAAACATCATCATCCAACGGCGGTTAGTCCAAAGAGAAGAATGATTCATCTGCTTGAAGACTAAAAATAATGGCCACCAAAGGTTATCATCAGATTTCCTTGGTAATTTTGAAATCATCCGAATGCGGAGCTAGTCATTAATTCCTAAGATCATCACTGAACGTTTTAAACGTCCTCAGTTCCCCACTGGTACTAACAACTGCTAATCCAGCTAACTGTTCCTTCACCTGAGATCAGGACTCAAACCCTTAAGCATCACTCTGTATCATGAACTGAAAACTCTGAACTTTCTGTGATCACACAATCCCAAATGTATCATGAAGGTCCGTGATTAGGCGGTTCTAGACGAAAGTTAGTGGATAAACGTATATAACAGTTTCGATAGAATGTTATTAAGAATGGAGTAGAAACAGAATGCAGTGGAAGTCTTCATTCATACCGAAAGAGTATACATCTTTAAGTCCAGCTGCCGGAGTTCCTGGAGAGATCCGACAGCACCTCCCCGTAGGGATGCCAAAAACTCAAATGACAAAATGAACAACACACCTATATATAGGGAGACAAGTTCGCTGGTGAGGAGGAAAGTTCGGGCGAACTTGACTATGTCAAGTTCGGCCGAACTTGACTTCACAAGCACATCACAAGCGAACTTGACCCTTTTACACAGTAATCTCCATATTTCAGCCTGTGTTCGAATCTAACCTATACAATATTCAACACACACTCAATCTAGCCTATTCGACAAGTGACAAACACAATAGTGCATCAACAGATTCCCCCTTGTTCGATACTGTCGAAGCTTGATCTTGAACTTCAAAACTTTGAGCCGTGTTTGAATATTCTACAACTTCAATCAAGGTGTCTGCCGATGTCGCTGAAATGCATCAACATATTCCCCCTTAATTGATGAATATTCTGCAACCTAATCCTTGCCCTGATGCGTCGCAATAGACCACAAAATCATCACAACCTTCAGGAAGAGTGAGGATTGGTGCATCACAAAGTTTTTGTTTAAGGGTTTGGAAGGCTTCTTCTTGCTTGGGTCCCCATATGAAAGGTTTTCCCTTATGAGTTAAAGCCGTGAGTGGTACAGCAATGCGAGAGAAGTTTGAAATGAAACGACGATAATAGCCAGCTATACCAAGAAAAGATCTTACTTCAGTTGGTGTACGTGGAGCTTGCCATTCTTGTACAGCTTTGATCTTTGAGGGGTCGACATGTATTCCCTTGTCATTGACTACATGTCCGAGGAATTACACCTCTTTTAACCAGAATTCGCATTTGGAGAATTTGGCGTAAAGCTTTTCATTCTCTAGAAGTGTAAGGATAAGCCGAAGATGTCGCTCATGATCAGACTTAGACTTTGAATAAATAAGAATGTCGTCGATGAAGACTATAACAAATCGATCAAGATAAGGTTTGCAGACTCTGTTCATTAGATCCATGAAGACAGCTGGTGCGTTGGTTAAACCAAATGGCATGACCATGAATTCATAATGGCCATAACGAGTTCGAAATGCGGTCTTTGGGACGTCTTCTTCATGTACTCTAAGTTGATGATAGCCAGATCGAAGGTTGATTTTTGAAAAGCAGTTGCCACCTTGAAGTTGGTCAAGAAGATCATCAACGCGAGGTAAAGGATAGCGATTCTTGATTGTTAACTTGTTGAGCTCTCTGTAGTCGATGCACATACGAAACGATCCATCTTTCTTCTTTACGAAAAGAACAGGTGCACCCCAAGGCGATGAACTAGGACGTATGAATCCCTTGTCAGTCAACTCTTGTAATTGACTGGCTAGCTCTTGCATTTCAGAGGGGGCTAACCTATAAGGAGACTTTGCAACTGGTGTAGCACCAGGTATAAGATCAATACGGAATTCGACTTCTCTAACTGGAGGAAGTCCTGAAATGTCGTCAGGAAAAACTTGTGGAAAGTCTTTTACTACAGGAATATCTTCAAGTTTCTTCTCCATGGTTCCCTTTTTGATGATATGAGCTAAAAACGCGACATAATTCTTGCGAAGATATTTTTGAGCTTGAAGACAAGACATTAAGCTGAGTCCTTTCGACGAGGTTTCTCCAAGGATTCGAAGAGTCTGACCGTTTGAAAGAGGAATACGTATAAATTTTCACGACATACAACTTCTGCCTGATGTTGACTGAGCCAGTCCATACCAATTATGATATCAAAACTTCCCAGCTTCATAGGAATAAGGTCGACTGAGAATTCGTGGTCGTTTAGGGTGAGTGTACAGTTGCGTGTAATAGAGTTTAATGAAACTGGTTTCCGTTAGCAACTTCTACCGTTATGGATTCCGTGAGCTTATCCCGATTTTTGTTTAAGATAGGTTCAAATTCTAAAGACACAAAACTTCTATCCGCACCAGTATCAAATAACATAGATGCATATCTACCATTTATAAGGAACGTACCGTTTACCACATTCCCGTCAGCTCTAGCCTGATTAGCGTTAATATTGAAAGCTTTTCCTCTTGCAGGTGGAGGAGCTTGGTTCGCTTGATTCACCGGGTTGGCTTGGGCCTGAGCATGAATAATGTTTACCAACCTTGGACAAGTGTTTCTGAAATGGCTTGGGTCTCCGCAATTGTAGCAAGCCCGCATTGGTTGACCCATAGGATAATTGGGTTGGTAATATGTTTGGGCTAAATGTTGGGTGGGTGGAAATAGTAGGGGTTGTTGGGCTTGACCCATTATTTGTTGGTGGGTTCGGGTTGAAGGCTGGTGGCGGTTCGTTCCTTGGGGCATGTGGCAGGTTTGAACCGTATGACCCGCGCGACCACAGCCGGTGAATGCTGGCAAGGATAATCAGGAGAATGGTGATATTGGCAACGGTTGCATTTTGGTAACGGGCCAGTGTAAGGTCTTCTGTATGGTGCGGGTGAAGGAGCGACTTGGGTAATGGGTGCAGCAGGAATTGGGAGGTTGGTTTGTGTAACGGTGAAGTTTCTGGTGTTGCGCTTCCTCTTGTTAGCAAACTTAGAGGAAGAGATGGGATGGTTTGAAGGTTGACCCTCAACAGTGGCTTTCTTTTTCTCTTCTTTGAACTTCCCGTTACGAATTTGATTCTCGGTCAGTTCAGTTGCTAGCTCCATAGCAGCTTCAAGTGTTACCGGTGAAGTGCTGAGGACTGAATCTTGAATTTTCGAGGGAAGTCCTCGAATATAATGCTCGATCAGACGATAAGTTGGGGTGAACAAATTTGGAACCATTTGGTTCAGCTCCAAGAACCTCTTGTTATAGATGGTATGATCACCCTTCTTTTGCTTTAAAGAATGAAATTCGTCCTCCAACTTTTTAATTTCACTCCTAGGACAGAAACGCCTAGTCATGATTTCCCTTAACTCCTCCCAAGTTAAGGCCATTGCATCTTCAGTTCCCCTCTTCCCTTTCTCAGTATTCCACCAAGTGAGAGCTACCCCAAATAGTCTACCGGTGGAGTATCAAACCTTGCGATCCTCAGGACAATCGCAATTGAGGAAGGTGTTTTCCATTTCCTCGAACCAGTGGAGGAGAGCAGTGACACCTTCGGTCCCCTCAAATTTAGGAGGATCACAAGATTTGAAATGTTTGTATGAGCACTTGATGGTAGGAGGGTTGTCGATGTTCTGGCCATGTTGTTAGGGAGGGTTAGTAGGATTTGTTGCGAGGGCTTGTTGTACTTGGACCACAATGTCGGGCAGTATCGTGGCCATTTGTTTCGTGATTTGTGTGGCCAAGCGTTCCTGAGACCTTCCTGATCTTTTACCCCTTCGTTGCTGTCTGGACGACATCTACAGGAACATACATGAGAAGATTGTGAGTTTATGGTGTCTTTTTAGGTGTCATGTGTCTTTAAGAAAATGAAAATAACATAAATATCAATAATGCAACTACATCCATAGGATGTCTTGGGTTTGCTCATGTTGGGCCTCAAATGTCCCCCATACCTTCACCTATATAGTCATGTGGGCCCCCATGGCTATTGGCTTGGTAGGATTCACATTAGTATTGGCGATTTAACACTCGCATCACCCGAATGCAAACCACAAAATATGTTTACGAGATGTATGGTCGGAATGTGTCCAGGTGTAGACACAATGACAACTCAAAGTGGGGTTAGCTCACACGACCTTTGGTATAGCATGCTTTGGCCTAATAGGTACTTCGTACTCTCATCGTTAGTCCCCAGGTAGGCAAACTGGTCCTTTATTTGGATTTATACGAATGCCAGCCTAGACAGGACGTCCCGACTACTGGTACTGGTACCCTTCCAGTTACTACATGCCCGTCATGAGAACTCACTTTGATGAGATTTGAAAACACAAAAATCATTGTAAAAACAATCATGATGTGGTGTGTGCTTTCATGGATGTGATATGTTATGAGTATATGATTCATGATAGGCATTATATGGTAATACATACTTATGATCATGCTTGCATAATATTGAATGTAACATTTAACATAAAACATATAAACATCATGAAATTTGGCATGTAACACACAAAGATCTTATAAGTTTCTAATCAACTATAGTATAGGCTCTAAAGGTCTAATAACCTATCCTATATCCCTATAGTCATGGCTCTGATACCAATCTGTCACACCCCGACCCGCAGCGGAATAAGAGTCGGGGCAAAATTGGGTTATCACCAAAGCTCATGATATTTACTAATATGTTTCATATTATTAAAGTCAAAATTACATTTCCAAATATCCAAACATGTCCATACAATACAAAGAAAATAAACCAAACATAACAATCCCAAACTCTAAATCATTTTAATCTTCTAGTCCAATCCTATGTGTTTCTGACTGCAGCTGGCTCACCTGTATCATGTGTAAAAATGGGGGTTTTTGGGTCAGCATAAGTTGGCGAGTGAACCTTGTTAGATAAACATTTATTATTGATTTACTTGTTAGTTTATCAATGAAAAATTGTGCATAATCATAAATGAGCAAATGTAAATAATCAAGCAGTGGCAAATAGCAATCACAACTATAACATACAATAACATATGATAGCATACATTAACATACCAACAACATACGATAAATAACATAAATGAAACTGTGCGATCAAGGCTCAATCAAACGGAGCCAATCGTATTGCATGTACTGAAAATGAAAATGTCTGTGCGATCAAGGCTCAATCAAACGGAGCCGATCGTATGTGAGCACGCCAGGTTCACGCTCATAATGAAATGGGGAACATGCTCAACGCTCATAACGGCGGCCTATGAAATTGCATGTACTGAAAATAATAAATTGCATCTAACGATAACCACACAACAGTTGAAACAAACTGAATACACATGTTCATGATATGATGTATGCACAATGATTTAAATATAATATTTAGCATGACACATGATACACCCCAAAACGTGATTAAAACGGGGAATTTGTAAGATTCACTCACATTGGGTGCGTTTGAATGGAGATGATGAGATGCGCACGAGTCGGGAGAGTTGAACAACGAGAATTACTAACCTAAATAATAACGGAAAAAAATATGGTAAATGAGTGGATTTTATTAAGGATTTTAATGGAATTTTTAGATATATTTTTGTGAGTTTAAGGCTATTTTCTATCTTTAAAAACGTTATTTTAAGTATTTTTAATTGATTTTTAATTTAAATTAAATAAATAAAAATATAAAAAATTGTTTATTTTGCGTTGACCGTTGACCGTTGACTTGTTGACCTGTTGACCGGTTCGGTCAGGGTGCAAGGATGCGCTGGGTGAGATTCGAACCCGAGACCTCCTGTACGCGTGCACGCAGCTCTACCAACTGAGCTACGTGTCTAACCCGAAATAATCTTGTTTTTAATTATATTTATATACTAATTCGATTTAACCAAAATTCTTTTAATTTTCAAAAACATTTTAATTCAACAAACCGGTGCCAGTAACAGGTTTCGAACGCGTGACGTGCGACTTAGTGTTGCACACAGTCCACCGCTGGACTGTGTGTCTAACCTGGTTATTATCTCGGTTTTTATTATACTTAACAACTAACGGAGTTAACCCGGTTTAGTTTTAAACAAAAAGGCATTTTATTACATAAGGAGTGCGTGTATCAGGGATCGAACTCGTGACGTGCATGTATATTTTGCACACAGTCCACCGCTGGACTGTGTGTCTAACCCGTTCATATTACTGATTTTAAATAAACTTATAACTTAACTAACTTCGTCTTCTTCATTCAAATTTCAGTCGACTGAATCACTAATCCGTTTCTTGTTTTTACGATTAACAAACATTCTTAAGGCTAAAATGAAATGGCAGAGACGGTGTTGGAAGTAACATACCGTAGGAATGATATATCACAGAATTTCCGGCAATGCGTCGGCTCTGTTTTTGTGCACCTCAACTGGACCAAACAATTAATCATTTTGATTAGCCAATCGTGGAATTGAAGTGATAAACAAACGTTAACAGTGTGATTGAAGGTCCTTACCGTTTCACAGACGGAAATAAAAGTTTCCAGGAAATTTCCGGGGAACTGGAATTATCCAATAACGGTGCCTGAATTCGATCTCAAGTGGATGGTTTGAGTTAGAAACAGCTTAACAACTGTTATATTACGATGGTATTGAAGAACTTACCGATTTGAGGACAAATACGGTTTTCCGGCGAACCTTACAGAAATTTCCGACGAGTTGATTTAAACGTTCTGATGGACTGAAAATGTGACGAAAGTGAAATGGAATGTTGGTATGATGTTTCTGAGTCGCGAGAAGGGTTTTGATTGGAGTAATCTGGACTTGATTATTTTTCGGTTATAAAAACCGATAATGATGAAAATTGATGTTCAATCAATTCCGACTTGATTAAAATCGTCGGTGCATCGGTTATAAACCTGAATGTGCGAGTAATCAAACGATTTGACGATTGAATTGCCGATTTCCGTTTCTCAGTTGGCGCAACCGGTTTAACCGAGTTTGTGTATAAAAGTTATTTGATTCCTAGAGATGACAGAAAACAACAAGTGGCGGAGTGGTGATGTGTGTGTGTGTCTTAAGTCGTTGAAATTGTGAACCGGCTGACCCGGGTTCGAGTCCCGGCAGCAACTTTTTATTTTTATTTATTTTGTTTTCACTTTTTATCAAATATAATTTTTATAGTTTAGTTTGTTTATTAATTATGTATCATTAAAAATCAAAATAACCATAAATATACAACGTGACATTTATAACTTGATATTCGATTACAAAACGGAGCGGGTTTTGGAAACCCATTTTTGACAAATGTTACAAGAAAGGTTTGATTAGCAAAACGGTAATATGCTCAATCAACAAATCTTCATTGAAAACAGATAATCTGGTAATGCATCGAATCTGAGAAACATACGTCCGTGACCAAAATCTCATTCTTCTTCTTCAGTCACAAAGCCAGATATATAGCTATCTCCGGTAGACCAGCGCCACTTAATCACCAAACATCATCATCCAACGGCGGTTAGTCCAAAGAGAAGAATGATTCATCTGCTTGAAGACTAAAATAATGGCCACCAAAGGTTATCATCAGATTTCCTTGGTAATTTTGAAGTCATCCGTCTGCGGAGCTAGTCATTAATTCCTAAGATCATCTCTGAACGTTTTGAACGTCCTCAGTTCCTCACTAGTACTAACAACTGCTAATCCAGCTAACTGTTCCTTCACCGGAGATCAGGACTCTAACCCTTAAGCATCACTCTATATCATGAACTGAAAACTCTGAACTTCCTATGATCACAGAATCCCAAATGTATCATGAAGGTCCGTGATCAGGCGGTTCTAGAAGGAAGTTAGTGGATAAACGTATATAACAGTTTTGATATTAAGAATGGAGTAGAAACAGAATGCAGTGGAAGTCTTCATTCATACCGAAAGAGTATACATCTTTAAGTCCAGCTGCCGGAGTTCCTGGAGAGAATTCGACAGCACCTCCCCGTAGGGATGCCAAAAACTCAAATGACAAAATGAACAACACACCTATATATAGGGAGCCAAGTTCGCTGGTGAGGAGGGAAGTTCGGGCGAACTTGACTATGTCAAGTTCGACCGAACTTGACTTCACAAGCGAACTTGACCCTTTTACACAGTAATCTTCGTATTTCAGCCGTGTATTCGATTCTAACCTATACAATATTCAACAAACGCTCAATCTAGCCTATTCGACAAGTGACAAACACAATAGTGCATCAACAGATTCCCCCTTGTTCAATACTGTTGAAGCTTGATCTTGAACTTCAAAACTTTGAGCCGTGTTTGAATATTCTGCAACTTCAATCAAGGTGTCGGCCGATGTCTCCGAAACGCGTCAACATATTCCCCCTTAATTGATGATCCAGGTTTGCATTAACAACTTTCAATACCGCTGAAATCTCCAGTTCAGATCTTTGATTGCGTGGTTTCCGACTCCTCTGATTTACTTTCCTGACAAATTTTCTCGAATAACCATCAACTCAAAGCTAATCAATGCAACAGCTTCTCCATTTCGACGATAACCGCATCCGAGTTCAGTTTTTGAATAAGCGTTGAGCATCGAGAGTTTATTCTGCACACTCGTAAAGTATCAAAAACTCAACCGGCAAATGATAGAAACTTCGAATCACCACATCGGAACACTTCAAATCAACGAATATCCTCGAAAATCAGAAATCCCGATTTCCGTAATCTCAGTTAAGCACCCTTCAGAAAGATTTGATTAGCAAAAAGTACTCTGCTCAATCAACAAATCTTCATTGAAAACAGATAATCTGGTAATGCATCGAATCTGAGAAACATAGTACGTGACCAAAATCTCATTCTTCTTCTTCAGTCACAAAGCCAGATATATAGCTATCTCCAGTAGACCATCGCCACTTAATCACCAAACGTCATCATCCAACGGCGGTTAGTCCAAAGAGAAGAATGATTCATCTGCTTGAAGACTAAAAATAATGGCCACCAAAGGTTATCATCAGATTTCCTTGGTAATTTTAAAATCATCCGTCTGCGAAGCTAGTCATTAATTCCTAAGATCATCACCGAACGTTTTGAACGTCCTCAGTTCCTCACTGGTACTAACAACTGCTAATCCAGCTAAATGTTCCTTCACCAGAGATCAGGACTCTAACCCTTAAGCATCACTCTGTATCATGAACTGAAAACTCTGAACTTCCTGTGATCACAGAATTCCAAATGTATCATGAAGGTCCGTGATCAGGCGGTTCTAGATGGAAATTAGTGGATAAACGTATATAACAGTTTCGATAGAATGTTATTAAGAATGGAGTAGAAACAGAATGCAGCGGAAGTCTTCATTCATACCGAAAGAGTATACATCTTTAAGTCCAGCTGCCGGAGTTCCTGGAGAGAATCCAACAGCACCTCCCGTAGGGATGCCAAAAACTCAAATGACAAAATGAACAACACACCTATATATAGGGAGACAAGTTCGCTAGTGAGGAGGGAAGTTCGGGCGAACTTGACTATGTCAAGTTCGGCCGAACTTGACTTCACAAGCACATCACAAGCGAACTTGACCCTTTTACACAGTAATCTCCGTATTTCGGTCGTGTGTTCGATTCTAACCTATACAATATTCAACACACGCTCAATCTAGCCTATTCAACAAATGACGAACACAATAGTGCATCAACACTAATGATTTTGCACCGAATTTCCGATCAGGAGCAATGACTGTGCAAGGAGATCCAAATGGTTCTAGATACTCCAAACTAGGTTTCCTATGGTTTAGCAGTTCGAAACATGTTTTCTTGGTCGGTTAAATAGTTAAGACTCTGTTCAACGTATAACAAGCTGATGCAACAGCTTTACTCCAGAAACTAACAGGAAGTTTATAATCAGCAAGCATGGTCCTTGTTGCTTCAATGAGCGTTCGGTTCTTCCTCTCAGCTACTCTGTTTTGTTGTGGAGTATAAGGAGCACTGAATTCATGAAGACTTCCTTCTCGTTGCAAAACTCAATCATGTGGTTATTCTTGAATTTCGTACCATTGTCACTTCGAATCCTTCTGATTGGTAAGTGATACAGATTCTCAAGCTATCTAAAAAGTATCATCAGATTTTGAGATGTCTCGTCTTTTATTTCCTGAAAGAAAACCCATGAAAATCTCGAGTAGTCGTCTTTAACAACTAGACAATATAGATCTCCTGAAATGCTTTTGACATTCATCGTTCCAAAGAGATCCATATGCAATCGTTCTAGTGGAAGCTTTATGGAGTTCAAAAGATTTTTCGGATGAGACTTTTTTATCTGCTTTCCTTTCTTGCAGCATAAGCAATTGTCGTTCATATGAAAGCTCTTTAGATTAACTCCTTCCACCAAATTGTTGTGAACCAGGAAATTCATCTTTCTTAAGTGAATGTGAGCCATCTTTCTATGCCATAAAATCGACTCTTTTTTGTGGCCTTTGTGACAAAGCATTGTGCTGACTTTGATGTAGTTGTTGCAATTCCCATATCAAGTACGTACAAATCATTCTCTCGTGGGGCGCACATAAGAATCCATTCCTCTGGAATCTTGAAACCTAGCTTCAATATCATTCATTCCTTGTCGTTGAAATGAGTAGTAAACTTCTTGTCACAAATCTGGGAGATACTCAGAAGATTATTCTCCAATTCAGCAATGTAGTTAACCTTATCGAAAGATACCATACCATTAGATAATTTTCCTTCACCAATGATTCTTCAACCTTGATTTCCAGCAAATCCAACGTAGCCTCCATTGATAGCTTTGATGTCATATAATAAGGCTCGCATCCCCGTCATGTGCCGAGAAGCTCCACTGTCTGTAATCCACTTTGATAAGATAGACCTTGGAAGCCTTTGCGCACATAAAAGTGATTACTTAAAAAGGGAAACCCAAGCCTTGTCGGTCTCAGGTGGATTTGGAATATCAAAGGTTAGAATTTTCAAATCTTTCTTAGGAACCCACTGATCAGTCTTCGTTTGGTTAGTCTTTGGTTTTGACTGATCCAGCTGGTTTAACAGTTTCAGATGATGATGAACTCTTCTTTGGAATCCAGGATTGAGATTTCATTCTTGCCTTTTTAACATAAAACTTTGAATCTTTTTGTTCATTTAATTTCAAAGATTCTCCTTTCTTAAAGTTCGAAAACTTTACAGTTTGAGGTTTCTCTTCAATTTTAGATTCATTGTTTCTTTTCAAGATCTTTGTTGGAACAATCTCTGGCTTCTTTAGCTTTTCATCGTCTGAACTCTTCTTGCTTTGATGAACAGACTTTGATTTCGGACATTTTCTTGCAATATGACCTACTTCATTGCATTTGAAACATGTTCGTGTATCAACAGATTTTTCACTAGTAGATTTTACTCCACTTGTGGATTCAGTCTGTTCTCGAAGCTCTTTTTCTTTTTTAAACTCATATTCGTTTGTTTCCCAATAAATCTTTTTCACGAACAGTGTCAGTCCCAAACACAAACTTCATATTTTTCTTTTTATATTCGTGTTGTGGTGACTTTATCTTCTCGTTTTCTTTAGTTTCAAAACCCATACCCACTCTCCTGTTTTCAAGAAAGTCCCCATCGTTTCTTCGGTAATTGTTAAACACTTTCTTGGATTTTGAATAATATTTCTTCTCATTTTTATCCAGATCTTCTGATATAACTTCAACAATTTTGAATAGTTTGTCAATGTGATCTTCTTTCACATTCTGAATCGGAAAACATTCATCAAAGTATAGTCTATCAGAATCCTTAACCTTGTTTAGTACAATATTTGGATCATCACCAAGGCTATTCTCCAAGAGAGTACCATCTTCATTTTCAGATTGTGAACTTTCTGAACTATTCAAACTCGAATTGGCGCTTTCAAAGCTGTCATCATCAGAATCACTTGTCAACACATTCTCAACCATGTTATTAACGAGTACTTAACTGTCATCATTAGATTTTGTGTAGATTATATCAATGTTCTCAGGCAGCTCATCTTTCATTTCAGTTTTAAGTTTTAAATTGAGCGCCTTCTCCATTCCTTCTACTTTCTTTCGACAGTAGCTTTCACACAATGGAGGTGGAATATTTCTATAATTTGCACTTTTCTTACCTTTTGTCTTTTTATCATCTTCTTCTGACGTAATTGTTGGAAGAATATGATCGATGATGTAAGCATACGTTGTTTAACTGAGCAACAACTGATTTACTCTTTCAGTTTCAATTTTTATTTCTTGCGGTTCATGTTTGAGTTCAGCGATATTGTTAATATAAATGTTAATAGCACCTTGTTTATCCAACAATGTTGCCTTTAACATTCTGATCGTTTTAGCTTGTTCCAAATTTGCTTGCTCAACCATGCTGTAAGTGCCTTTCATTTTATCATAAGCTTCTTTCATTGTTCGATAATCAAATTTGAAATGATCATTATGCGTGTTTAGTTCACTTATGATAACTGTCTCTTCAGCAAATTGTTCACATGGTTTAGTACACTTTGTGCAAGGTTTTTCAACCTCCACAACTTGCACTTTAATCACCTCTTTCTCGATTACCTTTACCTCAACCTCATAACCTACCTCTCTTAGATTAGCCATCATAGCTTTATCTGCAATCTTGGTAAGATTCTTCTCATTCATGTCTTGTGTCACATCGATAATCTCCTCGACCTTAGCGTTCTTTGCTTCCACTGGTTACTCCTTAGATTTAGAATCAAAGCAATCTGCAAAATGAGATTGTAAGTTAGGTGGAATAATGCCTCTCATGGTCTCATGGTAGATCATTTCTTATTCAGATCTCTGCATGTATTCCCCTATGATTGCTTCCTCCAGAGCTGCTTCATCAATCCTCGATTCTGGCTCTTCCATAATTTTAGCCATCAAAGCTACGCTTGCATTCCTGGAAATGTACTTATTCCAGTCGAATCCTTCATCTTCCTGAGCAACTACTAGAGCTTTTTCTTTTGAGTTTGATGAACCATCTTCAATTTGTACATTTCTTGTTTGTGGAGGAGATGGTTTGTAATGCATAGCCCTTTTGTAGTAGTCATTGTTGTTTCCGAACGGATTCTGATTGCCGCTTGCTTCTCTTTTTGTGCATTCACACTTAAAATGCCCCTTCTCTCTACATTTGAAGCACGTTACCTTGGATTTATCAAATCCCAATTTTTGCTAGAATCTCCAATATCTCTTCCAGTGAGCGCACCAAATCTCGTAGCTCTTCGAATTATCAACGCCAAACACCACTTTATATCCATCAATTCTAACTCTTCATCGTCGATTTGATCATAGTCTTTAGCTGTCATTTCAGGGTTACCAATTCTACCCGCAATCAAACTTTCATACGACTCTAGAACAGTCGCAAGTAAAGCCATGTGTTGTCTAGCAGTCTGTTCAGAGAACACATTCTTTAAGTTGACCGCAATGTTGCAATGTAACACATTTGAGTCGGAACTTGATTGGCTTGAATGATTAGCTTGACTTTGAAATGGAGAACTTGAGCTTGAGTTTGAATGGGATGTGTTCGGAGTATTCGGATCATACCTTGGAAATGATTGAACCTTCGGTTGACTTTGAAAAGAGTTTCCAGAAGAACTACTATTTGCACTAAATGCGGTTGTATTTTAGGACTTGAAGTTTCAGGAATTCCACTCTTGTAGTACAACCCGATATCTTGCACAACTTGTGCACTCTTTGATCTAGCAATCTGCTGTAACTCCATCTCATGTCCCTCAAGTTTCTCTATGATTTCGGATAAACTGTAGTTACTGTAATCACTCCCGTTTTTCGGCACCATTACATAAGTAGCCCACTCCCCTTCTGGTAGTGCGCCTACTAACTTATCTACCAACTCTTCATTTGACTTGTGAATTTCATGCCTTCTCAACTGAAAAACCAGATGACAGTAGCGTTCTATCAGCTGTTTCATCGACTCTCCTTTCATCATGTTGAAGATGTCAAACTCCTTTTTGAGTAGAGCCTTTTTGCTTTTTCTCATTTCCGTGCTACCATGATACTTCGCTCGTAACGCATTCCACAAAGTTTGTTAATGGTTATCATGCTGTAGTAGCATCAGAATATCCTCTTTAATCGATTGTAACAAAAAGCCCATCATCTTCTTTTCGTACAGATACAGATCTTTATCTGTAGGAGAAAACTTCGACATAGGAATCTCTATACCATGCTCATTTACTGGCCATTTGTACTTAGTTCCTATCGTGAGCCAGCAATGGAAATGATTTGCCTGCAACCAGTTTTCAAATTTTTCTCTCCATCTCTCATATTCATGAAGACTCAGTAACTTAGGTGGTTTCACAGAAGTACCCATCTTGTTTTCTAAGTTGATTTGAGCAACTGCATTTGCTACTTGAACAGTAGTGGTAGCGAACGCACTAAAAAACTCTGGTTCCATCTCAACACACTGAAAATTATACCTGAAATGGGCTTGAAAAACTTGAAAATTTGATCAGTCTAACAACAACTTCGTACGAACTTGGAATGACCAACTTCGTGCGAACTTGCTCAAACTTTAAGAGATGTTAACCTTTTGACTGCAACTTTGTGCGAACTTGCTCAAAATTTTTAACAGAAGTTCTTAGGCAAATTCGTACGAAGTACTTTAATGTCAAACTAAGCAGTTGTTTTTTTCCCAACTTCGTGCGAAGTTGTTCAAATTACTTCGGAGAAAGTGTTCCCCAAATCTTGATTTTTTGCAAATTTTGACATGAATTTTGGTTGATTTTAGGTCTGAAACTCTCAGGGGTTTATCATTAGGTGATTTAACATGACATATTCAAAATTTAGCCCATTTTGACCGTGGATTCATTAAAAAGGTGAAAAATAAGAAGAAATGGGTACAAATAGAAGATGTCTCGTGTAGATATCAACAAATCAGGCATCCATAGCTCTGATACCACTTGTAGGATCGATCCGCTCCTTAGTTACGGTACCTAAATTTGTTATCTAGTCCACGCAAGCGGAAATTATATGTAATAGTGACAAATACACGAGTTTAGCAGATTAAATGTCAGTTTATTAATGTTCAATCATATACATCAAGAATCCAAACTGACGAGCTCCGTCGTCTCTGATGCAAAACTGTTACAAATGAGAGATCCTAGACAGCTATTGGCCACCAACTTTGCACCAAAAAGGAACAAGACCTAGTTCGTAAGAAGTTGAACTTCGTGCGAACTAGTCCAACACATTACAAGTTCGTGCGAACTTGGTCTCCAACAAACATAAATAACTTTAAAATCTAACTTTTTCAAACCTAACACGTACAGACTCGATCTAAGACTTAGACAATAGACATCATGTACTAACATTTACCCCAACACCACAAGTTGCGTTTCGTATAGATCTTGTACCTGGCGCCAACCCTACAGCCAAATCTCCTTACCGTCTTGCACCGTCTGAGACGCAAGAGTTATCGAAACAACTCCAAGAGTTATCTGACAAAGGATTCATTCGTCCGAGCCTTTCACCTTGGGGTGCTCCTATCCTATTCGTGAAAAAGAAGGATGGATCCTTCCGCATGTATATCGATTACCGTGAACTCAACAAACTCACGATCAAAAATCAATATCCCCTACCTCGCATTGATGATCTCTTTGATCAGCTACAAGGTGCTACCTGTTTCTCCAATATCGATCTGCGTTCTGGGTATCTCGAAGAAGATATTCCCAAGACTGCTTTTCGCACTCGATACGGCCATTATGAGTTCACTGTTATGCCCTTCGGTTTAACAAATGCTCCTGCCGTCTTCATGGACTTGATGAATAGGGTTTGTAAACCACATTTGGACAAGTTCAACATCGATGACATTTTGATCTATTCAAAGTCCCGAGCCGATCACTAGCAACATTTCCGTCTAACGATGGAACTCCTAAAGAAGGAACAACTTTACGCTAAATTCTCCAAATGTCAATTTTGGCTCAAGTAAGTTCAACTCCTACTACACATGGTCAACAAACAAGGTATACAAGTAGATCCGACCAAAATCAGTGGGATACACCTACTACTCTTACCGAAGTTCATTCATTTCTGGGTCTCACGGGTTATTACCACCGCTTTTCAGACCCTGAAATAGAAACTTTGTAATGCTCTTATTCTATCCTTACCTAAGGGCAACGATGATTTTTTCGTATATTGGGATGCATCAAACTTAGGCCTTGGCTGTGTTCTCATGCAAAGAGACAAAGTTATAGCCTATGCATCAAGACACTGAAGATCCACGAAAAGAACTACACCACTCATGATCTTGAGTTGGCTGCTGTTGTATTCGCTCTCAAAATTTGGAGACATTACCTATACGGTACAAAATGCATAGTTTTCATGGACCACAAAAGTCTCCAAAATACGTTGGGTCGAGCTTCTGAACGACTATGACCGCGAAATTCACTACCATCCTGGTAAGGAAAATGTCGCAGCTGATGCTCTTAGTCGCAAGGAGCGTGTCAAGCTACATTGAGTTCAAGTTCGATCTCACATCCAGACACGCATTCTTGAAGCTCAACGTACTTGTATTACACAAGGCATGATGAGTAATGAATTACCACAGCATTTTGAGCTTCAACTTGAAACAAAAGACAATGGGTTATTTTATTACTTGTACCGTTTGTGGGTTCCAAGCCAAGACAATCTTCACACCTTGATAATGAAGGAGGCCCACAAGTCTCATTATTCAATCCATCCTGGTGCAGACAAAATTACAAGGATCTTCGTACCTAGTATTGGTGGCCGGGTATGAAGAAAGACATTGCCTTGTACGTCTCCAAATGTCTTTCTTGTCTCAAAGTTAAGGAAGAATATCAATGCCCTTCTTGTTTGCTTAAACATCCAGAAATTCCGGTTTGGAAATGGGAAAACATTGCAATGGATCTCATTACCAAATTATTGCACACTCCTAGAGGTCACGATGCCATTTGGGTAGTTCTTGGTCGTCTAACAAAGTCAGCACACTTTTTGCCGATTCGTGAGGAATTCTCTGCTGACAAACTTAATAAGATCTATGCTGATGAGATTGTATCTCGTCATGGTGTTCCTTTGGACATCATATCAGATCGTGATGCTCGATTCTCATCTCACTTTTGGAGAACCATGCAATCTACCATGGGAACCAAACTTAAGTTAAGCACTGCTTATCATCCTCAAACGGATGGGCTATCCAAAAGGACAATCCAAACACTGGATGATATGCTTAAAACTTGTGTGATCGACTTTGGTGGTAGTTGGGATTCGCATCTCCCTTTGATCAAATTCTCCTACAACAATAGCTATCATTCTAGCATTAACATGGCACCTTTTGAAGCTCTTTATAGTCGAAAATGCCGTTCCCCTGTCTGCTGGAATGAGGTTGGTGAATCTCAGTTCACCGGACCTGAACTCATTCAAGACACAATCAACAAAGACAAGAAAACTCGTGATAACCTTGTGACAGCTAGAAGTTGTCAAAAGAGTTAAGCGGACAAACGACGCAAGCACTTAGAATTCCAAGTCGGTGATCACGTCCTACTCAAGGTATCCCCTTGGAAAGGTGTGGTTAGATTTAGAAAGAAAGGAAAACTTGCACCACAGTATGTTGGACCATTCAAGATCGTTGAGAAAATTGGAAAGGTAGCCTACAAACGTGAGCTACCTCCTGAACTCGGTAATGTTCATCCAACTTTCCACATGTCCAATTTGAAAAAGTTTTTGGTTGATGAAAACCTCCACATCCCTCTTGATGAAATTCTTGTTGATAACACGATGCACGTTGTTGAGAAACCTGTGGAAATATTGGACCATGAAGTCAATAAGGTCAAGCGCATACGCATACCAATTGTTAAAGTTCGTTGGAAATCCAAACATGGCCCAAAATTTACTTGGGAACGAGAGGATCAAATGAATGCGAAATATCCATTTCTATTCTCACAATTTTCCTCTAATTAAATTTTGGGACAAAATTGCCTAAAGTAGGGGAGACTGTGATATTTGTGACTTTCAATCATCCTACATTTCCAAACAATTTCATGATCAACGAAACCTTGTGTTTAATTTCCAACATTTGTTTAAACTTTTGACATTTGTGCATTTTCAATCCTTACTCCATTTCAATCTTTCAAACCTTTTCTAGAAGTGAAATCGTAAACGGTCACGCAAACATAATGAGTTTAATGCAACATACACTCCGGAACAAGGATATAAGCTAAACATACCCTAAATACCCTTTCCATAACTTAGAAATTAGTGTTGATGGGTTCAGTATGGCAAAAACATGTTTAATCAAGCTCAGGGCTATTTGCGACAAACTGTGAAAGTCTGCCGATTCTCATATTTTGAAAGTGAACCTTGTTAGACTTCCAAAAATTTTTGTAATCAATAAAATCTAGTGTTTTATTGGTAAGAATGAAAAAATATCTATTGTTGCACCATTTCAGTCGTTTTCGCGTTCGTTAAAACGTTCGTCTTAATTAAGCGAAAAACGCAACCTTACAACCGAACGAACTGACATCCATAATATTTTTGGACATATTTCAAGTCCTCTATGCTTTAACATCCTTATAAAGCAAAAACAATCCGGTTAACGGGTGTTAAAGCGACAAAACGCGACAATGCAAGTCCAGGGGCCATTTCTGCCAAATTCCAAAAGTCTGCCCTCAGCCCAGGCCTTACAGACCGTAAGGAGGACCCCTATATGGTCCGTATGCAGGCCCCAGCTTAGTAGATTCCAACCAGCTACTTGGCAACTTCTTGATCAATGCCTTGGAGCCCAAGAACTCGAAATTGCCACCTTCTAACCTGCATTTGACATTTGTTAAACCCCTCCCAATATCATGACACATCCTTGGACACTTGTGATGATCTTATGGCACCTTAAACACTATAAATAGCCAAGTAATTTGGCCATTTCAACTTGCTCATTTCATCTTCCTACCTCCCAGTCTCTTGGAGCTTGTTTCTAGATTTTTGGAAGCCTCCTACTGAGCTCTTAAGTGTTCTTCAACACAAGTAAGTGCTCACTCCTAGTCTATTTCATTTCTTTAGCTATTTGGAGCTAAAAGTCAAAAATTTGACTTTCGATTCTGACCATATTTGGTTAAGTCAAATTTCAATTGAACTTTGCAACGTGATCGTAATCACGAAGGTTATGATCCCTAGTGATTGCACCTTCTGATTACCACGTTTACTAATCGAAGTGACGACTCAAAGTTTCGTTCAAAGATGCGCATTATGTGCATTTTACGATGGAACTTTTTTCGGGGATCAAAACACTAAGTTTTGATACCAAATCAGTTTTATAACATAGTTAGACATGTTTTGACATGTCTAACTCATAGTTTAGTGCTTATTTAGGGTCGTAAGTCGAGCGGTCTTGACCACCATTTTGACTTTCAAATCCGACCCGTTTGGTTGATCTTAGGATCCAACCAAACACATATTTGTGACCATAGATATATAGGGAATAATCTACTGAGGTTATACCTTACGGTCACGTTGTTTGGTTAGTGTTATGATAAGTCGCTTATTATGCCCTAAAATGACCAAAATGTCCTTTTTGAGCATAAATAAATTTTAAGCATATGTGACCAAAGTTTTTACATATAAACTGATGTTACAACATTATTAAACATGTTTTAGCATATAAGACTTATCATAGGACATATCTAACCATCTGAACACATATACACGCAAATGACCCGTTAAAGTAGCGTAAACTACCTTAACGAGTCAGAACGGGTCAAAAGCACTTAGGATCCATTTCAAATCAGAATTTTGAGTTTGTTAAACCATTTCATATGAGTTCCAACACTCATTTTGTTTACAAGACCTCATTCTATCTGATCCTCCGGTTAAAGTCCCGACATTAACATAGTTATCCGATATTAGGACACACTTGAATCCTCGGACTCTTGAGCTTTGTTTATCCTCTAGAAAAAGGACACTCTTGCAACCCTAAGTGAGTACATAGTCCCCTCTTTTATGTTCTTCAAATGTTTTGGGGTGATACATATGTGCATATCATTACTTTCTTGTTTTCATGACATTATACATGCTTTGACATAGCATACTTAGTACATGATTTTCAAAGACATTTTACATGGTATATTGACTTAGTATACCTACACATGGTTTCAAAGATATTACAAGGTTTTGACTTAGTTACTACATGGTCAAGACATTGTTACATGTAGGCAATGTCATAGCTGATGCTCTTAGTCGAAAGGAACGTGTCAAGTACATTGAGTTCAAGTTCGATCTCACATCCAGACACGCATTCTTGAAGCTCAACGTACTTGTATTACACAAGGCATGATGAGTAATGAATTACCACATCATTTTGAGCTTCAACTTGAAACAAAAGACAATGGGTTATTTTATTACTTGTACCGTTTGTGGGTTCCAAGCCAAGACAATCTTCGCACCTTGATAATAAATGACGCCCACCAAGTCTCATTATTCAATCCATCCTTGTGCAGACAAAATGTACAAGGATCTCCGTACCCAGTATTGGTGGCCGGGTATGAAGAAAGACATTGCCTTGTACGTATCCAAATGTCTTTCTTGTCTCAAAGTTAAGGCAGAACATCAATGCCCTTCTTGTTTGCCTAAACATCCAGAAATTCCGGTTTGGAAATGGGAAAACATTGCAATGGATCTCATTACCAAAGTACTGCGCACTCCTACAGGTCACGATGCCATTTGGGTAGTTGTTGATCGTCTAACAAAGTCAGCACACTTTTTGCCGATTCGTGAGGACTTCTCTGCTGACAAACTTGCTAAGATCTATGTTGATGAGATTGTATCTCGTCATGGTGTTCCTTTGGACATCATATCAGATCGTGATGCTCGATTCTCATCTCACTTTTGGAGGAACATGCAATCTAACATGGGAACCAAACTTAAGTTGAGCACTGCTAATCATCCTCAAATAGATGGACTATCCGAAAGGACAATCCAAACACTGGATGATATGCTTAGAGCTTGTGTGATCGACTTTGGTGGTAGTTGGGATTCGCATCTCCCTTTGATCGAATTATCCTACAACAATAGCTATCATTCTAGCATTAACATGGCACCTTTTGAAGCTCTTTATGGTCGAAAATGTCGTTCACCTGTCTGTTGGAATGAGGTTGGTGAATCTCAATTCACCGGACCTTGTGATAGCCTGGGATTTTCTTGTACCATTCTAACAAACTAAACTTTTGTGCGTTGCATTCGTAACCGCGTTTACTCAATTTTCGGGACGAAATTTTTTTCAACATGGGGATAATGTGACATCCCAATTTTTCAGGTACTTTAAACGCGCTACTTTATCGTCATTGTTTCTACGCTAATTTAATTCGGAGAATTAATTACGTGCACGCGATAATTACACTAACTTCAGTATTTCGGGAATACACAATGTTTAACGAGTCATATCTGAATTACGTGCTACGTGTTATTAGACGTTTGTGGATTTATTGTGTCACGCTCCGATTACGTGATTTAATAGTTTATGGTGTCGAGTTGTAATATATGTAGTTATTTAACGATTTAAAAATAGCCGAACCGAACCGAGCCGTAAAACGTTTTGATCGCGTAACCGAGCAAACCCAACCTGCCACCTTTCTCCTTTGCGGCCCACACACCCTACGGCCCAAGAAGAAGCCCAAACCGCCCCTTTTTGACCCTCCCTCATGTGTACGTATGTATGCATGTTATGTTTGGAGAATTCACAAAACAAAATTGCAAAACCTTAATTCCTCTTCCCCTCCCTTGTGTGCGACGGCAGCAACAGCCCCCCCCCCTCTCGGTCACGCAAAACAGTCCCACACTCCCTCGAATCGATTCAAGTCTTGCCCGGTTTGCTAGTCTCAATCGTTTAATGTTAGGGTTTTCGATTGTATTAGATTCATGTTATGTTTTTGTGTTGGCTTGATCATGATTATGTGTTTGTATGATTGTGATATGAAAAGTGTTGATTGTGTATGATTAGTCGGATGGATATGCAAATCTTTTGCGGTTGCGATGATATGTTTGAGTATAAAATCGTTGGCTGCGTTTCCTCTATAAAGTTCATGATATATGCTTAGGGTTTTGATATTATGAACATAGATGCATGATAATTAAAGTATAACCTGCTGCAAATCGTATCATAAGTCGTGGTGGTCATTAGGAGGGTTTCAGGTGGAGTTTTAGGGTAAAACAGTAAGCTGATGCGCGAAGACATCCAACTTCAGTTGGCTGTAAACGAACCGTTTAAATCAAAAAAATTGATTTTCTGAAGCCTAAAACATACGTTTTCGATAAACACTTCTAATGGAACTGTAAATTTCTGAAGTCGTTTACTATTTTAAATTAGTGATTTCGTGCAGCAGCTGAAGCTGTGTTTTTTCTACAGAAAATTCACGTAATGTTTTCTGTCAAAACCTATAAACCGAAAAGTGTTAAGTCACGAAATTTATAGAGTAGATACTCCTAGGTGTTCAGAGAAATCTCCAACTGGAATTTCATCAATCAGACAAACGATTATTTTTAAATGATTTTTCCCGTGGACTACAGTCAGAAAGTGATGAATCTAATTGCAGCCTAGTAAATAAATTCTTATAAATAATTGGTAAGGAATTAGTACTTGAAAATTCTACAAAAAATTCTATAGTCCAATTTACACCTTCTGTAATAAATTGGAAATTTTTGGAACGTGGGAACTGTTTTATAAAAATTCCCGAAAACAGTCTGGTTATGAATGTACAAGTTGAAACATGATAACTTACATTTGTGTGTATCTAAGTGATGTATGTGCTATCCTGTGTTTGTGACAAGTTGGTTGTTATTTCATATAGTGACACCTTGCATGCATGATTATGGTTTTGAACTTGTCATTATGTGTTTCGTACTGTGTGCTAGTTACGCGTAAGGTTTTGTGTCAGTGTGCGTTCACACACTAACTTTGAATCGGTTGACATGTTAGGACGTGATTAGCGATTCCATCCTTTACTTCTTTTGCACTTATCTAACCGAGCAACTTAAGGTGAGTTCACAGGCCCTACTCTTTAAATGTTTTAAAAACACAGGGGGAGAAAGCATGCGCTACATTACAGTAAAGGAATGTCATAATGTTACGGTAAAGTAACGTCACAACTATTAGGGTTATGTTATACGGTTATGGTCACAAGGAAGCATTATATCACATGTCAGTCCCCTTAAAACTTACGATGCCGTTAGTATTGATTATAGCGAGGGAATTTTTAGTAGTACTACTGGGCCCGACAAGCCCCACTCGAACTGGTCGCGCCAGTTAGACCGAATGTTGATGGTCACGAGTGTAGAATTTGCCTAACTTTTTAGCCACGGTTGGTGATAGGCCTGGCATAACAGGGGCACAACGTCAGCTTCGGATCAAACACTTTGTTGACATGACCTAGGCTAGCTCCCTAAACATACATCATATACTACTAAACAATATAACAAAGTGATTCGGGAATTGAATCGGGAAACTTACAACAATCTGATTCGGGTTGGATCAAGGAAACTCTGTTACATACTGGTTCAGGGTTGAACCAGTGGGAACAACTTATTTTATAATGATAATAAAAAAACATGTGAACTCACTCATCATTTTGTGTTGACACTTGTTCTTGCATGTCTTTCTCAGGTTGCTAAGGTATCACACATCAGGACTAGGATGCATTACGGAGTCACATTGATTTCAACAAACTTTTAGAATCAATTTTAATTATATTAGCTATGATGGTTTTGTAATTGTTACGCTTCCACAACTAAACTGTATAAACGGTATTTTCTCATGAATGAGCAAACAGGAAAATTTTTAAACGCATACAGTGGTCGTTCAGAATGACTAATGACTGTGATCCTGGTTTTTCATGCGCCTCGTGGTAGAACTCCGCATGTGGATTTTGAGGGTGTCACAGACCTGAACTCATTCAAGACACAACAGACAAAGACAAGAAAACTCGTGACAACCTTATGATAGCTAGAAGCTCTCAAAAGAGTTATGCGGACAAACGACGCAAGCACTTAGAATTCCAAGTCGGTGATCACGTCCTACTCAAGGTATCCCCTTGGAAAGGTGTGGTTAGAATTAGAAAGAAAGGAAAACTTGCACCACAGTATGTTAGACCATTCAAGATCGTTGAGAGAATCGGAAAGGTGGCCTACAAACTTGAGCTACCTCCTGAACTCGGTAATGTTCATCCAACTTTCGACGTGTCCAATTTGAAAAAGTGTTTGGCTGATGAAAACCTCCACATCCCTCTTGATGAAATTCGTGTTGATAACACGATACACTTTTTTGAGAAACCTGTGGAAATATTGACCGTGAAGTCAAAAAGGTCAAGCGCAGACGCATACCAATTGTTAAAGTTCGTTGGGAATCCAAACGTGGCCCAGAATTTACTTGGGAACGAGAGGATCAAATGAAGACGAAATATCCATATCTATTCTCACAATTTTCCTCTAATTAAATTTCAGGACGAAATTGCCTAAAGTAGGGGAGACTGTGACATTTGTGACTTTCAATCATTGTGCATTCCAAACAATTTCATGATCAATGAAACCTTGTGTTTAATTTCCAATATTTGTTTAAACTTTTGACATTTGTGCATTTTCAATCCTTACTCCATTTCGATCTTTCAAACCTTTTCTGGAAGTGAAATCGTAAACCATTACGCAAACGTAATCATTTTAATGCAACATACACTCCGGAACAAGGATATAAGCTAAACATACCCTAAATACCCTTTACATAACTTAGAAATAGTGTTGATGGGTTCAGTATGGCAAAAACATGTTTAATCAAGCTCAGGGGCTATTTGCGACAAACTGTGAAAGTCTGCCGATTCTCATATTTTGAAAACGAACCTTGTTTAGACTTCCAAAAATTTTTGTAATCAATAAAATCAGTGTTATATTGGTAAGAATGCAAAAATATCAATTGTTGCACCATTTCAGTCGTTTTCGTGTTCGTTAAAACGTTCGTCTTAATTAAGCAAAAAATGCAGCTGTACAACCGAACGAACCGACATCCACAATATTTTTGGACATATTTCAAGTCCCCTATGCTTTAACATCCTTATAAAGCAAAAACAATCCGGTTAACGGGTGTTAAAAGCGACGAAACGCGACAATACAAGTCCAGGGGCCATTTTTGCCAAATTCCAAAAGTCTGCCCCCTAGCCCGTGCCTTACGGACCGTAAGGAGGACTCCTATATGGTCCGTATGCAGGCCCCAGCTTAGTAGATTCCAACCAGCTACTTGGCAGCTTCTTGATCCATGCCTTGGAGCCCAAGAACTCGAAATTGCCACCTTCTAACCTGCATTTGACATTTGTTAAACCCCTCCCAATATCATGACACATCCTTGGACATTTGTGATGATCTTATGGCACCTTAAACACTATAAATAGCCAAGGAATTTGGCCATTTCAACTTGCTCATTTCATCTTCCTACCTCCCAGACTCTTGGAGCTTGTTTCTAGCTTTTTGGAAGCCTCCTACTGAGCTCTTAAGTGTTCTTCAACACAAGTAAGTGCTCACTCCTAGTCTATTTCATTTCTTTAGCTATTTTGGGCTAAAAGTAAAAAAAATTGACTTTCGATTCTGACCATATTTGGTCAAGTTAAAGTTCAATTGAACTTTGCAACGTGATCGTAATCACGAAGGTTATGATCACTAGCGATTGCACCTTCTGATTACCACGTTTACTAGTCGAAGTGACGACTCAAAGTTTCGTTCAAAGATGCGCATTATGTGCATTTTACGATGGAACTAATTTCAGGTATCAAAACACTAAGTTTTGATACCAAATCAGTTTTATAACATAGTTAGACATGTTTTGACATGTCTAACTCATCACTTCTAGTTTAGTGCTTATTTAGGGTCGTAAGTCGAGCGGTCTTGACCACCGCTTTGACTTTCGAATCTGACCCGTTTGGTCGATCTTAGGATCTAACCAAACACATATTTGTGACCATAGATGTATAGGGAATAACCTACTGAGGTTATACCTTACGGTCACGTCGTTTGGTTAGTGTTATGATAAGTCACTTATTATGCCCTAAAAAATGACCAAAATGCCTTTTTTTCTCATAAATCAATTTTAAGCATATGTGACCAAAGTTTTTTACATATAAACTGATGTTACAACATTATTAAACATGTTTTGGCATATAAGACTTATCATAGGACATATCTAACCATCCAAACACATATACACGCAAATGACCCGTTAAGTAGCATAAACTACCTTAACGAGTCAGAACCGGTCAAAAGCACATAGGATCCATTTCAAATCAGAATGTTGAGTTTCTTAAACCATTTCATATGAGTTCCAACACTCATTTTGTTTACAAGACCTCATTCTATCCTTTCCTCTGATTAAAGTCCCGACATTAATATAGTTATCCGATATTAGGACACACTTGAATCCTCGGACTCTTGAGCTTTGTTTATCCTCTTGAAAAAGGATACTCTTGCAACCCTAAGTGAGTACATAGTCCCCTTTTTTACTTTTTTCAAATGTTTTGGGGTTGATACATATGTGCCTATCATTACTTTCTTGTTTTCATGACATTATACATGCTTTGACATAGCATACTTAGTACATGATTTTCAAAGACATTTTACATGGTATAGTGACTTAGTATACCTACACATGATTTCAAAGACATTTTACATGGTATATTGACTTAGTATACCTACACATGGTTTCAAAGACATTTTACATGGTATATTGACTTAGTATACCTTAGGTATAATACCTACACATGGGCCTTAGTGACTTAAAACTTATGAAAGACAATTTGATTTATGTTATGTTTTCTGTTTTACTCAAGACAATGTAAACAATTCAATTCAATAATAACTTTAATTACCATGGTTGTGAAACAATAGTTCTGTTACATGACTCCCCGACGTTTCCGCCGTGGTTTGTTGTTTACGCGGTTGGGGTGTGACAAAGACGATCAGTAGGGTTTTCCGAAGAAAACGAGAAAGAGAGCTAAAAAGAAAGTCATTAAGGCTGAAGAGGAGGTTGTAGTATCTACAACATCAGAAAAGACAAATTAGAAGCAATTGATGAAAAGACTGAAAGTGATGAAGAGATTCCTTTGCAAACTAGTACATATGATCCAAGAGAAAGTAGCTGAGAAAAAGAAGCTGACAAAGGAAGAACATGATGAAACTTATAACCCTAAAGCTTATGTACCCAAGAAACTAGAAGAAAATATATGGGTAGAAATAAAATCAAAGCTAGTGAGACTAGCGTGAAGAAGACTGGGTATCCAAAGGCTAAGAAACAAAAGAAGAAATCAGGATTGTAGTTGATTTATGAAGATGAAGTTGTGACTGAGAATATTAATGTTGTTGAGCCAATGGTTGAAGATGTTGAGAAAGTGAATGAGCCGGAAACTATTGTGTCAATGGAAGTAGAGACTGAGACTGTACATGTATAGAAAGGTTCTCAACCAGTTGAAGAGGAAGAAACAATAAACATAGAAGCAACAATGAATATAGATATCAAGAATCTAACTTCAATGCCTACACAAACACCACCATAACAAATGAAGAAACCCGATCAAGTAGGTTCATCATTATCAAGGCAAGAATTTCCAACTCCAAGAATCGAGTCATTAGGATACATGGGATATAATTGTTTTGAAGAGCCAAATAATGAAAAGATTCTAGAGTTGTAGGGTAAAGTAGCCAATCTGACTGTGATTGTTGAAAGTCTGGGTACTGAGAATGATAGACTATGAAAGCAGAATGAAGAGTAACAAGTTAAAATTGATGAACATGAAGAACCTCATCATGTACAACCTATTATGATGTTAAAGTACAGAGATTACTTAAAAGTGTTGGAAGAGAAAATGGGAATTAACTTTGATAATGAAGTTAAAGTTATGAAAGGTCAACCAACATAAGAAGAGATCGTTTTAGAGAAAGACGTTGCTGATGATGCTGCTAATAAAGTTCAGGGGAAGAAAACAGTTAATGGTGTTCCAGAAACCACAACTAAAACTGAAGTTGTAAACCTTTTGAACCTGAACTAACAACGTAAGAGAAAGAAATAACGGATGCTTTGTATGCTCAGGAAAATAAAGAAGATGATGAGGATGATAAACAAGATGAAGAACAGGTTGATTATGGTGATTCACATGACGGTGATGATGATCAGAAAAATGATGATAATTATCAAGGTGGAGGTACATGTGTGAAAGTTAATGAAACTCGGAGTCAAGGTCTGTAGTTGAAGATAGTCACCAAGAAATAGCTCATACTGATAAAAAACAGAGAATGTTGAACGACAGGGGAGGTTGTGAAAGAAAATGAAGAACAACATTATTTAATCATTGTAGATGTTGTACCAGTTGCATTTGTTTCTGCAAATGATGTAGATGAACAATTTAAAGATGCATATTATGTGATAGAGGAGGGTGAATATTTACATAGCTATTCAAAAGAAGAACTAGCAAAGTTGTGTGGAAAATCTAAAGACGAAGTACAGTTTGATTTTGAGAAAGACATGAATGATGAAGATGTTAATGATGATAAACAAGAAGACTATGTCAATATTCCTAAAGCAAATGATTTTGATCGTGTGGAAGTTGAAGATGATTTCGACGATGCTAAAGTTCATCATACTATAATGTTAAGGAAGATATTCCAAGGTTTACCGAGATGTTCGATGAAGATATAGATGAATTGGGGCATGTTGAAGAAAAGGCAAAAAAATATGCACCGATTTTGAATGAAGCTGATATAACTGAAGAAATCGGTTTAAAGACGTGAAGCCAGAAAGAAATTTTTGAGGCTGTTAAAGTTTTATCAACACAAAGATATTTCTATGGGCGATATTATCAGTATTTCTTATTTGCCCAAGATAAGAAAAGTTGCAATGAGAAGAGAATACGGGGTGCAGTATTTTCAAAGAATAAATTATTTGAAGACACTATCTGGTTTGATGTTAAAGAGTTGTGCAGGTTGAAGATGATTAACTATGATGTTGATGGTTATACTCATCACGTTTGGATGTTTATAAAACGGGAATCAAAACTGGATTTAAACACAAGAAGCCACAACAAACAGAAAGAAAAGAATCAAGAACAGAGATTGATACAGAGACTGAGAAATATGTTGTGACATTGAAATATAAGAAGTCGAAAGTTCTGAAGAATATACCATTCCACGAAATGGAACAAGATTTTCATACGTTTTTTCAAATGGTGGTATTATGATGAAAAGATGGGTGAAGTTGTGATTGTTTTACATGAAGAGGAAAGAATTGGAGATCGATTCGCGTCCATGATCCTATGTGGTTGGTGAATGTAACACCCCAATCGCGTGATATAACAACACGCGGTGGATATATCGGGGAATCACATTACAAATTGCTCAACACAACTGGTACTAAATCGTTTCAATATTGTTAACATTGTTTTACAAACAAGAATACATGAAATTTTCTTTTGTTTAAAGAAGTCTAAAGCCTGGATGCGTTCCTATGTGTAGCATGCTTGAATAATCGAAACCTGAAACATATGTGAAAAGATATCAACACGTTTGGATGTTTATAAAACGGGAATCAAAACTGGATTTAAACACAAGAAGCCACAACAACCAGAAAGAAAAGAATGAAGAACAGAGATTGATACAGAGACTGGGAAATATGTTGTGACATTGAAATATAAGAAGCCGAAAGTTCTGAAGAATATACCATTCCACGAAATGGAACAAGATTTTCATACGTTTTTTTCAAATGGTGGTATTATGATGAAAGATGGGTGAAGTTGTGATTGTTTTACATGAAGGAGGAAAGAACTGGAGATCGATTCGCGTGCATGATCCTATGTGGTTGGTGAATGTAACACCCCAATCGCGTAATATAACAACACGCGGCAGATATATCGGGGAATCACGTTACAAATTGCTCAACACAACTGGTACTAAATCGTTTCAATATTGTTAACATTGTTTTACAAACAAGAATACATGAAATTTTCTTTTGTTTAAAGAAGTCTAAAGCCTGGATGCGTGCCTATGTGTAGCATGCTTGAATAATCGAAACCTGAAACATATGTGAAAAGATATCAACACGTTTGGATGTTTATAAAACGGGAATCAAAACTAGATTTAAACACAAGAAGCCACAACAACCAGAAAGAAAAGAATCAAGAACAGAGATTGATACAGAGACTGGGAAATATGTTGTGACATTGAAATATAAGAAGCCGAAAGTTCTGAAGAATATACCATTCCACGAAATGGAACAAGATTTTCATACGTTTTTTTCAAATGGTGGTATTATGATGAAAGATGGGTGAAGTTGTGATTGTTTTACATGAAGGAGGAAAGAACTGGAGATCGATTCGCGTGCATGATCCTATGTGGTTGGTGAATGTAACACCCCAATCGCGTAATATAACAACACGCGGCAGATATATCGGGGAATCACGTTACAAATTGCTCAACACAACTGGTACTAAATCGTTTCAATATTGTTAACATTGTTTTACAAACAAGAATACATGAAATTTTCTTTTGTTTAAAGAAGTCTAAAGCCTGGATGCGTGCCTATGTGTAGCATGCTTGAATAATCGAAACCTGAAACATATGTGAAAAGATATCAACACGTTTGGATGTTTATAAAACGGGAATCAAAACTAGATTTAAACACAAGAAGCCACAACAACCAGAAAGAAAAGAATCAAGAACAGAGATTGATACAGAGACTGGGAAATATGTTGTGACATTGAAATATAAGAAGCCGAAAGTTCTGAAGAATATACCATTCCACGAAATGGAACAAGATTTTCATACGTTTTTTCAAATGGTGGTATTATGATGAAAAGATGGGTGAAGTTGTGATTGTTTTACATGAAGGAGGAAAGAATTGGAGATCGATTCGCGTGCATGATCCTATGTGGTTGGTGAATGTAACACCCCAATCGCATAATATAACAACACGCGGCGGATATATCGGGGAATCACGTTACAAATTGCTCAACACAACTGGTACTAAATCGTTTCAATATTGTTAACATTGTTTTACAAACAAGAATACATGAAATTTTCTTTTGTTTAAAGAAGTCTAAAGCCTGGATGCGTTCCTATGTGTAGCATGCTTGAATAATCGAAACCTAAAACATATGTGAAAAGATATCAACACGTTTGGATGTTTATAAAACGGGAATCAAAACTGGATTTAAACACAAGAAGCCACAACAACCAGAAAGAAAAGAATGAAGAACAGAGATTGATACAGAGACTGGGAAATATGTTGTGACATTGAAATATAAGAAGCCGAAAGTTCTGAAGAATATACCATTCCACGAAATGGAACAAGATTTTCATACGTTTCTTCAAATGGTGGTATTATGATGAAAAGATGGGTGAAGTTGTGATTGTTTTACATGAAGGAGGAAAGAACTGGAGATCGATTCGCGTGCATGATCCTATGTGGTTGGTGAATGTAACACCCCAATCGCGTAATATAACAACACGCGGCGGATATATCGGGGAATCACGTTACAAATTGCTCAACACAACTGGTACTAAATCGTTTCAATATTGTTAACATTGTTTTACAAACAAGAATACATGAAATTTTCTTTTGTTTAAAGAAGTCTAAAGCCTGGATGCGTTCCTATGTGTAGCATGCTTGAATAATCGAAACCTGAAACATATGTGAAAAGATATCAACAAAGAATGTTGGTGAGTACATAGTTTTGTTGGCCGAAATAATGGAAAAAAGTTTGGTATTGCAATGCTTTAACAACTACAAGAGTTGTCAATTGAAAATGGACTCTTTGAAGCCAAGGAATCACGAAAAGGTTTAGTATTGCAATACATTCTCTTGATTGTGAAACTTGTGACAAAAGAGTTTTATATATGGCAACATGATTCTTACTAAGTAATTTTTATGCCATTGAAAATTGTATGTTGTTCATTGTAATCGCATTGAATTCGGTCATAAAACTTGTGAGTATGTTATTAGAAATCCAATCAAGGATACAACAATATTGAAATCGGTCATAACTCGTGTGAATATTATTAAAAATCAAATCAATGATTTATAATAATATTTTGGATATCCTTCTAAGAATCTAACATAATAAAATATAATAGGATTCTACAAGAATTTGTATATTGAACTTGAAACAATCAAACACAAAATCCTAAGCGATTTGGATAACGCTACAAGGGTAATACAATAAGAACACTTACATATAGGAAGTACCAGTGGCGTATCCACCATGTTCTTATGGTATTACACGCGTTTTGTTATCTAAATCACAACTAATCACTAAATCACATAATCATCAATTTGGTCATCAACTTGTACATACGCATTAAAGTACACAAAGAATCCAATCAAGAACATCAATTTAGTACTTCAAACATCCTACAAGGATCTAACTATGAAGATAAATAGATGCTTTAAGGATTTGGTTTAGTCACACCGTCTAGTCACAATCGTTTTGTCACATACGCATTAAAGTACATGAAGAATCCAATCAAGCACATCAATTTAGTACTTTAAACATCCTACAAGGATCTAAATATTAAGATAGATAGATGCTTTAAGGAATTGGTTTAGTTACATCATCTCGTCACAATCGTCTTGTCACATGCGCATTAAAGTACACAAAGAATCCAATCAAGGTCATCAATTCAGTACTTTAAACATCCTATAAGGATCTAACTATGAAGATAGATAGATGCTTTAAGGATTTGGTTTAGTCACATCGTCTCATCTCATTGAATCACAAAATCCTAAATCCTAATGGTGATTCGGAGAAGGACACGAAGGGTAATACAATAAACACACTTATATATAGGAAGTACCAGCAGCGTATCCACCATGTCCTTATTATATTACTCTAGTTTCGTTATCTAAATCACCAACAACATCTACACATAAACATTAACCATCGTCATGTAAAGCCCTTCTTAGAAATCCCACTATAAAGATAGGAAGATTTAAGATTGTACTTCAAATTTCCTACAAGAATCTAACTATAAAGATAGAAAGATCCTACAAGGATTTTGTTTGTGTTCTCAATCGTCGAGTTTTGCAAAATAGGATAATACACAAAAAGTACATAGTAAACACATACATGCCATACATTTGAGAAAAATTGGTTACACATATGAATCACCTCAAAACATTTGAAAAACAAAAAAGAGGGGAGCTATGTACTCACATGGTATTGCGTATAGGTCTTGTTCAAATGATATAACAAAGCTCAAAGGATCAAGAGTTTAAATGATGAAGTGGTTCCTAACGTATCGGATAACTGCATGTTAGTGTGTCGAAACTTGAAAACGGAAGATCGGGTAGAATGAATTCTTATAAACCAAACCAGTGTTGGAACTCATATGATATGGTTTAATAAACTTAACATTCTGATTTGGAATGAATCCTAAGTGCTTTTGACCTGTTATGACCCGTTAAGGTAGTTTATGCTACTTTAACGTGTCATTTGCGTAAAAAACGCGTTCGAATGGTCAAACTAGTCCTATGATAAGTCTTACATGCCAAAATAAGTTTAATAAAGTTGTAACATCAGTTAATATGTCAAAAAGTCGGTTACATATGCTTAAGATGGATTTATGCGCAAAAAGGGCGTTTTGGTCATTATTAAAGAACAGAATGGCGACTTATCATAACACTAACCAAACGACGTGACCATAAGGTATAACCTCAGTAGGTTATTCCTTATATAACTATGGTCACAAATATGTGTTTGGTCAGATCCTAAGATCAACCAAACTGGTCGGATTCGAAAGTCAAAGCGGTAGTCAAACCGCTCGACTAATGACCCTAATAAAGCACTAAACTAGAAGTGACGAGTTAGACATGTCAAAACATGTCTAACTAAGTTGTAAAACTTTATTTGGTATCAAAACTTGGTGTTTTGATACTCGAAAATAGGTCTGCCGTAAAATGCACAAAATGCGCATTTTTGACCGAAACTTTGACTCGTCACTTCGACTAGTAAACGTGGTAATCAAAAGGTGCAATCGCTAGGGATTATAACCTTCGTGATTACGATCCATTTCTAAAGTTCAATTGAATTTGACTTGACCAATTCATGGTAAAAACCCAAAGTCAAACAGAAAGTCAAACTGTTTGACTTTTGGCTCAAAATGTCAAAATAATGAAAGAACTAAGGAGAGCACTTACTTGTGTTGAAGAACACTTTCAGAACTCAGAGTTGGAGGCCTCCAAAAGCTGGAAGAAAGCTCCAAGAAGATAGGAGGAAGAAATGAGAAATGAGCAAGTTGTAAGTGAAGAACTCTTGGCTATTTATAGTGTGAATGAGCTCACAAGATCAAGCCAAGTGTCCATGAGTCATCAAGGAACTGATTAATGTCATCACACTTGTCCAAAGGAGGTGAATTGGCAGCAAAAACGCGGACTTGGTGCCAAGGAAGAAGCAAGAAGCTGCCAGCTGCAATTCTACTATCTGGCACCTGCTTACAGACCGAATGGCCCTTGGCTCACATTCGTAAGCCTGGTAGCTAGGCAGCAGGATTGAAAGTTGGCAGGAATGGCCCTTGGACTTGTTTTGTCGCGTTTTGTCGTTTCTAACACCCGTCAACCTAATTTTTAGGCTCTGTAATGGCGTTAAGGAATATGTAACCTGGAATTTGTCCGAAAATGTCATGGATGTGGGTTCGTTCGGTTGTACGGTTACGCGTTTCGCTAAAATGCGTAAAACGCTTTAATGAACTCGAAAATGATCGAAATTGCGCAACGATTGATGTTTTTGCAATCTCTTCAATAAAATACAAGATTTTATTGATTACGAGAATTTTTGGATGTCTACACAAGGTCCGTATTACGAATACGAAAATCAGCAGACTTTCGCAGTTGTTGCAGTTTAGTCCCTGAACTTGTCTAAATGTGTTTTTGTCATTCCTATACCCTCAAAACTTATATCTAAGTTATGTAAAGGGTATTTTGGGTATGTGTAGCTTATGTCCTCGTCCTGGTGCATACGTTATGTTAAACGGGTTACATTTAAGTATCGGTTAACAAAATGCCTTCAAAGAAAAAGTTTTTGAAAGCTCGAAATTTTGTACAGGGGTTACAGTCTCCCCTGCTTTAGGAAATTTCGTCCCGAAATGTATTCAAAGGAGACCGTAGAGTGTGTCTGGGATAATTATAAGATAACAAAGCTCGAGATTCCAAAGATGCGGAGCATCATTTGGTGTTAGGAATGTTAGGGTATTCAAAGCGTATGCAATATTCAAAGTATCTTCAAGGTATTCAAACCTTTAGAACTTTTGAATCTATAAAGCGTCGTCGAGTGTATAAAAACTGTTTTGTATGGCACTATGTGATATTTAGGCACTTAGTGTAAATCCATAGCAAACAAAGGGGTGTACATTCAAGCCTAGCCATACATACAAAGTTTCTAACGTCCCACGAGGTACATCCCATGTACCATGAGCATCTCATGCATAGGAGACGGGTCAACATACCTATGGCATCAAGATCGTCACCTTTAACACCATAATATACTCCCGGTCCGCTCGAATAGAGTTAATGAATGTACTCATCTCGGTCAGTGCATTCAATAAACAAATAACAGATAATCACATAATCACGTAATGGTCCAAGATAACATAAAACCTTCAACTCATCCGAATAACGTTCCGAGGAATAACACAATAAGAACACTTATATATAGGAAGTACCATCGGCGTATCCACCATGTTCTTATTGCGTCATACCATCCCGTTACCCTATCACTCTAGATTTTATGTCACCATACTTAACAAGGCTTACTATGATTCTCATGCGTCGAACCTCATAATTAAGTGTGCACCCATAATTATTCGTTTCGTCGCATGGTCCACATAGCTCATCTTGTTAAGTGAGGGAAAATAAATAATAAGGTCACATCTAAATCAAATAAGCATTGTCATAACACAACATCTATTGAATCAGAACGTGTTTCATACTAGCAATGATAGCACTACTTGTTTTGCATACAACAAATTAGTAGTAGGTATTTCAATCTAGTACAAATGTTAATATATGTTTCACACTAACCAGGCTGGTAGTATGCATCATATACTAACCATGTGCTAGTATGTTAGGTCAATATACTAAGCGAAAGTGTATTTGTAAATCGTGTACTAAGTATGTTGGGTCAACATATGAAGCAAAATGTATTTGTAATCATGTACTTATACAAAACAAACCATGTATGTAATGTCATGAAAACAAAAGTAGTAGTGATAGGCACATAGTATTTGTAGAGATCGTTTTGTAGAGATTGTATGAACGCACTAGTGTGCAATCATAATATGCTAAACTGCGAGATTTTAGTTCCTAATAATAAAGAACAGAATCCTCAAAGTTGGTATGCAGTTGTATATTACACATAGTGTAATCACATTCAAATTTGTAGATTGGAATATGAATAACAAGAATAAAGAAAAATTTCTTGAAATTTATACTGTCATTACAAATATTATTGAAATATGTTCATAGTTTTTGGATGACAAAAAAGAAAACGTAAAGGTTCAAATGATCATGAGTGCTTGATCATCAGCTTGAACCTCATTGACATTGTATATTCATCCATTTGCGTTAGCAAGCTTAGGGCAGTTTCGCTTGAAATGATTTAAATCACCGCAATTGAAACATGCTCCAGCTGGATAGCGAGGGCGTGCTTGAGTAGGGCAGCTTGGTTTTGGATGCGACAGGTCGCAGCTATATGTCCAAAAAGACAACAGATTGTACACTGGTGGCATGGAGAATTTGTTGGGTGATGATTGTTGCAACGATTGCACCGAGGTTGTTTCCCATGATAAAACCCCCTGACGGGTACCGAGTTAAGTGGGATTGGTATAGCAATCGTATAATTTCTTGAATTCTTACGCTTCTTAGAATTTTTGGAACATTCACCCTTTGTTTCATTTAGTTTTTCTTGTGTAGTTCGTTTCTTGTCTCCCTTTCGAAAAAGTTTCCCTTTTCTAACTTGGGAGTCAGTTAGGGTAGCGGCTAATTCCTTAGCCTCCCTAAGCGTTGCAGGTTTGCTGCCAGTGACAATATCTTGGATTGGATCAGGTAGGCCATCAATGTATTTCTTAATGGCCTGATCCAAAGGTGTAACCATAGTGGGGCAGAGTAGGCTCAACTGTTCAAACCTATCAGTCTAGGCACGGTTCTCCCCACTATCTTGTTTGAGGTAATAAAATTCGGTTTCGAGTGCCCTCATTTCGCTTCACGGACAAAATTCTTTCGTCATAAGATTCCTAAATTCTTCCCACATTTGTGCCATAGCTACTTCTGCACCTCTGTCTCTCATGACTCCGTTCCACCAAGTGAGTGCTCTCTTTTGGAAAACACTCGAGGCGAACTCTACCTTACGCTCACTAGGACACTGAACATGGCAGAATGTGCTTTCTATACTCTCAAACCGTTTTAGGAGCCCAGTTGCTCCTTCAGACCCATTAAATTTGAGTGGTTTAGCTGAGTTGAATTGTATGTAGTTACAGGGTGTGATAACATTGTTGTTAGTGTTATTGTTGTAGTTTTGATTAACCTGGGTCACATTGTCTGGGAGTACAGCAGCTAGATGCTGAGCGATCATTGCTGCCATTTCAGCGTTCCAAATGACGTCACAATGAGGAGGCAAATTGAAGAAATAGCTACAGTAAAATTAAATAAGTGAGATTTCATAGAATTGTTATAAATTTAAAACACCATAGTAGATTTGGAAATCTTAAATTGGTATTCGTTCAAAAGTCTTGTTCTTGTATTAAAAAAATAGTCTTGTTCTTGTATTCGTTCAAAAGCTTGAAAATAAACTTTTGTTATATTTCTGGATGAGAAAATACAAACCAAGTTAATGGTTTGTGTTAAAAAAATACCTTTTAAAAATTAATTTTTAAGATAAAAATATTTTTAATCGAATTTTTAAAATAAAGAAACTTTGTGTTTAAAGATTTGAGAATTTTCATCCAAATGAATAAAATTTTGAAATTATGAAAGACAAAAGATAGTGTTTGAAAATAAAATAGGATTACAAAGTGTTGTGAGATGAAATGAAATTTGTTTCGAATATGTTGAATTTAATCGTAACATATTACCAAAGGTAATATGATGGAGTTGTAACGCCTCGCGTTTTCTAAACTTTCTATTTATAGCAAGCTTGTGTTGTAATTCTATTTTCGGAAACCACTGTATTCGTAATCTTCATCTCGTTGTAAACGTTGTAATCGAGGCTTGAATCATAATGGAAACATACAATTTTGCCCTATACTTGTTATGCATACTCGTACACTCATATATATATATTGATCATACTCGGAAACTTAACATACTTGCACATACGTGACATTTATACCTGATACATACACTATACTCGGTGTTTATACTCGATCTCGGACATTCTATTCATACATATGCATTGTGACCAAATACTTATGCTTAAAATAACTTAAAGTGTCATAAAATACCCTAGAAATACATTTAAACCCGTAACATTTGAACAAAACAACAAAATGCAACAATTTGTCCCGGGCCCGGTCCCTAAGGCATGCTGGGCGGGACAGCAGGTTTCAAACCTGCGGCATATGCACGAATCCACACACTTTGAGCTCACCCAATGGCCTCTTAACCCCATTTAACACCCCTAAACCACCTCCTAACCTCTCCTTTATATAAACCAAGTTCCCCCACACCTAAAACACTTTCACAACTCTCTCTAATCACTCTCAATCATCTCAAGAACTCTTGCAAATCAGAAATTCGGGCAGATTGTATCACCTTCACCAAAGTGAGCATAACTTGCACAAAACTTGGTCTTTTTACTTGATTCTTGTTCCATGTATAATCATTAGGGTTGAATCCAAGGGTTCTCCATGGAGAATCCAGACCTGGAAATGCCCCTAAATTGTCCAAAACTTTCTGTTTGTTTTCAAACTATTTCAAACTTTGTTTATGTTCATCAAACTTGAGTCAAACTCATCTCAAACCTATGTCCGAATGCTTACAACACTTCTTGTGGTTGGTTAGGCTTAAAAAAAGGTTGAGACATTCAAACAAGATGTTTAAACCTCACAATAATTCTGTTTTCATAGAGCATTTAGTCACAAGTGATGCAAGTTCATAGACTTGTTCATGTGTGTCCACCAAGGTTAGCTTTGGTTATCCTAAACATTGAGACCACACATCACTTGATGATTTTCATCATCATCTCAAGTAGCTTGCTAGCCCTAAAGTGTCATAACCCCACCAAGCCGTTGACATGTGTCCTCGGGTGCTCTCCGGGTTGTATTCACTTGGCTACTAGGTATGATGGTGACATACTTAGAATTCTTGTTATTCGTTCTTGTCTTGTTCTCATTCATGACCCTCCTTGTTGTCTATGACAACTTGTGTAGTGGTGAATCATATAACGGGGTTAAATGGATGTTCATCATCCTACCTCCATGCTTGACTTACTTGAATGCTTAGAGTTACCAAAGTGGATGGTTCATCCTCCCACCTCCTATATGATATGGACTATAATATAATCCTAAAACCGAAACCTTGATAATGACTAAATAATCACCTATCAAGTTATTAAGTTTATCACTAAAGTACATAGTTCCTTGTCACGATTCTAATAGGTCTCGAACCTATGAAACCATATAAACCCCTTTTTGGGTTATCATAGTGTTAAGAACAAGTGTTATGTCTTAGGGAATATTTTTATACATAATACTTTATTCCCATTTCCATAATCTCGCTCGAATAATCCAAATCTACCGTTACACTCATAACTAATACCTATGTTCTTCTTGTAGAAGGACAATGTGCCAAACTCTAAACATCACAACAAAGCTCCCGGGATTACATAAGTGGAACACTTAGCAAAACCGTGAGTACACTCGACCCATTTACCGTTTTAACCACTTTTGGGTTGTAGCATGTTTACCTATCAAAATACACATACCACAAACTCATGCTTTACATGCTCAACCCTTATACATGAATACTTGTTATGCCTAGATACATGCTTGATCATTAACTTCGGTAGCCCAACTTATCATATATAGCACTATTGGAGTAGCACACCGCCCGTCGGGGTTACGTTAAGATATTCATTCTCATTTTAGTCTTGTCGCTTTTGTGGCAAGGGAAGCTCGATATCGTTAAAACTTTTGTGGAAACTCGGGGTTTGATCTAGTATTGCATGATTAGCATGAACTTTGCTTACAATTACCATGTGGATTCGAGTTAAATTTTTATACCTATGCTATGTATCACCAAACTTGTGTACTCGCCTTTGCTTTCGCATTAAACTCGTATTTTTAACATGTTACAGGTTGATGAAGATTTTGCCATGAAATTGAAGTAGTGATGATGCTCTAGATACACATTTAGACGTTAGGCTAAAATGTTGTAATATTTTGACATTATGCTTATGTTGTACTCGTCTTTAAATTTCCAAATTGTTGTAATTGACTTAATGATGTAATTTGACAATGTTATCGTTGAATGAATGAAATATGGGTTTTGTTCAAATATTATCGCTAATAGCGTTATGAAGTCTCTTGCAATCTCGTTTACGTCTCACTCCGATGTTTCCGCCATCGGTTGGGGTGTGACAGATTGGTATCAGAGCCATAACTATTGGAAATTAGGTAGAATTGCCATGTTCGCCCTAGTCTATAGTTTAAGTGTCCATTTTTGACCATTCGTATACCATGCTTAAAACTTTATTCTTCCTCGTTGCTTCTTCCTTATCTTTTGGTCTTAAAATTTACATATTGTCTTTCCTAAGATATTTTACACAATACACTTGAAGACTTGAAGACACTCATGATGCAAAAGAGACGATTTGCACCAAGATAGGTCCAATGACTTACAAATTTTGGTGAAATCCCTCATTCCGCATATTCGATTTTTCACGAAGTTATACCATCAAGTTAGGAGTGATATCCACATCTTTATGGCAACTTCCATTTCATACTCTAGTGGATCTTACAAACGAGTCGGAATATGCTCCTCGCTTAGTAAGAAACAACCACACTTAGGGTACGAAATCGACAAGTTAGGGGTGAAACCCGCACCTTGTCGATTAAGACCCATTCCTTGATTTTCGCTCTCGCCAAAGTTTCGATTTTCTAATCGATTAGAGACATGTAGTAACTGGAAGGGTAAAATACCGTTAGTCGCTTCTTGATGAGAGTATTTTACCTATAGGCCAAAGCACGTTTCTCTAATTAGAAAGGATCTTCGATTCACTTTGGAATTGTCGACGTTTCTCTACCGGAAACAATCTCGTGATTTATTGAGCCAATCTTTTATGTTATCTCAATTTTTATGTGATTTTATACTTGTTACCTTATCCGTTTCGAACCGTTACACCTTTCGCACGTTTATCACAATCAAAAACAATATTAATCCTCATAAACACACTAAATTTATACTCCTTATTTGCATTCATACGTGATTATCCATGCTATACTTGATACTTTCATGCAAGCTTTGTGAACCATGTTTGAACCTATTACATGCTTATTCATGCACAACTTGTTTTCCCATATTATGATCAAGTCTCATCCCTTTTCTTCTATGTTGAACCTCTAGATGAATTCTCCCAACTCATCCAAGAAATCCAAGAGGTCCAACAAGGGTTCCAACAACAACAACAATGAAGACTCCATCTCCAAGCAAGAACTCATCAGTCTTGTCGCCGAGCAAATGGCCGATCAAATGGCCCGTGTCATCCGTGATATTGTTAGCCAGCTTCAAACCATCAACACCGAAACCCCCAAATCCTCTGCCGACTCTAAAACCGATAACCCCAAAACGTCTTTCCAATTCAAGCGTTTCATGCCTTGTAAACCAGTAGAATTCACTGGCATGGACGGTGTCACCGCCATGATCAATTGGTTTGACGCTGTTAGGACCGTCCTCGATAGCACAGGAACCTAGAATTTGTATCTAACGTCCAATTAGGCGGAAACTAAGTGACGTGTTAATCGTATATCAAGAGTTACTCATTTAATGTCAGTTTATTGATCAACATTCATAAACGTTCAAGTTCCGGATCCGACAGAGCTTCGCCGTCAGTGTGCCAAAGTTGTGAATAGTTACAAATGAAATCCTAAGGCACCTATTTATAGAAGTTCAAGTTCGCTTGGGGTGTCAACAAGTTCGGGCAAACTTGTCTTGAACAAGTTCGGCCGAACTTGTTCTCACATTCTGATTCCGGGCGAACTTGGTCTCCTTTACACATAAATACCTCGTTTTCTAACACGATCTCACCTATTCTAAACAGACTCGATACAAGACTAAGACATAGACAAATTGTACTAACAGACTCCCCTTGGATATCGTCTTTGTCTTGATCAGTCTTCAGAAGCTCTTGATCATTCCAGACTCGTTCTAATATAATGACGTAGGCAACAGACATATGCACTAACAGACTCCCCCTTGGATGTTGCCGCAGTCATTGACTTCAAATAAGCTCCGGAGTCTTTATCAGTCTCTGATCTTTAGTCTTGAATAAACTTTAACGTCCTCGGTCTACAAATCTTCTTAAACTCTGTTTCTTAAGCTGAACTTGATAAAACTTTAAACTTCATGTTCCCCCTAGCTTTTAGCTTCAATCTTCAAAACGCCCCCTTGCTTTGAGCTTTCTGGTGTCTTCAGTTAATGTTTTATCTATCTCCCCTAAAACTTTACTTCCTGTTTCAAAGTACTTAGACATTCAAATAAACATTTCAGATTCAAACTTTGAAATTTTGTAACATCAACATTTCAAATTTTAATCTCCTTTTTCATCTTTCAAACCTTACAGTTATTCAAATTCAAATTAATGACCTTGAATATTTTTACATTTAAGACCTTGATTTTTCATATGATTACCAATTATTGAAATCCACTTAGTTAACCAAGTCCAAGTTAATGACCTTGGTTAACCAATTTTGTCTACCGAGTCCAAGTTAATGACCTCGGTTCGACCCGTTGTGAACAAACCAATGTTATCTTCAATTTAAAGTTTCAATTTAATGAACTTTTCAACACTTTCGATCATTTTGGTTTTTAAACAGATGTCATCAAGATTTTCACCATATTAGCACCTTACCAGACTTCGAAGAACTGTTCTCCATCATTGGCTTGTAGAAACTAATGAAGAAACAAAATCTTTTTGAATTTTTGAGAATTTATGCTAAAACACACTGAAAAATCTTTTTGCTTTTAATCTGTAAAACAAGTAAAGAAAGTAAACTATGTACAAACATATTTACTGAAATATTTTTGTGGATTAGTGTCTAAGAATCATATCAGTTGTTTGAGACATATCACCAGTACCATTGACCTTTTTGAGACTTTAAGTTTTAAACTCATTTACCTAGATTGTCGATATGTTTGTCCTCTTAAACTTCGACACATTTCTCAATCGTTCCAAGATATGTTAGATATGAATTATGAAACTTGACTTAACTATGGTTCCCATCTCAGAATATACTCCCGTATCAAGATTCCCTAGATTTCATCTTACAGGTGAATGTAGCGTAATTGATATCTGTATCTGGGTTAATGCGAAACCTTGAGAGCTCAGGTCAATACCACCGTATCGACAAAGAGATGAAGGCTCGACTTAAAGGTGTGTTCCACTTAAGGAATCTTTTAAGCACTGCAAATAATTAGATCTTTCGATTCTTTTCAGCTTTGCATGCAGTTTAGGGGTTTATAGCAAAAGCATTATAGAAGTTCTAGGCTATTGCTTCCGCAAAATCAGAAGAACTTGTATAATACCGTAGATATCAACTATCTATAAAGACCTCGTATCTCAGAATCAGGCAATCTCTCAAACGAAATTTCGGAGTACTAAGTCCATATATCCGAGAGATGTTAATCCACAAGATTAAGCAGTTGTAAAATTTAGTTTATATCTCAGAAACAATTTACTGAACGTGTAAAGCCTATCGATACATCCACAGTAAGAATTGTTTATCACTGTTAAACTTTACAATTCTTTAGCATACTGTAATAGTCCACTGATGTACTATCATTTCCTGTTTGAGACACAAAATTCTTTTTGTCTTTTTCAATGTTTTTGTACTTTTTGAATTTTCAAATGTTTTTCAATTTTCAACTTTTTCATATGTTTTTTATTTTTCAAATGTTTTTCTTACTCCCCCTAAAATCAAAAATATATTTTTGGATTTTAGATTTAAGAAATTCTATTCTAAAAAGATAACAAACCAATGAGGATCACGAGAACTAGTTGTCCGATCATTTTTCAATATCTGCATCTGCACCTGTATAACAGATAAACCATTATCATTTACTTGACATAATAAATGGTTTTTGATATAAAAATCAGTGTTTTGTTCAACAGTGTGGATTTTCACAATTTGTTCTTGACAAATTTTTCTTTTCAACTACTCCCCCTCAAAATGACAAAGATATGACATTTTCGGAATAAGTTAAGTGACAGAAAGCTCCATTATCCAGATTCTACTTCAACAATGTGGATCTTTGGAACCCTGCACATGAAAAGTAACTACTTGAATAGGAAACCCAAACCTTTTTGGTTTTGGGTTTAACTTGATAAAGATCATCGTAATCACTTTCAAATCCATCATCGTAATCAAAATTGTCATCAAACATTTCATCCGATGTCAACTTTGAAAACTTTTCAACCTTTTCTTTCTTTGTTTGTTTTGAAAATTTTAACTTTGAAAGATCATTTCTGATTACTGATTCGTTTGATTTGACATTATCAGTTCTTTTTGAAACATACTTTTTTTAGATGATGAAGAAACTTTCTTTTTGGCAACCCAGGATTGTGAATTACTTCTTGCCTTTTAACGTAGAATCAAGAATCTATCTTTTCTTTTGATTTTGAAGTTTCACCTTTTCCAAATGTTGAGTTTTGAAACTTTGTTTCAGTTTTAGGTTTCACATCGAATTTAGATTCATAGTTTCTTTTTAACATTTTGATTGGTTTCAAAATCTCTGGTTGCTTTTGTTTTTCATTTTTTGACACTGTCTTTCTTCGTGGATACACAGGCTTTGATTTCGGACACTTGCGAGCAATATGACCAACTTCATTGCATTTGAAGCAAGTCCGAGTATCATGAACATGTCCACTAGTGGGTTTTACTCCACTTGCTGATTTAGCCTTATCCCAAAGTTCTTTCTCTTTCTTGAACTCATCATTTGATTGCTTACCGATCAAACTTTCATCTTGAACCGTGTTCGTCCCATATACAAACTTCATGTTTTTACCTTTGTATTCGTGGAATGGAGACTTCTGGTTCTTTTTCGATTCATCTTCGTTTTCCTCCAAACCCAACCCTGCTCTCCTGTTCTCAGGAAAATCACCACCATTTTTTCGGTAGTTGTTAAAGTTCCTTTTGGGGTTTGAGTAAAAATTCCTTTCATTTGTATCAAGATCATCTGACAAAACTTCTACAAGTTTGAACAATTTATCGATTTGATCTTCTTTACGAATCGGAAAGCTATCATCGAAATATAATCTATCAGATTCCTTAACCTTGTACATGACAACGTTAGGATCATCACTTAGATTATTTTCTGATAATGAATCATCATCTTCGGATTGTGATTCCGAATTGTTCGAACTTGAGTTAGAGCTTTCAAAGTTGCCGTCGTCAGAATCATTTCTTAAAACATTCTTTATCACATTTTTCACAACCACTTCACTGTCATTGTTTGATTTCGTATAGACTACGTCAATGTTCTCAGGCCACTGATCTTTCATTTCTGATAAAAGCTTTATGTTTTTTGCCTTTTCAATACCGTCCTCTTTCTTGCGGCAGTAACTCGCAAGTAGTGGAGGTGGAACATTTCTGTACTCTTTACGCTTTGTACCTTTTGCTTTTCATCATTTTCCTCCGACTTAATCTTAGGAAGAATGTGATCAATGACATAAGCGTTTGTGGTATAAATTTTTAACAATTGCCTTACCCTCTCTGTTTCAATCTTCATGTCTTGAAGCTCTCGCCTTGTTTCAGCAATTGTGTCAATATACATGTTAATTGCTTTTTGTTTTTCAACTACTGTTGCACTTAACATTGTTACATTAGCACTTAGCTTAAGATTAGCTTTTTCGACATTGCAATAAGTGCTTTTCATTTTTTCATAAGCTTCTTTATTGTTTTGTAATCATAACGAAACTTTTCGTTACGCATAGTCATTTCGCTTAAAATTTTAGACTTCTTAGCACATTGCACACAAGGATTTGTGCACTTTGTGCAAGGTTTTTCAACCTCCACAACTTTCACAATCTCCTTTACAATCACTTTTACCTCAGGATTTACCTTCTCATCCTCTGATTCCTTTTCTTCAACCTCTTGCTCAAAAGATGCTGCATCAGAATAACCTGCAAAACTAGAAATACTGTTAGAAGAAGTAGCATTCTGCATCATCGTGTGATGATAGATCTCCTCTTCTTCTCTTTGTTGCATTAACTGTTCTAGAATTGCGTTCTCCAGAGCTGCATTCTCAGCGGACATATCTTGCTCTTCCACAATCTCATCCATAAGAGCAACTCTAGTCTTCTTGTTAATATACTTATTCCAATCAAAACCTTCATCTTCATTTGAAGCAATCATAGCTTTCTCTGTGGTGTTGGATGATTGATCTTGAACTTCGATTTTTCTCGGAAATGGCTTGTATTGCAGTGCTTTCTTGTAATAATCATTACCTCCTCCGAAAGGACTTTGATTGCCACTTACTTCTCGGTTCAGACACTCCCGTTTGAAATGCCCTTTTTGTCGGCATTTGAAACAAGTAACTTTTGTCTTGTCGAATCCCGGTTTGTTGTTAGAATTACCAATATCTCTTCCATTTAATGCTACAAACTTGGTAACTCTTCTGATGATCGAAGCTAGACTCCACTTGATGTCCATCAGTTCCAATTCTTCTTCATCCACCTGATCTAATCCTCAGCAGTCATTTCAGGATTTTCGATCTTCCCAGCAACTAAACATTCATAAGATTCCAGAATAGTAGCAAGAAGTGCTATGTGTTCTTTAGCCACTTTTCAGGAAAAACATTCTTCAGATTAACTGCGATGTTGCATTGAAACACATTCGGATCAGAACTGGATTGCTTTGTCTGATACGACTGATTGTTCTGATTTTGAAACGAAGAATTTGAACCCATGCTTGAATATTCGTAGAACTCTGATTCTGTGATGAATAATTCGTAGAATTCATATTAGCATTGAATGCTATTTGAATTTTCGGACACTGAGTCGGAGTATCTTGAACACTTCCTTTGTAATACACACCGACATCTTGAACAACATTTGCATTCTTTGATTTTGCAATCTTTAACAGCTCCATTTCATGACCTTCTAGTTTGTCAATGAAAGATGACAACTTTAAATGCATCCAAGCTGGACTGTTCTTTAAAACCATCAGATAAATTGACCACTCTCCCTTAGGAAGTGCATCAGCCAACTTTTCTATTTGCTCTTCGGTAGTTCTCTTGATATCATGCCTTCGCGTCTGGACCATTAGATGACAATATATGTCAATCATCTGCTTCATAGTCTCTCCTTTGATCATTGTAAAGATCTCGAATTCTTTCTTGATTAACGCCCTTTTTGCTCTTTATCATCTCATCACTTCCTTTGAATTGTCACAAAGAGCTTGCCACAAATCTTGTGATGTTTCACATTCTGGTAGTAATATCAAAATATCTTCCATCACAGACTGTTGTATCAGGCTAATCATTTTCTTTTCAGCCACATATGCATCTTTATCAGCAGGTGTAAACTTAACCAAAGGCAGATCTTGTTCACATTCATCTTTAGGCCACTTGTATACCTTTTCTACCGCAACCCAGCTGTGGAACTAATTGGCTTGTACCCAGTTAACAAACTTTTCTTTTCATCCCTCAAACTCGTCCATACTCATTAGCTTCGGCGGTTTAGTAGTAGTACCCATCTCGTTGTTGAGAGATTCATCTGGTTAACCGCAATAGTATTAGACGTTGAAGCTTGAGCTACTCCCGCAGAAACGCATTATGGAGATCTTCCATTTTGAAAATCAGGCAATTTATATCTGAAAAACACACGTTTACAAACTTCGAAAAATGATCAGTATACTGACAAGTTCAGGCGAACTTGCAGTTTTGAGAAAATCAAGTTTTGTTTTAACACAAGTTCTGGATAACTTGTAGTTTTGAAAAATCAGATTTTGTTTTTACACAAGTTCGGGCGAACTTGTGTTGAGAAAATTGAAAATTTCACCCTGATGCAAGTTCGGGCAAACTTATGTTGATTTTCTAGTGAATTATCAAGTTCGGGCGAACTTGTTAATAAATTTCAACAAACTTTAATCAAGTTCGGGCGAACTTGATAAAGATTTGAATGAAAAATAGACAAATTCGAGCGGACTTTATCAAATTCCCTTGAAATATCAATCAAGTTCGGGCGAACTTGATTAAAATCAATGAATTTTAATCAAGTCCGGGCGAACTTGATGTTAAGTTCGACCAAATCAAGTTTTTGAAACATGGTTTTTTCAACTTTTTGATATCAAATCGTTTAAATTTGATGTTCAAACTCTCAGGGGTTTACCATAAATGTATTTTACATGACATGTTCAATTTTTAGCCATTTTTGACCATGAATTCTTCAAATATGTGAAAACTATAAGAAAAATGGTAGAATGAGGTAGAATTAGAGTGATTCTCGTGATGATTCCAGCAAATCTAGGTATCCAGGCTCTGATACGACTTGTTAGGACCGTCCTCGATAGCACAGGAACCTAGAATTTGTATCTAACGTCCAATTAGGCGGAAACTAAATGACGTGTTAATCGTATAACAAGAATTACTCATTTAATGTCAGTTTATTGATCAATATTCATAAACGTTCAAGTTTCGGATCTGACAGAGCTTCGCCATCAGTGTGCCAAAGTTGTTGAATAGTTACAAATGAAATCCTAAGGCACCTATTTATAGAAGTTCAAGTTCGCTTTGGGTGTCAACAAGTTCGGGAGAACTTGTCTTGAACAAGTTCAGCCGAACTTGTTCTCACATTCTGATTCCGGGCGAACTTGGTCTCCTTTACACATAAATACCTCGTTTTCTAACGCGATCTCACCTATTCTAAACAGTCTCGATACAAGACTAAGACATAGACATACTGTACTAACAGACGCGATGGAGCTTACCTTTCTTTAGGGCGGGTGCCCTGATGAACTTCGAACCCTCAACGCTACCGGGGTCTTTCGCCAGAGAGCCCTCGAGTGGTGGACTACGGAACGCAATAAGCATGGCAACGAAGCATCTCACGCTCTCACTTGGGACGAGCTCAAGCATCTCATGAGAGACCAGTTATGTCCTCCCCACGAGACCCAGAAGCTCGAAAACGAATTCTGGAACTTCACCCAACAGGGGAGCGATGCTGAAGGACTGATAGCTCGCTTCAAGCAATTAAGTATCGTCTGTCCTGGACAGGTGGATACGGTTCCCAAGGCTATAGCTAAGCTTATTTGTTCGCTTACGCCTGTGATCATGAATCACGTAGCCGCCGCAAACCCAAGAACCCTCGAAGAAGCCTTTAGCTTAACCATCCATCTTAACCACAACTGCATCCTTTAGGGGGCCTACGACAAGGTTCCTACGAAGCATGCGCACCAAGCCACCGCCAATACCACCGCTACCGAGTCGCCTCCTCCTCAACCCAAAAAGAACAACCTCGAGAACAAGAAGCGGAAGGCTTCAGTTCAAAACAATGCGGTTGTCACTCTGCCTGCCCCTACACCTATAAATGTCATCTCCTCCACCCAAAACAACGATCCACCCCAACGAAGCTACACTGGCTCTTGGCCAACGTGTGATCATTGCACCTACCACCATCTCCCTAATACCCCGTGTCGAAAGTGCCCCAACTGTAACCAGATGGGGCATCTTTCTAGCCAATGTTGCCAACCCCAAAGCAATCAAGCCATTGTCCCTAACCCTAACCCTAACCCAAACCCAAACCAGACTCAACCCCAACGTCAAAATGCTACTGTGTGAGCATGTTACAAATGTGGCGATCCCAATCATCTCGCCAATGCCTGTCCTCTTCTCAATCAGCAGCATCAGCACCAGCAGCAGCAGCAGCCTAAGCCTGCAAAGGGGCGAGCTTTCATGCTTACCTCCGCTCAAGCTCAAAGCTCAAATGACGTCATCACCGGTACGTTCCTTGTGAACCATATTTATGCTACTTGTATGTTTGATACTGGCGCCGATAAGAGTTTTGTGTCACTAGAATTTGAACCCTTGCTTAAGTGCGAACGATCTAAAATGCCTAATCCTTTCGCTGTCGAAGTCGCTAATGGTAAAACCATCTCCGTTGATTATGTTCTCTCTAGTTTCTCTTTAATTCTTAACGATCATTCATTCTCCATTGACCTCATTCCCATGCAAATTGGTAGTTTTGACATCATATTAGGCATGGATTGGCTTATGCGAGTTCGCGCCGAAATTGTTTGTTCTGAGAAGTTTATTCGCCTCCCTCTTCCTCAAGGTGATTCTCTATACGTCTATGGCGAGAAACCTTCTGAAGGTCTCAAGCTTTTGTCGTGCAGCAAAGCGAACAAGTACTTGCGTAAGGAGTACTTTGCCTTTCTCGCCCATGTTGTGGAAAAGAAAGACAAAGGTCCTAGAATAAGTGATGTTCCAGTTGTTTGTGAGTCTCCTTCTGTTTTCCCTGAGGATCTTCCTGGTCCTTCGCCTCCTCGAGCTGTTGATTTTCGTATTGATCTTATCCCTGGCGCAACTCCTGTTGCGAAAGCTCCCTATCGTTTAGCACCCTCGGAGATGCAAGAGCTATCAAGCCAACTTCAAGAGCTTCTTGATAAAGGCTTTATACGCCCTAGTACTTCCCCTTGGGGCGCTCCCGTGTTGTTCGTCAAGAAGAAAGATGGGTCTTTTCGGATGTGCAATGACTATCGTGAGCTCAATAAGCTTACAGTCAAGAACCGATACCCACTTCCTCGTATTGATGATCTCTTCGATCAATTGCAAGGCGCGAAGTGCTTTTCAAAGATTGACCTCCGTTCTGGCTATCATCAACTTCGGGTTTCCGAGGAAGATGTACCCAAAACTGCCTTTCGCACACGTTATGGACACTACGAGTTCGTGGTCATGCCTTTTGGTTTGACCAACGCTCCTGCAGTGTTTATGGATCTCATGAACCGCGTGTGTAAGCCTTTTCTCGATCATTTCGTCATTGTATTCATCGATGATATCCTTATCTACTCCAAGACGAAAGAAGAACATGGACGACATTTGCGTCTCATTCTTCAGCTTTTGCAAACCGAACGTCTTTATGCCAAATTATCCTAGTGTGAATTTTGGCTAAAAGAGGTTCAATTCTTAGGTCACACCGTCAATGAACTCGGTATTCATGTTGACCCTACAAAGATAGAAGCTGTGAAGAATTGGATTGCACCTAAATCGCCCTCTGAAATTCGTTCGTTTCTTGGCCTAGCTGGGTATTATCGCCGTTTCATCTCGAACTTCTCTAAGATTTCCGTTCCTTTGACTTCGTTGACTCAAAAAGATAAACCTTTTGTTTGGGGTACCGAACAAGAGGAATCCTTCCAAACGCTCAAGGACATGCTTTGTAATGCTCCTATCCTCACTCTCCCCGATGGGAACGACGATTTCGTCGTGTATGGCGATGCCTCTAACCAGGGTCTTGGTTGCGTACTCATGCAACGAGACAAAGTAATCGCTTACGCGCGAGGCAACTCAAAATACATGAGAAAAATTATACTACTCACGACCTTGAACTTGGTGCAGTTGTTTTTGCATTAAAGATTTGGCGACACTACCTCTATGGTACAAAGTGTACGGTCTTCACCGACCATAAGAGCCTCCAACATATCTTTGATCAAAAGGAACTCAACATGTGTCAACGTCATTGGGTAGAATTGTTAAACGACTACGACTGTGATATTCGCTACCACCCTGGCAAAGCGAATGTCGTGGCCGATGCACTTAGTCGTAAGACTCATGTTAAGAGTGTTCGTTGCTACCAAATCGTGGGAAAACTCAACGAGTTATTTGACAAGCACAATTTACCGTCATTAATGAGGGTAACCTCAATAACGAATTGAATTGTGGAGTCGAAAACCCGCTTGAAGCTAAACCAGATGGTATTCTTTACTACCATAGTCTTATTTGGATTCCCGATCGTCTCAATCTTCGGACTACTGATGAAGCCCACAAATCCCGATACTACGTTCATCCTGGAGCTGATAAAATGTACCACGATTTGCGTGCATCATATTGGTGGCCTGGGTGAAACGTGATATCTCTCTTTACATATCCAAATGTCTTACGTGTTCCAAAGTCAAGGCAGTACATCAACATCCCTCTGGTTTGCTCGAACAACCAGAGATTCCTGTCTGGAAACGGGAGAGCATAGCCATGGATTTCATCACGAAATTGCCTCGTACTTCGTCTGGTCACGACAGCATTTGGGTTATCATCGATCTCTGACCAAATCCGCCCATTTCTTCGCCATTCGTGAAGATTACAAAGTTAAGAAATTGGATTGTACTTACACGGATGAAATCATTAGCCGTCATGGTACTCCTCTTGATATTATCTCAGATCGCGATGCTCGTTTCACCTCTTGCCTTTGGCAAACTTTTCAAACCGCCCTTGGCACTCAGCTAAATCTTAGCACCGCTTTTCATCCTCAGTGTGATGGTCAAACCGAGCGTACTATCCAAACCTTGGAGGATATGCTTCGGTCATGCGTAATCGATTTTGGCAGCAGTTGGGATTCGCACTTACCCTTGGTTGAATTCTCGTACAACAATAGTTATCACGCTAGTATCAAATGGCTCCATTTGAAGCATTGTATGGTCATAAGTGTCGTTCGCCTATTTGTTGGCACGAGATTGGAGACGCACAAATCACCGGTCCCGAGCTAATACAAGAGACAACAGACAAGATCTTTCAAATACGTGATAATCTCCTCAAAGCACGAAGCCGACAAAATAGCTACGCCGACAAAAGACGCAAGCCCTTGGAATTTAACATAGGTGATCATGTACTCCTCAAGGTATCCCCTTGGAAAGGCGTTGTCCGTTTTGGTTAAAAAGGCAAACTCGCTCCTCGCTACGTAGGTCCCTTCAAGATCTTGGAAAGGATTGGCAAGGTAGCATATCGACTGGACCTACCTCAAACGCTCAACAATGTTCATCCTGTGTTTCATGTTTCAAATCTCAAGAAATGTCTAGCCGAAGAAGGACTTCAAGTTCCGCTCGAAGATCTTCAAATCAATGAGACATTGCATTTTGTGGAAAAACCGGTCGAAATCATGGACCGAGGAGTCAAGCAGCTACGGCGCAGTCGAGTCCCTATCGTGAAAGTCCGTTGGGAAGGGAAACGTGGCGCCGAGTTTACTTGGGAACTCGAGAGTGATATGAAGACTAAGTATCCACATCTCTTCGTTGCATCTTCCTACATTTCGGGACGAAATTTCCTAAAGGAGGAAAGACTGTAACGTCTCGCGTTTTCTAAACTTTCTATTTATAGCAAGCTTGTGTTGTAATTCTATTTTCGGAAACCACTGTATTCGTAATCTTCATCTAGTTGTAAACGTTGTAATCGAGGCTTGAATCATAATGGAAACATACAATTTTGCCCTATACTTGTTATGCATACTCGTACACTCATATATATTGATCATACTCGGAAACGTAACATACTTGCACATACGTGACATTTATACCTGATACATACACTATACTCGGTGTTTATACTCGATCTCGGAAATTCTATTCATATATATGCATTGTGACCAAATACTTATGCTTATAATAACTTAAAGTGTCATAAAATACCCTAGAAATACATTTAAACCCGTAACATTTGAACAAAACAACAAAATGCAACAATTTGTCCCAGACCCGGTCCGTAAGGCATGCTGGGCGGGACAGCAGGTTTCAAACCCGCGGCATATTCATGAACCCACACACTTTGAGCTCACCCAATGGCCTCTTAACCCCATTTAACACCCCCAAACCACCTCCTAACCTCTCCTCTATATAAACCAAGTTCCCCCACACCTAAAACACTTTCACAACTCTCTCTAGTCACTCTCAATCATCTCAAGAACTCTTGCAAATCGGAAATTCGGGCAGATTGTATCACCTTCACCAAAGTGAGCATAACTTGCTCAAAACATTATTCTTCCATATTACCTGGATAATCATTAGGGTTGAATCCAAGGGTTCTCCATGGAGAATCTAGACCTGGAAATGCCCCTAATTTGTCCAAAACTTTTTGTTTGTTTTCAAACTCTTTCAAACTTTGTTTATGTTCATCAAACTTGAGTAAAACTCATCTCAAACCTATGTCTGAATGCTTACAACACTTCTTGTGGTTGGTTAGGCTTAAAAACAAGGTTGAGACATTCAAACAAGGGATTTAAACCTCACAATAATTTTTTTTTCATAGAGCATTTAGCTCACAAGTGATGCAAGTTCATAGACTTGTTCATGTGTGTCCACCAAGGTTAGCTTTGGCTATCCTAAACTTTGAGACCACACATCACTTGATGATTTTCATCATCATCTCAAGTAGTTTGCTAGCCCCAAAGTGTCACAACCCCGCCAAGCCGTTGACATGTGTCCTCGTGTGCTCTCCGGGTTGTATTCACTTGGCTACTTGGTATGATGGTGACATACTTAGAATTCTTATCATTTCGTTCTTGTATTGTTCTCATTCATGACCCTCCTTGTTGTCTATGACAACTTGTGTAGTGGTGAATCATATAACGGGGTTAAATAGATGTTCATCATCCTACCTCCATGCTTGACTTACTTTAATGCTTAGAGTTACCAAAGTGGATGGTTCATCCTCCCACCTCCTACATGATCTTAATATTATGTATATGCTATGGACTATAATATAATCCTAAAACCGAAACCTTGATAATGACTAAATAATCACCTATCAAGTTATTAAGTTTATCACTAAAGTACATAGTTCCTTGTCACGATTCTAATAGGTCTCGAACCTATGAAACCATATAAACCCCTTTTCGGGTTATCATAGTGTTAAGAACAAGTGTTATGTCTTAGTGAATATTTTTATACATAATACTTTATTCCCATTTCCATAATCTCGCTCGAATAATCCAAATCTACCGTTACACTCATAACTAATACCTATGTTCTTCTTGTAGAAGGACAATGTGCCAAACTCTAAACATCACAACAAAGCTCCCGGGATTACATAAGTGGAACACTTAGCAAAACCGTGAGTACACTCGACCCATTTACCGTTTTAACCACTTTTGGGTTGTAGCATGTTTACCTATCAAAATACGCATACCACAAACTCATGCTTTACATGCTCAACCCTTATACATGAATACTTGTTATGCCTAGATACATGCTTGATCATTAACTTCGGTAGCCCAACTTATCATATATAGCGCTATAGGAGTAGCACACCGTCCGTCGGGGTTGTGTTAAGATATTCATTCTAATTTTAGTCTTGTCGCTTTTGTGGCAAGGGAAGCTCGATCTCGTTAAAACTTTTGTGGAAACTCGGGGTTTGATCTAGTATTGCATGGTTAGTATGAACTTTGCTTACAATTACCATGTGGATTCGAGTTACATTTTTATACTTATGCTATGTATCACCAAACTTGTGTACTCGCCTTTGCTTTTGCATTGAACTCGTATTTTTAACATGTTACAGGTTGATGAAGATTTTGCCATGAAATTGGAGTAATGATGATGCTCTAGATACACATTTAGACGTTAGGCTAAAATGTTGTAATATTTTGACGTTATGCTTATTTTGTACTCGTCTTTAAATTTCCAAATTGTTATAATTGACTTAATGATGTAATTTGACAATGTTATCGTTGAATGAATGAAATATGGGTTTTGTTTAAATATTGTCGCTAATAGCGTTATGAAGTCTCTTGCAATCTCGTTTACGTCTCACTCCGATGTTTCCGCCATCGATTGGGGTGTGACAGGAGTAGTGTCGTAAAGGGAAAATTTGTTTCAATTATTTTGAAATAAAAACATATTACCGAAGGGAAATATGATGGAGTAGTGTCATAAAGGTAGTAGTGTTTAGTACTTGTTCGACATGGTCAAGGTGGATGGGTTTTATATAATGTTTCGAGAAGACATGCTTTAGCCTATAAGTAGACACTCACCCTAAGAGTTCCCGGGTAAGAGTGGCTGGTCCGATAATGCGGATTTGTACGAACACTCTAGCCTTAGACAGAAAACTCGGGGTACAGGCATCCACCCTTCCAGATTGCATGTGTTCATATTATTATTACCCAAGATTTCGATGAAAATGTTTGAGAGTAAAACATTTGTGAGAACCTTTTGATAAAATAGGTCAGGAAACATTTCGAGGAAAACGTTTGAGAAAACATTTTGAGAAATATTTCAATGAAAACGTTTTGAGAAAAACATTTTGAGGAATACCTTAAGGCATAAAGCCTATGGATTTAGGATAAATCATCTAAGGTTAGATGATTTGTAAATCATAGAGTAGTTGTGGCACGAGTAAGGATGAGGATCGAGATTAGGATGGAGATCGTAATACTACTCATGTTTTGGGCCCCTAGGAAGGTTATAGACTAGGTTAAAGGCATTCTATAACCTAATTCCCTATAACCAGTGCTCTGATACCAATCTGTAACACCCAAATCGTGTAATATAACAACACGCGACGGAAATATCAAGGAGTCACGTTACAAATTGCTCACCACAACTGGTACTAAATCGTTTCAATATTGTTAACATTGTTTTACAAACAAGAATACATGAAATTGTCTTTTGTTTAAAGAAGTCTAATGTAACATCCGTCAAAAACGGATTTACCAAACCCGCTCCGTTTATCAACCGAACAGTCAGTCAAAAATTTCGTTGCGAATTAAATGCCCAAAATATTTTTAAACGATACGTAATCGATTATTATACGGGAATATATATTTAGTTTTTGAAAAACAGTTGAAAATCGCAAAATAAAAATAAAAGTCCTCTGCCGGGTTTCGAACCCGGGTCAGCACCGGTTCAACAACAAGCCTTATCGCACAACACACAAACCACTGCGCCACTTGTTTTGTTTGTTAAATATTGAAATCATTTAATTCATAAAGAGACGTTACGAATTCAAAACCGGCGCCCAAAAGTTCAGTCGTCGGAATCCCGGTAATCTCGCGAGCTTTTAACAACATTTTCAGTTATAACGTAAACTATTATTAGGACATCGGTTATAACCGACGTTTGAGTCCGCGACACTTTCTATAACCGCCGGAGTTTTTATAACTTATGAATCCAGTCGGAAATCAGACCAAGTTCTTCAACGATTTGCCCTATAAATTCACCCACAACCCACTGCAAACCTTTTCACTCAAAACCACACCTTTTCTCGGCGTAATTCCACTCGCCGGAATTTCTCTGCTCATCGCCAGAAAACCGGTTTCCTCAATTCCGAGCCTTATTGAACCTCCTAAACTTATACCGAAGTTACCCACATATTTTGTAAGCTTTCTGGAGACTCTCTGCTGCAAGACACACGTCGCCGGAGGTGATTGCTGTCGCCGGAGTTTCTGCCGGAAAACAGAGGAGTCCAGTCGGTATACCTCTTCGCCTAAATTCTTCTTCTTTTCACTTATATCTCACCATAATGAACTGAAACACACTAAAGAACATGTTTTAAACCTCGAACCAGTCTGTTGTCGAGTCTGGTTAAAACTCATCGAAGAAGATGAAGTTCTGTATCGTATAAGTTTAATTAAAATCAACTTATTATTCGGGTTAGACACACAGTCCAGCGGTGGATTGTGTGCACATTAATCATACAAACGTCGCGAGTTCGAATCCTGTTTCACACACGCCGCTTTAATAAAATGCCTTTTTGTTTTGTTAATCGAACCGGAGTCGCCACTGGTATATGTTAAGTATATTAATAACCGGAATAATAACCAAGTTAGACACACAGTCCAGCGGTGGACTGTGTGTATGTTTATATCACAGGTCACACGTTCGAGTCCGGGCTACTGCACCGACTCGGACAATTATCTATTCTTTTTAATTAAGACAGAAAAGGAAATAACTAATTTGTGTTTAAGTATAATAAAAATCAGTAAAGTTAACAAGTTGCACACACAGTCCAGCGGTGGACTGTGTGTTAGTTTAAGCCACAGGTCCCGGGTTCGAGACCTGTGGAGCGCACCGTTTCGTTGATTAAACTGTTTTTAAAATAAAATGATTTTCGGTTTAAACTAATTAATATATATATATATATAATTAAAATCAGATATATAACGGGTTAGACACGTAGCTCAGTTGGTAGAGCTGCGTGCACGCGTACGGGAGGTCTCGGGTTCGAGCCTCACTCAGCGCACCTATATTCCGAATCGAACCGGTCAACGGTCAGGTCAACGGTCAGTCAACGGTCAACGGTCAGAGAAAAAAAAATCAAATTTTTTTTATTATTTTTATTTAATTATTTTAATTAAAAATACTTAAAAATAACATTTTTAAGGTTAGAAAATAGCCTTAAACTCACAAAAATACACCTAACAATCCTACTAAAATAGATTAATAAAATCCGTTTACTTACCAAACCATAATGCGATTTATCTAGGTTAATCTCACTCGTGGTTAAAACCACTTCGCGTGCATTTCAACATCATCAACCGAACGCACCCACTGTGAGTGAATCTTACAACTCCCCCTTTTAAATTACACGTTTTGGGGTGTGTCATGTGTTATGAAAATAATTAACTTATTTATTTAAACTTGTGCCCTACCACATCATGACCTAAACTTAGATTGTTTATATTGTTGTGATTACTTATTTCCTTTTGTCAAATTATATGAAACTCATTCATTAAGTCCATCAGTTCCTCGTGGGAGACGAGTTGAACAACGCGTGCCACAAATCAAATTCATTATTGTTTATGTGTGTATCATTGAGTTTATATTGTTTGTAGTTGTGTCATTCATATTATCATGTTTATGCAATTCATTCATTAGGCCCCTTAGTTCCTCGTGAGAGACGAGTTGAGCATCGTGTGCCTCTAAATGTTCCATTATTGTTCATGTGTGTTTCATTTAATATCTTATGATTGTTGATTAAGTTTACATCTATTTTTACTCATGTATGGTTGTGCACATATTTCATAATCAATTTAAATGAATTTGTTCAAATGTTTTCCATAGGATTCACTCGCCAACATTATGTTGATCCAAAAACCCTTTTACACATGATACAGGTGAACAGGTTGAAGCAAGGAAAACATAGGATATGCCTTAGAAGAGAACAAAGAAGTTTAGATTGTTAGTTAGAACATGTTGTAACATTTATTGTAAATTTCAAATTTAATTTATATTAAAGAATATGAAACGCATAATAAATGTCATGAGCTTTGATGATAACCCAATCATGCCCCGATCACCTTTTCCGCTGCGGGTCGGGGTGTGACAGATTGGTATCAGAGCCATGACTATAGGGATATAGGATAGGTTATTAGACCCTTAGAGCCTATACTATAGTCTGCCTAAATTTTAATTGATTAGGTGGTTACATACAAACTTGTGATACTTATTTGGTTCATATTTGTTTACATTTACAGTCGAACATACATGCTTATATACATATTCATTATACCTATATCGATGTTCATGTATTCAATTTATTTTCATACTCTCATTATCCAAAGATTTTGTGCAATTTTCAAATCTCATCAAAGTAAGTTCTGCGACGGGCATGTAGTAACTGGAAGGGTACAAGTACCGGTAGTCGGAACGTCCTGTCTAGGCTGGCATTCGTATAAATCCAATATAACGGACCAGTTTGCCTACTTGGGGACCAACGATGAGAGTACGAAGGACCTATTAGGCCAAAGCATGCCACACCAAACGTCGTTCGAACTAACCCTACTTTGAGTTGTCACCGTGTCTACACCTGGACACATTCCGAATATCACACGTTGTATACATATTTCTCGATTTTCTCCGGGTTTTTGTGTACACAACCTGGCAAACCCGTGCGAACCATATGAAAAACCGGTATTCATGGGGGCCCACATGATTACACAGGTAAAGTATGGCGGCATGTAGGGCCTAACAGCGAGCAAAACCCAAGACATCCTATGGATGTAGTAGATTTATTTATTTATAATTATTTTATGAATGTTCATTCCTAATGCGACCCATGAACCCAAAAACATTCAACTCATACTCTTGTCATGTATTCCTTGTAGATGTCTTCTAACCTCGCCCGTAGGAAGACGAGAGCAAGAAAAGCCCGTGAACGCATGGCTGCCTTAATCGCTCAACAAATGGCTGCCGTAATACCCAACATTGTAATCCAAGTTCAACAAGCACTTACCGCTAATCCTGTCAATCAAGCAAACCAAAACATTATCAACCCTCCCCCAAATACCACTAAATGCACCTACAAGCATTTCAAATCATGCGACCCTCCGAAATACAAAGGGACTGAAGGCGTCACCGCACTCCTCCATTGGTTTGAAGAGATGGAGAACACTTTTCTAAATTGCGATTGCTCTGATGATCGCAAAGTGCGTTATGCTACCGGTCGACTATATGGGATAGCACTTACTTGGTGGAATACAGAGAAGGCCAAACGAGGTGTGGAAGATGCTATGACCTTATCTTGGAACGAATTGAAGGAAATCATGGCCAGACGATTTTGCCCAAGGAGCAAAATCAAGAAATTAGAAGATGAATTTTATTCGTTAAAGCAAATGGAAGGAGACCACATCACATACAACAAAAGGTTCCTTGAATTACATCAAATGGTTCCCAACATGTTCACTCCCCTCTACCGTTTGATCGAGCACTACATTCGTGGTCTTCCGTCAAAGATTCAAGACCCTGTAATAAGTGCCAAGCCTGCAACTTTGGAAGCAGCAATGGAGCTAGCAACAGAGCTCACCGAGAACCGAATCCGAAACAAAGACTTCAAGGAGGAGAAGAAGAAGGATAAAGAATCGACTGAAACCTCCGACTCCACCCAAACCGAATCCCCTTCTCAACCCAATCCTAAGAGAAGAAGAGACGGGCAACTTTTCGCTGCTACCCAACGAAATCAACCAGTTTTACACGCTATACCCATCCGAGCTATCCCAATCACCCAAGTGGCACCCGACTCAGCTTACCCAAATAAGAAACCATATCTTGGACCTCACCCTCGATGCAACAACTGTTTTTATCACCATCCTCATACCCTACCTTGTCGCTATGTGCAACTTGTGGACGCTATGGTCATTTGAGCAATGTTTGTCGCACCTTTCAAAACCAAACCTCTTCCCCTACTCAAAACATGACCCAAACTTATCATCAACCCCAATACCCCGTGTTCCCATATGCTCGAGCTTGTTTCAATTGTGGCGACCCTACCCACTTTAGAAACACATGCCCTCAATTGGTTAACGTTATCAACACTCAAGCCCAATCAAACCCAGTTAACCAAGTAAACCAAGAAAACCCAACCACTATGCCACCAGCAAGAGGAAGAGTCTTCAATATCAACGCCAATCCTGTCGAAGATAATGACGGCCCAAACGAAGATACCCAACTAGTCCTCTTCGCCGAAGATCCAGATTCAACTCCTATCGTTTAGTTTTATGTTTTTCTTTATCACATCAAACCAATCATAACTTAAGGATAAAGCCAATGAAACTTTGACAAGAGTACGGTGGATACGCCGCTGGTACTTCCTATATATAAGTATTCTTGTCAAAGGATCAGAAGCATTATCTGGCGGTTATGAGAGGTTCCATGTGTAGACTGTTAGAGTAATTATTGTATATTATATATTATATATTATATATTGTTTTCAGTATATGCTTTTGCCGAGGCCGCAGCTCCCCATCCATCGAGGTTGAGCTTGATCCCCATTTTATTATGCGGTTGATTTTGGCGTGCCCGCACGTCGGCTCCGTTTGATTGAGCCTTGATCGGTTATTTCATTTACATTTCAATACATGCAATACGCTCGGCTCGTTTGATTGAGCCTTGAGCGCACAGTTCAATTTACATTTCCAGTTCATGCAATACGTTCGGCTCCGTTTGATTGAGCCTTGAGCGCACATACATTTTCATTATCAGTATCTTGTGGTTGTGGTGTTTGTAGTAGAGTCGCATAGAACTAATCATAACTTGCGGATAAAGTCAATGAAAATTTGACAAGAATATGGTGGATACGCCGCTGGTACTTCCTATATATAAGTATTCTTGTCAAATGATCGGAGACATTATCAGGCGGTTATGAGAGGTTCCATGCATAGGCTGTTTGTGTGATTGTTGTTTAGATCAAGTGGTTCATTTTCAGTACATGCAATACGTTCGGCTCCGTTTGATTGAGCCTTGAGCGCACAGTTCAATTTACATTTCCAGTACATGCAATACGCTCGGCTCCGTTTGATTGAGCCTTGAGCGCACAGACAATTTCATTATCAGTATCTTGTGGTTGTTGTGTTTGTTGTAGAGTCGCTTAGAACTAATCATAACTAACGGATAAAGTCAATGAAAATTTGACAAGAATATGGTGGATACGCCGCTGGTACTTCCTATATATAAGTATTCTTGTCAAATGATCGGAGACATTATCAGGCGGTTATGAGAGGTTCCATGCATAGGCTGTTTGTGTGGTTGTTGTTTAGATTAAGTTGTTCATTTTCAGTACATGCAATACGCTCGGCTCCGTTTGATTGAGCCTTGAGCACACAGACAATTTCAATTTCAGTACATTCAATACGTTCGGCTTCGTTTGATTGAGCCTTGAGCGCACAGACATTTCATTTTCAGTACATGCAATACGATCGGCTCCGTTTGATTGAGCCTTGATCGCATAGATATATTTCATTTCAGTAATTTATGTTTGTTGTATTGGTTGTAGAGTTATAGGACTAATCATAATTCACTGATAAAACCAATGAAAATTTGACAAGAATATGGTGGATACGCCGCTGGTACTTCCTATATATAAGTATTCTTGTTAAAGGATCAGAGGCATTATCGGACGGTTATGAGAAGTTCTATGTAGGATTTATTAGTTTCTTGGTAACTAATCATAACTTGTGGATAAAACTAATGAAAATTTGGCAAGAATATGGTGGATACGCCGCTGGTACTTCCTATATATAAGTATTCTTGCCAAAGGATCAGAGGCATTATCAGGCGGTTATGAGAAGTTCCATGTAGGATTTAGTATTGCCTTGGTTGGAATTTGTGTTACATTTATATCATCATGTTTTAAAGAGATTGGATTGTGTTCCATTTCTACATAAACTAACCTCTCCATCATAACAAACGAGAGAGGAACTTCCACCATTCAAACATATATGCTATCAGAATGTGGATTCAAATATTTGCTATTGTGTTTATTCATGTTCGAATATCAGTTGTTGTGTTTTTATTTATGTTCCATGTAGGTTGTAGTGTTAGAAGTTTTGCCTTAGGATATAACCATACTTTCCCAAATGTATCTAAACTCTTATGCATGATATCATTTTTAGCGAATCATTCCTGCTTATCAATACTTATACAGTAGGCAACAAAAAGCGATTCCTGTAATAGGGTACTTAACCCTTACAAGGAACGTTACCGCCTCGAACAAAAACCTAAGCCCTTTTTTTTTTTTCTAAGCATATAACTGTCAAACTAAACACCATCATTCTTTTAGTCAAATATATCACAATTTAAATTTCGGGACGAAATTTCTAAAAAGCAGGGGATACTGTAACATCTGACAAAAACGGATTTACCAAACCCGCTCCGTTTATCAACCGAACAGTCAGTCAAAAATTTCGTTGCGAATTAAATGCCCAAAATATTTTTAAACGATACATAATCGATTATTATACGGGAATATATATTTAGTTTTTGAAAAACTGTTGAAAATCGCAAAATAAAAATAAAAGTCCTCTGCCGGGTTTCGAACCCGGGTCAGCACCGGTTCAACAACAAGCCTTATCGCACAACACACAAACCACTGCGCCACTTGTTTTGTTTGTTAAATATTGAAATCATTTAATTCATAAAGAGACGTTACGAATTCAAAATCGGCGCCCAAAAGTTCAGTCGTCGGAATCCCGGTAATCTCGCGAGCTTTTAACAACATTTTCAGTTATAACGTAAACTATTATTAGGACATCGGTTATAACCGACGTTTGAGTCCGCGACACTTTCTATAACCGCCGAAGTTTTTATAACTTATGAATCCAGTCGGAAATCAGACCAAGTTCTTCGACGATTTGCCCTATAAATTCACCCACAACCCACTGCAAACCTTTTCGCTCAAAACCACACCTTTTCTCGGCGTAATTCCACTCGCCGGAATTTCTCTGCTCATCGCCGGAAAACCGGTTTCCTCAATTCCGAGCCTTATTGAACCTCCTAAACTTATACCGAAGTTACCCACATATTTTGTAAGCTTTCTGGAGACTCTCTGCTGCAAGACACACGTCGCCGGAGGTGATTGCTGTCGCCGGAGTTTCTGCCGGAAAACAGAGGAGTCCAGTCGGTATACCTCTTCGTCTAAATTCTTCTTCTTTTCACTTATATCTCACCTTAATGAACTGAAACACACTAAAGAACATGTTTTAAACCTCGAACCAGTCTGTTGTCGAGTCTGGTTAAAACTCATCGAAGAAGATGAAGTTCTGTATCGTATAAGTTTAATTAAAATCAACTTATTACTCGGGTTAGACACACAGTCCAGCGGTGGACTGTGTGCACATTAATCATACAAACGTCGCGAGTTCGAATCCTGTTTCACACACGCCGCTTTAATAAAATGCCTTTTTGTTTTGTTAACCGAACCGGAGTCGCCACTGGTATATGTTAAGTATATTAATAACCGGAATAATAACCAAGTTAGACACACAGTCCAGCGGTGGACTGTGTGTATGTTTATATCACAGGTCACGCGTTCGAGTCCGGGCTACTGCACCGACTCGGACAATTATCTATTCTTTTTAATTAAGACAGAAAAGGAAATAACTAATTTGTGTTTAAGTATAATAAAAATCAGTAAAGTTAACAAGTTGCACACACAGTCCAGCGGTGGACTGTGTGTTAATTTAAGCCACAGGTCCCGGGTTCGAGACCTGTGAAGCGCACCGTTTCGTTGATTAAACTGTTTTTAAAATAAAATGATTTTCGGTTTAAACTAATTAATATATATATATAATTAAAATCAGATATATAACGGGTTAAACACGTAGCTCAGTTGGTAGAGCTGCGTGCACGCGTACGGGAGGTCTCGGGTTCGAGCCTCACTCAGCGCACCTATATTCCGAATCGAACCGGTCAACGGTCAGGTCAACGGTCAGTCAACGGTCAACGGTCAGAGAAAAAAAATCAAATTTTTTTTATTATTTTTATTTAATTATTTATTAAATCAATTAAAAATACTTAAAAATAACATTTTTAAGGTTAGAAAATAGCCTTAAACTCACAAAAATACACCCAACAATCCTACTAAAATAGATTAATAAAATCCGTTTACTTACCAAAACATAATGCGATTTATCTAGGTTAATCTCACTCGTGGTTAAAACCACTTCGCGTGCATTTCAACATCATCAACCGAACGCACCCACTGTGAGTGAATATTACAACTCCCCCTTTTAAATTACACGTTTTGGGGTGTGTCATGTGTTAATTGAAAATAATTAACTTATTTATTTAAACTTGTGCCATACCACATCATGACCTAAACTTAGATTGTTTATATTGTTGTGATTACTTATTTCCTTTTGTCAAATTATATGAAACTCATTCATTAAGCCCATCAGTTCCTCGTGGGAGACGAGTTGAACAACGCGTGCCACAAATCAAATTCATTATTGTTTATGTGTGTATCATTGAGTTTATATTGTTTGTAGTTGTGTCATTCATATTATCATGTTTATGCAATTCATTCATTAGGCCCCTCAATTCCTCGTGAGAGACGAGTTGAGCATCGCGTGCCTCTAAATGTTCCATTATTGTTCATGTGTGTTTCAGTTAATATCTTATGATTGTTGATTAAGTTTACATCTATTTTTACTCATGTATGGTTGTGCACATATTTCATAATCAATTTAAATGAATTTGTTCAAATGTTTTCCATAGGATTCACTCGTCAACATTATGTTGATCCAAAAACCCTTTTACACATGATACAGGTGAACAGGTTGAAGCAAGGAAAACATAGGATATGCCTTAGAAGAGAACAAAGAAGTTTAGATTGTTAGTTAGAACATGTTGTAACATTTATTGTAAATTTCAAATTTAGTTTGTATTAAAGAATATGAAACGCATAATAAATGTCATGAGCTTTGATGATAACCCAATCATGCCCCGATCACCTTTTCCGCTGCGGGTCGGGGTGTGACATCTAAAGCCCGGATGCGTTCCTATGTGTAGCATGCTTGAATAATCGAAACCTGAAACACATGTGAAAAGACATCAACAAAGAATGTTGGGGAGTACATAGTTTTGTTGGCCAAATTAATGGCAAAAAGTTTGGTATTGCAATGCTTTAACAACTACAAGAGTTGTCAATTGAAAATGGACTCTTTGAAGCCAAGGAATGACGAAAAGGTTTAGTATAGCAATACATTATCTTGATTGTGAAACATGTGACAAAAGAGTTTTATATATGGCAACATGATTATTACTAAATAATTTTTATGCCATTGAAAATTGTACTTTGTTCATTGTAATCGCATTGAATTAAGTCATAAAACTTGTGAGTATGTTATTAGAAATCCAATCAAGGATTAATAACAACAATATTGAAGTGGGTCATAACTCGTGTGAATATTATTAAAAATCAAACCAATGATTTATAATAATACTTTGGATATCCTTCTAAGAATCTAACATAATAAAATATGATAGGATTCTACAAGAATTTGGATATTGAACTTGAAATAATCAAACATAAAATCCTAAAGTGATTTGGATAACGCTACAAGGGTAATACAATAAGAACACTTATATATAGGAAGTACCAGCGGCGTATCCACCATGTTCTTATGGTATTACACTCGTTTCATTATCTAAATCACAACTAATCACTAATCACCATTAATCACTAAATCACATAATCATCAACTTGGTCATCAACTTGTACATATGCATTAAAGTACACAAAGAATCCAATCAAGGACATCAATTTAGTACTTCAAACATCCTACAAGGATCTAACTATGAAGATAGATAGATGCTTTAAGGATTTGGTTTAGTCACAATCGTCTTGTCACATACGCATTAAAGTACACGAAGAATCCAATCAAGGACATCAATTTATTACTTTAAACATCCTACAAGGATCTAACAATGAAGATAGATAGATGCTTTAAGGATTTGGTTTAGTTGCATCGACTCGTCACAATCGTCTTGTCACATACTCATTAAAGTACACAAAGAATCCAATCAAGGATATCAATTTAGTACTTTAAACATCCTACAAGGATCTAACTATGAAGATAGATAGATGCTTTAAGGATTTGGTTTAGTCACATCGTCTCGTCTCACTGAATCACAAAATCCTAAATCCTAATGGTGATTCGGATAAGGACACGAGGGTAATACAATAAGCACACTTATATATAGGAAGTACCATCGGCGTATCCACCATGCCTTATTATATTACTCTAGTTTCATTATCTAAATCACCAACAATCTCTACACTTAAACAATAACCATCGTCATGTAAAGCACTTCTTAGAAATCCCACTATAAAGATAGGAAGATTTAAGACTGTACTTCAAATATCCTACAAGAATCTAACTATAAAGATAGAAAGATCCTACAAGGATTTTGTTCGTGTTCTCAATCGTCGTGTTTTGCATAATAGAATAATACACAAAAAGTACTTAGTAAACACATACATGCCATACATTTGAGAAAAAATGGTTATACATATGAATCACCCCAAAACATTTGAAAAACAAAAAAAGAGGGGAGCTATGACTCACATGGTATTGCGTATAGGTCTTGTTCAAATGATATAACAAAGCTCAAAGGATCAAGAGTTCAAATGATGAAGCGGTTCCTAACGTATCGGATAACTACATGTTACTATGTCGAAACTTGAAAACAGAAGATCGGGTAGAATGAAGTCTTATAAACCAAACCAGTGTTGGAACTCATATGATATGGTTTAATAAACTTAACATTCTGATTTGGAATGAATCCTAAGTGCTTTTGACCTGTTATGACCCGTTAAGGTAGTTTATGCTACTTTAACGTGTCATTTGCGTAAAACACGTTCGAATGGTCAAACTAGTCCTATGATAAGTCTTACATGCCAAAATAAGTTTAATAAAGTTGTAACATCAGTTAATATGTCAAAAAGTCGGTTACATATGCTTAAGATGGATTTATGCGCAAAAAGGGTGTTTTGGTCATTATTAAAGAACAGAAAGGCGACTTATCATAACACTAACCAAACGACGTGACCATAAGGTATAACCTCAGTAGGTTATTCCTTATATAACTAGGGTCACAAATATGTGTTTGGTCAGATCCTAAGATCAACCAAACTGGTCGGATTCGAAAGTCAAAGCGGTAGTCAAACCGCTCGACTAACGACCCTAATAAAGCACTAAACTAGAAGTGACGAGTTAGACATGTCAAAACATGTCTAACTAAGTTGTAAAACTGATTTGGTATCAAAACTTAGTGTTTTGGTACTCGAAAATAGTTCTGTCGTAAAATGCACAAAATGCGCATTTTGACCGAAACTTTGACTCGTCACTTCGACTAGTAAACGTGGTAATCAGAAGGTGCAATGCTAGGGATTATAACCTTCGTGATTACGATCCATTTCCAAAGTTCAATTGAATTTGACTTGACCAATTCATGGTCAAAACCAAAGTCAAACAGAAAGTCAAACTGTTTGACTTTTGGCTCAAAATGCCAAAATAATGAAAGAACTAAGGAGAGCACTTACTTGTGTTGAAGAACACTTTCAGAACTCATAGTTAGAGGCCTCCAAAAGCTGGAAGCAAGCTCGAAGAAGATAAGAGGAAGAAATGAGAAATGAGCAAGTTGGAAGTGAAGAACTCTTGGCTATTTATAGTGTGAATGAGCTCACAAGATCAAGCCAAGTGTCCATGAGTCATCAAGGAACTGATTAGTGTCATCACACTTGTCCAAAGGAGGTGAATTGGCAGCAAAAACGCGGACTTGGTGCCAAGGAAGAAGCAGGAAACTGCCAGCTGCAATTCTGCTGTCTGGCACCTGCTTACAGACCGTATGGCCCTTGGCTTACGGTTCGTAAGCCTGGTAGCTGGGCAGCAGGTTTGAAAGTTGGCAGGAATAGCCCTTGGACTTGTTTTGTCGCATTTTGTCATTTCTAACACCCGCCGACCTAATTTTTAGGCTCTGTAATGGCGTTAAGGCATATGTAACTTGGAATTTGTCCAAAAATGTCGTGGATGTGGGTTCGTTTGGTTGTACGGTTACGCGTTTCGCTAAAATGCGTAAAACGCTTTAACGAACTAGAAAATGATCGAAATTGCGCAACGATTGATGTTTTTGCAATCTCTACAACAAAATACAAGATTTTATTGATTACGAGAATTTTTTGATGTCTACACAAGGTTCGTATTAGGAATACGAAAATCGGCAGACTTTCGCATTTGTTGCAGTTTAGTCCCTGAACTTGTCTAAATGTGTTTTTGTCATTCCTAAACCCTCAAACTTATATCTAAGTTATGTAAAGGGTATTTAGGGTATGTGTAGCTTATATCCTCGTTCTTGTGCGTACGTTACATTAAACGGGTTACGTTTAGTATCGGTTAACAAAATGCCTTCAAAGAAAAAGTTTTTGAAAGCTCGAAATTTTGCACAAGGGTGAGAGTGAATCTATCAAAAAAAGATGTTGATGTGCTTTTCTAGAACCAGATCTTATTCGATCCATGTGATATAGTTCAAGCTTTACCGTTTCAACGTGTGATCTGAATATGCTTTATCTACGAGATTCATTCTGGTCGAATGTGGAAAACCAAATGGAGGAAGATTGAGAAAAGAGAAGGCAAGAAAGAGAGAGAGTAAGAAAGAAGATATTATGGAAGATAGACGTAAAAAGGCATCTATCTCTAGATTTCAATATATGAAGTCACCTATTACTGATCAGACTACACGTAAAAGTTTTGAAGAACATAGAAAGGAATATCGGAGGCAAGTGTTTAGGCTGGATTACTGAATCTTTTGAAGACAAAGAAGACAAGACTGCGGCAATATCCTAGGGGGAGTTTGTTGATACATGTGTCTAGTGCCTATGTTTAAGTCTTGAGTATGTTTAGATTATAGGGCAGTGTAACAGGATAGTTTGTGTGTGAGTTTTATATTATAAAGTACTCATACGCACGCAGGAGTCCTACGTGCGTAGGAGTCGTCCAACGCAGAGAGTCATGCGCTACACTGGACATGCGTTGCCTATATATAGGTGTTTAAGGGTGCATGACTTCACAACTTGTTTTTGAACTTGAAGAGCTTTTGTCAAATTTTGTATTTCCTACTGTTATGCTGCAAAAAATGAATACAAAGTGGATATATTATGAAATCTCATGTATTCTTAGACTTTGAATTGGATTCCCCGCACTTTTCGTTGTTATATATATATATATATCAATACATGTTATTCAAGACATTTGGCCGACACAAGAACGGTCCTAGAAACTCCCTTATTATATAATTAAATATGAAAGCTTATATTAGATAATTTATTTTTGACTTTTTACATATATGAGATCATACATAACTCATCACAAAATCCTAAATTAACTATTAATAAGTTATTTAAATCTTAAAATCTAATTATTTTTTACATTTATACATGACATTCCTACATAAAATTTTACAAAATCTTAAATTAACTATTATAAAATTATTTTAGTTTTAAAATCTTGATATTAGATTATCTAAAGGAATTTGATATCTTAAATTAAACTTTTATCATATATCAAACGGATTATATATTATATACTAGGTTGTCATCCGAGATTGCTTCCCGGGCTCAAGCAAGTTATTTTTATTAACTATTATTTATGCTCAATACATACTTAAAACCATACAAAAAGATTGACATATTAATGTTTTCGCTAAAAGAAGAGTTATAAATCTTAGTTGGTGGATTACATCTAAAACAAGCTAGTGGTAAAACCTCACGTATATAGGTTGTCTTCTTTTCATGGTTTTATAACCCGTGAACTTCACGGGCGAGAAAATTTAATTTACATTAATAAAAAAATATGTACAAATAAAAGAAATACAAACAAAGTAGCATATATTACATAAATTACTAGCAAATATGCACGAGTCGCCAGTCACCACTTCATGCTACTAACACCTTGAACGCACCTTGGGACTAAAAACAATATGAAAAAACTAAAACTAAAGTATGAAAATATTACTAACATACAAATTAACAAAGTATATATTGTATATTTTTAATACGTTCAAAATTTTAATACTAAAACAAACATAATGTCTTTTTCAGCCATGAACTTCCATCAAAAGTTAAAAGTACCACTAACATTACTGTCATAATACATCAATGGCTTCTTAACACTTTGATCAAACATACATAACAATTATTCCACATTCTCACTTACTTTGAAGCCTCTTTATATCTATAAAGAGTAAAAACAATATACAACAATGAGTAAATAAGCATACTTTGTATGGAGGCAAAAAGCTTCCCTGATTGAGGCTTGTCCCTCATGTCCATCTGCATTAAAAAAAATATATGAACAAAAATTATTCCACATTCTCACTTACTTTTAAGCCTCTCCATATCTATAAAAAGTAAAGACAAAATACAACAATGAATAAATAAGCATACTTTGTATGGAGGTAAAAAGCTTCCCTAATTGAGGCTTGTCCCTCATGTCCATCTGCAATAAAACAAATATATGAACAAACATCAGTATTCAGTTTTTCACTCCTTGATGCATGCCATTGTAATGTCTAGACTCCGGACCATGACCACATATTCCAATACTTTTATTAAATTAAGGAAAAAATTACAATTTCGTCATATTTTAGTGTCAGCTAAGCACCTCAAGACTAGAATCATTTAATCCATTAAACAAAACTATAACCTAAATTCCAACTTTTGTTACATCCTAGTGCATATAAACTACTTGAAACATACAATTGAAACATAAGTACATATAACCTACTTGAAACATAATAACCATTGAAACATAATCGGGCATCCTGGAAATTTAGAACCAAATGTCCGGCTTAACAAAGATATATGTGAACTACAGTCTAAAAACAGTATTGACTGAACGCAAACCTCAACCAAATCCACAACGATCTAACTAAATTAAAGTGAAACGGATTCGCTATACGTTTAAACTGATTACAACGATCAATGCTAATGCTTGAATCACAAATCTTGAACAAAATTTACACAAACAACTGAGGTTAAAGAGCTAATAGTAAGATCAGATCCATAAAGCTTCACAGTCCACCTAAATCAACGCTCGAAGCTAATAATCTCTTGAAATTTTAAGATCCAACATATGAATCAACTTTTTAACAAAACTAATGCCTTAAATCTAACAAAAACAGTTACAAACCAACACATCCAGGTTCAAAATTTGAAAACCACAGTAATAAATATGTGAATAACGTTTGTATTTCAAAATTCTGACCTATCAAATATATCTTATTCTTAGTTAAATCATACCTTAAAATCAACAATATTGATCACAAATCACCATATTAAAGTCAAAATTTCACAAAAAGATGAATACATACGTATATAACGTGTAATTTACCCTAAATCAACGTTTGAGGATAATAATCTCTTATAATTTTCAGATCCGATGTTTGAATCAGCTTTTCAACCAAACTCAGGACTTATATCTCACAAACACTTTTACTAACCATCGCATTCATATTCAAATTTTAAAAAACAAAGTATGATATACGCAAATAACCTATTGATTTCAAACATTCCATCTACCAAATATCTCAATGCCTTAACCAAACTTAGACCTTAAAATTAACAATAATTAATCACAAATCAATAAATTCAAACTCAAACTCAAATTTTCACAAATACATGAGTACACGCATATATAACGTGCAATTTACCCTAAATCAACGTTCGAAACTAAAAATATCTTAATTTTTAATTGGTCTGGCGTATGAATCACACCTTTTCAACGAAATTCAGGCCTTAAATCTAGCGAAAACATTAACAAATCAACACATTCAGATTCAAAATTTGAAAAACACAGTAATACATTCACAAATAACGTACAGATTGCATACGTTCGGTAACTCATACCTTAAAATCAACAATATCAATCACAAATACATGAATACGTACATATATAACGTGTGATATCCCCTAAATCAACGTTTAAAGCTATTAACCTCTTAAATTTTTTCAGATTCAACATACGAATCATCTTTTCAAGAAAACTCTTGACTTAAATCTAATGAAAAAAGTAACAAATCAACACATTCAGATTTGTGTGAACAGGTACCTGGTCAAAACAATTGTAAGATCGTAAAAAGATAATTGATACCTGGCCAAACACGAAAACATGAACAAAAGAAGAATTTATTTCCATCGCAAGTTGTGTGATCCTTTCCTTGCCTTTATAAAAGCAACCTATAGAAATTATGTGGTTTTGAATCATATAAATTCCATTATATGAACAGATCAATAGCAGAAGCAAGTGTGTGTATGTGTATGAACTAAAGAAGAATTTATTTCCATTGCAAGTTGTGTGAATCCTTTCCTTGCCCTTATAAAAGCAACCTACAGAAATTATATGGTTTTGAATCATATATACTCCATTATATGAACAGATCAATAGCAGAAGCAAGTATGTGTATGTGAGAAAAACAAACCTTAGAATCATGCTCTATGTACACTCCTAGTGAATATAGTATAGATCTATAAAATACAACCATGCTATTCAATTGGATAAATAACAGATGCAGAATAATAAACCTCTACCAGTAACGGCTTGCAGACCCATGTAATTCAGTAAGTTGTTTAGTTATTTACTTTTTCAACAACAATAACTTTGTTTGGTAAGCATGAGAACGCGTTACCAGGAAACTCATGGGACCCTACCAAATATTCTACTAACCGATAGACCCGGTTAAACCATTTTTGAGCCCAATCCGGTACGGTATAAAAACCGGAATTTTAAAACATTGCGTGAATCTTTTGAATTCACAATAGTTCACCTTCACGAAGTCTCTTGGTTCCATTAACTTCCATGACGGGCGTTCTCTGTTTTTGTTGATGATTTCATAAATGACGTCTAACACAAGTTTCCTTCGGAGCTTTGAACATCTTGTCGTATCATTTTCCAATTACTTTTAAACATTTTGTTGCTTTTCGAGAAAGTAGATGACGCTTGAGTCGTTTGAGAGATATTTTGATGCTCGGAGAATTACGCGATATATGTGATGTCAGAGTCGTCAGCGGCTCAATACCGAACTCTTCGTTTTTTGTTGAAGTTGCCGGAGAAATAACTGAGCGCCAGATGTCCTTTTCTAGATCAACACCTAAATCTGAAACATAATCAATTTTTTTAAGTTGTGAGATTTGAACTTGAGACCTCGTGTATATTTTATAAAATGATTTTTACCAACCTTTTAAGGAAGATGTTTGCGGATGCAAAATAAGATAATCAAGTAAAGTTGATGTTGCAAAAATAAAGTACCATTACTAATTTTGTAAAAAAAACTGGTATCAGTCCATGTCTAAAAAATTTGTCACTGACATTGATAACTGTTACACTCCAACTAATATTCAATGAAAATTTTACTTTACTACGCCGTCATTGTTAGAATGCTGACGATAGCCACACGTGAGATTGTGTTGGTCACATGAAATTCACCATCCTAGATGTGAAATTTTATTATGTGAAATCCCAAGAACGATTATTGACAATTTAATAAAAAAAACATATCAATGTGTACACTAAAAACATATATTTATGCACCTAACCTGTTGATTAGTTGTAAGTGGCTCGATTAATGCTCTTGCCTCGAGCTCCATATCATCAAGATGTGTCATTTCTTCCGTTTTCATATTATTAGGGATTCTGATAGTGGCTGATCAAGAACCAAGAATATACAATTTGGTTTAATATAGTAACTATTCATTATCTCTTGTTATCAATCTTATATGTAAACTAACACACCTTCAGTTAGTTAGTTAGTTAGTTGATCTAGATTCCAACTTTTCTTTAAGTGGTCGGAACACAACATCCCACCAAATCAAATTAACTCGATGAGAAGCTATCTTGTACCATTTTGCACAATACCTGAAAAAGTAAATACAAAGCGCCTGTGATGTTTCTAAAAGGCGAAAAAATCAAACACTTCAAAAACTAATTCTAAGATTATACCTTACCACCAGACACTAAGTAATAAGTTAATAACTGAGAAACGCATAACACTCATATCAAGGATATATATGTGCTAATAAAATATGACCACCATGCCTTTTACATTTTAGAAACATGTTATTGACTAAATTCCCATTATAAAGATGCATGATTTTTAGAGGACAAAATGGCATACCCTTTCTTTATACGAATTCGAATAAACAAATGTGCATTCATATGAAAGTTTTAGTTATGAAATATCTTATTAACTTCATCAATTCGAACACCAAAATCAAGAAAAAAAAACCATAAACATTAAACAATAGAAACATTAAATGAAAGATAGATAATCATACCTCAAGATGGTTCGATTGGGGTTATTCGTTGATGATGTGCGTCTAAAGTTTCACAACGATAACAAAGTTAAAGAAAACCAATCAGTTAAAGCATGTATCCTCATGATGCTTCGATACAACTTGAAGAGAATCAATCGATGAAAAAGTCAAATAGTATTCGAGCATTTTTCCGTCATAGTTGAAAGTCGATTTCAATTCAAGAATCACTGAAAATGGGTTTGAAATCATAGATAACTTACCTTTAAACGAATCAATCAGCGCAAGTTTGTGGTCGTGGTGGTGGCGGCGATTAAGCAATGACGAATATTTAGGGTTTACTCTAGTTTCAGAATGGAAAGAGAGAACATACCAGAGCCAAAAAAAAAGTAGATCAGTATACAAAAATACTCCTCAAATGCGTGACCATCCGGTGCCTTAAGAAGATAGAAACATATGAAGAAGTTCGGATTTAGGGTTTGTGAGAAAATGGAATTGGGAAAAAGAAGGAAGCATGCCTTGAGATGGAAAATCAGGAATGGCAGAGGAAAATTGTGAGAATGAATGATTTATGCCTAAGATTTAGGGTTCTTCGCACATACACAAAAGCATACTACTTGTGTGGGAAAATGAAAGAATTGTAGCCCTCTTCTACTAGCTCGTGCCCAAATTATTTATTACAGTAAACTTTCGTTTTGCTTTTAGTGTTTTGATCGTTTTAATGGTTTTGTCCCAATTCTTTAAAATAGTCATTTTACTCTCTGATCTATGTAACATATCATCATTTTGCTCCCCGCCTTAAACACCGTTCATTTCCACCGTTAAAACCTGGTCATGTGCCCCTCGCATGAGGGCAATTTTGTCTTTTTCCAATCTAAAGCTTTTATCCTCTTCATTTTAAAACCCACTCAACCACTAATCCTCTGCTTTCTTAATCCTTGGAAATTCATACCACAAATCAAAATCTGAAGATAAAATTATACATTCAGATCTAGACATATTGTGTTTGAAGTCAACCATTCAATTCAATACCATGTTTTATCAATATCTCAACTCATTGTCTGCACTTAGTTATAATATTGTGACATTACTAAATTCTGATTAGTAACAAGATTCACCATAAGCAAAATAGCTAACCAACCACCTGAAGCAGTTGTAACAAGATTCACACAAGCATAGTGTTTAACGCCAACCATTCAAATTTAATACATTGTTTTATCATCATCTCGTGTCTACACTTGGTTTCAATATTGTGGCATAACCGGATTCTTAGTAAAAAGATTCACACAAGCACACCACCTGCTACCACAACAAACCACCACTACCTACGAGGCTACTACCACCACCACCACACCTTCTCTCTCTCTCTCTCTCCGCTTTCTCTCCCTCCACAAATATTCCTTGCTCTTTCTTAATTCCTGGAAATTCATACCACAAATCAAAATCTACATTCAAATCTAGACATATACTTACCATTGCCGCCACTTATAGCCGATCTAGTTAACTTCAAACATTGTCGAAGTACCGTCATCACGATTGTCCTCTGAACCCTAATATCTTCGCCAAAGAACGGCTGGACCTGCAAGCATCACCATCACCGTCGACTGTTCAAACCACTACCACCATTAGCTTCACCATTTTTTGATTAAGGGTTGCAGCTAGGTGGTAAGGTTTAGATCAACAACCTTGAAACAAACGGGGCGCCGGCAGCTCTAGTGTGGTGTGACGATTGAGTCTTTCAATTTCTAATTCCCTTGGTGTGGTAGTGGTATGGCAGCGGTGGTGCGAGTCTAACAAGGATTCCGGTAATCTAGAAGGGAAAGCGGGGGTGGTAGATGGTGGTGGTTGGTGGGGCTGAGAAGTTAGAGAGAGAGAGTAGAGAGAGAGAAAGGAGAGAGAGTGTGTATGTGCTGTTACACGTAAAATTACCAGAATACACTTTATTTTATACACAAAATTACCAAAATACCCTCATGTGAGGGGCACATGACCAGGTTTTAACGGTGGAAATGAACGGCGTTTAAGGCAGGGAGCAAAATGATGATAGGTTACATAGATCAGGGAGTAAATGGCTATTTTTAAAAGGATTGGGGCAAAACTATTAAAACGACTAAACCACAGGGAGCAAAACGGAAGTTTACTCTTTATTATATATAATAAATTTATTTAATAAATAAGATTTGGATAAACAAGAATTATTGTTTTTTCATTGTAATTATGAATAAAACAAATATTTTCTAGTAGGAACATAATTTTAAATTAATTTTGTAAATTAAAATTATAACCATCATGTTTATTTGAATTTGATATTTTTTAGGTGGATGACCTTATAGAAATTACCCCATAAAATGTTATTTGTCCTTGATATGATTTCTTTATTATATAGTATATAAGATAAAAATTTAGTATTGTATAGTATAGAAGATATAAATTTACAATCAAATTTAACGAAAACTGTGTTTTAAGATTTTCTTCAAAGATAGATATTCTGTTTTATCAAACAAAAAACTTAAATATAATAACTTGATATCTCAAATAAAGAACTTTTATTTTTTTTCTTATAGGTTGTTTGGCAATTTATGAATGATTAAGAGTTAAACTAGTAAGAAGCCTGAACCATTAAGAGTCAGTATGCTTAATCATTCAGAGGCAAATGTCTGACAAATTCAGATTAGATGTCTTAACCATTTAAACTCAGTTATAATGCTTAACCATTCATAGGCAAATGTCTGAATCATTTAGACATCCGCTTGCGAAACAAACACTCTGAGCCAATAAGTGCTAAACTAGTAAGATGTCTGAACTATTAAGAGCCTCATTAAGAGCTAAACAAATAGCCCCTTAGTTTCAACACGTTAGATTCGCTATTGAAAACCCCGTTTTTACAACACCAACGAAAAATGTTCCAACGAAAAATGTTCTTTACTAATTCTCTCCACTTTTGAAAAAAAAATACTACTATTTTTTCATATTCGGCGCTTATGCAAAAGTGGTAAATATCATTCATTCACTTGGATAAAGGCGCTTGCTTTTGAGGATGGAAATAGTGTGAGTTATGGGATTGAACACATAATACGTGAATCAGAAACTTGTAAAAAGGTTTGTTCGAAATCTACTCCAATCCACCATGAAATGTTGGGTCTGACCTAACCCGATTCAAAAATTCCAATATTTGGTTATGAGAAATTTCACCATCAAAAAGGTAAACTCATAGAAAAAAAAGCTCATGAATTACCAATATTAATGATTTCAACGACTATTAGAGGAAACATGTGAAGAATAAATATAGTTACAATGTAGAGTTTAGATTCAATATTAAATATGTTGCGATGAATAAATTTTAATAAATAATTCTAACATACATCTGGAAGACAAAAAATTAAATACAAATACAGCTATCGTGAATGACATAGAAAAGTAAAAAATATGACGGCGTTTTTATAATTATTTTATTCGTAGAGTAATTATCTTAATGAACTATTAGAGTAATTATTATACACTTGTAGAGTATATTGAATTTTATGTTGTTTGGTGGACTTGTAGAGTAAATGTATATGTTATTTTTTTTAGTTTCTTTTTTTGATTAACTGGTAGAGTAATTATGATACACTTGTAAAGGAATTTTGAATCGTATGTTGTTTGATGAACTTGTAGGGTAATTCGGTATGTTATGTTATTTTGATAAACTAGTAGAGTAATTATGATGCACTTGTAGAGTAATTTTGAATTACTAGTTATGATGCACTTTTAGAGTAATTTTGAATTACTAACTGTTTGATGCACTTATAGAGTAATTTTGAATATATCTTGTAGTAGTGTATTAATAATTAACTAGTAGAGTAATTATGATGCAATTGCAGAGTAATTTTAAATTGTATGTTGTTTGATGAACTTGTAGAGTAATTGTGTATGCTATGTTATTTTGATGAACTAGTATAGTAATTATGATACACTTGTAGAGTAATTTTGATAATTACTCTACGAATAGATGCACCTGTAAAGTAATTCTGATAAGTAATCTACGAATATAATAATTACGAAAATATCACCGCATTTTTTTACTTTCCATCATATTCGTACGTTTTGTACGATAAGCTTACTTGTATGGAGTCTTTACTCATATCTAGAGTACTCGACTGAACAATACGAAGTATTTGGATAGTTACTACACACACTTATTTGCCGAAGTTGAATGTCTCATACTTAAATAGGTAAACAATGTTGGTCAAGCTAAAGATGATCCATTTGATGATATAACATCTTTTATTTCTTAGTATTCTTTGTTGCAAATAGTCTAGTTTCCTAGATGTTGTGTTAGGTTCTAGAATGCTAAACACTTTTAAGTCACGTCGGCTTATGAGTTATGAAGGTGTATGAGGCAATGAAGCTTTGATGTTTCCTTAACAAAAAAAAAATTGTTCAACTAAATTCTTATTCATGTCGTAACCAAAAGTGAACTACTGGTTAAACTAGGAGCATCTATCTCAAGATCATTTTATAAGTAACCTACTTTTAACTTACTAAAAAACCTTTACATTGTTTATGTAAAACATAAATCCATTATATATTCTTAACATTAAAAGTTCAGTTCAGTTTCGGTTATCTCGGTTAACAAAAGCTTTATAACTGTGACCATAACCGATCGGTCGGTTTACAAAGTTTCATAATCATAATCATTGGTTATGTCAGATATTTGTTAATAGCGGTTCGGTTGTGTTGGCTATCGGTTATGATGGTTAATTTGCTCACCCCTAAGTTAAACGTAAAATTTTCAGCATTAATCGAAAAACCAAACTTTTTTTTTAACTAAAAGGGCTAATTATAAAATTCTTTAAACAAAACATTGGTTATAGATTCCGTATAAACTTTTCTTTAACCAAATGGGCTAATTATAAGTATTCCATTTTATTAATTCCTTAAATTTGTTTTTGTTTTATTGATATTAAAATATATAAAACTTTAATTATTTTTTTAATAATAATATATAACACCTACATCTCCATTCACCAGCAACATCACTTTCTGCTAACTGACCACTACCACCCTCTCCACATTACCAGCCCACCAACCACCATCCTACACCACTAAAGATTCTGTTAAAGCATCATTATCAACGCCGGACCTCACCGTCACCACCACCTTCGTCAGAGCTAACCAAACCAAAGTTATCGGAGCCGCTTGAAGATCTTGTAATCGATCAAAGTTTGTTGTGATTTTTGATCAAATGTTTCTAGGGTTTCAAATCACATTCGCAGATCCCCGTATATGATTTCAATATCGTTTATAGATCGACTTTGTGTTTCAAATCGAATTCGTAGATATGGTGTGGATTTTGTGGATCTAAATCAAGTTCGTGATTTCAAAGCTATTTTGTAGATCTATTTGTCACGGTGCTTGAAGATACTGTGGTTTCAAATCGAGTTTGTGGATCAAGATCTGGTTTGGGTTGGGAGGGTTTAGGGAGGATGTTGCTCAGTTGCGATGTGGTTTAGATTTGGGATTGTTGTGGTGGGTGTTGTTTTTTTTATGGTAGATGATGTTTTTGATGATGTTGAGTTGCGATGTGGTGGTAGGTGTTGTTTTTTATGGCAGGTGATGGTGGCAGGTTCTGGTGGCGGTCGTTGGTGGCTGGTGGTGGTGGTGGCAGGTAGTGCTGGTGGTGGAGGTAGTGTTGGTGGTGGTGGCTGGTATAGAAAGATAGAGATAGGGCTAATATTGAAAGAGTTAATGTTTGTTTAAAACATATAGAGATTTTTATATATATAAAAAGACTAAAATACCATTTCTTTTATTAGTAAGTTATCAAAGTACCTTATAATTAACATGTATTTTGGACAGAGTTAAAGAAGGGGAACAAATTACCAATAAATGTAAACATTATGGTGGAAACCTTCAGTTTTTAAAGTGTTACAGCAAAAGCGTAAAATTAAAATGGCTAAACTACGGGAATAAAAACGAAGTATTTAAACTATTGGAGCAAAAACTACTGTACAAATTTTAAACTATTAGAGCAAAAAATATAGGGGAAATATACTGTATTAATGAGGACCATTTAAGTCTATATTGTTGTGAAACTAGGGTAATAGCACAATTATAAAAGAAGAACAATAGAGAGAAAAGCTATAATATTTACTGAATGAGATGTTTTATATTGAGATACAAGAGGGGTATATATATGAGTAAAAACTTGGATAAAAAACTAATCTATTTCTGGTGTTGATAACCATAATAATAATATATTTATAACATAAAATAATATATTTATAACATAAATATAGTTATTGAAAAATAAAATTATTAAAAATATCTTAACTCGTTTATTTGTATGTGGCAATAATAACGTTTGCCTGTTCCCTTAGCCTACCTTCCATAAAGACGACATGTTTACTTTTTTTAACAATAATATTACAAAGGTACAAAATCATGCCCCTAAAGGCATAAATCTGTCATCAACATTGGCGGTATTAATTGAATAACAATATGTTGGGATTCATAGCAAAAGTACACACGGAGATTTCACAATATTATACAAATACTCAGGTCTCAGGTTTAATGTATTCGAACTCTACTCATCTAACCTAGTTCAAACTTATTTAATTTACTAAAGTTCGAGGACAACTCGTTTAAGCTTTTCCTTCAAAACCTGAGACGGACGCAGCTCAGGTTTGATTCGTCTATTTCATATTACTTAATTTATATACATGTATAATTATAATTATAGTTATAATTATATGTACGTGAATGGAACAAGGCAATTGTTTACAAATTTACGTTTAAAATTATATATTATATATTTGGAATCTTTAATTTTATTAGTGAGGTTTTTAATGTAATAAACATGACGGATACAATTAGACAATACACAACTTTACAAATTCATGAAATTGATATAGAGTTAACGTATGTTAGAATATCTCAAAAAAATTGATATAGAGTTGACGTATGTTAGAATATCTTAAAAGTTGGAGGTGAAGTTATATTTCTTAATTTTTGTATAGTTTGTAATCGTTAAATATGTATTTGTTGAAACAAGAGATATGAGAGCAAATATATATAAAGTAAAATAAATATAATTCAAGCCACCTCACAAGCCAAGCCAAGCTCCGGCTTGACCCGTTTACAAACCAAGTTGAGTTGGCTCGACGGTTTGCAATCAAGCCGATTTTGAGGAAGACATAGAATAATAAAATTTTAACTCATTGCTTACCAAACTTAACAAAAAAGATATAAAGGACATGGAACGCATGATTCAATTTCTTAAGCAGAAGACTTCCATATTTATAGTCTCTATACACTTGACACCATCGATGTTGGACATACTAAAAAGTTAAAGAAAAAAGTTTATTTGGTCTAGCTTTAAAAGGATTGTACCTTCTGTATTAATACTGTAATTGATAAGGATCCGTAGAGTGGATCAAGCTCCAAAGATAATTAACCCTTAGAGGGGGTCAAGCACCAAGAAATCTAGAAACGAAACACAAGAATTGCTGAAAATTTTCTGTTCTCTATTCATTACTATCAACGAAACTTAAATACAAATAAAAATGCAAAACCATAATCTAGACATGGGATCATGGGTTTCATGGAATGATGGCTACGTGGAGAACATGATGCAAAAGTGCAAAACTTGAAAACTAAATTATCTCCTAATTAAATGCAATAAATAAACGTGGTTTTCTTTGGACTAGTCTTCACGGATCGGTCGGGTAAAGTATGGACCGTATCAGTAATCACTTCAAGTTCGATTTTATTTTGGTCCTTCTCATTTCTTCATAGTATGGTAAGTATAGATATGTAAAGCTTAGAGTAAAATGCCAAAATCATCCTTGAGTTTAGGTGACTTTTGCCATTTGAGTTTAATAACGAAATTTTTTGTATCTGGGTCCTGAAGTTTTTATTTTTATTGTCATTTTCATCCAATTGACGAACTGGATTATAATTTTCTGTTAACTTCTCTTTTTTTGTCGTTTTCCTCATTCAAATGAATGGTATAATTATCATTTTATGCCATAATATATTTTAATTATATGAGGAAAACAAGAAAAAGTAGGAGAAGTTAATACAAATTTCTAACCCAATTTGTCAATTGATGAAAATGGCAACAAAAATGAAACCTCGAGAACCCAGATATAAAAAGTTCATTTTTAGACTGAAGTGGCAAAAGTAACCTAAACTTAGGGATCATTTTGGCATTTTACTCAAGTTTAGAGCAAAATGCCAAAATCGTCCCTAAGTTTAGACGACTTTTTCCAACTCAAAGTTTATATAATATAAGGGAATGACCATTAAAAATGGTTTGGCCTAAGAAGTCTAGGAATGATTGTGAAGATGACATGTAGCGCTCCTTATAGATATGGTGGAAGGGTATTTTAGTCCTAAAACACAAACTCTCACTCTTTTATTTTCTCAAAATACAATACAAAAAATTAGCAAAAAAAAAAATCCAATATAAAAAATTCAACAGAAAAAATCCAGCAAAAAAATGTAGCACAAAAATCTAGTAAAAAAATTCAGCACAAAAATGTTATACAACATAGAAATTTAAACAAATTTTTTGGTTTTTTTTAGATCTCATATTTTATATAGCAATATGGTGCTCAGATTAGAAATTAAAAAAATGTTTGATTTTATGGTGCAATTTCAAAAAAAATGTCATATGAAAAAAGTTATAAACATTTAAAAAAAAATATGCATGTCTTATATGTGAAGAGAAAAGTCAACAAAACTATTACAAAAATACACTTACACCATCTTTTTGTCCTACATTTTCATCTTAACTATTAATTTGAAAAATAATGTTGTCCTACTTAGGCAAAATCAACTTTTTATATACATTATTTACTTATTTTCAACAAGGTTTTAAGAATCAAATGCTTCAATTGATCATTCGAGTAATCGCAATCATTGTTTTGGATTGTTGAAAGATAAGAAGTCCAGCATTCCAAGTATTTGTTGCTCGTGACATTTTAGTATTCTATTTTTGAAGGCAACAAAAATTTATTCCACAAATCTAGCAAGCGGCTAGCACCACATATAAATACACCAAGGAATGAAAGAGAAGAACATAACATAAATATTACACAGTTGAAACCAAACTCCACAACCCATGGCACTACTAGAACACATTAAAAATTCTCCATTTTTCCCAAGTAAGAGTGGCATCTTTTGATCGGTTTTGACCCATAAGAAGCTCATTGACTTAATCTCTTCCATTACTGAAGACGCTGATAAGGTACCGCTTCTAAACATCAGATCATTTCACTTGCGCCACACACACCAAAATGTAACCAAAGCGATGGCGTGAAACGCTTTCCTTTTCTTCAATGACCCGTTAACCGACTCATGCATCCGAAGGGGCCACGAATATCAAAGGTGAGCATAAGGGTATTTTACACCACTGCCCAATTAATTGCCACACCATTTGGGAAAAACCACAAGACACAAATATGTGGTCACATGTTTCCGAGTAGTCGCCACACAAGACACATAAATCTGAAGCAATTTGAATACCTCTAGACTGCAGCACCATTCAGTAGGCAGTTTCTTCGGCCTCCGCCCCCCACGCCACTATACCAACTTTCTTCAGAACCCAGTTATTCCACTGAAAACACATACTGTGTAATGACTCGATTACGGATCCGAATGCATTTTTATACTACTAACCGTGAACTGCCCTGAAGGTTGAAGTGCCCACTGCTATCTATCTTTATTTTCAGATAACGCCACATGTTGCAGCAGACTGGAGAGCTTATTTAGTTCACAAAGTTCAGCATGTTCGACAATCTGGTGTTTCCAGCTCCAATTATAACTGACCCACTTGCGTTGTTTTGGATCCGAGAAGCCACATAACAAAGTTTATCATTTTCAGCCATAAATAAAGCTGGAAAAAGGCTGCACAGTGGAAACGACCCTAACCAGGTATCAATCAATAAATTTTGGTTCCACAACTTATCACACCAACAATCTGTTCCGCTAATTTTAGCCCAGCATCAGAGAGATTTTTAGAAATCTGGAAGATCTATTTCTATGGCCCTGGAATGGAAATTTTTGTTGGGATGTAGGTCCAGGATCAAGAACTATGGTGTATAGCTCAAACCACCATCCCCAAAGTCCGTCTTTCTCAGTTTTGAACCACCACCACCATTTTGCGAGCATTGCCCGTTCTCCTCCCTTAGTGAACCAAACCCCAATCCGCCATACTCTATAGGACCCGTCACCATTTCCCACGCCACCCAATTTGCTTTCGCTTTCTCCTCCGAACCACCCCAAAAGAACACTCTTCTAAGCCTTTCTAACAAGGAGATAACTTGGACCAGCACCTTATAAAGAGAGAAGAAGTATGTAGGTAAAGCACTAAGAACAAATTTTGTTAGAGTGATTCGTCCTCCATAAGATGGATTTTCTGCCTTCCAAAGTGATAATCGGTTCAACCGAACACCAGTTGGAATTGTACGACCACAAATGCATAAATAATACTTGTCTTTAATTACGTTCTCACATTGAAATACAGATGGATCCCAGAGCGAAACCAAACCTCTGGATCTTTCGGAAAACTCCACTGCTGCCATATTAAAAGCAGATCTCCCCCAAAATAGATTGAATGCAAAATCCTTAGAATTCACAATTTTAGTCTCTTGAATCGCTAAAATGTGTACACCATGACTTGTGTTCTACCCTCTCAACCACTCCACCTTCCGAGGAGTCCCGACACCCTGAGATTTATTGAGAGAATATTCAAGATAACAACTCTTCAGCTCCTTCGCTAAGAATTAAAACACGGGTTTCATCCTCGAACCCTTGCAACTGAATCCCCACCGTATTGCCCACAAGGGATGTGGCGCCAACTTCCAAAGTAACTTGTTCGCATCTTCCTGCCTTGGGGTCAGCTGATTCATCAACACTAGTTGGAATTGTCGTTGAGTCCGGAGGTCTGGGGTATCGAGCAATGTTTTGCGTCTTGTTTGTGGGGGTAAATTAGTCGAGCACTGGTGTCGGCCATGAGCCGGAGAATTAAGGTCAAGAGATTGAGGATGAGGGGGAGTATTAGTCTGGCAGATCCTAACAACAGGAGCTTGAATAGAACCTGCAGATGGTGGGCTTCTTTGATCCCTGGTCTATTTAAGATATGGGGGGAGTGTGACACGCGGCTATTTTGAGTCTGTACCGTACTAGTGTGACACGTGTTATGAATAAATAAAGGCAGTATTTTATTGAATTTGGTGTTATTTGATGGTATTTGAAGTGTTGATAAATTCAAACTTTGTTAAAAGAATATGTTGGCAATAATCAGATAAACGCTTATCGCGTAGCGAATAAAATGCGAAACGAACGTAGGTGACCGCCCGATTAATATAAAATCCTAAAAATCATCCATTATGATTAAAATGTTATTTTAATCATATTTGTGAGGAAAAATTATTTAAAACGTTTAACAACTCTATTTTACGAGTTTAAGCGCGTACTGCGCAATACCGCGCTTATATTGTAAAATACAGACAACGCAGCCAGTCTAGGCAAATAAAATATTGTTCAGCAATATTATGACGAGATTATTTTTATAGAGTGATAAAAATAATTTCCAACGTCTTAAAACGGGATTAAAACGCTATATAAAATGCCCGGTAGCATGATAAATACCTATAATTAACTATATATATATATATATATATATATATATATATGAAGGAATGCATGTATGTATGAGTATATGGTGTAGGTGGCGGCACAAGGGTGCCCACCTTTCTTCTCTTTTCTCTTAGTTGGACAAGTGTTAGACTTTGGGACCCTAAACAATGATTATAAACCCACCAACACTCCATAATACACCAATTTTTAAAAAATTAAACCATCCAATTCATTCTCTCTCTCTCTCTCTCTCTCTCTCAAGGCCGCACACTCCTACCACCACCTTCACCTCCATTTTTTATTCAAGTTTTAAAGATCCAAGCTCATTCCAAGGTGTTTCAAAGTTATCTTGAAGGTCCAAGAGTGATTTCAAGAAGTTGCAAGCTTCATATCATCAAAATTTATCAAAACCCACCAAAATCTTGAAGGTATAAAACTTACTTTTTAAAAACCATGTTCTTGATTATTTTTGATGATGTTGATAATGGAAGGTTTGATCTTGGAATTAATCACTAACTTGAAAACAATAACAAATGGGTTTTTAAACAAAATAAAAATAGAAGTTATACATATGTATGTATGGTCGTAGGTATGTATATGTGCGTGTTAGTATTGGATTTTGTTAAAAAGTTGAGATATGAACATGATGAATCTTGAAAGATTGGTGCATGCGTGATAAAGGTGAATCTACATAAAGGTGAAAATGATTAAGTTGAAAAGTTGAAAAGTATTTCTTGGATGGATGGGTATATGCAAGTGTCGTATATATATGTATATGTATGCATACACTTGAGTTTTTGTTCACTAGTGTATAAATGTCACATGCATTAAAGTCTTGATGATTATGTACATGATTGGATGATGATTTGATGAAGATGTTTTGGACTATATGAATATGGATTAAATGTAATATTAGATACATTTAAGTCTTGAATGGAAATGAAATAATAGCCATGCATTAGATGCTTGTACATAAGCATACACGATGACTAAATGATCATGAGATGATGAAATTATTATGGTATGATAAAAGTGAATGAATCAGATTATAAACACTAGAAATAATAATATTTTATGTGTTATAATGATATGAAACTTTATCATAAGTTCGGTAGCTTTGCAAGTTGCACATAAAGCTTAAAAAGTGGTAAAATATGTGAAATTTGCATGATTTATGTGGCTTTCATGAAATCTGCACTAACATTAGTATAAGTACTATTTTACTCAGTAAATAACATGTGTTATATTAAATATCAAGTCGTTACAATTTGGGATGCTTATAGTAAAGTTCGGTACAAGACTACGCGTTAAAAACGGTAAAAATCGACTTTTAAAGTGATTTTGGAAAAACTATTTTAGATCAGGTTATAAACTGATATTTTATGATAAATATAATCATTTTAACTTATATTAAGTATCCTTGGTGTTTGGCTAGTCGTACGTGACTTCCGACACGTTTAAGTACGCATATTTCAATGTACACGAAAATAGATTGTTCAAGAGTGAACTTTGTGTAATATGATGTGGTATGTGATTATGAGAATATGTGATGTGATATCTAAGTGATAACATGATAGTAGAGATTTAGACAATGCATGTACACTTGTATGTTTAAAACGGTAATATCGGTAATTATCGCATTAAGTGTGCAACTTATTTGTCGAGCATGAAAATAATACATAGGTTAACTTGATGAGTTATTTCATGTATGAATGCTTTAAAAATGATAAAATATATAAGTTATTGATATGTTCACGTTCATGTACATATATTATGACGCGCAAATCGTAGATATATTGCTTATAAACGGGTGTGATAACGAATATAACATAATGAGGGTCACCACTAAAATCGTTCAAGTCGTAAAATCTTAAAAATATATATATTTTGGGTCGGGATCGTGTCGGTTCTAGACAGAAGTTTGGGCAAAACATAACCGATTCAGTAGAACGTTATTACAGAAAGGAGTAGAAGTAGAATGCAGCGGAAGTCATATGTTCACTCATACCGAAAGAGTACACATCTTGTCTGGCTGGCGGTAATCCTGGAGAGATTCTGCCAGCGTGTCCCCTCGGGGAGCTCCAAAACTTACAAACTTACACATGAATACACAACACATATATGTAGGGATGAGCATTTCGTACGAAAATGACATTTTGGTACGAAATGTGTCAATTTTGCTCATCCGACGTTCATACTCAGGTCGTGTGTTCGTATCTAGTCTATACAATTTTCAACACACGCCCTATCTAGCCTATTCACACAGTGACGGACACAAAGTGCATCAACATGTATGAACACACACACACACACATATATATATACACCAACATAATAAAAAATAAAGACTTTTCAAGAAAATCTCAATTGTGAAAATTCAAAGTATTGGAGAAACTTAGGAATTTTTTGGAACATTGATTGTTAAATCGTTCCTACGTATATTAGGACGTGTAGAATCAAATTGTGGGATTGCACTAATATAAATATGCACCCAAAGGTGAGTGTCACTAGACCCCTCTTTTTACTGTTTTATAAACTGTTTTGGGGGAAGAACACGCCTTAAAAGGATAAGTATACGCTTTTGTATAAAATATACCTTTGTATAACTTATAAACATATTTTCATGGAAAATATAGTTTTCGAAATTATACGATATGTTTTTAGAGAAAAACATGGTTTTGATTAATGATATATGCGTTTTGGGAGAAACAGGGATTGTTATGGTGTTTTGGGGATAAAACGACCATGTAGATTTAAAAATGCTTAAATTTAAAGTTGTGACGAATTTACTCGGTCTCAAGAGAGTAAGTACCGGTTATGGTCTCCGTTTCACCAGGGACTTCTGGAAATTCGTACAACTCGTTATATTAAATTTATCATTTTAGTAAGATATATGTATTATATGTGAGGCAGGCATTATAAGAGACCCATCGCGGGCTCTTGCGCAAGTTTTGCCGTTTAATCATTAATATTGTATGCGTGGAATTGTTTGATAGATCTATCGGGTTGACCACCCCGTCGTAACTGGTAGCTCCATGTTAAGTCAAGCGACGAATTTATATTCTGTAGTGTCTAGCTTTGATTATACCTTCATTGTTAGTATATAGCTCGTAACGTCTTGCAAACTTACGAGTCTGAACGTTTGATGCTGGAAATTTAATATATAAACCTTGGAAACAAGTCTGGATATCAAAAGGTTTTAGGAAAACGTTTGCGATGACTGACCCTTGGATTTTGTAAGGGAAATTAAATGGACTTTCTTAAGATTATATGGATGTTTTATTAATAAATACATAATATGAAAGTTTTCCTTTGATCAAATTATTTATAATTTGGAATATATGTGAACTCAACCTCCTTTGTGTTGACACTTGATTTTAACGTGTTCTTCATGTACTTGAGTTCGGCTTCGGGATTTTGGCGTATCTTGTGGTTTTGATGCATGTGGTGTCTAATAATAATTTGGACAACTTTTAAAACTATTTTGCGACCATGTTTGTACTAAGATCCATAAGGATCAAAACAACTTGACTAAGGTTGTGGTTGTGTCTAAATGCTAAACTTTAAAACTATGTTTTAATTAAGTTAAATGTCCAAAATTAATGATGTATCATCCACCAAGATATTTATGGGCACCAACTTCCGTCACCATTACGTTTGTATTCCACTGTGACGTTTTTGGGATGTTATAGGGAGAGGTGGAAAAGGCCTGGTACACCCTTCTGGCCCATGTGTTGTATCAAGGCCCAAAGTCCTATTTCCCTGCCCAGGCCCACATGAATAACTTTTTCCCACGTCATCTGCATGCAAACAGTCATTATTAGAGTTCCTTGGAAACTGAAGAGGCGTTTCCAAGTTACTATGCACACAAGCCGCCCTAGGTTCGTCAACCGGTAGTGGCTTTTCAGATGCCTCTGCCCCTGACGGTTCGAACTCCAGAAGACGAAGGTTCCGGCTGAGCTTTCCGGATCTCACCTTACTCAAATTCATCCTCCATGGGTGACACCTCTGAGTTCTCTCTACATGCCGAAACCTCGACCGACTGTAATCCTCCAACATCTGGTTACCAACTCAGATCAGATTCAGTAACCTAGATGTGAAAAGATCTGTTCCTCCACATCATGTCCACCTCCTCGTCCACCCTTTTCCTAGTGTTCAATAGAACCACACACGAGCCGTCAGAACTATCATTGTTCTACCAAGTGAATTCCGAAGCTTTCACAATCTTCCCGAATCGATCAAATAGTATATTGTCTCTGATTTGGATTGGCATGCCTCTGATATGCAGGCATGCTAATCGAGTATATTGGTTGTCTTCGCTTGACAAGATTTTTTGCTTCTGAGAAATAGTAGTCCAGACCTCCCTGTTCTCAAGAAACATAACCGCTTCTCTTTGATCCCGAAAAACAACCAGCAAACTAAGACCTCCAATGTAAGACACACTGACCTCCGTGAAACCCCCATGATGAAGTCTTTGGATTGCATTGTTTAGGGTTCTTAGGTTTTTTGCCTTCCCTAAGACAGCCCTTCCAACGCAGTGTTTAGGGAATACAAACCCACCCTCATCTGCGACTATTCTTTTCTTGCTAGATTACTGACCACTCCCATTTCCAGTCACCGTTTCGGCAAATGAGCAGCCATCACAATAATCGTTCGTCCCCGTTACCAGAACCACCTTTGGTCTTCAGGTTTGTCCTCTCGCAGCCGTTCCGTCATGGAGAATTTTCTGGTTGTTCTTATCGTATTTAGCCAAGGAAACTGATAGCTTGGGTTCCATAATTCTTACTTCATTCATCACCTGCAACAGACTGTTCACATCTGTCACCCCGACATATCGTATGAACCCGAAACAATTTCCTCTGGTATCTCGCTTCTTCGCAACGTATGCATCTGACACCCTTGCATATGGTTGGAAGGCTCTCCAGAGCAAGGTCCTAGATACCCGATCAGGAAGATTTCCCACGTAAAAGGTTGTCTCTTTCTGATTGCCATTATTATGTCTGCTCATTTTGTATCTCATCTCCGATCTGTTGGAAATATTAATGAGGAACATACAAGTTGGTATGTTTCCTCCATCCCACATTGGTGGGGGAGGTGAAAGTTGAGTGCCTTATAAGGGATTACCCCTTATGAGCCTCCAAAGTGTTAAATGGGTTGAGAAGTGGGTCAAGCCCACACGTGCGCCGAGCAGCCGAGCGGCCGCGAGCTCGCGAATGGGCGTGTTTGAGGCGCGAATGGGCGCGTTTGAGGCGCACTTTGCACTTCGCACGTACGCATCGTCGCTAGGAGCTGAGGAGCTTTTATTTTTAGCTAGGGTCCGGTTCAGGTGTGTTAGATCTGTGGATCGAGATAGAGCTGAGTTAAGATTGGGATAGAGATGAATTCAAAACAGTGGGGGTTATCTCCACCAGTTCGAATTCGTATGGGATTAGTCTAGGAATTCAAATTTGAGATGGATATCTCTAGGAGTTTATATTCGAATTAGTTGATAATGTTTATCTCATTCTCCGTTTTTCTCATTCTCTGTTGAAATCCCAACTTATAAATAAAGGCCTCCTGCTACCCATTCTTTATATATATTTTCGCAACCTCCTACTGGTGTTCCTGTTTCTTCTCCATCTTCTGCGTTTTCTGGTTTCCGTTGCTATTGGAATACCAGATCAGTTCTGCATTAAATCCCGGGAGTTTACGCTGCAGCTCACAGCAATACGAGTGCGTAAAATCCTTTAAGGACAGGAATCATCCGTGCAGTTCAAGAATCTCGGTTTCTTAAATCGCCAGGTTGGTTTTAGTTTTTGCGTATTATTTAAATTCGTCCGATAACGGGACAGTCTCCTTCTACATTTCTTCAATCAGTTTGTTCAAGTTGGAATAAACTGGTTTGGCCAATAACTCAGTAATTAATATAAAATAATTAATTTTCTGTTTGATTAAATTGTTTCAACACGATCAAGGACCGTCACCGTCATCGCCTTAAATACTTCATTTTTTGTAACAGGAGCATTATTATCATGTTTCATAAGGAGCTTCTAAGTCTACATTTAACATTAGAGGTAGAGTGCTCGACTCATTTTGGAGTTTTTTTAACTCCAACTGTTGAAATTAGTTTGTTGTCAAGATTTGACGCGTTCAAGTATTGTTGTTTTCAGTGCAGAAAAACACATTGAAGACCTTGATAAACTTGAAGACGGTCAATTCTCATTTAGTTTTGTTATTAATCAAATGTTTAACATTTAGTTTTGTTATTAATCAATTGTTTAATGCCTAATCGTCTTGGTTTCTTAGACCAAGGCCATCTCCAGAAAACTTTGAAAATTTGTGGGCCCTGTGCGAAAAATAAAATACGGGCCCCTAAAATATAAACTTTTAGAAAATACACAAATTTATTTAGAAAATACACAGGGTTAGAAAGAAAAAAAAACAAAATAAGGCTTTTTTCGTAAAAAAAAATCGAACACACAACTTGTTGTAGATTGAATAATATTTTAAAAATTAACATAAATAATCTTTTTTAAACTAGATTGAGAAGTAACTATGGTTCCCATTTTGATTTAATGTAACACAAAATTAGTCAATTAATGTCATTTGAATTTAATGTATAAGTAACAAACATTAAGAAAAAAAAATCAACTAAAATTGAAGCTATCAAGAGTAGAACCCAAGATCTGCTTGCTAATAGAGTGACATGGTAACCACCAGACGAAGCGTCTCATTATGTCATTTTCCAATTCATTATTTATATATTCTACGTTCGACAACGTAACTTTAATAAAAATAAATTAAATTCCGGGTCCCCTGGAGGGATTGGGCCCTGAGCCGTCACCCACCCTGCACCTCCTCCGAGCAGGTCATGTCTTAGACTATTGTAGCGGGACACTATCATAATGTCCATCCCTTGGGAATGAAGTGACATGTGGCATATGGGGGCATTCTGGAAAGTGAAGGTAAAAATGGGTGAAGTGATATAATGCCTCGACAATGATTACCCAATTATTATGTTTTTAGAAAAATAAAACAAATAATATTATTAATATGAGTTGGGAATTTCTTATTGGTCACATAAAAGTTGAGGAAGCGTGTTTGAGGAAATGCCAAACACAATTTTTGGATGAAAACGCCCAGAGTAGGGCTGTTCACGAGTCGAACCGAACCGAAGCGATAGGCCCTTTGCTCGTGCTCGGTTCGTTTACAAACCGAACCGAGTGTTTTTTCAACCGAGCCAAAATCGAACGAGTGCCTTTCGATCCGAGTATTTTTCGAACGAACGTCGAGCGAGTATCGAGAGACGAGCGTCACATAACAAATAGAAAAATGACGATGGAGTTATTAGTTTTTAGAGTAAAGTGCAGTTTTCGTCACTAAGGTTTCGTCCAGTTAGAACACAAGTATAAATTTACGAAATAACAAGGAATAGGAAAAACACTCAACTGGTTCTACCGAGATGATTTGAGCGGAAAAATGAATCGTCGATCGATTGAAGCAGACCTTTGATCTATGAGAAGTTTGAAATCGAATTAACCGATTGAAGCACAACCTTAGGGAGTTGGCGTCTTTGCGACAGAGAATTTGAATAATGATGGTTGATGCAGTGTTTATAATTGAGATCATGTACTTCTGAATTGAATGGTGGGTTGACACTTGAGTATCGATCGACGCTTCACATTTCGGTATTTTGACATTTTGACTCAAACTCTGGATTATTAGACAATGAACTATTGGTATCAGTCTTCAATTCTATAATTAAATGGGCTCTAGTTGGATCTTGAACAAAATATTGTTAATATGAGCCTCTAGTTATTTTATTAATGTATACATATATATTAAAAAATAATTCAAGCCAACTGAGTCGAACCGAATTGAGCGGACCTTTGCTCATGCTCGGTTCGTTTCAAACCGAACCGGTCCGAACCGAGCGTCTTTTTCAATCAAGCAGAATCGAACGAGCAAATTCCGAATATTTTTTGATCGAGCATCGAACGAGTCTCGAGCGTCGAGCAATTTGAACAGCCCTACCTAGAGGCTGTGTGTGAGGTGTTTTAGGGCGTTGTGGGGGCAAAAAACACCCTAATAACTCATCATCATTATTATTATTAGAAAAGTACCGACATAATGAGAGTTGGGACTTTTTGGAATTTGCCACTTATGTCTTGTATCTTATGATAAGTTGTTAATGGTTATGTTGTTACTATTTTGGTTTAATTAGACTCTAGTTTGTAGTGTTGTTTTAGACTTCTTTTCGAGTTTTGTATGCTTTGTTTTGGTTTTAGACGATGTTTGCATGTCTTGGTTGCTTCCCTGAAACACAAACAAAGATGAAACCGGAATTAAAATTTTATAGGCGTAAATTCGCTTTATTATGTAGAAAACCAAAAGTTGAGTCGGTTTCGAACATGGTTGGTTTTGAAAAACTTGATTCCGGTTTCAATAAAAGAAGTTTCAAACCAAACCGATAAACACGGACGCCCGGTGGACAAGAGCTCTTCTGATGGTAATAGCATGCTAGAATTTTAGCTGACATTTTATGACTAGTTTAAGTAGAATAGTAAAGCTAAATTATGATTTTGCTTATGTCATTGGTTTGCTCTTAAGTTAATACCATGCGGTATGGAGGACAAAACTTGGGCGTAGAGCTGAGGTGGCATCGTGGACATAAGAACACACAGCGCCCCTCTCTTGTGGCTTACTATTTTCATTTTCTAATTTGGTTTTTTAGTAATTTGTGCGCGTTAACTTTGTTTTTTAAATCAACTACAAAGTGTCGTTAATAATTTTTTCTAGAAACATTACGATATAAATTCCATTGAAAGCCAAGTTGGTTTCAAAACAAATTATTTTTCGGTCTTGTACACGACTTTAGCACACACTATATCGGTAACTTTCATAGAACATATATACGCTCACTGACTACCCAACAACTATGAAAACTAGATATTTAACTTTTATTACGTATTTCATGTTTGCAATTTTTTTAACACTCGGGTTTTAGTTTTAAAACTTTGGTTTTAGTAGTGGTTATTTAATATTTTAGCATGTTTAGTAGTGGTTATTTAATATTTTAGCATGTTTATTTAGTTTACATTAACATAAAACTATTACTTATATATAAAAAAGAAATACACAAGACGTCATTAACTCGTGATAGAATGTTCACCACAAATGTCAAAGTAAAACCGGATTTGTGCAATCAATAATCTCTGACTTAGTGGTCAAGGGGAAGGTGTGAAAATTGACTTCTCTTAGAGTTCCTGGGTTCAGATCTAGGCAAAGGACGATTTTAATACCAACTTGGTAATACTAGCATACTAACTACTACCTGGTTAGCGACATCCTAACCATACGCCGTTCAAAAAACCGGATTTGTGCTAGAAGTTGTCATTAATTCGTTACTATAAATTTCTCGACCATCCATCGCTAAAAGTCTTACACGAATCATCAGAGATTGTCACTTAAGAATCCATAGCGTCGGTGGTCCATCACTAAAACTTCTACACATGCCTTGTTTTCCGATTGAGTTTCACCAACGCGTTGCCGATAGTCATTTGTTTGTTACTGTTCAGCAAACATCATAGAATTTTTAACAAAATAATTATCTATTGGTGATAGTTGTTTGTTTTGTAGTGTTGCCTTCATCAAACATCGAATTTTTAACCGAACGATATCGCATTTACTAAACGACTTTTATCATTAAAAGTAATTTAATACAGTTTTACGATTCTGAAAACTGTAAAAGAAAAAAGATGTTTAAACAACCAAATCGCACCACCAAACTGTTAAACCGGTTGGTCCGCTCAACCGGACCAGATTAATTGGCCACTTCTTAAGCATTAGTTAGAAAATAACAAGTTATGTGTTTAACAAGGTCGTAATTAAAAAAGTACGAATCCATCTTATTTTTATTAATTTAATATAATGTATTAAAAAAGTATTAAATGATCAGTTAAAACTATATATCAAATATTTTATTAAAAATATCTAAAGGTAGCCAAAGTAACTTGTGTTTGTCGGAAGATGCTACCATCCTCACACTTCCCAAAGTGACACGCACTTTTTTTGTCATCTTTCAACTTGAGATCTGGTCACGTCACCTCTTCCCACTCACCGCCCATGGCGTGTTCGGTCACTTTGATCGGTTTTACCGTTTTAATATTTAATGTTAACTAACATTTTCCCAAACATTTTTTTACAACCCGAAAACTTATAGAATAAATAAGCCCGAATGATAAAATAAGCAAATTGATATCTTGTTTAGTGTTTTAATTTATGCAGAATTATACTTTGTATATTTGTTAGGGATTAAGACTATAGATTATAAATGTTTTATCGTTTTTTTTAACTATTATATGATTGCACGGGAAAAAAAAATTCAGGATACCCCTCAATTAATGGGTTAGTTCTGCCACTGATTTTGGGAATTAAGGCCGGTCGGTACGGGGGCGTCCCGGGACGTCGTGGGGCGGCGCCGGTCCTCCTTCCATTTCCTGTGCAGCGTCGGCGTCTTCTTCGTCTTCCTGCTGCAGATGAGGTCGGGCCTCCGTTCTCTCACACAAACATATACATAAAACACATATATACATATTTTTAGCTCCATCCTCTATTTTCCCTGATCCATCATTGGAGGGGCATTCTCCTTGGATGTTGACGTAGCGCTGACGTGGAGAGGCATCTTCCAAGGACTTGTCTCCTCCACATCGAGTAGCCTAACAAACCAGACCTGTTAAGTTGGGTTGTCATTCTAAGACACACCCAATAAAATCGTTACAATCGGGTTTTTCAAACCATAAAGCATGGTTAAAATCCAAACCAGCTGATTTGAATGGATCAGACGGTTTTTAACGAGAAGTATCATATAACTTCTTTTTCTAGAGTAGTTATAAACAGAGACCAGTGTTCTGTACCAATATATCATATTTGTTATATCAGATTATTTTAATTAAGAATTTTTAAAAGATTTATAAATCACGTGATCTGTGATTTATATATTTTATATGATTTATAGAAAGGATATGTTGCTGGTTTTTATATCTTCTAAAATTTCTTAAAAAACTAAAGTTTTAATGCAAACGGTTTTTATTCTTCTAAAATTTGGATTCTGCATGATTCTTTAAAGGTTTTGATATCTTATAAAATGTCTTAAAAAACTAAAGTTTTTATGCAAGATACAATTAAAATTGGATTATATAATAGCGGTAACTTATACTCATGATATTGTAAAAGATATTTTAAATGAAGGTTTTTAATATTATAGTTAATATCTTATAAAATGTCTTAAAAAACTAAAGTTTTTATGCAAGATACAATTAAAATTGCATTATATAATAGTGGTAACTTATATTCATGATATTGTAAAAGATATTTTAAATGAAGGTTTTTAATATTATAGTTTACTTTTGAATGAAGTTTTTAAACAATAATATAGTTTTCTTTTGAACGGCGAATTTGGATCTGACGGACCATTTGAATATCATCGTGTCACCAGCAGAAGCATCTGATCATATCCATATCCACCATGCAATAATTCTATACACCAATTCAAGAGAAAACCCAATAAATCTGAAAAAACCCCTTTGTAAGAATCAAACCCAGGACCTAATGGTACCTAAGCTTTATCTCACCCCAAGATGTTGGGGAATTTGCAGAAAACAGGACGATCAGAGAGGCGTGTATTCACTCTTAGATCATATTACTTCGGTTGTTCTACCGAATAATTCAATCGGATACAACTCTGATTTCAAGAATTAGAACAATAGTATGATTTTGGTGAATTCGTATGAACTACTTTTGTGACCAAGACACCGTTTCGACTTTTGGGGATGAAATGCTGGTAACTGCCTGCTGGTAGTTATTATTTTTCAAAATAAAACTGCCCACAAATGCCTATAATTTTTATTTAAAAAACCATGACGAATTTTAGAAAAATAAATTTTCTAAGGCATTTTTAATAGAGCAATTAAAAAGCCAGGGGCTCTGCCCCTTGGACCCTGCTCCCAGGGGCGCTGTCCCCTTGGAACCCCTATTCGGGGCTCCGCCCAAATGCTTGGAATTATAACAACTCGAACAAGCGTGCACTCCCTCACCTCCTAACTTGTTCGATGTATATCATAATTCCCTTTGGTCACCAAGTTAATCCCGATTACACTAAAATATCTAACATTCCTCCCCTTTTTAGCGTAATCCTTGATCAACTTAAACAAAATCACAACAATCAAAGTTACGCATAAAATGAAATGTCGCGATGATTGAATTTCACATTAGTATATTACACATGCCAAATATTCGAATATAAGGGTGTCGCTAAGGATTGAACCTTTTCTATTCAGTGAATACACGAAGATAATATACACACAAGTTTACATACTCTTATGTTCGCTCTTGACACTATTTTTACTAGCATGTGTCCCATCCTTCAATGAACATATCAAAGCCAAGTCCTAGCTTCTTGAAGCGGCTAAACTTCATGCTCATATATGTAGCTCTTTATTCTTGCACCTGCATATGCAATTTTTCAAAGAAGTATTTAGAAGAAAACCTTCAACCTCCTTTAACTTGCAGGTTTGAACACATACCTTGGGATGATGCTACTAATGTGTTCCAATTTCTAGATGTTAAGCTTTCCACATTGAATTCAGCACCTCACATCATATTAGGTGGGAATTGGGCATCTTAACACGAGAAATATCATGTGGATTTTAATCCCATCCCTACAGTCGCCTTGCGCACAAGATCTCTACATAACTCTTTGGTTAAATGGTGGCTAAATTTTGTTGAGTTCTCACAAACTCCAACGATATCACCCCATGCATGATGAGCTCACGAATCATGTTGTGTCTAACACCTAAGTGTCTAGACTTCCCATTATACACTTGGCTATAGGCCTTCGCCAAGGTAGCAGCACTATCATATCTAATAACTATTGATGATATAGGTTTGGGCTACAATGGAATCTCATAAATCAAGTTTCTTAGCCACTCAGCTTCTTTGCCAGCTGCGGCTAATGCTACAAACTCAGACTCCATTGTTAAATCAGTTATGCAAGTCTGTTTCTTAGATGCCCAAGATATGGCACCTCCTCCAAGCAGAAAAGTCCATCCACTTGTGGAAGAATGACCTTCCTTGTTGCTAATCCAACTTGCATCTGAATAACCTTCTAAAACTGAAGGAAATCTAGTGTAAGTCAAACCATATTTCATGGTTCCTTTCAAGTACCTAAATACTCGATTTATAGCTTGTCAATGACTTGCACCTGGATTGCTAGTAAGCTTTCCAACAACATAAGCTATATCAGGTCTAGTGCTAATAATAGCATACATGAGAGATCCAATGGCCCTTGAATATCCAAGTTGGCTTATAGCTACACCTTTATTAGGTGAGAGCTTAAAAGCAGGGTCCATTGGAGTGCTAATATGAAAACTATCATGAAAATTAAACTTTTTCAATATCTTCTCAATGTAATGAGATTGAGAGATCGATATGCCATTGTTCTCCCTTTTGATCCTTATATCAAGGATCACTTCCGCCTCCCCCATGGCTTTCATTTCAAAACAAGATGACAAAAATTTCTTTGTTTTATCAACTTGATTTGGTCAGTACCGAAGATCAACACGTCATCTACAAATAAACAAATTATGACTCCTTTCCTAGAATCATGAAATTTTCTATGTACACAATTGTCTGCTTGGTTTAATACAAAACCATTAGACAAAACCACATCATCAAACTTTTGATTCCACTGTTTGGGTGCTTGCTTGAAGCCATACAATGACTTAACTAGCTTACACACCTTATGCTCATTGCCAGGCATAACAAAACCCTCTGGTTGTTTCATATAAATCTCCTCATCCAAATCACCATTCAAGAAGGCGGTTTTCACATCTATTTGGTGAATCACAAGATTGTGTATTGCAGCTAAAGCAACCAACAATCTAATAGTGGATATTCTTGCTACATGAGCATATGTATCAAAGTAGTCTATTCCTTCAGTTTGTCTAAAGCCTTGGATAACCAATCTGGCTTTAAACTTATCAATTGAGACGTCTACTTTCATCTTCTTCTTGAAGATCCACTTACAACCAAGTGGTTTACAACCCGGGGGTAGATCAGACAATTTCCAAGTGTTATTCTGCATAATAGAGTCCATCTCATCATTTATAGCTTCTTTCTAGAAAGCTACATCCCGAGATGCCATGGCTTCACTATAGGTTCTAGGATCTTCCTCAATATTGAACAATATTGATATTGAATTTCACTTTCATCTCTAGATCCTTCAACCAAATATAGTTGAAAATCATCACCAAATGATTTAGCTTTTCTTGCTCTACCAATCCTCCTAGGTTCCGGAGGAGTATGAATCACTTGATTAGTCATTTGAGAGTTACTAGAGCTTGGAACCATGTCCTTAGGCCTAGATATTGAAGAGAATCTATTCTCATCATATTCTGCGTTCTTGCCTCAATTACCGTATGCACAGACACGCAGTCATTTGGTTCTATAACATAGAACCTGTGAGCAAATGAATGCTCAGCATATCCAATGAAAATGCAGTCTATACCTCTTTCCCCTATGTTCTTTATCTTAGGATTAGTGAGCCTTACCATGGTACCACCCCAAACTCTCAATTATGCAGCTCAGGTGGTTTTTTTATACCAAAGCTCAAAAGGGCTGGTCTTGTTTCTTTTATTTGGAACCCTATTTAGCAAACAACAGGCTGTCAACCTAGCTCACCCTAAAATGTGACATTTGTGACTTTCGATCATGTAACGATTTTCGAACAATTTTATGATCAATTAATATCGTGTTTTATTCCCAAGGTTCATTTAAATTCATAACATTTGTGTATTTTCATCCTTTGTTCAATTTTGATCTTTCGAACCTTTTCCGGAAGTGAAATCGCAAACCGTTACGCAAACGTAATCAGCTTAACGCGACATACACTTTGGAACAATTCCATAAGCTAAACATACCCTAAATATCCTTTACATGACTTAGAAATAAGTTTTAAAGGGTTCAGTATGGCAAAAACATGCTTACACAACTCCAGGGACTATTTTGCAAAATCTGCGAAAGTATGCCGATTCACGTATTTCTTAATAGGAACATATACGAACATTTAAAATTTTTGTAATCATTAAAATCTTGTACTTTAATGATGAGAATGAAAAAAAATCATTCGTTACACAATTACGCGTTTTCGCATTTATTAAAGCGTTCGTCGTAATTAAGCGAAAAACGCAACCGTACAACCGAACAAACCGAAATCCGTGACATTTCCGAGAATATTTCAAGTCCCCTATGCTTTAACATCCTCATAGAGCTTAAAAATTAGGTTAACGGGTGTTAGAAGTGACAAAACGCGACGAAACAAGTGCAGTGGCCTGTTCTGCCATTTTTGAAAGTTTGGCTGCCCAGCCCCCACCGTAAGCTACGCCCCCACGGTAGCTTACGGTGGTACCTGGGGACAACAACTTGTTTTTCATGGCAGCCAGCTGTTTAATCAACCTTGGAGCCCAAGATTCGTGTTCTCCAAGTTCCAGCATGATCATGACACGTTTATGGACATGTGGACTGATCCTAAACTGATCCATAACACTTGTAATCATCAAATTCATCCTCCACAACTATAAATAGAGTCTTGATCTCACATTTCAACTTGCACCATTTCTTGATTCATTTCTTACTCTCCTCTCTGGAAGTTCCTGATAAAAAAGGAACATCCTACTGAGTTTCAAGACTTCCTAGAACATAAGTAAGTGTTCTTCCTTAGTCTTGTTCATTATTTTAGCTTGTTATGGGCTAAAAGTCAAATAGTTTGACTTTCGGTTCTGAGCATTTTTGGTCAAGTCAAAGTTCAATTGAACTTTGCAACGTGATCGTAATCACGAAGGTTATGATCCATAGCGATCACGCCTACTGATTACCACGTTTACTAGTCGAAGTGACGAGTCAAAGTTTCGGTCAAAAATGCGCATTTTGTGCATTTTACGACGAAACTATTTTCGGGTATCAAAACACTAAGTTGTGATACTTTAGTTAGACATGTTTTGACATGTCTAACTCGTCACTTTAGTTTAGTGCTTTATTAGGGTCGTAAGTCGAGCGGTCTTGACCACCGCTTTGACTTTTGAATCCGACCCGTTTGGTCGATCTTAGGATCCGAACAAACACATATTTGTGACGATAGTTGTAAGGGAATAACCCTCTGAGGTTATATCTTATGGTTACGTCGTTTAGTTAGTATTATGATAAGTCGCTAGTTATGCCCTTTATAATGACCAAAACGCCCTTTTTCGCATAAATCCATTTTTAGCATATGTAATCCAACTTTTGACATACACACTGATGTTATAACATTTTTTTAAACATGTGTGGGCATTTAAGACTTATCATAGGACATATATAACCATTCGATCACGCGTTTACGCAAATGACTCGTTAAAATAGCGTAAACTACCTTAACAAGTCATAATGGGTCAAAAGCACTTAGGAACCTTTCCAAATCAGAATGTAAACTTTATTAAACCATTTCATATGAGTTCCAACGCTCATTTGGTTTATAAGGCTTCATTAATCCAAATCCTCTGATTAAAGTCCCGATATTAACATAGTTTTCCGATAATAGGACACACATGAATCCTCGGACATCTTGAGCTTTTGTTTACTCTCTTGAACAAGGACATTCTTGCAATACCAAGTGAGTACATAGTCCCCTCTTTTACGTTTTTCAAATGTTTTGGGGTGATTCATATGTGCCTATCATTACTTTCCCGATTTCATGACATTATATATGCTTTATATACATAGTACATATAATACATGATTTCCATTGCATTTTGCTTCGTATGTTGACTTAGCATGCCTAGCACATTGATTTCAAATAGATTTTTGCTTCATATGTTGACTTAACATATCTAGAACATTGATTTCCATGACATTTTAATTCGTATGTTGACTTTGCATACCTAGTACACGATTTCAAAGACATTTTATGGTATATAGACTTAGTATACCTACATATAGTTTCAAAGACATTTTACTTCGTATGTTGACTTAGCATACCTAGTACACGGTTTCAAAGACATTTTTGCTTGGTACATTGACTTAGTATGCCAAGTACACGGTTTCAAAACATTTTCGTGACACGCTTGCATTGTTTTAGACATATTGGTGCGTTGAACTTGACAATGATACATTCATTAACATTGATCACGCCAACCGGTAGTATGTACCATAGGATTGACAATCCCGTTCCCACTTCCTAGGTTTGTTTGGAAGCGACTTTAGGGAATCACAGAATCCGATGAACACTGATAGACCTTTATCTTTATAAGGGTTTATCCGACAGTCAACAAGGCTTGAATGTATTCGCCAACAATCCTAATATATGTTTTTACAATAAAAGCAATGGCTTATAAGACATAACTTTTGGGAAACAAAACTTTTGTTTATTCAAAGACATTGTTTTATACAAGACATTTTGGCTATTCATAACATGACATTGGTTTACACACGACATTTGGTTTACACATGACATTGGTTTGTTCAAGACATTGCTTTGGTTATTACAAGACATTTCTTTGATTTAAACAAGACATTTCATTTGTTGGTTTATGGTAAGTGATTTAAATAACGAGACATGTGTAATATGATAAAAGCATGGTGGATACGCCGTTGGTACTTCCTATATATAAGTGCTTTTATTATATTACGTATCGTGGCGTTATCTAGATCATTTCAAACAAAATATAAGACATAACATTTTTTATACAAAACATGACATTTTTATACAAGACATGACATACTTTTAGTTATTGATTTAACCATGCATTATTTCTTTTATATCATTTGAATTTTCTTCTGATTTCATAAAAGAAAATTTTGTAAGGATTCGTGGCCACTTTTTATCAAACATTTCTTTAAACATTCTATGCCATGAATCTTCAACACAAAACCTATGTTACTCACAGGTATTTTTATGCCGACGTACCTATTTTCACATATGTTTCAGGAGCGAACGTTTGAGGTTGATCATGCTACACATAGGACGGACTTGGGCTTTACTAACTTAAAATCTGAAGACAATTTAATTTTAGTTATGTTTTTCGTTTAATCAGAGTCAATGTAAACAAACTCTAATTCAATAAAATATAACTTATGTACCATGGTTGTTGAAACAATAGTTCTGTTACGACACTCCCTGACGTTTCCACCGCGGTTTGTTGTTTTACGCTGTCGGGGTGTGACAGAAAGATTGGTATCCGAGCCAATGGTTATAGGGAATTAGGTTATTAAATGCTTTGACCTAGACTATAACCTTTCTAGGACCCTAACACAAGTTATCTTGTGTTTAGATCTTAAAACAATACCATCACCTATCCTTAGGTGAATACCAAAACAGAAACACCAATTTCAAAACGGTTTTGAAATCAATCGTCTATCCTTAGGTGATTTGTTTTTGGCTTAAGGCCTTTAAATTTTTCAAAATCCCGTCAAAGTTTGGGTTTTAATAATGTGAACATATGCAATCTGGAAGGGTGGGTGCCTGTACCCTGAGTTTTCTATCTAAGGCTAGAGTGTTCATACAAATCCACTTAATAGGACCAGTCACTCTTAACTGGGAATTCTTGGGGTGAGTGTCCACTTATAGGCTAAAGCATGTCTTCGCGATACATTATAAATACCCATTTACTTTGATTAGTCACTATGTGTCATTTGTTTGTTTGGTGTAACGAACAAAAGACCACCATCCTTACATTTCGTCGATAATTATAACATTTCATTTTGAGTATCCAACATTCATCTCACTCATTGTCTCTCATGATTTTCCTCTCTTTTAGAATGCCTCCTCGTTGAAATGTGAATTCGGACGCCGATATGGCAGCATTGATAGCTCAGCAGTTTGCTGCTGTACTACCCAATCTCATAACTCCAATAAACCAAGCCAACAATAACAACAACGCACCTGCGTGCAACTTTAAACAGTTTAATTCGGCTAAACCACTCAAGTTTAGTGGTTCTGAGGGAGCAACTGGGCTCCTACAGTGGTTCGAGAGTCTTGAGAGTCCATTCCGCCATGTCCAATGTCCGAATGAACAAAAGTCGAGTTTTCTTCGAGCGTGTTCCAAAGAGGGCGCTCGCGTGGTGGAACGGAGTGGTGAGAGATAAGGGTGCTGGTGTTGCAATGGGTCAAACTTGGGAGGAACTTAGAGCTCTTATAATGAAATATTTCTGCCCTCGTCATGAAAAGAGGGCGCTTGAGAATGAGTTCCATGATCTAAAGCAAGACAGTGGTGAGCACCGTGCGTATACTGATCGGTATGAGGAGTTGAGCTTGTTGTGTCCTGAGATGGTGACGCCTTTGGATAAGGAAATTGAAAAATATATAGATGGTCTTCCTGACCCAGTTTAGGATATTGTCACCGGTAGCAACCCTACTACTGTTAGACCAGCCATTGAGCTATCTGCAACCCTGACTGAATCCCAGATCAAAAAGGGTAAGCTCCACCGTAAGGGTGATAAGAAATCATCTGGCAAGTCTGAGAAACAAAAGGGTAAGAAAGCTGAAAGTTCGAAGAAGTCCAAAAAGCATAAGGCTTCTAAGAACTTTGTTGTCACTACACAACCCAACCAAGCTGCTCCTAATCAGTCCTGCTCAACCACCAGCCAAGAAACAGTATATTGGTGCGGCACCTTTGTGCAACAAGTGCAACAGTCACCACCAACCCCAGTTACCATGCCGTATTTGTACAAACTGTGGGCGATCTGGCATCTGGCCAACAATTGTCACTGTCCTCCTACTCAGAACCAAGCTGTATAAAACCCTATTCAGCCAAACAATCCTATACGACCACACTATCCACCCAGTTCTTGCTACAATTGTGGGGATCTTACCCACTACAGAAACAATTGCCCGAAGTTGGCAAATGCGAACCCGGCTCATGGACGAGCTTTTAATATCAATGCAAACGAGGCGCGTGCAGACAATGAGGTGGTGAACGGTACGTTCTTTGTTAACAACCATCCCACATCAATTCTTTTTTATTCGGGTGCCGATAGAAGTTTCGTATCCTTAGCTTTTGAATCGTTGCTTTCAATGCCTATAACCAAACTAGGAAAGCCCTTGATAGTTGAAATAGCTAGTGGCGAACCCCTTAACCTTGATTCTGTCATTCGTAATTGCCAATTGAACCTTAATAATCATCTTTTTGCCATTGACCTCACACCAATGCAACTCGGGAGCTTTGATATCATAGTAGGGATGGACTGGTTATCTAAACACCATGCCAAGGTGATTTGTTTTGATAAGATCATTCGTATACCCCTTTCGTCTGGTGAAACCTTAGAGGTTCATGGAGAAAAACCCGTTAGTAGCCTTAAACTCATGATATGTACCCAAGCCCATAAATACCTACGAAAGAATTATGTTGTCTTCTTGGAACGTATCGTAGAGGACAAAGGCAAGGGCAAAACTATTCAAGATACCCTCGTTGTTCGGGATTATCCTGAGGTGTTTCCTGAAGAGCTACCCGGTTTACCCCCAGCACGACAAGTTGAGTTTCGTATAGATTTTGTACCTGGTGCCAACCCTATTGCTAAATCTCCATACCGTCTTGCACCATCTGAGATGCAAGAGTTGTCAAAACAGCTTCAGGAGTTATCTGACAAAGGATTCATTCGTACGAGCTTTTCACCTTGGGCCGCTCCCGTCCTGTTTTTGAAAAAGAAGGATGGATCCTTCCGCATGTGTATCACCGTGAGCTCAACAAACTCATGATAAAAAATCGATATCCCTACCTCGCATTGATGATCTCTTTGATCAGCTACAAGGCGCAACCTGCTTCTCAAAGATTGATCTGCGTTCTGGGTATCATCAGCTTCATGTACTCGAAGAAGATATTCCCAAGACAGCCTTCCACACACGTTACGATCATTATGAGTTCACAGTTATGCCTTTTGGTTTGATAAATGCTCCTGCTGTCTTCATGGACTTGATGAATAGGTTTGTAAGCCTTATTTGGACAAGTTTATCATCGTTTTCATTGATGACATTTTGATTTATTCAAAGTCTCGAGCTGACCATGAACAACACCTCTGTCTAACGATAGAACTCCTAAAGAAAGAACAACTTTATGCCAAGTTCTCCAAGTGTGAATTTTGACTGAAAGAAGTTCAATTCTTGGGACATATTGTCAACGAACAAGGTATACACGTAGATCCCGCCAAAATCAGTGTGATTAAGGAATGGGATACACCTACTACTCCTACCGAGGTTTGTTCATTTCTTGGTCTCGTGGGTTATTATCGTTGCTTTATTGCAAACTTCTCAAAGATTGCGGTTCCCTTCACTGCTTTAACTCAAAAGAATAAACCTTTTGAGTGTGGACCTAAACAAGAAGAAGCATTCCAGACCTTGAAACAAAAACTTTGTGATGCTCCTATTTTATCCTTACCTGAGGGCAACGACGATTTTGTCGTATATTTTGATGCATCGAACTTAGGATTGGCTGTGTTCTCATGCAAAAAGACAAAGTTATAGCCTATGCATCGAGACAATTGAAAGTTCATGAGAAGAACTACACAACTCATGATCTTGACTTTGGTACTGTTGTTTTCGCTCTCAAAATTCGGAGACATTACCTATATGTTACAAGATGTGTGGTTTTCACGGACCACAAAAGTCTCCAACACATTTTCAATCAGAAAGAACTAAACATGAGACAACGACGATGGGTCGAATTGCTGAACGACTACGACTGCGAGAGTTATTACCATCATGGTAAGGCGAATGTCGTGGCTTATGTTCTTAGTCGTAAAGAACGTGTCAAACTACATTGTGTTCAAGTTCGATCTGATATTCAAAACCGTATCTTCCAAGCTCAACGTACATGTGCTACACAAGGCATGATGGGTGATGAATTACCATATCATCTTGAGCTTCAACTTGAAACAAAAGACAATGGTTTATTTTATTACCTGAACCATTTGTGGGTTCCAAGCCAAGAAAATCTCCGCACCTTCATAATGGATGAAGCTCACAAGTCTCGTTATTCAATCCATCCTGGTTCAGACAAAATGTATAAGGATCTTCGTACCTAGTATGGTGGCCGGGTATGAAGAAAGGCATTGCCTTATACGTATCCAAATGCCTTACTTATCTTAAAGTTAAAGCAGAACATCAATGTCCTTCTGGTTTGCTTGAACAACCAGAAATTCCAATTTGGAAATGGGAGAACATTGCTATGGATCTCATTACCAAATTGCCACGTACATCTAGAGGTCATGATGTCATTTGGGAAATCGTTGATCATCTAATCAAATCAGCACACTTTATAGCAATCCATGAGGATTTCCCTGCTGACAGACTTGCTAAGATCTATGTGGATGAAATTGTATCTCGTCATGGTGTTCCTTTGGGCATCATATCTGATCATGATGCTCGATTCTCATCTCACTTTTGGAGGACCATGCAATCTACCATGGGAACCAAACTTAACTTGAGCACTGCTTATCATCCTCAAACGGATGGACAATCCGAAAGGACAATCCAAACACTGGCGGATATGCTTAGAGCTTGTGTGATCGATTTTAGTGGTAGGTTGGATTCGCATCTCCCGTTGATCGAATTCTCCTACAATAACAGTTATCACTCTAGCATTAACATGGCGCCTTTTGAAGCTCTTTATGGTAAAAAATGTCGTTCACCTGTCACTTGGAATGAAGTTGGTGAATCTCAATTCACTGGACCTAAACTCATTCAAGACACAACCGACAAAGTCAAGAAAATTTGCGATAACCTTTTGATAGCTAGATGCCGTCAAAAGAGTTATGCGGACAAATGACGCAAGCCCTTGGAATTCCAAGTCGTTGATCACGTCCTACTCAAGGTATCCCCTTGGAAAGGTGTGGTCAGATTTGGAAAGAAAGGAAAACTTGCACCACGTTATGTTGGACCATTCAAGATCGTTGAGAGAATCGGAAAGGTGGCCTACAAACTTGAGCTACCTCCTGAACTTGGTAACGTTCATCCAACTTTCCACGTGTCCAATCTGAAAATTGTTTGACTGATGAAAACCTCCACATCCCTCTTGATGAAATTCGTGTTGATAACACGATGCACTTTGTCGAGAAACCTGTGGAAATATTGGACCGTGAAGTCAAAAAGCTAAAGCGCAAACGAATACCGATTGTTAAAGTTTGATGGGAGTCCAAACATGGCCCAAAGTTTACTTGGGAACGAGAGGACCAGATGAAAGCGAAATATCCACATTTTTTCTCCACAAGTTTCCTCTAATTAAATTTCGGGACGGAATTTCCTAAAGTAGGGGAGACTGTGACATTTGTGACTTTCGATCATGTAACGATTTCCGAACAATTTTATGATCAATAAAATATCGTGTTTTATTCCCGATATTTGTTTAAATTCATAACATTTGTGTATTTTCATCGTTTGTTCAATTTTGATCTTTCGAACCTTTTCTAGAAGTGAAATCGCAAACTGTTACGCAAACGTAATCAGTTTAACATGACGTACACTCTGGAACAATGCCATAAGCTAAAAATACCCTAAATATCCTTTACATGACTTAGAAATAAGTTTTAAAGGGTTCGGTATGGCAAAAACATGCTTGCGCAACTCCAGGGATTATTTTGCAAAATCTGCGAAAGTATGACGATTCGCGTATTTCTTAATGAGGAACACATAGGAAAATCCAAAATTTTTGTAATCATTAAAATCTTTTAATTTAATCATGAGAGGGCAAAAATATCATTCGTCACACTATTACGGTTGTTTTCGCATTTATTAAAGCGTTCGTCGTAATTAAGCGAAAAACGCAATCGTACAACCAAACGAACTGACATCCGTGACATTTTCGGGCATATTTCAAGTCCCCTATGCTTTAACATCCTCATAGAGCTTAAAAATTAGGTTAACGGGTGTTAGAAGCGACAAAACGCGATGAAACAAGTGTAGGGGCCTGTTCTGCCATTTTTGAAAGTTTGGCTGCCCAGCCCCCACCGTAAGCTACGCCCCCACGGTAGCTTACGGTGGTACCTGGGGACAACAAGTTGTTTTTCATGGCAGCCAGCTGTTTAATCAACCTTGGATCCCAAGATTCGTGTTCTCCAAGTTCTAGCATGATCATGACACGTTTTTGGACATATGGAGTAATCCTAAACTGATCCATAACACTTGTAATCATCAAATTCATCCTCCACAACTATAAATAGAGCCTTATCTCACATTTTAACTTGCACCATTTCTTGAATTCACTTCTTACTCTCCTCTCTGGAAGTTCCTGATCAAAAAGGAACATCCTACTGAGTTTCAAAACTTCCTAGAACATAAGTAAGTGTTCTTCCTTAGTCTTGTTCATTATTTTAGCTTGTTATGGGCTAAAAGTCAAACAGTTTGACTTTCTGTTTCACTTTTGGTTCTGACCATTTTAGGTCAAGTCAAAGTTCAATTGAACTTTGCAACGTGATCGTAATCACGAAGGTTATGATCCATAGCGATCACACCTACTGGTTACCACGTTTACTAGTCGAAGTGACGAGTCAAAGTTTCGGTCAAAAATGCGCATTTTGTGCATTTTATGACGAAACTGATTTCGGGTATCAAAACACTAAGTTTTGTTACCAAATTAGTTTTAAAACTTAGTTAGACATGTTTTGGCATGTCTAACTCGTCACTTTAGTTTAGTGCTTTATAAGGGTCGTAAGTCGAGCGGTCTTGTCCACCACTTTGACTTTCGAATCCGACCCGTTTGGTCGATCTTAGGATCCGACCAAACATATATTTGTGACCATAGTTTTATAGGGAATAACCCTCTGAGGTTATACCTTATGGTCTTGTCGTTTGGCTAGTATTATGATAAGTTGCTAGTTATGCCCTTTATAATGACCAAAACGCCCTTTTTTGCATAAATCCATTTTTAGCATATGTAATCTAACTTTGGACATACAAACTGATGTTATAACATTTTTTAAACATGTTTGGGCATTTAAGACTTATCATAGGACATATATTCGATCACGCGTTTACACAACTGACTCGTTAAAATAGCGTAAACTACCTTAACAAGTCATAATGGGTCAAAAGCACCTAGGAACCTTTCCAAATCAGAATGTTAACTTTATTAAACCATTTCATATGAGTTCCAACACTCATTTGGTTTATAAGGCTTCATTCATCCGAATCCTCCGATTGAAGTCCCGATATTAACATAGTTATCCGATATTAGGACACACTTGAATCCTCGGACATCTTGAGCTTTTGTTTACTCTCTTGAACAAGGACATTCTTGCAATCCCAAGTGAGTACATAGTCCCCTCTTTTACGTTTTTTCAAATGTTTTGGGGTGATTCATATGTGCCTATCATTACTTTCCCGATTTCATGACATTATATATGCTTTATATACATAGTACATATAATACATGATTTCCATTGCATTTTGCTTCGTATGTTGACTTAGCATGCCTAGCACATTGATTTCAAATAGATTCTTGCTTCATATGTTGACTTAACATATCTAGAACATTGATTTCCATGACATTTTAATTCGTATGTTGACTTTGCATACCTAGTACACGATTTCAAAGACATTTTATGGTATATAGACTTAGTATACCTACATATAGTTTCAAAGACATTTTACTTCGTATGTTGACTTAGCATACCTAGTACACGGTTTCAAAGACATTTTTGCTTGGTATATTGACTTAGTATGCCAAGTACATGGTTTCAAAACATTTTCGTGACACGCTTGCATTGTTTTAGACATATTGGTGCGTTGAACTTGACAATGATACATTCATTAACATTGATCACGCCAACCGGTAGTATGTACCATAGGATTGACATCCCGTTCCCACTTCCTAGGTTTGTTTGGAAGCGACTTTAGGGAATCACAGAATCCGATGAACACTGATAGACCTTTATCTTTATAAGGGTTTATCCGACAGTCAACAAGGCTTGAATGTATTCGCCAACAATCCTAATATATGTTTTTACAATAATAGCAATGGTTTATAAGACAAAACTTTTGATTTTAAACAAAACTTTTTTTTTATTCAAAGACATTGTTTTATACAAGCCATTTTGGCTATTCAAGACATGACATTGGTTTACACAAGACATTTTGGCTATTCAAGACATGACATTTGTTTTATACACGACATTTGGTTTACACATGATATTGGTTTGTTCAAGACATTGCTTTGGTTATTACAAGACATTACTTTGATTTAAACAAGACATTTCATTTGTTGGTTTATGGTAAGTTATTTAAATAACGAGACGAGTGTAATATGTTAAAAGCATGATGGATACGCCATTGGTACTTTCTATATATAAGTGCTTTTATTATATTACTTATCATGGCGTTATCTAAATCATTTCAAACAAAATAGAAGACATAACATTTTTTATACAAAACATGACATTTTTATACAAGACATGACATACTTTTGGTTATTGATTTAACCATGCATTATTTCTTTTATGTCATTTGAATTTTCTTATGATTTCATAAAAGAAAACATTTTGTAAGGATTCATGGCTACTTTTTATCAAACATTTCTTTAAACAATCTATGCCATGAATCTTCAACACAAAACCTATGTTACTCACAAGCATTTTTAAGCTGATGTACCTATTTTCACATATGTTTCAGGAGCGAACGTTTGAGGTTGATCATGATCACATAGGACAGACTTGGGCTTTAGTGACTTAAAATCTGAAGACAATTTAATTTTAGTTATGTTTTTCGTTTAATCAGAGACAGTATAAACAAACTCTAATTAGATAAAACATAACTTATGTACCATGGTTGTTGAAACAATAGTTCTGTTACGACACTCCCTGATGTTTCCGCCGTGGTTTGTTGTTTTACATGGTCGGGGTCTGACACAAAAGCCCTCACTTAGGCCCGAATAGGACATCATGATATTGACCATTTCGTTTAGAGTCCTATTCGTCCTTTCAGTCACACCATTTTGTTCTGCTGTGTAAGGAGCTGTGGTGTGGTGTATTAGTCTAGTCGATTGGAAATACAACGGATCAAAATACTCACCACCTCTGTCCGTATGTAGGGTTTTAATCAACCCACAACGATGAAGCTCTACTTTTTGTTTATAGATTTTAAATTTTCAATTGATTCATCATTAGCATACAACAAATAAACATAGCAGAATCTAGTAGCATCATCTATAAACGTTACTACATACTTTTACCTAGTGATGGTGTAGCATGAAAGTCACATAGATCGCTATGTATCAAAATCTAACGTTTTAGTTTCCCTATGAACATGTTGCATGAAAGGCTTTTTAGTTATCTTATTCACCTTGCAAATACGGCATTTGTCATTGTTCATTTTAATAGGCGGAATTAAGCTCATTTTGTACATTTCTTTAACTCTTTTATAATGTACATGTCCTAGTCTAGCATGCTGATGTGTGCAAAATACAACATATAAATTACATCAAATGAGGCATAAAATTAACCCCTTTTTAGTACTAATGTTGGAAAAAGCACGTTTCTTTGTTCCTTTTGTATTTTCAGGATAAAATGAGCTTAAAGGAACAAAAGAAGCAAATAAGCAGCAAAAACCAACATAAATACACAAAGAAGGAATAACCTGCCGTACCCGACCCCTCAGCAACACCTCAAAGAAAAAAATAAGAGACAGAAGCTGACCATGGGGCCGTGCCTAGCCAGGCATGGGGCATGGTCAGCCATTGCACTTGAAGGCAAAACCTGCAGAAGCTTCTACGCCCACCACGGGGCCGTGCCCAGACCAACATGGGGCGTGGTCAGCTCTCAGATTTGTAGAATCTTGATAGTACAATGAAGAGTTGACCACGCGCCATGCCCAGAAGACACGGTGTCGTGTGGGCCCTCTGCTAAAAGATGCAATTAATGAAGGAAGAGAAGGAGTTGGCCATGGGTCGTGCCCACTGGACACGGGGCCGTGGCGGGCTACTGTTTGGACTATAAATAGGGGTGCTTGGTTCACTTCAGAGGCATCCCTTGGCAAACCACTTCTCTCTCACTTGCCACCACTCCACCACCACTACAACACCAACACCCACAACCATCATCCATCTATCATCTTTAGAGTGTGTAGTAGTCTCGGGATCCAAGATTGATTGTAAGGGTTTTTGTCAAACAAAAGCCATGCTTGGCTAATCTCTTACATCACGTGGTGAAGACAAGTCTTTAATGTATTAATTTTTGTTTTTAACCTTTTGGCACTTTTTAATTGGATATGTATTAATGACTTTATAACTAATTTCTTATGTTGAAAGTGAATTTTCCTAACCATTTCTTCATGATGTCATTGATTTTCTCATTCGTGTCTTTACTTCTATATAAAGCATGTTAACTACTTGGAAGAGGGTTAGAAGGGTGGTTTGGTAAAGTCATTGTCTCGTTCAGTGTATAGATCCTACGAGGACTTGGTTCAAGCTTACTAGGACCCCTTCAATGCCCCAAAGGTATTGGATGGCGGGGGTGCGAATAGTTTGAACCCCTCATATGTAAATTACTATTAAAACATTATACCGGCTTCTTGGGATTGTATCCTTGCTGACTCAAACCACTTAGCCGAGGGTAACGTCACCTTCAAAAGAGGGGCCTACCACTTTTCGCATTAATAAATTATTTAATTATCCTCCAATATTCCGACCCTTTGGGATTGTATCCCTGCTGACTCAAACCACTGGGTTGAGGGTAACATCACCTTCAAAACAGGGGCCTAATACTATCACTAAGATAATCTCTTAAAGATGAGTTGGATCCAAGTGATTCTATCTTGTCTATTTGTATTTTATTTTACTTATCTTTTCAATTTTTAGATTTACTTTTATGTTTAAAAACTTTTATAAAAAATTTAGATTGATTAGACGTTGACGATAAACCGGTATTAAAAGCAATTGTGTCCTTGGACGACCTCGGTATCTTACCAACACTATACTACGCTCGCGATGGGTGCACTTGTCCAAGTGTGTGTTTAGTGTTAGTACAATATCGTGTTTTATAAATTTAAACTTGACTAATGCGTAAAATGAACTTAAAATATTAATAAAAATATATCACGCTTCACGCACACCAAGTTTTTGGCGCCGTTGCCGAGGACACAAGGATTTTAAGAAAGCTTAAAATCGATGGCCTAATCATTTTTCAAAACATTTTCAAAACTGCGCGCTCGTTTTCTCATTTTTAGGAATTTTTAACTTACACTAAGCTGAACACGGGTCGTGCCCATTGGACACGCCCCGTGCTGCAAGTAACTAGTAACAAGTTTTCAAACGCCTAGATACAAAATTTGATCACTGGCTGTGTTCATTTACCACGGGGCTGTGGTGAGCTTCTGTTTCAGGCTTTAATTTTTGTTTTCTGGTCCCGAGACTCTGTAATCTGCTAGGTATTTCCTCATGGATCAATACCCAGGAGATTGCACTCACTACTACTTAGAGGATGAGTACGAGGAAGAATATTGTACCATTTGCGGTAACTCCCACTCGGTAAAATATTGTGACCTTTTCCAACCATCCACCTCATACACTCATTATGAGGAACCAAGGTTTGAACTTCCGCAATCAAGCTTTGATTGGGACACGTATCCCTCTCAACATCACAACACACCACCAACTATCCTTCCCGAAGCTGAAAGCATTATACAAAATCTCAAAAAGATTGAACGTTTAATAAAAGAATCCTAAGAAAGGGAAGAGGCTGTTTGTACTAAGGAAGTAATAGTTGAAGAAGTAAAAATGGAAGCACAACTAAGTGAAAAACTAAGCATGAACCAAACAACGAAGAAGGTAAGTCCGAAAAAGATCATATCAAAAAAGAGTCAAATTTTCAAGAAATTAACATTTGTCACATTCTTTCGAAAATCATTGTTTGGTGCTCACTCATGCTAAGTTATTTAAAAGAGTTAAACACTAACACTAAAATTGACAAAATGGTTAGCATTAGACTAACAAACGATCAAACTACGCTAATAAAGGACGAGCAATTTGAAATTAACATAACACCGGTTCTATGTTTCTGTCAAAACAACTTTATTAGTAACTTCAACGGACCTCCAAGTGGTATCAGAGCAGGATTGGCCTAATTTGAAGACACTGGACATAGAACATCTCATCTTCTACTCATTTCTTTCATTTTTAACTTTTCTTGGACAATTCACGGACAAAATGGACTGATTTTCAAGTATAATACGTAAAATCTATAATAGATAAACCCTTGAAAAGATCAAAGCTTAAAACAAACGAATCATGCCGAAAAATTGAAAAAAACCATGTTTGAAAACACATGTTCGCTCGAACTTAACATCAAGTTCGCTCGAACTTGACTGAAAAATTCACATTTTTCATCAAGTTCGCCCGAACTTGATTGATTTTTCAAGGCCTTAGGTTAAGTTCGCTCTAACTTGCTTACTTTTCAATCAAATTTTATCAAGTTCGCCCGAACTTGATTAAATTTTGTTGAAAATCTAGTACAAGTTCGCTCGAACTTGCTTGTTTCTCTTCAAGCTTTTACAAGTTCGCCCGAACTTGCTTGTTTCTCTTGAAACTTATACAAGTTTGCCTGAACTTGTTAAATAGCTGAGTTTCACACGGTGTTACAAGTTCGACCGAACTTGTCCAAGGTTTCTAAAAAAAAGGCATGAAAATCCCGAAAAACGTCTTAGACATTATATATCGTTAGATTCGTATTGACAAGATGAGTTTAAAGCTCTAATCTGGTAAAAAAAGTTTTCCGAAAAATTTTAACGTTTTTAGCAAACCGATACTTTGATATTGTCGGTTAAAAGTCAAAATTTTCTAAAAATTTTCTATTTGCTAATAATTTTTCAAGTGTTTTGAACGACAGATTAGTTTGGAAAACGAAATGGAGTCCATGAATCCTCCTATGTTGATGAATATAAATGAATATGATGTTTGGAAAGGAAAATTTGAGAGCTGGGTCAAAGCTACGCATTTCCATAGTTGGGTCGTGATTGAGACAGGTTATGTCATTCCTAGAGAAGTGCAAATATTCTACTCAACAAAAAGATGATTATTTTGCTAAAAAGAATATGATTAATCTGATACAGCAGTCGGTGAAAGGAAATATCTTGAATCTGCTACCAGAATGTGATACGGCACAAAAGCTATGGAATGCTCTACGTGCTAAATATCTGGAGTGTGCCGAGATGATTAAAAGCAAGAAGGTAAAGTCAGAGGTAAAAATTGTTGATAAAGAAGTGGTAAAGGTACAAATTGCGGAGGTCGAAAAACCTTGCACAAAGTGTACTGAATCTGTTTGCTTAAATTGTCAAAAATTCAAATCTATTAATGTCAAACTTTTGAAAGATTTGGAATGTTTGTCATTAGAAAATAAAAAGTTAAAAGAAAATGAAAAGAATTTTGAAAATCAAATAAAAATTTTAGAAAATAAAAAATTACAAAATGTGAAATACTTTCAAAATAATATAAAAATTTTAGATAATGATATGTTTTGAATAAAAATGTTATTGAAAAACAAAATATAATAAACTCGCATCTTGAAAAAGTTAGAAAACTTGAACAAGATTTTGAGATTGCAAAAAATAAAATTGATGATTTAGAAAAACAATTTAAAGGTTTTGTGACTTCATCTGTAATGTTAGATCAGATCTGTCCTAAACCGTTCAATAAGAATAAAAAGAAAATTCCAATAAGTGACAATGTCACAAATTATGACGATGTCATAATTAAGGATTGTGATGATAATACCGATGATGAAAATGATAAAAAAGAAATATTTTTGAAACTAAAAGAAAATTTCAAGAAACTGTTCTACAATCTGCTAAGAAAGGTGAATGCTCATCGCCAAAACCTTCTAAGCAGAATGGAGAACAAAAACAACATGAAAAACAAAATTCTAAAAATTTTCAAAACAAAAATAAAAGCTCGTCGGTACGGTCATCCAATCATTATAAAAACTCACAAAAATTTGAGAATAGGTGGTGCAGGTTGGATCACAGTGCTTCAAAGTCAAATCAATTTTATAGAAGAAGCAGGAAAGATGACTACTACATATCAAATCAATGTGCTGATTTGAGTGTTTGGGCTGAATGGAGAGATTGGTACGATAACAAAGTGTGTTACAACTGTGGATTTGGTGGACACATTGCTGTTAACTGCCTGAAAAAGAGATTTGATACGAGAAGATGCTACAAATGTCAAATCAAAGGTCATATTTCCAGGGATTGTCCGACTAATTTGAAAAGAAGATCGGTTAAATCTTAGGGGGAGAAAAGACCAGAGGAGAAGAAAACAGAGAAGAAAAATGAGAAAACTGTAGAGAAGCCCAAAGAACAAAAAGTCAAGTTATCACAAGGGCAAAAAGACAGATTGGGAAAGAGAAAAAAAGTTAGAGAGTATTTGGAAAAGATTTTGTCCACGGATAAGTCTAAAAAATCAGATAAAAGTTCTAATGAATCATTTTACTCACAGTCAAGTAAAACGAATTCATCAGATACAAATCTAAGGACAAAAGAGAGAGCAGTGGAGAAAAAATTGATAATTCAAACAGTTAAAAATTAAAGAAAGTAAAATTTTCAAATAAAGTTTCTATCAAACTGTTTGAATATCAAAAAGAGTGTGAATGTTTGTTTATTTCAGATGTTAATGATTTTGGTAAACCTAAATCCAGAATTGATTGGGTTCCAATTCAAAACTGATTAAAGTTTGTTTGAATGTGCAGGATAACCAAGCTTCAAGCCAAAGGTCATTTCAGAAGCAGTTGTTGTTCATACAAAGAGACAGGAGACAGGAGTGATATTCCACACAAACAAAATTGTAGTCTCGCGTTAACATTTGTAAAAAGTCGTTAAATGGTTAAAATGGAAGATTCTTATTTTCGATTTTAATAAGATGTTTTCAATTTTAGGGGGAGAAAAAATTTTAAAATTTGTAAAAAAATCATGTAAAAAATCGTTTCGAAATCATTTTAGATAGATAAAATGATTGAAAAAGCCAAAAACAATAGAAAATCTTAAAATATAAAAAAAACGTTGAAAAATGAAAAATGAGATTACTAGTGCGCAAAAAGGAAATGATAGTACATCAGTGGACTATCACAGTATGCAAAAATTGTAAAGTTTAATAAATGATAAACGAGTCTTACTGTGGATGTGTCGATAGGCTTAACACGTTCAGTAAACTGTTTTCGAGATATAAACTAAATTTTACAACTGCTTAATCTTGTGGATTAACATATCTTGGATATATGGACTTAGTACTCCGAAATTTCATTTGAGAGATTGCCTGATTCTGAGATACGAGGTCTTTATAGATAGTTGATTTCTGGGGTATTATACAAGTTCTTCTGATTTTGCGGAAGCAATAGCCTAGAACTTCTATAATACTTTTGCAATAAATCCCTAAACTGCATGCAATCTTGAAAAGTATCGAAAGGTCTAATCATTTGCAGTGCTGAAAAGATTCCTTAAATAGAACACACCTTAAAGTCGAGCCTTCATCTCTTTGTTTGTACGGTAGTACTAACCTGAGTCTTAAGGCATCGCATTACCTTGATACAGATATCAATTATGCTACATTCATCTGTAAGATGAAATCAAGGGAATTTTGATACGGGAGTATATTCAAGAAGTGGGAACCACAGATAAGTCAAGTTTCATAATTCTTACCCTAACATATCTTGGAACAATTGAGAAATGTGTTAAAGTTTAGGTGGATAAACATATGGACAATCTAGGTAAACAAGTTTAAAACTTAAAGTCATTAAAAGGTCAATGGTACTGGTGGTATGTCTCAAAAACTGATATGATCCTCTAGCACGTTTTCTCACAAAAATATAAACTGTAAATATTACATTTTAGTTTGTTTACGTTTCTGCAATCAATATTAAAAATCCAAAAAGTTTTTCTTTCAAAATCTTCCATGGTAACCTAATAATGTTGAATGTGAGCCGGACCAACGAGACTGTTAAGAAACTGTTTGTGTGTGGATATGTGTGATTGTTCTTATTCGTCAAATCTTAGAGATTCAGAGCATCATTTGAGGGGGAGCTAGATAAAAATGTTGATTAAAGATACCAGAAAGCTCAAAGCAAGGGGGAGCACGGATGTTAAAGTTATTCAAGATATAAAGATCAAGAGAACATTAAAGACTCAGGAACTTAATTGAAGAATGATGACTACGGCAACATCCAAGGGGGAGTCTGTTGATGCATATGTCTGTTGCCTACGTCATCGTATAATATCGAGTCAGTATTTAGGAGCGAAATGTCGAAGTTTATGTATATTTAGGGACAAGTTCGCTTAAAATGGTAGTGTTGTAGTCAAGTTCGCCCGAACTTGCACTCCCACCAGCGAACTTGTGTTAGTATAAATAGGAGCTTTGATGTTTTATTTGTAACTTCAGAGATTTTGTCACGACAGAGGCCTTCGCCCTGTCCAAGTGTTTCCAGGGTCTGTAACGTCATATAATCAATGAAACGGTGTTAAATAGAAACAAATGAGTGTATCCAATGTCGCCTAAGCAAACGGATTCTGCATATTTACCTTAGGTTAGCCAGATTAGGACCAGAAAGATCCGTACAACGGACCTACAATTACAATCGACAAAGATCTCTGTGTTAATATAATGCCTAACTATATTTTCGAAAAATTAAATATTAGTGATTTTTTTCCACTTCAAATTCCCATTTTTCTAATCGGAAAATGATAAAATCAACGGGATTGGCTGAGGATGTGCTTGTGCAAACAAATCAAACGGTAGTCCCAACCGACTTCGTGTAGGTCCCCTTAATCCTATGGATCTTCACAGAATTGTCTATCTAACCTAGAGTGCGGAATCCTCTAGACCAGATTGTCACAGAAAATAGTAGAAACAGAATTCACAATTAAACCAGTATTCTATTGATTATCCAACTTGCAGTTTACAATAAACTCAATACCTAACACAATCTCACAGCCTATCTCTATGATCTTGGCTCACTCACAAATTTCAATTTCTCTCTCTAGAATTCTCCTAGCATTTCGAACCCTAATTCACAAAACATGTTTATATACCACATGTCTGTGAACTGGGCTAGGCGATTCTCCAAGCCCATTACAATAATAAACTAGCTAACCAATAATGCTAAGCCCAATACAAAATATCCAAAGACTAAATAATCAAACTATTAAGCTGTTGTCATAGAATATGCACCAACAGACTCCCCCCTTGACAATAGGCTTCATAGTGTAACTTGCCTTCAAACATCTTGTGTTCTTTTGGTTTTTGGATAGCTTCAGCTACACATAGATTCTGGACATCAACAAACTCCCCCTTAGCTGATTCTTCTAATCTCCAAAACTTTCATTCTTTGTAGCTCAGTGAACTAGCAATCTTTGGTTAAGCAAGTAAGCTCCAATCTTTCCATATCACTTTGCAATGTCGTAGAAGGATCCTACCATGCATCTTCACACATTCTGCACTTCACTCTCAATCTGCACTTTACTTGAGTTCTGCACTTCATTTTGATAATTGCATCAATTGTTTAGAAACACAAGCAAGTATCTCGAAAAACCATTAGTCTTTTTCACATTGAAGATAAACCATTATTTTATCTTATCTTACAAAAATAACAAACTATCAGTTCAAAATGGAAATCTTTTAAAAATAAATTCTTTTTGTTTTTTTTTAATTTTAAACAAAACAACTAAACAAAATTCAAGCATATTTACAATGCCTTTTTTGTATCATGTGCAAGAAGATCATATCAGCCAAGGCAAACTGTTTCACACAAGCAGTTGATTTTTTTCTTTTGATTTTCGTGAATAACAGTTCAAGACGATTACCAGTATGTTTGTCCACTTAAACAAAACACATGAACATTTCAAGTACCTGTACCCAGTGATATGTTAAGGTAATTTTATACTGATATACTAGTGTGTCCCACTTCAGGACATATCCCCACGATCAAGGTATGCACAAAGATTCATCGTAGTAGGTGAGTATACCGAAATTCACCCTTATGATCTACAACGTTAGATAATTGGTGATCAGGTCAGTACTTCCGTACAGCAAAGAGACCAATATCCAACGAGGGTTAAGACAAATACCATAGATTTTGGTACGATTTATGCATTTTGAACATTTGAATGACTCTCTAGGAGAGCTTCTTCAGTTTCTGGAATTGGCATTTTTAGCTCTTTTAAGACATCCTGGTTGTGCCTAGGTCAGAATATATCTGGATGCAGCAGAAGGACAACCCCGATACCCCAGATGAAATAACAGTATAAAGACTCAAAACTTCAGATTTTGGCAATCTATCAACATAAGATTTAAGGTTATAAAACCATACGCCACTTATATGTTACCCACTCATACACAGTTCTTTATGTTTATATCACATTGGTAAGTTGATTATTTCATGTTTTTGCCTACTGGTACATCATATGATGAAGCTGCTATCACACTTAAGCAATTTAAATTCATAGTCTAACTTGCTGATGTACTATTATTTCTTCTTTTTTACACCATGAAAACTCTTTTTAAAATTTTTCATTTTCAATGTTTTTGGATTTTTTAACTTATACTTACTCCCCCTAAACTCACGCACTAACTAAACTCTTTTTGTCTTAGGAAAATTTCTCCCCCTAAATTTTTGTTTTTATGGAGTAAGTTTAAAAGAAAATAGAAATTTAAAACACAAACAGACTCCCACTTCAACCTGACAAAAAGGTTTTCAGTTTTAAAATTTTGAAAAATATTATCAATCATAGAAGTAAATAATTCGTTAACCATTTGTAACCTACTATTCACCTCAGAAGCTTTACAGGAATAACCACTTTCGAACACATCAACAATCCTTCTTGGTCATCCTGCACACACTCAACAACTCAGTTAGACTTAAGAACCCAAACCCTCCTGGTTTTGGGTTGACCATAAATGTCCACATAATCTAATACTGTCCAATATCCATCACACCCTACTGGCGTCTTGGATGTCTTCCATTTTGTTGAACAAGACTTATAATTTCCACTAGGTCTTTGATCGCGAGAGTTCTAATAAACTCTCTTGTTTTCCGACCTTTGAAAATTATTGTATCGAAACCTTCTTCTCCCATTATCATACCATGAAGTTTTGAAAATTTTTGGATTTTGTCGAACATTTGAGTTACAAAAACTCCTATATCCATTTCTTTGTTGAAAATTTCGATTACCAGAATACTGGTATCGATTTTGATATCCAAAATTTTTACTTTGAAACTGATTGATTTACCATTAAAATGACTAAATTGCGGAGAAATGCTTCTTGGTCTATCAAATCTTCCTGATGGTGAAGTTTTTGATTATATTTTGGTTGATTAATTTGACAATGTTGTTGCACATTATTATTTAAACCAACCTGATTCCCATCCTTAACCTCAATCTCACCCTCAACATCCACTTTCTTACCTTTCTTAAAAGGACAAAAACTCGCCACATGTCCTTTGTTGTGACATTTAAAACAAGATTTCATCTTATAAGTTTTCTTTTTGTTAAATCTCTTTTTAAATGTTTTTCTCTTTTTGTCCTCAGTATCCTCATCCAATTTTGTGAGGTGTAATGTTAGACCCAACAGATTCTTTTAAAGAAACTGGACTATTAGGTAAGTCCACAGTTATCGGATCCACTACAGCTTGTGCAGTGCGCACAAAATCAATTAGCTCATTCACATTTGGCAAAAAGAAGTAATCTTGATCCTGGACGGTAAAGCTTTACTAAACCCCACTTTCGTTCTATTATTACTCCTTTTCAGACTTTTCTGAATTTGAGTTCTAACTAACGAAGATTTTCCAAATCTATCTAATTTTTGATTTAGTTCAAGGATTTGGTCTTGTGCAACGGCCAATTTCCTGCACTTTTCATAAAATTCATAAGTTTTATCCTTCACAGTTTCACAAGCCAAATCAATGATCTGCAACAGTTCATTGACTTTGGTTGTTAAACTGCTGATTTATTGTTCATTTGATTTGAGTTTATTTAAAGAATTTGACTCTCTTTTAATCAAAGAACATCTTTCTCTTTCAATTTTTCTAGTTCAATTAACAGAATTTTGTTTTCTTCCGATAGTCTGTCAATTTTACCTTGTAGTTTAGTGCAATTATGACATTTATGACTTACAGATTCTGATTTTACCTTCACCTCTGCTGTAAGACCATTCACCTCATCCATGCACTTTGAAACTTCTGCATCCTTCTTCTCATCCATCACAGCACATGCTTCTCTAATCTTCACAGCAGCAATCTCAACTACGCATGCTTGACCATATGTACTCTGTCTCGAAGAACTCTGATAACGTTTCTCTAAAGCTTCCCACAGCTCTCTAGAAGACCCATACCTATTAAACATATGTTTTATTGCAAATGGAAAGGACATCTTTATCGCTGTTAAAGCTTTCTTCTCAGCATCAAACATCCGTTTCTCAGATTCCTCCATCTTCTCAAAAGAAATCACTAGAACTCTCTCATCAACTTGACGTGTGGGAGCAATGTACCCATCAATCATACAGCTCCACATTCTATCATCTTCACTTTTCGCATATGCTTCAACCTTCTCCTTCTAAGCAGCAAATTGTTCAACCTTTATCAGTTTCGGCCAATTCTTTGCAATCCCACTTAACTTATCCATTTTGGCCATCACACAGCTTAAAAGTTTAAATGGATTTTGGTATACCTGTGTCAAAATCCAAATCTTACTTCTCTACTGGTCCTTGTCGAGTTTAACCGTAACGTACCGTTAAAAACGTTCAAATTTTTCGAAAAACTGTTTTTACCAAATTATGCCGTTAGACTCGTCTCGAGATTACGAATCCAATCACATATAGTGTCGAGATTACCAAATTATACCGTTCAAACTGCGCAACCCGTTTTCGTAAATTCCTTACGGATGATTTTCTATTCACGAAAACGGTTAATTACACTATACGCAACCTGAAAATAACTCTACCCACCTTTAATTACACCAGATTAATTACACCAGAATTTAATTACACTAGCAAGTCAAAATCCTGGGGTTAATTACGCTGGTTAGTCAAAACTCTGAATCCAATTATTCTGGTCTAAATACGCTGGGTTAAATATGCTGCAGTTATTACACTGAAAATTAATTATGCCGGTTAATTACGCTGGTTGATCAGCTCAGTATTACGATGACTAGCAAAGTCGCCGATCATTGTAATAATGTCATGAAGGACTATTATCACTGTCACCAAAGTCTGCCTTTGGATTTTATTACACCGCTTAGTCAGAAACGCTGGTGTCATTAATTACACCAGTTAGTCAATTACACTAGTCCAATTTACACCAGTTAGTCAATTACACTGTTCCAATTAATTACACCAGTTAGTCAATTACACTGATCCAATTAATTACACCAGATAGCCAATTTCGCAGGTAATTACATCGGGTCACCAAAAACACTCGTTTTTCAGTGTATTTATAGAAACCAGTAACTTCTCCACCAAGCTACTAAATACACCAGATCTGATCAAATCTTTTCAAACTTTCAAAAGATTTTATCATGATCTCTTATCACTTTCCTGCAAATCAAACAAGCAAAATATTAGTAATTCTTAAGAAAAAACGAAGAACAGAATGAAGAACACGAAGAACAAATCTTCAAATCTTCAAGTTTTTCTTCAAAATCTTCAAGTTTCAGCCACCAGAATCACCAAAAATGCAGAGTTAAATACGCAGGATTCCAAAATCAGCCTTTCTTCAAACCAAAACTGATACCAAAACCCTAAAATTTTTGAAACTTTCAAGAACACCTTCAAAATTTTGAAAATTCTTCAAAATAACCCAAAAATCCACCTTTTTCTACAGCAACCAATTCGGAACCGAGCCAAACAAGAGCTTAATGCTCTGATACCAATTGTAGGTCCCATTAATCCTATGGTTCTTCACAGAATTGTCTATGTAACCTAGAGTGCGGAATCCTCTAGACCAGATTGTCAAAGAAAATAGTAGAAACATAATTCACAATTAAACCGGTATTCTATTTATTATCCAACTTGCAGTTTACAATCAACTAAATTCCTAACACAACCTCACAGCCTATCTCTATGATCTTGACTCAATCACAAATTTCAATTTCTCTCTCTAGAAATCTCCTAGCATTTCAAACCCTAATCACAAAACATGTTATATATACCACATGTTTGTGAACTGGGCTTCCTACTGGGCTAAGCGATTCTGCAAGCCCATTACAATAATAAACTAGCTATCTAATAATGCTAAGCCCAATACAAAATATCCAAAGACTAAATAATCAAACTATTAAGCTGTTGTCAGAGAATATGCACCCACAGACCCCCCTTGACAATAGCTTCATAGTGTAACTTTGTCTTCAAACATCTTGTGTTCTTTTGGTCTTTGGATAGCTTTAGCTACACATAGATTCTGACATCAACAGAGCCTAATGCTCTGATACCAGTTGTAGGTCTCCTTAATCCTATGGATCTTCACAGAATTGTCTATCTAACCTAGAGTGCGGAATTCTCTAGACCAGATTGTCACAGAAAATAGTAGAAACATAATTCACAATTAAACCGGTATTCTATTGATTATCCAACTTGCAGTTTACAATCAAATCAATACCTAACACAACCTCACAGCCTATCTCTATGATCTTGACTCAATCACAAATTTCAATTTCTCTCTCTGGAAATCTCCTAGCATTTCAAACCCTAATCACAAAACATGTTTATGTACCACATGTTTGTGAACTGGGCTTCCTACTGGGCTAGGCGATTCTGCAAGCCCATTACAATAATAAACTAGCTATCTAATAATGCTAAGCCCAATACAAAATTCAAAAGACTAAATAATCAAACTATTAAGCTGTTGTCAGAGAATATGCACCCACAGACTCTCTCTTGACAATAGCTTCATAATGTAACTTTGTCTTCAAACATCTTGTGTTCTTTTGGTCTTTGGATAGCTTCAGCTACACATAGATTCTGACATCAACAGAGGCTAATGCTCTGATACCAGTTGTAGGTCTCCTTAATCCTATGGATCTTCACAGAATTGTCTATCTAACCTAGAGTGTGGAATTCTCTAGACCAGATTGTCACAGAAAATAGTAGAAACATAATTCACAATTAAACCGGCATTCTATTGATTATCCCACATGCAGTTTACAATCAAATCAATACCTAACACAACCTCACAGCCTATCTCTATGATCTTGACTCAATCACAAATTTCAATTTCTCTCTCTTGAAATCTCCTAGCATTTCAAACCCTAATCACAAAACATGTTTATGTACCACATGTTTGTGAACTGGGCTTCCTACTGGGCTAGGCGATTCTGCAAGCCCATTACAATAATAAACTTGCTATCCAATAATGCTAAGCCCAATACAAACTATCAAAAGACTAAATAATCAAACTATTAAGCTGTTGTCAGAGAATATGCACCCACAGACTCTCTCTTGACAATAGCTTCATAATGTAACTTTGTCTTCAAACATCTTGTGTTCTTTTGGTCTTTGGATAGCTTCAGCTACACATAGATTCTGACATCAACAGAGCCTAATGCTCTGATACCAGTTGTAGGTCTCCTTAATCCTATGGATCTTCACAGAATTGTCTATCTAACCTAGAGTGTGGAATTCTCTAGACCAGATTGTCATAGAAAATAGTAGAAACATAATTCACAATTAAGCCGGCATTCTATTGATTATCGAACTTGCAGTTTACAATCAAATCAATCCCTAACACAACCTCACAGCCTATCTCTATGATCTTGACTCAATCACAAATTTCAATTTCTCTCTCTGGAAATCTCCTAGCATTTCAAACCCTAATCACAAAACATGTTTATATACCACATGTTTGTGAACTGGGCTTCCTACTGGGCTAGGCGATTCTGCAAGCCCATTACAATAATAAACTTGCTATCCAATAATGCTAAGCCCAATACAAACTATCAAAAGACTAAATAATCAAACTATTAAGCTGTTGTCAGAGAATATGCACCCACAGACTCTCTCTTGACAATAGCTTCATAATGTAACTTTGTCTTCAAACATCTTGTGTTCTTTTGGTCTTTGGATAGCTTCAGCTACACATAGATTCTGACATCAACAGAGCCTAATGCTCTGATACCAGTTGTAGGTCTCCTTAATCCTATGGATCTTCACAGAATTGTCTATCTAACCTAGAGTGTGGAATTCTCTAGACCAGATTGTCATAGAAAATAGTAGAAACATAATTCACAATTAAGCCGGCATTCTATTGATTATCGAACTTGCAGTTTACAATCAAATCAATCCCTAACACAACCTCACAGCCTATCTCTATGATCTTGACTCAATCACAAATTTCAATTTCTCTCTCTGGAAATCTCCTAGCATTTCAAACCCTAATCACAAAACATGTTTATATACCACATGTTTGTTAACTGGCTTCCTACTGGGCTAGGCGATTCTGCAAGCTCATTACAATAATAAACTAGCTATCCAATAATGCTAAGCCCAATACAAAATATCCAAAGACTAAATAATAGCTGTTGTCAGAGAATATGCACCCACAGACTCCCTCTTGACAATAGCTTCATAGTGTAACTTTGTCTTCAAACATCTTGTGTTCTTTTGGTCTTTGGATAGCTTCAGCTACACATAGATTCTGACATCAACAGAGCCTAATGCTCTGATACCAATTGTAGGTCCCCTTAATCCTATGGATCTTCACAGAATTGTCTATCTAACCTAGAGTGCCGAATCCTCTAGACCAGATTGTCACAAATATAGTAGAAACAGAATTCACAATTAAACCGGTATTCTATTGATTATCCAACTTGCAGTTTACAATCAACTCAATACCTAACACAACCTCAAAACCTATCTCTATGATCTTATCTCACTCACAAATTTCGATTTCTCTCTCTAGAATTCTCCTAGCATTTAAACCCTAATCACAAAACATGTTTATATACCACATGTTTGTGAACTGGGCTTCCTACTGGGCTTGGCGATTCTGCAAGCCCTTTACAATAATAAACTAGCTATCCAATAATGCTAAGCCCAATACAAAATATCCAAAGACTAAATAATCAAACTATTAAGCTGTTGTCAGAGAATATGCACTCACAGACTCCCCCTTGACAATAGCTTCATAGTGTAACTTTGTCTTCAAACATCTTGTGTTCTTTTGGTCTTTACATAGCTTCAGCTACACATAGATTCTGACATCAGCAGAGCCTAATGCTCTGATACCAATTGTAGGTCCCCTTAATCCTATGGATATTCACAGAATTGTCTATCTAACCTAGAGTGCCGAATCCTCTAGACCAGATTGTCACAGAAAATAGTAGAAACAGAATTGACAATTAAACCGGTATTCTATTGATTATCAAACGTTGCAGTTTACAATCAACTCAATACCTAACACAACCTCACAGCCTATCTCTATGATCTTGCCTCACTCACAAATTTCGATTTCTCTCTCTAGAATTCTCCTAGCATTTCAAACCCTAATCACAAAACATGTTTATATAACACATGTCTGTGAACTGGGCTTCCTACTGGGCTTGGTGATTCTGCAAGCCCATTACAATAATAAACTAGCTAACCAATAATGCTAAGCCCAATACAAAATATCCAAAAACTAAATAATCAAACTGTTAAGTTGTTGTCACAGAATATGCACCAACACTTTGTCATTCTCGATGACGCTCCACTTGTGTTGGGAAAACCTTTTGTGAAGACCCATCAAGCGTTGATCAAGCGGATGAAAAATAACCTACCAATTCAATTAGGGGTTAACAAAAGGTATGTCAATCTAGACCAATCCGTAAAATACTCAATCGGCAATGACGACCCCCTAATTGAAGATGAAGAAGAACCACCCGATACGGAGGAAGAACTCGACCAACTTGTTCAAGTAGAAGATGCCGTTGAACAAACCTCTTTGGTTCTCAACAAAAATGAAGAGCAAACAAATAAGGAGTTTCCTAACGACCCACCACTTGAGCTCAATGAGCTCCCAAAAGGTTTGGAATATGCTTTTCTTGACAAGCATGGTAAATTACCGATAATTATCTCTTTGAAATTAACTAGTTTAGAAAAAGAAAAATTAATTTCACTTTTGAAAAAAAATAAAAACGCAATTGCATGGAAGCTTGTAGATATTAAAGGAATAAATCCTTCCATGTGCACTCACAAAACTTTGATGGAAGATGACTACAAATCAGTAATACAACCACAACGTAGAGTAAACCTAAGTGTTCAAGAAGTGGTTAAAAATGAAGTCATCAAACTACTTGATGCCGGACTCATCTACCCAATTTCCGATAGCCCTTGGGTGAGTCCCGTTCAAGTAGTTCCCAAAAAGGGAGGTATGATGGTGGTAACTAATGAAAAAAATGAATTAATACGAACAAGGACCGTTACTGGATAGAGAGTTTGTATAGACTATCGTCGATTAAATGAGGCAATGAGGAAAGACCACTTCCCTTTACCTTTTATTGATCAAATGTTAGAATGATTATCGGTCACAAATTCTATTGTTTTTTAGATGGTTTTTTAGGTTACTTTCAAATACCGTTAGCTCTAGAAGACCAAGAAAAAAACAACTTTTACATGTCCCTATGGAACTTTCTCTTATGACGCATGCCTTTTGGTCTATGTAATGCCCCCGCAACCTTCCAACGTTGCATGGTGGCCATTTTCCATGATATGATAGAAAAGACCATGGAGGTTTTCATGGATGACTTTTCTATCTTTGGAGATTCGTACGACCAATGCCTCGATAATCTTGAACGAATGCTATCCTGATATGAGGAAAATAACCTCGCCCTTAATTGGGAAAAATGCCATTTCATGGTAACGGAGGGAATAGTACCCAGTCACAAAATCTCAAGCGAAGGAATGGAGGTTGATCTATCTAAAATTGACACCATCTCTCGATTACCACCTCCATCCTCCATTAGAGCCATAAGAAGTTTCCTAGGGCATGCCGGGTTTTATAGGCAATTTATCAAAGACTTTCTAAAATTTCAAGGCCTCTAACGAAATTACTTGAAAAAGATGCACCATTCATCTTTGATAAGGATTGCAATCAAGCAATTCTAACACTAAAAGAAATGCTAGTCAATGCACCAATCATGATAGCACCTGGTTGGAAATTACCATTCGAAATCATGTGTGATGCAAGTGTCTTTGCGGTTGGAGCAGTTTTGGGACAACGAAAAGAAAAGAATTTTCATCCGATATACTATGCTAGTAAAACTCTTAACGATGCACAAGAAAATTATACCACAACTTAAAAAAATTACTAGTTGTAGTATTTGCTTTTGATAAATTTCGTTCTAATCTTGTTCTTTCTAACACGATAGTTTATACAGACCATGCAACCATTCGTTATTTGTTTAAAAAGTAGGATGCCAAATCGCGTTTAATCAGGTGGATTCTACTCCTCCAAGAGTTCGACATTGAGATAAAAGACAAAAGAGGAGCTGAGAACACCGTTGCTGACCATCTATCTCGCTTGGAAGATCCATCTTTGGAAGCAACTAGGGACGAGCTCATTAACGAAAAATTTCCAAGGAAGTCTTTAGAAATGGTGGAATAACGAGAAGAGCCATGGTATGCCGATTACGCCAACTACTTAGCTATTGGGATAATTGTGAAAGGATGGTCACATCATCAAAGAAAAAAAATTATTTGCCGATGTAAAGCACTATTTCTGGGAAGATCCATATCTTTTTAGAATTTGTGCCGACCAACTTATCCGACGATGTGTACATGGTAACGAAGCAAAAAAATTTTCCGCCATTGTCATGAAGGTTCGTACGGAGGACATCATGGAGCCACTAGTACCGCTCGAAAGGTATACGATTCAGGATTCTATTGGCCAACCATCAACAAAGACTCGTAGAGTCTTATCAGAACATGTGATGCATGCCAATGATCAAGTAATATTTCTTCCAAAAACGAAATGCCACAAAATGGTATTCTTGTTTATGAATTTTTTGATGTGTGGGGGTTAGACTCCATGGGTCCTTTCCCACCATCAAAAGGAAACAAATATATACTTGTGGTCGTGGATTACTTTTCAAAATGGGCCGAAGCCGAAGCTTTTCCAACAAACGATAGAAGGGTTGTGGTAAGATCCTTGAAACGACTATTCTCTCGTTTCGGAACTCCAAAAGCTTTAATAAGTGATAGAGGTACCCATTTTTGTAATCATCGACTTGAAAAAATCTTAATAAGATATGGGGACTATCACCGAATCTCAACCGCATATCATCCTCAAACAAACGGACAAGCCGAAGTGACCAATAGAGGTTTAAAACGAAAACTTGAAAAAACTGTAGGATTAAATAAAAAGAATGGGCCGATAAATTAGACGACGCTTTATGGGCTTTTCGAACAGCTTTTAAAACAACGATAGGTACCACCCCATATAAGCTAGTCTATAGAAAAAGTTGTCATTTGCTAGTAGAAATAGCACATAGAGCCTACTGGGCATTAAAAAACGTAAACTTAGACCACGAAACTGCCGGTAAAAGTCGATTTTATCAATTAAACGAACTTGACGAATTGAGAAATCAAGCATACTCTAACTCTGAAATTTATAAGGAACGTATAAAGAACTTACACGACAAAAATATTAAACCTAATGAATTTCGAGAAGGAGATCAAGTGCTATTATTGAATTAACGACTTCGATTATTTCCCGGAAAATTAAAGTCTATGTGGTCGAGACCTTTTTCCCTTACCCATATATTCCCACATGGTGCAATCGAGATTAAATCTCGGAATGGAGTTCCATTCAAGGTCAGCAGAGAAAGGCTTAAGCTATAACAAGGATTCATTAAGGATGAAGAAGAAGAGATTTCGTTACAAGCAAGCGAGGTATGATTAAACAAGGGTTTGTGTATATATGTAAATTAACATCATGTCTTGTAGGTAATGAACATCGGGAGATCTTCAAAACAAGTAAGATAACTTAGGGAACCTCTTTCAGGGAAACTGTCGCCCGCATGTGCACTAAAAAAATATTTTAACCGCCCACGGGGCCGTGTTCGGTGTGCAGACGGGTATAAACCCCTTTTCTTTGTTATTTCCTCATTTCACCACAACCCGTTTCCCCGAAAAACCTCTGGTTCCCCTGCGATTTTTCTGCTTTTTTCTAACGTTTCCACTTCGTTCAACAACTACATGGTATGATTCTAACATCTTCTTTAGTTAATTTAACTATTTCCATGTCGTATAACAATAAGAAATTTGGAGAAAAATCTAGGGTTCTTGAACAAGAACAAAATGAACTTCGAAATTTCTTAGTAGATCCAGTCATAGTAGTTTGCATGTATGTTATGGAGAGTAAATCAACCACTATTGTTCATAGATTCACCCGATTTCAAGTATAAACCATGAACCCTTGTTTTTGAACAAAAAGACTTAAAATTGATAGGGTAAACGGTTTGTTCTTGGAAAACGACACTTGGGGTTTCATTTTCGGGGAAAACCGCACCTACTCAAACAAAAAATTTTCAACTTTTCAAAACCGGGTCGAAAAATGAAGTTTTGAGTAATAATGGCCTGACCAAGGGGACATGGTCAACGACCACAGGGCGTGGCCACAGATGCAGGCTGAACACGGGCCGTGGTCAGTGACCACGGGACGTGTCCAACTGTCTGTTTTCATGTTTTCTCGAAACTTTAATTGTAAAGCACTGATTGATCTTTGGTTCTCTTATGCAGAAATGGCCAACAAATTCCTAAAGTTTAAGACATCAGAATGGGAGTACCAAAACCGCTTTGAAGTCCTTCAAACTAGGCCAGAAGAAGCGCCAAGACAAACATGCTATGAAACTTTGGAAGCCGTGGGTCAACGAGATCGGAATGAAATGCTAGTCACAGGTCCACTCCGAGCTACCCTTGACAAAAAGCTCGACACTGTGTATGAGTATAATATGGAGTTTTACAGCACTTTCAAGTTCAACACCAAGGCAGACCCGTTCGATTCTGATGCAGTCGAGTTCAGATGTGCTAGGAAACTTTTCTCTATCTCCATGGCAACTTTTGTGTTAACATTGGTTTATACACTGAGGATGAGTCGGTTGAGGATGAATTCACGGGTGGTCTCCGTGAAATTCCGGTCAACATGAGGCAAACAGCATGGTCACAACTTGGAGAAGGAGCATACAACCCTAGCATCAGCAGAGCTCGCAGTTGCGAGACCCACTTTACCGATACATCCACCGGGTCTTGAGCAACTTCCTCAGTCAATAGCGAGATAACTCTGGGGTAGTAAACCTCCGTGACCTCACCTGGCTCTACTACATCCACACCCGTCAACCGCTTGATGTCACCTACATACTCCTCAAGAACATGCACCTTAACCAAATGGCCTCTCCTCCCACACCAATCCTCTTCAAGGGGTGGATTTATAAGTTGTTCAAGAACTATGTCCAACGCGTCCTGAAGTCATTCAATCAAGTTGTGAAGTCCAAAAAGGTCGATCTAGCCCAATGCCGGGCTATTGGGCTCATCCAAGATATGGATGAGGGGACCGTCCGCTTCCGAAATGCCCAAGGAAATACATGGGGCCCAGAGGAAGTCCTAGCCCTTCAAGACGACCCTAATAGTCCTCCTACACAATATCACAGCTACCAAACGGGTTCCTCCTCTCAAGGAAGCGAGTTTCCTAACTTTCAAAGTTTAACTGACCTTTTGCAGGAAAACCTCTTATGCACCCGTAACACTTAAAACATGGCTAGCAACGCCAACACCCGGATTGGAGCGGTGGAATGTTCCATCACTGCTATGCAAGGAGACATCACATACATCTGGGATCATATGGCATATCGTGATGATGAGGAGGGCGAGGACATGGACTAAGCGGAAGCGTTGGTGATGATGTAGGTGACGAATGCAGTTTCAGGTTAACCTCTTTACCCCCACCCTTGAACAATTGGCCGACTAAGTGCTGTGGTTTGAACAATTTACTTTCTTTTACTTTCTGCTACTTTCTTTTATTTTTATGTTTGTGATGACGATGGATCTTAGACATTTGTAACTTAGGATTTGGTATTGTAGCATGCTTTTTTATGGTGTGATATTGGTAAAACTGGTACAGGAGGCTTAAATGCACTAAACATTAGTGCAATATAAGCCAGAAAACCAGATGCAAAAGCCAGAAACCTGAAATTCAATAGTTGCAGACTGTCACCACGGGGCCGTGGCCAATGACCACGCCCCGTGTCCAGCCCACTGACCTACTGTTTGTCTGCATAACACTGGCCACGGGTCGTGGCCACCAGGCACGCCTCGTGGTTAACCTTCTGTAAGTTTTAAAACTAGCACTCTGGACACAGGGTCGTGCTCGGACAACACGGGCCGTGGCCAGGTGCCCAGTATCGTAAAAACTTGTGTTAAACACACTTTTACATGATCGAATGAACCGAAAAACTTACTTTTGGACACCCTGAGGACAATGTGTAATTTAAATGTGGGGGGGGGGGGCTAAAACCTTGAATCTCGCAAGTCCTAATAACAATGCTTACACAAAACTCGTATTGGAACCGCTAATCACCCTAAATCTTTTTCAAAAAAATTCGTTTTTTACTTGTCTTGGTTTAATTTGGGAATACTAAGTTCTAAAAAAGTTATATTTTTACAAATTTACAACCGACAACGTCGTGATAAAAAGAACCAAACAAGAAAATTATAAAAAGGCATGACAAATCTTTTTTAAAATTTGATTATATATACTTGTTGCAATAAAAACCCATTCCCACAATATGTGAGTTTTTGAGCCTATATTGAGCATACATGCATACATTTTTAAACTAAATGTTCACTTTTCGTTTCTTGTGTGAATAGCCGCTTGGTTCTTACGACTCTAGAACTTGCCAAGATGATACATTGCTGGTCCTTACCAACTTGAACCCAAGTAAGTAAATGATGGAGGCATTAGGACTAACCAATTTTTTTATTCAAAACCATTGTTTTCCTTCTTTTTACTCCACTACCTAAAATCCCCCTGGTTAACCCCTTTGAGCCTTATCCTTTTCGTTTCAGAAACCTGCAAAACAAACGCCCATTACCCACCAAAACCTTTTTCCTTAAAACCCATTTGCTTTAGTAAAAAGCTCGGTTATCTTGTGACACAAAAAAACATAGTTCTTTCAATAACCAAACAAGTTCCTCAAAAATCTTGTTTGAAAATGTTTAGTTTGAATAAATGTCACCAAAACAAAAGGTTTTTACGACAACCGACGCCTTTTACGCTTTTAGCCATTTTGCTAACTACTAACCCAAATAAATCACCTACCTTTAGCCAAAGCCTAACCCTTTTCAAAGTCCTGTTGATATTTACGAAGGTTTATAGTTAAAAAAGGAGGAGGATTGATCGCTTGGAAAGCATATGGTAGAAGTAATTTCCAAACCGGAATCGAGTGTTATCACAAAAGTACATCTTCTGCCGAGTGTTGAGTGATCTTTTGTGAGGCATGTGAACTTGTATATAGATAGAATTTTAAAGAGGCATGTTATGCCTAAATAAAATAATTTTTCTTAAAAATGTTCTAAATAAATGATGACGAATAGGATTGTAAATAAAATAAAAACAAAATTAAAATAAAGATCTTGGATTCCCGACACTCAAGACAAACCGCAAAAAAAAACCTTCTTCTCTACCTATCCCATTTGGATGTGTGAGCCACATCTAAAGAGTTTTGGTTGAGGACAAGTAAAGATTCAAGTGTGGGGATATTTGATGTGTGCAAAATGCAACATATAAATTACATCAAATGAGGCATAAAACTAACCATTTTTTAGTACTAATGTTGGAAAAAATACGTTTTTTGTTCCTTTTGTATTTTCAGGATAAAATGAGCTCAAAAGAACAAAAGAAGCAAATAAGCAGCCAAAACCAATATAAATACAAAAAGAAGGAATAACGTGCCATACCCGACCCCTCAGCAACACCCCAAAGACAAAAATAAGAGACAGAAGCTGACCACAGGGCAGTGCCCAGCCAGGTATGGGGCTTGGTCAGCCATTGCACTTGAAGACAAAACCTGCAGAAGCTTCTACCCCACCACGGGGCCGTGCCCAGACAAACATGGAGCATGGTCAACTCTCAGATTTGCAGAATCTTGATAGTACAGCAAAGAGTTGACCACGAGGCCGTGTGTCACACCCTGGTCGTAGGAAAGCGCAAACGTGTGACTGATAAAGTAATTATAGCAACCAATCGAGTAATTAGACCATAATAACAACGATGCCATTATCATAGATATTTAGTACAACCAAAGTTCACACATTTACATAGTTAACCACATAGGAGTTTGTTATTCCAAAAACATATTTCAATTTTTGTTACATCACAAAAGTAGTTTTGTTATCGCCATAAATTAAACCAAGGCGTTGGCTCCTATATTCCCATACGAGGTTGGGATATAGAAAATAAACCCTTCAAAAGTGGCAATCGTTGTATGTCTTCCCAAAATACCCCGAGATCTTTAATCGGCTCATGTCTTGTTTCCTGAAATACGTGTGGTTTAAGAAAAATCAACAAAAGTTGAGTGAGTTCATGTAATATAGTTTTTGTATAAGCAATTGTTATCAATATCAAAAATCCTGGTATGTTAATGTTATCCCTAGGGTTTACGGATCTATGAGTGGGTAGCGAGCCCCTGACATTATGTGTCATAAGTAAATAGCCAAACCGAGACAACTTGTCAAACATAGTTTCTTAGGGCTCATAAAAGCACTCTGAACGGACTTGTTTTATTCAGAGTAGAGCGTGTCTCAAGCTCAATAGATCTACACCTTTGCACCTTGGTCACCGAGTCATTGGTGGGTGATTAATGGTTATTATGTTATCAATCCTACTTATACACATTGACTAGTTCTTTTAAACCCATAGCTAACATACCCATTTGTCATAGAATTTCATAGCATGTATTTCACCCCCGATTGTTAAAAAACCGAAAACGTTTAAAAGAAAAGGGGGAACATGAACTCACAACTTTGCGTCCGTGAAATGTGATATGAAAAGAGAAATCCCGTATGCGCGATTAACCTACAAGTGTACTAATTAATTAGACACTTAGGTCGAGTTTGACCTCGTACAAGTTGTTCATCTTGATTGGTTGTTATGTGTACGTTTGTTTTCTTTGAACAACTTAATTATTTTTATAGTGTTGGTAGGTTCATGTGTTCAATTAATATTTCCATATATATTCTACCAATATATATTTTGTTATCTGATATCTTGTATGAAACCGTAGGTGAACGGCCGTTGCCCTTCACTTTGTCGTGCCTAGCACGCATGTCCTTGGGCCTCGCCCACTTAGTTTACGTCTTTGGGCCTAGCCAACATAGTTATGAGATTGGGCCTAGCCTACCTAGTTTATGTCATTGGGCCTATCCCACATAGTTATGAGATTGGGCCTAGCCCAATTAGTTTATGTGATTGGGCCTAGCCCAAGTTATGTTACCAATGGGCCTAACCCAAGTTATATTACCAATGGGCCTAGCCCATAATTTATATGTGATTGGGCCTGGCCCAAGTTGTAGTGTGATTTGGGCCTAGCCCATTATCACAAATTTAGTCCATTAGTGGGAATTCTTATATTAGGAATTATTGACTAAGTATTAATATTACGAGTATTCTTGTATACATATTAATAACACTTAGTAATTTTTACACATTTTCAACCTCCGGATTTCTCTTATCGGCGGCGTTTATATATATTTATTGGTTCGGTACCAAAATATTTATTTTAGTTATGTCGTAGTGAACGTCCAATATATATATATATATATATATATATATATATATATATATATTTGTGTCATCGAAACGTCCTTGTGTCGTAGTAATCTTCTCGTGGTGACGATATGGCTAATATTATCCCGTTGACGATATAGATACTTGTCGGTTGGAAAATATTATTATTTCTTAGGAATTCGTCTTTGTTGTTTGACTTCGTCCGATTTCTTTTATTCGTCCGTTTACCCGCTTATGGATGTAATATGTGTAGGACTTGTTTATGTCCATTTTCATGGTATTACTTTGGGAATATGTATATGTATTTTCTTGTATCTTTATACTCGTTTCGTACAAGTATTTACCAGTATGTTTGGGTGTACTGTTTTGATCACCCTAAGTATATCTACTATATACATCTTGCACACAAATACATATACTTGTGATTTTTCTCCAAAATATATATATAATTTTACCAAAAATTATATAACATGTCTAGTTATTATTTTTCAACATTTGTCTTTATGAAAAATATATATTCAAGGTTATAAGATTACTTGAATACTTAAGACTTGTCATTATTCAATTAAACTTCCATTATGACATTTAAGACCACTAATCACGTTTAACCATGTTAATCACCCTTTTAATCCCACTTTAATCGCGATTAGATTTTTAGTAAAATTCGCCATAGTTTCCCCCAAAATAGGGCGTTTTCCACGTTTTAAAACGTATTAAAATCATGTCCAATTTTCCAAATCAATACATTTTTCCAAGGTTCACATATAACACATATATCACTTCTAGCTTCATGAGTTACATATATATATGTTTTTATGCTTCCAAAAATAATGAGTTTTTCTACGATCACCCATATATATTTTTGTAGTAAAAGGTCCATTATTTTTACATGAACTTTCATGACCAACTTTTATATTAATCCCATTCTACAAAAATCCAAGTTTACATATCTTCCAAAATCAACTTATAAATTCTTTTAGACCTGTTAGGATCTGAGTTTGAATTACTTGTAGTTTTTGTTTCAAAAATGGAAAATGATTGAGTTTTAAAAGAGATTTGCAGCGGAAATAAATGGAAAACTTTTACTACAAGCAATGGTCGTTTGTTTTCATCATCATCATGCTTTCAAGTTGGTAAACTCGCATGTGATTCACAAACTCCTCCTCAGCCTTTGCAATTGAAGTTTGGTAGTAAGAAAATGCAGAGAAGATGATATGCGAAAGTTGATCTTTTGATAGACAAGTTAAACTGTTACACAAGTTACCTATTTAGACTAAACTATCTAACCACTGAGCTGTAACATCCGCCAAAAACCGGATTTACCAAACCCGCTTCGTTTATTAACCGAACAATCAGTTAAAAATTTTGTTGTGTATTTAATGCCCAAATTAATTTTAAACGATACATAATTAATAAGTATATTAGAATTTAAAATTTATTTTTGAAAATATATTAAAAATAGTGAATTAAAAATAATATGCTGAAGCCGGGATTCGAACCCGAGTCAGCCGGGTCAACCGGGTCGGCACAGCTTTAACACACACACATTCAACCGCTCCGCCACTCGTGATCTTTGTTTACATATTGAAACAATTAATACATAAATTAAATCCGGAAATCAAAACCTAGTTACACAACGCGCCCAAATCCGCTCAAGCCGGAAATCCCGACAATTTCGTCAAATTTTGCCGTTTCTTTTTGGTCATAACGTATACATTAACAGTAAGATCGGTTATAACCGAAGAAATCCATCAATTTCATTCATTACCTTAAATTTCAATTCAAAACCGAAAAATACAATTCAAATCCGGGAGTTATACTTTATTCATTCAGTGAGCTCGCGAGTTTTATCAAAAACACACTCTTCATTTCACTCAGAAAACTTCGCCGGAAGTCGCCGGAATTCTCTGAAAATTAACCAGAAATTTTCGCCGGAAAACCGAGTTCAATCCATCCTTTCTTCTTACTCTAAAATAAGATCCTAGAGCTTATACTGACATCACCCACACTCACCTTAAACCTCTGAAGAATCTCTGCCGAAAGAAATTTCACTCGCCGGAATTCTCTGCAAGTCGCCGGAAAACCTAGACTTTCATCTGCACGGTAATTACCTCGACTTTTCTGTTCCATTCCATTATTATACGAATTCTAACACCACCCCATCACCCAGAATCAGCCCCAGACGACATTGCCGGATTTACTGTTATCGCCGGAAAACTTCTGAAAGTTTTGGAAATTCGCTGTTAACCGGTATGATCATTCAAACCTACTGATAATCGTTACTCAGTAGTTCAATCTCTCATTTATTTCATCCAAACTGATTATTGAATCCGAACAGAAGGAGTTCCCAAAACAGAGCTGACGGTCTTTGCCGGTCTTCTGAAGAAAGACGATCAATTCGGTACAATCTTTCCCCAAACCCTTTTCTGTTCAATACTTTTCACTTGTTCATATTATTCGTTAACCGAATTAAACCAATAACAGTTAGTTAACCGCTGGCTGTGTTTTGGACGAAGAAGACGAAGTTGTGAATGTTATAAGATTAATTAAAATCGGTATTATAAACGGGTTAGACACACAGTCCAGCGGTGGACTGTGTGCAAACAATATGCACACGACGCGAGTTCGATTCCTGTCCCAACCTTACCCTCTTGAAATAAAAATGCCTTTTTGTAATCGAACCGGGTTAACTCACAGAATCATGTTAAGTATAATAAAAACCGGATTATTAACCAGGTTAGACACACAGTCCAGCGGTGGACAGTGTGCACGTTAACCCACAGGTCCCGGGTTCGAGACCTGTTGTCAGCACCGGTCCGATACATTTAAAACCCTTTTTAAAAATAAATAATTTTCGGATTAATTGAATTAGTGTATAAATATAATTAGAAACAGAAATATTTCGGGTTAGACACGTAGCTCAGTTGGTAGAGCTGCGTGCACGCGTACGAGAGGTCACGGGTTCGAGTCTCACCCAGCGCACACATATAACCGACCGAACCGGTCAACGGTCAACGGGGCAACAAGTCAACGGTCAAAATTCAACATTTTTTTTTATTTTTATTTATTTATTTTATTTAAAAATCAATTAAAAATACTTAAAAATAACATTTTTAAAGTTAGAAAATAGCCTAAAACTCACAAAAATATATCCAAAAATCCTATTAAAGTTGTTAATAAAATCCATTTATTTACCTTACTTTTTATTATTAATTAGGTTAGTTATTCCTCGTCGATCAATCCTCTAAACTCGTTCGCATTCAACATCATTCACCGAACGCACCCAATGTGAGTGAATCTCTACAAATTCCCCGTTTAAATCACGTTTTTGGGGTGTATCATGTGTCTTACTATTTATTATATTTAAATCATTGTGCATACATCATATCATGAATAAATGTGTATCCAGCTTGTGTAAACTGTTTGTGTGGTTATTGTTTAGATTTAATTTATTATTTTCAGTACATGCAATTTCATAGGCCGCCGCTCCCCATTACATTATGAGCGTTGAGCAGTTCCCCATTACATTATGAGCGTGAACCTGGCGTTGCCAACATACGATCGGCTCCGTTTGATTGAGCCTTGATCGCACAGACATTTATCATTTTCAGTACATGCAATACGATCGGCTCCGTTTGATTGAGCCTTGATCGCACAGTTTCATTCATGTTATATATTCATGCAAGTTGATATGTTATTGTATTCTATTGGTTTGTTAATGTATATTATTGTTTGTTGTTGCTTGATATCGTATGCTAATGGTTTGTTATTGTATGCTAATTGTTGTTATTGTATGTTTATTTACGTTTGTTCATATACGAATATTGCACAATTTTTCCATATTAAATACAACAAGTAATAAATAATAAATGTTTTCTAACAAGGTTCACTCGCCAACGTTTTTGTTGATCCAAAAACCATTTTTACATATGATACAGGTGAACAGGATGAAGCATGGAAAACATAGGAAATTGCCTTAGAAGAAAAATAATGAAGTTTAGAAGGATGAATAGAACATGTTGTATTTGTTTGATATGATTGTATGATCTCTTTTAAATTGAAATAATAAATATGAAACATTATAATAAATGTCATGAGCTTTGATGAAAACCCAATCATGCCCTGGTCACCTTTTCCGCTTGCGGGTCGGGGTGTGACAGATTGGTATATAGAGCCATGACTATAGGGATATAGGATAGGTTATTAGACCCTTAGAGCCTATACTATAGTTGATTAGATTTTAATTGTTTATGTGGATATATGAAAACTCATGATGTTTATTTCCTTCATATTTATTACATACACAAATGCATGCAAACATTTCCAATATTACATTTTGTGATACATAGTGAATTATACTTAAGTCAAACATACATACTTACATACATATTCATCATACATATTTCAATGATCACATATTCAAATCATCTTCATACTTCCGTTATTCAAGATTTTGTCGCATTTATCATTTTTCAAATCTCATCAGAGTGAGTTCTGCGACGGGCATGTAGTAACTGTAAGGGTACAAGTACCGGTAGTCGGAACGTCCTGTCTAGGTTGGCATTCGTATAAATCCAATATAACGGACCAGTTTGCCTACCTGGGGACTAACGATGAGAGTACGAAGGACCTACTAGGCCAAAGCATGCCACACCAAACGTCGTTCGAACTAACCCCACTTTGAGGTGTCACCGTGTCCACACCTGGATACATTCCGAATATCATACGTTACATACATATTTCTCGATTTTCTCCGGGTTTTAGTGTACGTAACCAGGCTAACCTATGCGAACCATATGAAAAACCAGGTAATCATGGGGGCCCACATGATTACGAAGGTGAAGTATGGCGGCATGCAAGGCCCAATTACGAGCAAAGCCCAAGACATCCTATGGATGTAGTAGATTTATTATGCTATGTTTATTTTATGAATGTTCATTCCTAAATACGACACATGATCCCAAAAGCATTCAACTCATACTCTTCATATGTATTCCTTGTAGATGTCTTCTAATTCCGCTCGTAGGAAGATGAGAGCAGAAAAAGCTCGCAAACGTATGGCTGCCCAAATCGCTCAACAAATGGCTGCCGTAATACCCAACATTATAGTCCAAGTCCAACAAGCCCTTACCGCTAATCCCGTCAATCAAGAAGTTCAAAATGTTGTTAACCCTCCCCAAATACCACTAAATGCACCTACAAGCATTTCAAATCCTGCGACCCTACAAAATACGAAGGGACTGAAGGTGTCACCGCTCTTCTCTATTGGTTTGAAGAAATGGAAAACATTTTTCTAAATTGCAATTGCCCCGATGATCGCAAAGTGCGATATGCTACTGGTCGTTTATATGGAATAGCACTTACTTGGTGGAATACAGAGAAGGCCAAACGAGGTGTTGAAGATGCTATGACTTTGACTTGGGAAGAGTTGAAAGAAATCATGACAAGACGGTTTTGCCCAAGAAACGAAATCAAGAAATTAGAGGATGAGTTCTATTCGTTGAAACAAAAGGAAGGCGACCACACTACATACAACAAGAGATTCCTCGAGTTAAATCAAATGGTTCCCAACTTGTTCACTCCCCACTACCGTTTGATCGAGCATTATATTCGAGGTCTTCCTTCAAAAATTCAAGACTCTGTAATAAGTACCACACCTGCAACCTTGGAAGTAGCAATGGAGTTAGCTACAGAGCTCACCGAGAACCATATACGGAATAAAGACTTCAAGGAGGAGAAGAAGAAAGATAAAGCATCAACTGAAATTTCAAACTCCACCCAAACCGAATCTCTTTCTCAACCCATTTCCAAGAGGAAACGAGATGAGAAACTTTTCGCTGTTACCCAACGCAATCAACCAGCCTTACAAGCCATACCCCTCCAAGCTATCCCAATCACTCAAATAGCACCCAACTCAACCTACCCAAATAAGAAACCTTACCTTGGACCTCACCCTCGATGTAACACCTGTTTTTATCACCATCCATCTACTGTACTTTGTCGACTATGTGCGAATTGTGGACGCTATGGTCATTTGAGCAAGGTTTGCCGCACCTCTCAAAACCAAACCTCACCCCCTACTCAAAACATGATCCAAACATATCAACAACCCCAATACCCCATGTTCCCATATGTTAGAGCTTGTTTCAATTGTGGCGACCCTACCCACTTTAGAAACACGTGCCCTCAATTGGTTAACATCATAAACGCCCAAGCTCAAGCAAACCCAGTTAACCAAGCAAATCAAGAAAACCCAACCACTAGGCCACCAGCAAGAGGAAGAGTTTTCAACATCAACGCCAATCCTGTTGAAGATAATGATGGCCCAAACGAAACCACCCAACTAGTCCCCTTCACTGAAAATCAAGATTCAACTCCAACCGCTTAGTTTTATGTTTTTCTTTATGATTATCTCAATTTTCACGCGTCTCAATTTTAAATGGAAATTTATCCAAGGATCTTAATGAGAATTACTATTTCAGTTTTGTTTTTATACTCATTGATTTAACATTCATATCATCATACCTCACGACATATCACAGTGTCATCATTTAAAGAAGTTGAGCTGTGTCTCACTTCTACATGGACTAACCTCTCCATCATAACAAACGAGAGAGGTACTGTCATCCTTCAAACATGTATGCTATCAGAATTAAGAATCAAGCTTTGGTTGATTGTGTTTGTTTATGTTTTAGAGTCACATAGAACTAATCATAGCTTACTGATAAAATCAATGAAAATTTGACGAGAATATGGTGGATACGCCGCTGGTACTTCCTATATATAAGTATTCTTGTCAAAGGATCAGAGGCATTATCAGGCGGTCATGAGAAGCTCCATGTAGGATTTAGTAATGTTTTGGTTGAAATTTGTTTTACACTCACTGATTTAACATTCATATCAACTCATCATTTAAAGAAATGGATTGTGTTCCATTCTCTACATAGACTAACCTCTCCATCATAACAAACGAGAGAGGTATTGTCATCATTCAAGGACTCAAGCTTTGGTTGTTGTGTTTGTTTATGTTTTAGAGTCACATAGGACTAATCATAACTTACCGATAAAACCAATGAAAATTTGACAAGAATATGGTGGATACGCCGCTGGTACGTCCTATATATAAGTATTCTTGTCAAAGGATCAGAGGCATTATCAGGCGGTTATGAGAAGTTCCATGTAGGATTTAGTATTGTCTTGATTGAAGTTTGTGTTATACTCACTGATTTAGCATTCATATCATCTCATCATTTAAAGGAATTGGATTGTGTCACCATTCAAACATGTATGCTATAAGAATTAGGACTCAGACATTGGTTGTTGTGTTTATTTATGTTCTAGAGTCACATCATAGAACCAATCATAACTTACTGATAAAACCAATGAAAATTTGACAAGAATATGGTGGATACGCCGCTGGTACTTCCTATATATAAGTATTCTTGCCAAAGGATCAGAGGCATTGTCAGGCGGTTATGAGAAGTTCCATGTAGGTTTTAGTAGTAAAAGTTTTGTTTTAGGATATAACCTTATCTTTCAAACGTACCCAAACTCATATGAAAAACATCATACTTAGTCAATTAACTCTGTGTATCCATGTTCCGTATTCATACACTTTAGGCAACAAAAAGCGATTCCTGAATCAGGGTATTCAACCCTTACAAGGAACGTTACCGCCTCAACAAAATTTAAACTCTTACTCTCTTCTAAGTATGTAATTGTCAAATTAAAACATCATCCTTTTTAGACAAATATGCCACTACTTAAATTTCGGGACGAAATTTCTAAAAGTAGGGGATACTGTAACATCCGCCAAAAACCGGATTTACCAAACCCGCTTCGTTTATTAACCGAACAATCAGTTCAAAATTTTGTTGCGTATTTAATGCCCAAATTAATTTTAAACGATACATAATTAATAAGTATATTAGAATTTAAAATTTATTTTTGAAAATGTATTAAAAATAGTGAATTAAAAATAATATGCTGAAGCCGGGATTCGAACCCGAGTCAGCCGGGTCAACCGGGTCAGCACAGCTTTAACACACACACATTCAACCGCTCCGTCACTCATGATCTTTGTTTACATATTGAAACAATTAATACATAAATTAAATCTGGAAATCAAAACCCAGTTACACAACGCGCCCAAATCCGCTCACGCCGGAAATCCCGACAATTTCGTCAAATTTTGCCGTTTCTTTTTGGTCATAACGTATACATTAACAATAAGATCGGTTATAATCGAAGAAATCCATCAATTTCATTCATTACCTTAAATTTCAATTCAAAACCGAAAAATACAATTCAAATCCGGAGTTATACTTTATTCATTCAGTGAGCTCGCGAGTTTTATCAAAAACACACTCTTCATTTCACTCAGAAAACTTCGCCGGAAGTCGCCGGAATTCTCTGAAAATTAACCGAAATTTTCGCCGGACAACCGAGTTCAATCCATCCTTTCTTCTTACTCTAAAATAAGATCCTAGAGCTTATACTGACATCACCCACACTCACCTTAAACCTCTGAAGAATCTCTGTCGAAAGAAATTTCACTCGCCGGAATTCTCTGCAAGTCGCCGGAAAACCGAGACTTTCATCTGCACGGTAATTACCTCGACTTTTCTGTTCCATTCCATTATTATACGAATTCTAACACCACTCTATCACCCAGAATCAGCCCCAGACGACATTGCCGGATTTACTGTTATCGCCGAAAAACTTCTGAAAGTTTTGGAAATTCGCTGTTAACCGGTATGATCATTCAAACCTACTGATAATCGTTACTCAGTAGTTCAATCTCTCATTTAATTCATCCAAACTGATTATTGAATCCGAACAGAAGGAGTTCCCAAAACAGAGCCGACGGTCTTTGCCGGACTTCTGAAGAAAGACGATCAATTCGGTACAATCTTTCCCTAACCCTTTTCTGTTCAATACTTTTCACTTGTTCATATTATTCGTTAACCGTTGGCTGTGTTTTGGACGAAGAAGACGAAGTTGTGAATGTTATAAGATTAATTAAAATCGGTACTATAAACGGGTTAGACACACAGTCCAGCGGTGGACTGTGTAACATTTGTCAAAAACGGGTTTTCCAAACCCGCTCCGTTTTGTAATCGAATATAAAGTTATAAATGTCATGTTGCGTATTTATGGCTATTTTAATTATTAATGATCCATAATTAATAAACAAATTAAACTATAAAAGTTAAAATTGATAAAAAGTAAAAATAAAATATTTAAAAAGAAAATGAGGCTGCCAGGACTCGAACCAGGGTCAGCCGGTAGAGAACTCAAAGACTTAACACACACACACGCATAACCACTCCGCCACTTGTTGTTTTCTGTCAACTCTAGGAAACAAATGACTTTTATAGTCAATCATAGATCAACGGTTGCGCCAAAACTGAAAACCGTAATCGGCTATTCAACCGTCCAAAACGTTTGAGAATCGCGAATTCTGTTTTATAACCGATGCACCAACGATTCTAAACAAGTTTGCCTTGAATGAACTTGAATTCCAGAAGTGAATCGGTTTTTATAACCGAAGACATTCAATATCTGAATTACTTCAATCTTTGCTCTCTCTCGCGACTCAGAAACATTCTACAAACCTGCCAATTTCACTTTCGTCATACATTCAGTTCATCAGAAAAGTTTATTTTACTCTCCGGAAAATTTCTGCAAGTCGCCGGAAAACTGTATTCTCCATCAAAACAGTAAGTCTTTCAATACCTTCGTGGTCTATCAATTGTTAAGATATTTCTAACTCAGACCTTTCAATCGAAATCAATTTCAGACGTCAATATCAGATAATTCCAGTTCGCCGGAAAACTTCTGAAAATCCTTATCTTCAGCTGTGAAACGGTATAGACTTTCAAACCTTCTGTTAGCTTTTGTTTAGCACTTCAATTCCACAATTAGCTAATCAAAACTGTTAAATCGCTCGCTCGGTTGGAGTTCATAAAAAACAGAGCCGACGCCTTGCCGGAATTCTGAGACAAATCATTCCTTCGGTATGTTTGCTTCCAACACCGTCTCTGTCATTTCATTTCTGTCTTATGAATGTTGTTAATCGTTCTAAAACAAGAAACAGTTGGATAAATTACTGTCTGTAAAAATCAACGAAGAAGATGAACTGTGTTAACACGATAAGGATAATTAAAATCGGTATTTTAAACGGGTTAGACACACAGTCCAGCGGTGGACTGTGTGCAAAGAATACGCACACGCCGCGAGTTCGATCCCTGATACACACACCCACTCTGTAATAAAGATGTTTTATTTTTCTAACTGAACCGGATTAACTACGTTAGTTTTTAAGTATAATAAAAGTCTGTATATTAACCAAGTTAGACACACAGTCCAGCGGTGGACTGTGTGTAGCGTTAAAGCACAGGTCCCGGGTTCGAGACCTGTACATGGCACCGGTTCGATGATTTAAAATGTTTTTGAAAATAAAAGAATTTTGAATAAGCTGAGTTAATATATAAGTATAATTAAAAACAGAATTATTTACGGTTAGACACGTAGCTCAGTTGGTAGAGCTGCGTGCACGCGTACGGGAGGTCTCGGGTTGAGCCTCACCCGGCGCATACAATTACACAATAAAACCGGTCAACAAGTCAAACGGTCAACGGTCAACGGTCAATGAAAAAGTCAACATATTTTTATATTTTTAATTATTTAATTTAATTTAAAAATCAATTAAAAATACTTAAAAATAATGTTTTTAAAGATAGGAAATAGCCTTAAACTCACAAAAATATATCTAAAAATTCCATTAAAATCCTTAATAAAATCCACTCATTTACTATATTTTCCATTATTATTTAGGTTAGTAATTCTCGTTGTTCAACTCTTCCAACTCGTGCGCATCTCACCATCTCCAACCAAACGCACCCAATGTGAGTGAATCTTTACAAATTCCCCGTTTTAATCACGTTTCTGGGGTGTATCATGTGTCTTGCCACTTATTATACTTAAATCATTGTGCATACATCATATCATGAACAAATGTGTATTCAGTTTGATTCAATTGTTTGTGTGGTTATTGTTAGATTTAATTCATTATTTTCAGTACATGCAATTTCATAGGCCGCCGCTCCCCATTACATTATGAGCGTTGAGCATGTTCCCCATTACATCATGAGCGTGAACCTGGCGTGCCAACATACGATCGGCTCCGTTTGATTGAGCCTTGATCGCACAGACATTTATCGTTTTCAGTACATGCAATACGATCGGCTCCGTTTGATTGAGCCTTGATCGCACAGTTTCATTCATGTTATATATTTATGCAAGTTGATAGGTTATGGTATGCTGTTGGTATGTTATTGTATGTTATAGTTTGTGGTTGTTATTGCTACTGTTTGATTTTGTACAATTGCTCACTTATGATTATTGCACAATTTTTCCTTGATAAAATAACAAGAAAATCAATTATAAATGTTTATCTAACAAGGTTCACTCGCCAACTTATGTTGACCCAAAAACCCCCATTTTTACACATGATACAGGTGAACCAGCTGCAGCCAGAAACACATAGGATTGGCCTAGAAGAATAAAATGATTTAGTGCTTGGAATTGTTTAGTTGGTTATTTTTCTTTGTATTTGTATGGACATGTTTGGATTATTGGGAATGTAATTTTGATTTAAATAAATATGAAACATAATAGTAAATATCATGAGCTTTGGTGATAACCCAATTATGCCCCGACTCTTATTCCGCTGGGGTCGGGTTGTGACAGATTGGTATCAGAGCCATGACTATAGGGATATAGGATAGGTTATTAGACCCTTAGAGCTATACTATAGTTGTTTAGAAATTTTTAAGATTTTTGTGTGTTACATGCAAAATTCATGATGTTTATATGTTTTATGTTTAATGTTACATTCAATATTATGCAAGCATGTTCATAAGTACATATTAGTATATAATGCCTATCATGAATCATATTCTCATAACATATCATACCAATGAAAGCACACATCCCATCATATCATGATTGTTTTTACAACAATTTTTGTATTTTCAAATCACATCAAAGTGAGTTCTCATGACGGGCATGTAGTAACTGGAAGGGTACAAGTACCGGTAGTCGGAACGTCCTGTCTAGGCTGCATTCGTATAAATCCGAAATAAAGGACCAGTTTGCCTACCTGGTGACTAACGATGAGAGTACGAAGTACCTATTAGGCCAAAGCATGCTATACCAAACGTTGTGTGAGCTAACCCCACTTTGAGTTGTCACTGTGTCTACACCTGGACACATTCCGACCATACATCTCGTAAACATATTTTGTGGTTTGCATTCGGGTGATGCGAGTGTTAAATCGCCAATACTAATGTGAATCCTACCAAGCCAATAGTCATGGGGGACCACATGACTATACAGGTGAAGGTATGGGGGACATTTGAGGCCCAACATGAGCAAACCCAAGACATCCTATGGATGTAGTTGCATTATTGATAATTATGTTATTTTTCATTTTCTTAAAGACACATGACACCTAAAAAGACTCCATAAACTCACAGTCTTCTTATGTATGTTCCTGTAGATGTCGGCTAGACAACAACGAGGGGGTAAAAGATCAGGAAGGTCTCACGAACTCTTGGCCACTCAGATCGCAAAACAAATGTCCGCGGTGCTTCCTGACATTGTGGTTCAAGTACAACAAGCTCTCGCCACCAATCCCACTAACCCTCCCCAGCAAGACGACCAGAACATCGGCAACCCTCCTACCAGCAAGTGCTCATATAAACATTTCAAGTCTTGTGATCCTCCTAAATTTGAAGGGACTGAAGTGTCACTGCTCTCCTCCACTGGTTTGAGGAAATGGAAAACACCTTCCTCAACTGCGATTGTCCTGAGGATCGCAAGGTTCGATACGCCACCGGGAGACTATTTGGGGTAGCTCTCATCTGGTGGAATACTGAAAAGGGGAAGAGGGGAATTGATGATGCAATGGCCTTAACATGGGAGGATTAAGGGAAATCATGACGAGGCGATTCTGTCCTAGAAGTGAGATTAAGAAGCTAGAGGACGAATTTCATTCTTTAAAGCAAAAGGAGGGAGATCATACTTCCTACAACAAGAGGTTCTTAGAGTTGAACCAAATGGTCCCTAATTTGTTTACCCCAGTTTATCGCTTGATCGAGCATTATATTCGAGGTCTTCCCTCGAAAATTCAAGATTCAGTTCTCAGCACTTCACCAGCAACACTTGAAGCTGCTATGGAACTAGCCACTGAACTGATCGAAATCGAATTCGCAACGGTAAGTTTAAGGAAGAGAAAAAGAAAGCCCCTGTTGAGGGTCAACTTCAAACCATTCCACCTCCTCCTCTAAGTTTGCTAACAAGAGGAAGCGTAGCACCAGAAACTTCGCCGTCACACAAACCAATTACCCTATCCCTGCTGCACCCATTACCCAAGTTGCCCCTTCACCTGCACCATACAAAAGACCCTACTCTGGCCCGTTACCAAAATGCAACCGTTGCCAATACCACCATTCTATCATCCTTGCCAACATTGCACCGTCTGTGGTCGCGCAGGTCATACTGTTCAAACCTGCCGCATGCCTCAGCGAACGAACCGCCACCAGCCTTCAACCCAAACCCACCAACAAATAATGGGTCAAGCCCAACAACCCCTACTATTACCACCTACCCAACATTTAGCCCAAACATACTACCAACCCAACTATCCTATGGTACAACCTATGCGGGCTTGCTACAATTGTGGAGACCCAAGCCATTTTAGAAACACTTGTCCAAGGTTGGTGAACATTATTCATGCTCAGGCCCAACCCAATCCGGTGAATCAAGCGAACCAAGCTCCTCCACCTGCAAGAGGAAGAGCTTTCAACATTAACGCTAATCAGGCTAGAGCTGACGGTAATGTGGTTAACGGTACGTTCCTTATCAATGGTAGTTATGCATCCATGTTGTTTGATACTGGCGGGGATAAAAGTTTTGTGTCTTTAGAGTTTGAACCCATCCTAAACCAAATCGTGATAAGCTCATGGAATCCATAACAGTAGAAGTTGCTGACGGGAAACCGGTCTCATTAAACTCTATTATACGCAACTGTACACTCACCTTAAATGACCACGACTTTCCAGTTGACCTTATTCCTATGAAGTTGGGAAGTTTTGATATCATAATTGGTATGGACTGGCTTAGTCAACATCAGGCAGAAGTTGTATGCCGCGAAAAGTTTATACGCATTCCTCTTTCAAACGGTCAGACTCTACGAATCTTTGGAGAAACCTCGTCGAAAGGGCTCAGCTTAATGTCCTGTCTCCAACTCAAAAATATCTTCGTAAGAATTATGTCGCGTTTTTAGCTCATATCATCAAAAAGGGAACTATGGAGAAGAAACTTGAAGACATCCCAGTAGTAAAAGATTTCCCGCAAGTTTTTCCTGACGACATTTCAGGACTTCCTCCAGTAAGAGAAGTTGAATTTCGTATCGATCTCGTACCTGGTGCTACACCAGTTGCAAAGTCTACTTATAGGTTAGCCCCCTCTGAAATGCAAGAGCTAGCCACTCAATTGCAAGAGTTGACTGACAAGGGATTCATACGTCCTAGCTCCTCGCCTTGGGGTGCACCTGTCCTTTTTGTAAAGAAGAGAGATGGATCGTTTCGCATGTGCATCGACTACAGAGAACTCAACAAGTTAACAATCAAGAATCGCTATCCATTACCTCGCATTGATGATCTTCTTGACCAACTTCAAGGTGCCAGCTGCTTTTCAAAAATTGACCTTCGATCTGGTTATCATCAACTTAGAGTGTATGAAGAAGACGTCCCAAAGACCGCTTTTCGAACTCGTTATGGTCATTATGAATTCATGGTCATGCCATTTGGTTTAACCAACGCTCCAGCTGTCTTCATGGATCTAATGAACAGAGTCTGCAAACCTTATCTCGATCGTTTTGTTATAGTCTTCATCGACGATATCCTCATTTATTCAAAGTCTAAGTCTGATCATGAGCGACATCTTCGACTCATCCTTACACTTCTAGAGAATGAAAAGCTTTACGCCAAATGTGAATTCTGGTTAAAAGAGGTGCAATTCCTCGGACATGTAGTCAATGACAAGGGAATACATGTCGACCCCTCAAAGATCAAAGCGGTACAAGAATGGCAAGCACCATGTACACCAACTGAAGTAAGATCTTTTCTTGGTTTGGCTGGTTATTATCGTCGTTTCATTTCAAACTTCTCACGCATTGCTGTACCACTCACGGCTTTAACTCATAAGGGAAAACCTTTCATATGGGGACCCAAACAAGAAGAAGCCTTCCAAACCCTTAAACAAAAACTCTGTGATGCACCAATCCTCACTCTGCCTGAAGGTTCTGATGACTTCGTGGTTTATTGCGATGCGTCAGGGCAAGGACTAGGCTGTGTTCTAATGCAAAGAGGAAAGGTTATAGCTTATGCTTCGAGACAACTCAAGACTCATGAGAAGAATTACACCACCCATGACCTAGAACTTGGAGCCGTTGTGTTTGCTCTTAAGATATGGAGACATTATCTCTACGGTACTAAGTGTGAAATATACACTGACCACAAGAGTCTTCAACATATCTTCAATTAAAAGGAGTTAAACATGAGGCAACGAAGATGGGTCGAACTTCTAAATGACTACGACTGTGAAATTCGGTACCACCCTGGCAAAGCAAATGTGGTGGCTGATGCACTCAGTCGAAAGGGTTATGCAAACTCCATTCGTCTTCTATGTTCGCAAATCATAACTGACATTAAAGATCAAATTCGAGAAGCCCAACATGTTTCAGTAACGGAAGATGATGTACGAAAGGAGCTGTCCTGTGGAGCTGAACCTAAAATTGAAACTAAATATGACGGTATTCTGTACTATCTAGATCGCATTTGGATTTCTGACCACAACAATCTTCGTGAAATTCTTATGAATGAGGCTCACAAATCACGATACTCTATACACCCAGGAGCCGATAAGATGTATCAAGACCTTCGATACACCTATTGGTGGCCTGGAATGAAAAAGGATATTGCTGTTTTTGTTTCTAAGTGCCTTACATGTTCCAAGGTGAAAGCTGAACACCAAAGACCCTCAGGACTTCTGGTCCAACCTGAAATACCTGTATGGAAGTGGGAAAACATAACCATGGACTTCATTACCGGGTTACCTCGCACTTCTGGTGGGTATGACACTATATGGGTAATCATTGATCGACTTACAAAATCAGCTCACTTTATTCCTATCCGCGAAGATTTCAAGAACGAAAAGCTAGCTCGTATTTATATCAGCGAAATCGTAAGCCGACATGGTGTACCGTTAAGCATTATTTCAGATCGTGATGGTCGTTTCACTTCACGAACATGGCAAGCAGTACAAGCCGCTTTGGGTACGCGATTAGATCTCAGTACCGCCTATCATCCTCAAACTGATGGACAATCTGAACGCACCATTCAAACTCTTGAAGATATGCTTCGAGCATGTGTTATAGACTTCAAGGGAAATTGGGACGCTCATTTACCATTAGTTGAATTTTCGTACAACAACAGCTATCATTCAAGTATCGGCATGGCACCTTTTGAAGCCTTATATGGTCGTAAGTGCCGATCTCCAGTATGTTGGCACGAAATTGGGGAAGCTCAAATCACTGGTCCAGAATTGATTCAAGAAACCACAGACAAGATCCATCAAATCAAAAACAATCTTCTAGTGGCTCAAAGTCGTCAAAAGAGTTATGCAGATAAACGACGGAAGCCTTTGGAGTTTAACATTGGGGATCATGTACTTTTGAAAGTATCACCGTTGAAGGGAGTAGTTCGTTTTGGTCAAAAAGGCAAGCTAGCACCACGCTACGTAGGACCTTTCAAGATACTCGAAAGAGTAGGACCTGTAGCATACAAGCTTGATCTACCAGAAGAACTCAACAGGATTCATCCCACATTCCACGTATCAAACTTGAAGAAGTGCCTCGCTGATGAAAACCTCCACATTCCTCTGGAAGATATTCAGATTGATGAGTCTATGCATTTTATTGAAAGACTGTAGAGATCATGGATTTCGGAGAAAAACGTCTTCGACGAAGTCGCATTCCAATTGTTAGGGTACGCTGGGAGTCGAAACGGGGACCTGAGTTTACTTGGGAACGTGAAGACTCAATGCGCGAAAAATACCCACATCTTTTTCCTACTACTACTACTTAAATTTCGTGACGAAATTCTTAAAAGTAGGGGATACTGTAACATTTGTCAAAAACGGGTTTTCCAAACCCGCTCCGTTTTGTAATCGAATATCAAGTTATAAATGTCACGTTGCGTATTTATGGCTATTTTAATTTTTAATGATCCATAATTAATAAACAAACTAAACTATAAAAGTTAAAATTGATAAAAAGTAAAAATAAAATATTTAAAAAGAAAATGAGGCTGCCGGGACTCGAACCCGGGTCAGCCGGAAGAGAACTCAAAGACTTAACACACACACGCATAACCACTCCGCCACTTGTTGTTTTCTGTCAACTCTAGGAAACAAATGAGTTTTATAGTCAATCATAGATCAACTGGTTGCGCCAAAACTGAAAACCGTAATCGGCTATTCAACCGTCCAAAACGTTTGAGAATCGCGAATTCTGTTTTATAACCGATGCACCGACGATTCTAAACAAGTTTGCCTTGAATGAACTTGAATTCCAGAAGTGAATCGGTTTTTATAACCGAAGACATTCAATATCAGAATTACTTCAATCTTTGCTCTCTCTCGTGACTCAGAAACATTCTACAAACCTGCCATTTCACTTTCGTCATACATTCAGTTCATCAGAAAAGTTTATTTTACTCGCCGGAAAATTTCTGCAAGTCGCCGGAAAACCGTATTCTCCATCAAAACAGTAAGTCTTTCAATACCTTCGTGGTCTATCAATTGTTAAGCTATTTCTAACTCAGACCTTTCAATCGAAATCAATTTCAGACGTCAATATCAGATAATTCCAGTTCGCCGGAAAACTTCTGAAAATCCTTATCTTCAGCTGTGAAACGGTATAGACTTTCAAACCTTATGTTAACTTTTGTTTAGCACTTCAATTCCACAATTAGCTAATCAAAACTGTTAAATCGCTCGCTCAGTTGGAGTTCATAAAAAACAGAGCCGACGCCTTGCCGGAATTCTGAGACAAATCATTCCTCCGGTATGTTTGCTTCCAACACCGTCTCTGTCATTTCATTCTATCTTATGAATGTTGTTAATCGTTCTAAAACAAGAAACAGTTGGATAAATTACTGTCTGTAAAAATCAACGAAGAAGATGAACTGTGTTAACACGATAAGGATAATTAAAATCGGTATTTTAAACGGGTTAGACACACAGTCCAGCGGTGGACTGTGTGCAAAGAATACGCACACGCCGCGAGTTCGATCCCTGATACACACACCCACTCTGTAATAAAGATGTTTTATTTTTCTAACTGAACCGGATTAACTACGTTAGTTGTTAAGTATAATAAAAATCTGTATATTAACCAAGTTAGACACACAATCTAGCGGTGGACTGTGTGTAGCGTTAAAGCACAGGTCCCGGGTTCGAGACCTGTACATGGCACCGGTTCGATGATTTAAAATGTTTTTGAAAATAAAAGAATTTTGAATAAGCTGAGTTAATATATAAGTATAATTAAAAACAGAATTATTTTGGGTTAGACACGTAGCTCAGTTGGTAGAGCTGCATGCACGCGTACGGGAGGTCTCGGGTTCGAGCCTCACCCGGCGCATACAATTACATAATAAAACCGGTCAACAAGTCAAACGGTCAACGGTCAATGAAAAAGTCAACATATTTTTATATTTTTAATTATTTAATTTAATTTAGAAATCAATTAAAATACTTAAAACTAATGTTTTTAAAGATAGGAAATAGCCTTAAACTCACAAAAATATATCTAAAAATTCCATTAAAATCCTTAATAAAATCCACTCATTTACTATATTTTCCGTTATTATTTAGGTTAGTAATTCTCGTTGTTCAACTCTTCCAACTCGATGCGCATCTCACCATCTCCAACCAAACGCACCCAATGTGAGTGAATCTTTACAAATTCCACGTTTTAATCACGTTTTTGGGGTGTATCATGTGTCTTGCCACTTATTATACTTAAATCATTGTGCATACATCATATCATGAACAAATGTGTATTCAGTTTGATTCAATTGTTTGTGTGGTTACTGTTAGATTTAATTCATTATTTCAGTACATGCAATTTCATAGGCCGCCGCTCCCCATTACATTATGAGCGTTGAGCATGTTCCCCATTACATTATGAGCGTGAACCTGGCGTGCCAACATACGATCGGCTCTGTTTGATTGAGCCTTGATCGCACAGACATTTATCGTTTTCAGTACATGCAATACGATCGGCTCCGTTTGATTGAGCCTTGATCGCACAGTTTCATTCATGTTATATATTTATGCAAGTTGATAGGTTATGGTATGCTGTTGGTATGTTATTGTATGTTATAGTTTGTGTTTTTTATTGCTACTGTTTGATTTTGTACATTTGCTCACTTATGATTATTGCACAATTTTTCCTTGATAAAATAACAAGAAAATCAATTATAAATGTTTATCTAACAAGGTTCACTCGCCAACTTATGTTGAACCAAAAACCCCCATTTTTACACATGATACAGGTGAACCAGCTGCAGCCAGAAACACATAGGATTGGCCTAGAGGAATAAAATGATTTAGAGTTTGGAATTGTTTAGTTGGTTATTTTTCTTTGTATTTGTATGGACATGTTTGGATTATTGGGAATGTAATTTTGATTTAAATAAATATGAAACATAATAGTAAATATCATGAGCTTTGGTGATAACCCAATTATGCCCCGACTCTTATTCCGCCGCGGGTCGGGGTGTGACAGACTGTGTGCAAACAATATGCACACGACGCGAGTTCGATTCCTGTCCCAACCTTATCCTCTTGAAATAAAAATGCCTTTTTGTAATCGAACCGGGTTAACTCACAGAATCATGTTAAGTATAATAAAAATGGGATTATTAACCAGGTTAGACACACAGTCCAGCGGTGGACTGTGTGCACTTTAACCCACAGGTCCCGGGTTCGAGACCTGTTGTCAGCACCGGTCCGATACATTTAAAACCCTTTTTAAAAATAAATAATTTTCGGATTAATTGAATTAGTGTATAAATATAATTAGAAACAGAAATATTTCGGGTTAGACACGTAGCTCAGTTGGTAGAGCTGCGTGCACGCGTACGAGAGGTCACGGGTTCGAGTCTCACCCAGCGCACACATATAACCGACCGAACCGGTCAACGGTCAACGGGGCAACAAGTCAACGGTCAAAAGTCAACATTTTTTTATTATTTTTATTTATTTATTTTATTTAAAAATCAATTAAAAATACTTAAAAATAACATTTTTAAAGTTAGAAAATAGCCTAAAACTCACAAAAATATATCCAAAAATCCTATTAAAGTTGTTAATAAAATCCATTTATTTACCTTACTTTTTCATTATTAATTAGGTTAGTTATTCCTCGTCGATCAATCCTCTAAACTCGTGCGCATTCAACATCATTCACCGAACGCACCCAATGTGAGTGAATCTCTACAAATTCCCCGTTTAAATCACGTTTTTGGGGTGTATCATGTGTCTTACTATTTATTATATTTAAATCATTGTGCATACATCATATCATGAATAAATGTGTATCCAGCTTGTGTAAACTGTTTGTGTGGTTATTGTTTAGATTTAATTTATTATTTTCAGTACATGCAATTTCATAGGCCGCCGCTCCCCATTACATTATGAGCGTTGAGCAGTTCCCCATTACATTATGAGCGTGAACCTGGCGTTGCCAACATACGATCGGCTCCGTTTGATTGAGCCTTGATCGCACAGACATTTATCATTTTCAGTACATGCAATACGATCGGCTCCGTTTGATTGAGCCTTGATCGCACAGTTTCATTCATGTTATATATTCATGCAAGTTGATATGTTATTGTATTCTATTGGTTTGTTAATGTATGTTATTGTTTGTTGTTGCTTGATATCGTATGCTAATGGTTTGTTATTGTATGCTAATTGTTGTTATTGTATGTTTATTTACGTTTGTTCATATATGAATATTGCACAATTTTTCCATATTAAATACAACAAGAAATAAATAATAAATGTTTTCTAACAAGGTTCACTCGCCAACTTTTTGTTGATCCAAAAACCATTTTTACATATGATACAGGTGAACAGGATGAAGCACGGAAAACATAGGAAATTGCCTTAGAAGAAAAATAATGAAGTTTAGAAGGATGAATAGAACATGTTGTATTTGTTTGATATGATTGTATGATCTCTTTTAAATTGAAATAATAAATATGAAACATTATAATAAATGTCATGAGCTTTGATGAAAACCCAATCATGCCCCGGTCACCTTTTCCGCTGCGTGTCGGGGTGTGACAGATTGGTATCAGAGCCATGACTATAGGGATATAGGATAGGTTATTAGACCCTTATAGCCTATACTATAGTTGATTAGATTTTAATTGTTCATATGGTTATATGAAAACTCATGATGTTTATTTCCTTCATATTTATTACATACACAAATGCATGCAAACATTTCCAATATTACATTTTGTGATACATAGTGAATTATACTTACAGTCAAACATACATACTTACATACATATTCATCATACATATTTCAATGATCACATATTCAAATCATCTTCATACTTCTGTTATTCAAGATTTTGTCGCATTTATCATTTTTCAAATCTCATCAGAGTGAGTTCTGCGACGGGTATGTAGTAACTGTAAGGGTACAAGTACCGGTAGTCGGAACGTCCTGTCTAGGTTGGCATTCGTATAAATCCAATATAACGGACCAGTTTGCCTGCCTGGGGACTAACGATGAGAGTACGAAGGACCTATTAGGCCAAAGCATGCCACACCAAACGTCGTTCGAACTAACCCCACTTTGAGGTGTCACCGTGTCCACACCTGGATACATTCCGAATATCATACGTTACATACATATTTCTCGATTTTCTCCGGGTTTTAGTGTACGTAACCAGGCTAACCTATGCGAACCATATGAAAAACCCGGTAATCATGGGGGCCCACATGATTACGAAGGTGAAGTATGGCGGCATGCAAGGCCCAATTACGAGCAAAGCCCAAGACATCCTTTGGATGTAGTAGATTTATTATGCTATGTTTATTTTATGAATGTTCATTCCTAAATACGACACATGATCCCAAAAACATCCAACTCATACTCTTCATATGTATTCCTTGTAGATGTCTTCTAATTCCGCCCGTAGGAAGATGAGAGCAGAAAAAGCTCGCGAGTGTATGGCTGCCCAAATCGCTCAACAAATGGCTGCCATAATACCCAACATTATAGTCCAAGTCCAACAAGCCCTTACCGCTAATCCCGTCAATCAAGAAGTTCAAAATGTTGTTAACCCTCCCCCAAATACCACTAAATGCACCTACAAGCATTTCAAATCCTGCGACCCTACAAAATACGAAGGGACTGAAGGTGTCACCGCTCTTCTCTATTGGTTTGAAGAAATGGAAAACATTTTTCTAAATTGCAATTGCCCCGATGATCGCAAAGTGCGATATGCTACTGGTCGTTTATATGGAATAGCACTTACTTGGTGGAATACAGAGAAGGCCAAACGAGGTGTTGAAGATGCTATGACTTTGACTTGGGAAGAGTTGAAAGAAATCATGACAAGACGGTTTTGCCCAAGGAGCGAAATCAAGAAATTAGAGGATGAGTTCTATTCGTTGAAACAAAAGGAAGGGGACCACACTACATACAACAAGAGATTCCTCGAGTTAAATCAAATGAGTTCTATTCGTAGAAACAAGAGGGTAAGGTTGGGACAGGAATCGAACTCGCGTCGTGTGCATATTGTTTGCACACAGTCCACCGCTGGACTGTGTGTCTAACCCGTTTATAATACCGATTTTAATTAATCTTATAACATTCACAACTTCGTCTTCTTCGTCCAAAACACAGCCAACGGTTAACTAACTGTTATTGGTTTAATTCGGTTAACGAATAATATGAACAAGGGAAAAGTATTGAACAGAAAAGGGTTTGGGGAAGATTGTACCGAATTGATCGTCTTTCTTCAGAAGTCCGGCAAAAACCGTCGGCTCTGTTTTGGGAACTCCTTCTGTTCGGATTCAATAATCAGTTTGGATGAATTAAATGAGAGATTGAACTACTGAGTAACGATTATCAGTAGGTTTGAATGATCATACCGGTTAACAGCGAATTTCCGAAACTTTCAGAAGTTTTCAGGCGATAACAGTAAATCCGGCAATGTCGTCTAGGGCTGATTCTGGGTGATGGAGTGGTGTTAGAATTCGTATAATAATGGAATGGAACAGAAATGTCGAGGTAATTACCGTGCAGATGAAAGTCTCGGTTTTCCGGCGACTTGCAGAGAATTCCGGCGAGTGAAATTTCTTTCGACAGAGATTCTTCAGAGGTTTAAGGTGAGTGTGGGTGATGTCAGTATAAGCTCTAGGATCTTATTTTAGAGTAAGAAGAAAGGATGGATTGAACTCGGTTTTCCGGCGAAAATTTCTGGTTAATTTTCCGAGAATTCCGGCGACTTCCGGCGAAGTTTTCTGAGTGAAATGAAGAGTGTGTTTTTGATAAAACTCGCGAGCTCACTGAATGAATAAAGTATAACTCCCGGATTTGAATTGTATTTTTCGGTTTTGAATTGAAATTTAAGGTAATGAATGAAATTGATGGATTTCTTCGGTTATAACCGATCTTACTGTTAATGTATACGTTATGACCAAAAAGAAACGGCAAAATTTGACGAAATTGTCGGGATTTCCGGCGTGAGCGGATTTGGGCGCGTTGTGTAACTGGGTTTTGATTTCCAGATTTAATTTATGTATTAATTATTTCAAGATGTAAACAAAGATCACGAGTGGCGGAGCGGTTGAATGTGTGTGTGTTAAAGCTGTGCCGACCCGGTTGACCCGGCTGACTCGGGTTCGAATCCCGGCTTCAGCATATTATTTTTAATTCACTATTTTTAATACATTTTCAAAAATAAATTTTAAATTCTAATATACTTATTAATTATGTATCGTTTAAAATTAATTTGGGCATTAAATACACAACAAAATTTTAACTGATTGTTCGGTTAATAAACGAAGCGGGTTTGGTAAATCCGGTTTTTGGCGGATGTTACAGTATCCCCTACTTTTAGAAATTTCGTCCCGAAATTTAAGTAGTGGCATATTGTCTAAAAAGGATGATGTTTTAATTTGACAATTACATACTTAGAAGAGAGTAAGAGTTTAAATTTTGTTTGAGGCGGTAACGTTCCTTGTAAGGGTTGAATACCCTGCTACAGGAATCGCTTTTTGTTGCCTAAAGTGTATGAATACGGAACATGGATACACAGAGTTGATTGACTAAGTATGATGTTATGCATATGAGTTTGGGTACGTTTGAAAGATAAGGTTATATCCTAAAACAAAACTTTTACTACTAAAACCTACATGGAACTCCTCATAACCGCCTGACAATGCCTCTGATCCTTTGGCAAGAATACTTATATATAGGAAGTACCAGCAGCGTATCCACCATATTCTTGTCAAATTTTCATTGGTTTTATCAGTAAGTTATGATTGGTTCTATGATGTGACTCTAGAACATAAATAAACACAACAACCAATGTCTGAGTCCTAATTCTGATAGCATACATGTTTGAATGGTGACACAATCCAATTCCTTTAAATGATGAGATGATATGAATGCTAAATCAATGAGTATAACACAAACTTCAATCAAGACAATACTAAATCCTACATGGAACTTCTCATAACCGCCTGATAATGCCTCTGATCCTTTGACAAGAATATTTATATATAGGAAGTACCAGCGGCGTATCCACCTGTCAAATTTTCATTGGTTTTATCGGTAAGTTATGATTAGTCCTATGTGACTCTAAAACATAAACAAACACAACAACCAAAGCTTGAGTCCTTGAATGATGACAATACCTCTCTCGTTTGTTATGATGGAGAGGTTAGTCTATGTAGAGAATGGAACACAATCCAATTTCTTTAAATGATGAGTTGATATGAATGTTAAATCAGTGAGTGTAAAACAAATTTCAACCAAAACATTACTAAATCCTACATGGACTTCTCATGACCGCCTGATAATGCCTCTGATCCTTTGACAAGAATACTTATATATAGGAAGTACCAGCGGCGTATCCACCATATTCTCGTCAAATTTTCATTGATTTTATCAGTAAGCTATGATTAGTTCTATGTGACTCTAAAACATAAACAAACACAATCAACCAAAGCTTGAGTCGTAATTCTGATAGCATACATGTTTGAAGGATGACAGTACCTCTCTCGTTTGTTATGATGGAGAGGTTAGTCCATGTAGAAGTGAGACACAGCTCAACTTTTTTAAATGATGACACTGTGATATGTCGTGAGGTATGATGATATGAATGTTAAATCAATGAGTATAAAAACAAAACTGAAATAGTAATTCTCATTAAGATCCTTGGATAAATTTCCAATTTAAAATTGAGACACGTGAAAATTGAGATAATCATAAAGAAAAACATAAAACTAAGCGGTTGGAGTTGAATCTTGATTTTCAGTGAAGGGGACTAGTTGGGTGGTTTCGTTTGGGCCGTTATTATCTTCAACAGGATTGGCGTTGATGTTGAAAACTCTTCCTCTTGCTGGTGGCTAGTGGTTGGGTTTTCTCGATTTGCTTGGTTAACTGGGTTTGCTTGAGCTTGGGCGTTTATGATGTTAACCAATTGAGGGCACGTGTTTCTAAAGTGGGTAGGGTCGCCACAATTGAAACAAGCTCGAACATATGGGAACATGGGGTATTGGGGTTGTTGATATGTTTGGATCATGTTTTGAGTAGGGGGTGAGGTTTGGTTTTGAGAGGTGCGGCAAACCTTGCTCAAATGACCATAGCGTTTACAGGTTTGATGACGTCAGGGTTGATAGTGACAGGAAACTATATGTAACTAACTATAAATACTGCTAATGCTAACTATCAGTGCTTAGGACTGTTACATTGATTATCTATCTAATGACTAAGCTCTGATCTCTATCCTCTGATCCTTGTAACTCTGGCAGACCTTTGCAACTTTGTGAAGTCAAATGATAAGAGAGCAGTCTTTAGGGAAAGCAGTGTATATACAACAGAGGTTGTAACCTCTGATAGTTAACCAAAGCTCGGATAGTGTTATTTGGCTTTGTATCATCTGTTCCTTTCATAGGGTTCAATTCCAACAATCTCCCCCTGGAACAGATGATGCCAAAAACACTTTATTCTTGGTCTTTATTCCTCAGGAAGTAATCTTTTATTTGACCTTTGAACTGAAGTTCAAAGTTAAGAGATTCTATGTCATCAACATCCTTCTCCAATTCTAAACATAATAAATCTTGGAAGTCTTCTATTGTAAGCTCATAAGCAGCTTCCATAGATAGTTTAGTGGCATCACCATCAGACTTGAGCAGTGTCAATTCATGGGTATCTTTGTTGACCTTCCACTTTAGAATTTTTGGGTCTCAAGGTTTTCTTGAAGGAGCTTTTATAGCTGAGGATTGAGAAGGAGCTATTTGTGATAAATCTTTAGCCAGCTTGGCACTTGAATCATCTGTTGGATACTCAATCATGTTCTGTATACCTTCTTTGATAAATGTATCCTCAAACTCTTTGTCAGTCTTTTCAGACATCTCCACTTGCCTTTTTCTGTGTAACAGGGCAAGTGTGGAATGGACAGATGTTTGGTGGACTTTTTGGAGAGTTGAGCTTTGAGAATAGCATCTTTTTTTTTTGAATAATCAGGTTTAGGAGGCATGGATGGATCCTTTTTCCTCCTTTCTTCCAAAATTTTGTAAGTGTCTATCACCTGACCTCACCCCATCTCATCACTTGATTCTTTGAACCATAATGGTTCCGAATTAGTTCTTCCTTCATTCTCTTCAACTTTAAGTCTCTTTCAGGCAGTGGCGGAACCAGAACATTAACTCAGAGGTATCCCAAAAGAATTCACCGTGCAATCATAAAATATTAAAAAACGAAAATTAATAAATAAAGTAAGAACTACCTAATAGATATGTCCCTCTTCTTTTTATTCATAGCTTGAAATCGTAGCATCACATCATCGTCTTTAACTTCCAAGAATTCAAGATTGAACAATAAGCCCTAGTTTAACAACAAAATTTAGAAAAGAATACTCACAATATAAACAAAGAATACTATTCAAACAAATACATTTATAAAATCAATTAATCAAACAATACAAGAACTCAATAAGATATTAAGTTTCCGGCTAGAATACCAGTGGCGGACTCAGAATTTTTTTCATGGGAGCCGAAAATTTTTTAGAGTCACTTGCTTATCGTTTTGTATATATATATATATTTTTTGCGGTGAAGTTTGAGTCGGATCGGTTCATGTAAAAGAGCATAACCAAACTATATTTTTCTTAATCAACAAAGTACGTACAAATACATAATGAAAATCTAATATATTTAGAGTTGTTCTCTACCGCGTTTTCATTTTTAAAATCTAGTCATAACCTTTGATTATAAGATCGGATCAAACATTGAACCGTAAAACTTATTAAACAATAAATCGTAAAAACGTTTAAATATGTTTTATTAAGTTTAACCAATTATTAGGTAAATAAATAGTATTATATTTTACTCGAACATTGAGTTTTATTGTTCTTTACTTCACAAATAAAATAAAACTCAAATAATAAAGTAAAACTGAAAATTGGGTTGATAACATTTGAATTAAAAGTTAGGCCGGAAAGAAGCCCAATCCAAAACATATTAATAAATAGGCCCACAAATAACTTATATTTTTCAATCTACCAGTGCACAAATGGTATTACAGAGCAATACACAGTCGCTGGAGTTTTTCTCACCGGACCCACCTCAAGACCATCTAGCTTTGTTTATGCACACGGATCTGCCGAGTTCAAAGGGTGCGATTGCAAAATTTCATAGGGTGCGTTTGGGATTTTTTGCTACCGACACTACCGACAAAAAGTTGAGCCGTAGCTCGTGCTACGGCTTGTTGTAAGCCAAGTCCGCCCCTGCTTTCAGGCATATCTTTCTTGTATAAATCCAAGTTGGGAGGAGTTGGCTTTTTGAGAGGGTCTTTCAACATTTCTTGCATTCTGTTGATTTCTTCTCTTAGCTCATCTATGCTCCAATCCATGAACTGTGCCCTTGTTTCCTTATACTTCTTGTTCTCCATGATATGCCCAATGAGTTCATTTTTGACCAGCTTATCTTCCCTTTCTGACAACTGGTTGCTCAGGTTCTTGACAAAGTTTTGTAAAATGCTGGCTTTACTTAGTTGAAAGGACATGGCAATTTGTATTTCTCTATTATCTTTACCAGATGATTCTCTTTTGGTAATATCCTCTGCTTGCTTCAGTTTCAATTTCAAGTAATCATCAACATTTGCAGGTCTTGGGTAGCCATCAAGGGATATGATTGTTCTTTTGTCAGGGTCTTCCTCTGAATAGAAACTTAGGATCTCTTCCCTGACTGCTGGTAAATCAAGAGGATACAGCTTTGCTGCAGGAGTAACTTCAAGAGTTGAAGATGTTGTAAGCACTGATGTGGAGGTCATTGGTTGTGATGATAGTGGAAGAGGTGCAGGAATCTTATCATCATTTATCACTTTTGTGATCTTTCTCCTTTTAAACCTTAAAGTAGGTGATGGTGGTAGTGGGATCTTAGGTGGTGTGGATAGTGGATGAGTTGATGTGGGAAATGTGATCATGGCAGTGGATAGAGTTGCATCTGTTGCAACCTCTGCTGTATCAACAGATGTTGACACAACAGGTGCTGTAACATCTACTTGTGTGGATGTGGGTTGTGGTTTTGAAGACGTGATAGGTTTTTGAGAGGCAGAGGTTTTAATGGTTTGATTGGTTGCAGGCTTAGTTTTAGGAGGTGTGGATGTTGGTTGCCTGGCTTTTCTAGCAGGTATCCTCTTTGATGAAGTACCAACCTCTCCTTTTTCTTTTTGCTGTTCAATCTTTTTCTCAACCAACACTCTGCTCTCCTTGATCATTGTCTTCTTGTGACTAGCCCTTGCCTTGGCCACAGTTCCATCAGTTAAATCTATCTTCTTTGAACAATCAGGCCTTGGAATATTTAAAGTAGGTCTGGCCTTATCATCATCTATTTTCAGCTTTTTGTTTCCCAAAGGTTTCTCCCCCTTTTTGGCTTCATCTGTTGTAACAAAGATAACCGTTGGAGGTGCATGGCCAGTGGTTGTGAGTAGATGAGCTTTGATGGCTTTAATGTCTGCTGCAGTGTCTTGATACCTTGATTCAACCATGTTTCTAACATCATTCATCTGGTGCTTGTGTTGTAGATCCAAATAATGTTGTTGATGTTGAAACAGAGGATTAAGAGCTTCTTTGAGATCAGCAGTGGATAGAACAGAGGGTTGACCTTTTGTAGCTTTCATCTGCTTCAGTAAACTTTTGATTTCATCAACAGAATTTTCTATCCTTGTCACTCTCTCCGTCAAATCCTGGTATTTTAGCTCATCACCTAATTTAATAGGATCATCTGAACTCCTACCTGAAGTGGTAGTTGTATCTATGGTATCATTAGCAGAGGTTTTAGTACTAGCTTCAACCATAGATGCCCCCTTTGTCTTGGAACTGGGGACTTCCTACAGTAGAGGTAATAGTTGTTGCCTCAACAGTGGTTGCCTTCAACCAAGTCTTAGTAATGAAACCACTGTCCAACCGAGAACTTGGGAGTTCAGCAATTGTAGTGGCTGCTTGAGTTGAACTATCACCAAGGGTTACATGTAACCCAAGGGATGTAGCCTCTTCATGTGCTGATGGGCTAGCAACGAATAAAGAGTCAGACCCAGCCTCTTGATGAAGTATATTCTCAGAAATAGGTTGTTGAGAAGTGCTGGTTTGTGTCTGGTCTAATTCAATTGCATTCAACAATGGTAAAATAGTAGGTGGAAGTGTAGTCACTGGTGAAGGTGGCTGTGTAGAAAGTGACAGTGCCCTGGGAGAGGGGCTGTGGAAGATAGAACCAAGTGGATCTAGAGCTTCATAATTTGGTGTCCCTGTGTCTACAACCTGATCCTTTTGTGAGGATGCAGGAGGAGTTTCATAGCCGGTTGGAGATCTTTGATCCATCAGCTTTGAAGAAGTAGAAGAAGTGGTTTGTGACTTTGGTGCTGTCACTGGGTTAACCTCTAGTATCTCATCTTCCAGAGGACCCTTTTGGGTTTGGTGGGCTTTTTGGTAAGTGTTTTGGTTTTCTTTTTGAGGATTTTTGGTGTGGGCTTCAGAGCAGCGGTTGTGGTGCCCTGATCACCAAGAGCAGTGGGCTCAGTAGCAAGAGGTTGAGTTTGAACATTTTGTTCAGGGAAAACTTGCTCAGCCTCATCTACTTGTGTTTTCGCAATTTTATCTTGGTTTGTTATTCTGGTGAAGGTTTCATGAGTGAGGCAGCCTGGTTTAGTCCCAGTGCCTATTTTACTTTCAGGACATTTGATTTGATCTTGTAAGTAAACACTCAGAAAACGTGGATGAATCAAAAAAGCTCTTCTCTTTGCAATATTTTGAAAATTATTCACAAGTTCATTGAACAGTATCTGGGAGTAGTTAAAATCTGTGTCAGTTAAAATTACATACCCAAGATATTGCATGTTTAATGGAATTTCATTGAAAGCAGTGGTTTTTGCTGAGACATAAGTTAGAATTGTGTGAAAGAAAATCTCATCTCAGCAGGAAAGTTAGGTTTAAAGATGGTCATACCTTTCATCTGGCCTACATAACCTCTTTCCAGAAACTATGCTTGGATCTCATTTTGGGGAAATGACACAGGGTGTTCTGTGTCATTTAACTTGAAAACTTGAGAGATCGATTGGGGGCTAATTTGCATCAACACCCCCTACTCATGAGATTATTGTATAAGGAACAACAGCAGCAGTTGAGTGAACCTTAGCATTATTCGAGAAGTCACGAAGAGAATCAATGTAAATTGGGGCTTTGACTTCTAACATGTGCTTGAATTTCGACTTTTGCAAAATTCGAATCATTGGATGATAGCGAGTATTTGCGTTGTTTGCTTCAAGTATGGCGGTGTAATTATGTGGGGTTTTGAGTATGAGAGTGTAGGGTGGAAGTGCTTGTGTGGATTTCTTTGAAGATTTTGATTTGGGAGGCATGGTGTTAGAGAGAAAAACTGTTTTGAGATTTTTGAAATCGACACAGTTTAGAGTAAACACGGTGAGGGATAAAACAGGGTTTTATAGGTGTTTTGAAAAAGTGATGATTACATGGCATCTGTTGCAAGATCTGATGGCTAACATCTGGCCACATGTAACCTCTGATGAGAAAAGTACTGATTTTTAACACTATCAGTGGATAGCTATCAGTGTTTTGAAAAAAATGGTAAAAATGAAAGTTAGAGGATACACTTTAACAGTGGATAAGATTTTGAAGCCTATCAGAGGTTTTGAGCAAACATATGTTATGAGCAGAGTTTTAAAGATTTATTGAAAATTTTCAACTTTAACTATTTTTAAGGATGAGTTTTTGATTTTCTGAAAAAATTTTGATGCTATGTACGTATGGATTTACAAGAAAACTTGTTTTTAATCCATGTTTAGCATTCCAATTCTTGAGATCAAGTTTTCAAAGGTAGATTTATCCAATGCCTTGGTTAAAACATCTGCCAACTGATCTGAAGTATGGACATGTTGCAAAGAAATCAAACCTTTTTCATAGCAATCTCTCACAAAGTGATGTCTGATGTCAATGTGCTTTGTAGTTGAGTGAGAAACTGGATTTTTAATGATGTTTTTAGCAGCTTGACTGTCCAATCTGAGTGGAGTCTTTAGTGCAGTTACACCAAAATCCAGCAACTGGTTTTGAAGCCATAAGAGTTGAGTAGTGCAGCTAGCAGCAGCAATATACTCTGTCTTAGCAGTGGATGTTGAAACTGCAACCTACTTTTTGCTTTGCCAAGACACTTGACAATCACCTAGGAATTGACATCCTCCTGATGTGGACTTCCTTGTAGTTTTTCACCCAGCAAAGTCATTATCTGAAAAACCTGAAAGCCTAATATTCCCTTTAGCTGGATACCAGATACCAAGTGTGGGAGCACCTTTTATGTATCTGAATATCCTTTTTACAGCAATAAGATCAGACTTTCTAGGTAATGCCTGTGATCTAGCACAAACACATGTTGCAAACATCATGTCTGGCCTTGATGCAGTTAGGTACAATAAAGACCCAATCATGCTTCTATAAAGAGTTTGATTAACAAGTTCATCTTTACCATCAATGGTGACTAGCTTGGTGGTTGCCATGGGTGTGCTACATGGTTTACAATCATCCATATCGAACTTTTTAAGCAGTTCTTTCACATACTTGTTTTGATGGATAAATGTACCATTTTGCAATTGTTTAACTTGGAGACCAAGAAAACATTGGAGCTCACCCATTGCACTCATCTCAAACTCTGCTGCCATGAGTTTTCGAAACTCTTCACACATAGCAGTGCTTGTGGATCCAAAAATGATGTCATCCACATAAATTTGGACAAGCATCAAATCTTTTCCTTTCCATTTTAAGAATAGAGTTTTATCTATTTTACCTCTAGTACACCCTATGGATACGAGAAAAATGGATTAAGTTTCTTACCAGGCTCTTGGTGCTTGCTTCAAGCCATACAATGCTTTGTTGAGCTTGTAGACATGATCAGGATGGAAAGCATCTTCAAAACCTGGAGGTTGACAGACATACACCTCTTCTTTGAATTTTTCATACAAAAATGCACTCTTTATATCCATTTGATACACCTTTATGTTGTAGTTAGCAGCAAAAGCTAAGAACAGACGAATAGCTTCCAACCTTGCTACAGGAGCAAAAGTCTCATCATAGTCTATATCTTCTTCATGTCTGTAGCCTTGAACCACGAGCCTTGCTTTGTTTTTGACAACAATACCCCTTTCATCAGTTTTGATCTTGAAGACCCACTTTGTGCCAATTGGACTCACATATTTTGGCAGTGGCACAAGCTCCCAACTTGTTGTGTCTTGAACTGAAGGAGTTCTTCTTGCTAGGCTTCTACCCAGCTGTTGTCTTTCAGTGCCTCTTGGTACTTGACTGGCTGTGTGAGTGATAGAAAACCAGCAAAAAGACAAATATTTTGGGATTGGCTCCGTGTGAGCACCCCAGATTTGATGTTGCCAATAACTTGATCTGCTGGATGGCTTTTGAGATAATCAAATCACCTTGGTATGGAACAATAGCATTTTGAGGTGATGGCTGCAAATGTGTATCATCTGAGCTAACCTCTGCTGGTGAATTTGAAGTATCAGCCTCTGATGTAAATGGAGGTGGTGGTATTGGGGGTATAGAGGTAACATTCTGATGATTTTTGTGCCCAATTGTAGGACTTTTATCAACAGATGTTTGATTTTGTGAACTGGCAGAGGTTTGAGGATCAACCACTGTTGACCAGAAATGGCAGAGTTTACACAAGAGCTTGTAGGACCTGATCCTATGTTGGAAGAATAGACTTTTGTTTGTGGAGGCACACAGTCATATTCTTGATCTTCTCTAGATAGTTGTGGTGTACCTGCATTGTCTAGCTTGATAAAAACATTAGCAAATGTGAATTTATCTAAATCAAAAAGCTCTGCAGGATTTGATAGGATTTTCAGTGATGAAAGTTCATTGAACTTCACATTCAGAGTTTCTTCAACACACTTGGTCCTAGAGTTAAAAACTCTGTAGGCTTTAGCAGTGTTGAGTATCCCAGAAAATAACCACAGTCAATTTTGGCTACAAACTTAGATATAGAATCTTTTAAGTTCAAAATGAAGCATGGACAACCCAAAACATTAAAATAGGAAATAAGGGGTTTGATTTTATACAAAATCTCATAGGCAGTCTTTTGATGCCCGGGGTTAATCAAAACTTTGTTTTGGACATAGCAAGCAGTGTTTACAGCCTCTACCCAGAAAGACAAGGGTAAACCAGAGTCTGCTAGCATAGTTCTTGCTGATTCAATTAAAGTTCTATTTTTCCTTTCACCACCCCATTTTGCTCTGGAGTTCTTGGAATGCTATATTGTCTACAATTCCTTTTGACTCACAAAAAGCATCCAACTCCCTATTTTTAAACTCTGTTCCATTGTCACTTCTAAAGATTTTTACTGGAAGATCAAATTGCTTTTCTACCTGTTTAACAAAGTTTTGCAAAATGACTGCAGTTTCATCCTTAGAGTGGAGAAAGAAGGTCCATGTAAACCTAGAGAAATCATCAACTATCACTAGGCAATACCTTTTGTGTTTTAAGTTCATGATTTGCACTGGGCCAAATAAGTCCACGTGAAGCAATTGTAAACACTGGCTTGTTTTGGACTCTTCAATTGATTTGAAAGAACTTTTATGTTGTTTTCCTTTTAAGCAGGAAACACAATGTTCTTCACAGGAAAATTGCTTGTGAGGCAAACCTCTTACAAGACTTTGTTTTGAGATTGTGGTGATAGTTTTAAGATTTGTGTGTCCAAGTCTTCGATGCCATAACTCAGTCTCTTTGCTAGAAGCAACTGAGAATAGACATGTCCCAGACATAGGATTATCTTTTAGCATATCTACCACATACACATTCCCACTTCTGTGTGCAGTGAGTTGTGCTTTGCTCTCAGCAATGATTTGATCAATCTTTTTAACAACCTCTGGTCCCACAATTTGACAAGTTTTCTTAGTGAAGAAGGATCCATACCCTCCGTCACTCATTTGTTAGACACTCAGCAGGTTAAATTTCAGATTGTCAATTAAATTCACATTTTCAAACTTGAGTTTACCAGCTAGAACCGACCCAGACCCTAAAACCTTTCCCTTTGAGTTATTACCAAAAGATATATCACCCCCATCAGCCATGAAGTCCTTGAGAAGGGCTCTACATCCTGTCATGTGCCTGGAACCTCCACTATCTACATACCATAAGCTATCAAGACAAGTAGAGGGTCCCTGCACATCAAGTAAGTAGATCAGTTAAGATAGGTCTCCAAAGCCAAAATGGCTTTGGATGGGGTCACAGATGGTCCAGCCTCAAGTCTAGGACAATGGTCAGTGGTTTGGATATTTTCTTGTAACATCTGCTCTTGACCATTTGCTATCAGATGATTGTATCCATAGGGATGCTTATTCACTCTTTGCTTTGAAGGCTTTTTGTATCCTTCATAAGTAAGAGGAGCCCTTTTATAGGCTGGTTGGCCATACCCTCTTGGAGATGAGTTTGATGGTGGGGCATCTGTCACTTGCACCTCTCTAGGAATAGAGGTTTTGTTTAAAGCTTTTGTAACAGATGTTTCAGTTGGTTCAAAACTCTGCTTAGATTTATTTCCAGCATAACTTGAACCTTCTCTTTCTAGTGCTTTTGCCTTGATCTCATTTACCTTTTGCTCATAGTTTTTGAGATAGGCACACTCTTGAGTTAAGAGATTTGTTTTGTTGCAGATGGTGCATCTTGAAGAATATTTGATAACACAAGTTTTGTTAATGTCATAGGCTTTTAAAAGAAAACAATCTGCAGCCACATGATTTTTTTTTCACAAAATTCACAAAACAAGTTTTTAATCTTTACTCTTCTTTTCCTATCAGAATTTTTATCAGCAGTGGTTGTAACCTCTGCTGGTACATCTTTGATAGGGATCACCAGTGCTTTTGGGGCTTTAATACCATCAGAGGTTGTAAAGTCCATTGGCTTAAAGTTTTCTAAAATATCACATTCATCTGACCAGGTTGGTTTAAACTGATATTTTTCAGTTTCTTTATCTTTTGTTGAAACCTCTGATTTTTCCAAAACAATTTTGTTTCCAGCTTTATCTGTGATTTTATTTCTTCACCAGCCAAATTTGTTGGGACTATTTCAACCACTAAGAATCAATTTCAGCAACATTTTTCTCATTCTGGTCATAGGTTTAAAACCTACACCAAACTTAATATTGCTCTTGATCTGAGTATCAAGCATAATCTCATAACCTTTACAGGACTCAACCCATTTTTCCAAGTGATTTGGGTTTCTTCTAACTCCTTTTTACACACTTGGTATTTTTCTACCATAGTTTGGAGTTGTCCTTGATTATGCTTGATTCATGTCTCAGGCTACTCATTTCAGAAGCTTTTTCACTTAACTTTGATTTTAACTCTTTATTCAATTTTTCAAAATTAAGTTCATCTTCTAAAATTTTGTTCCTCAGGTTTTCATTCATCTGCTTAATGTTTGCAAAAGCAATGATGCATTTGTCAGAACATAGATCTTTAAGGATCTGAGGTGATACCTTTGTAGCAGCCATGAGAGCACAATCACACTGATCTTCACACACATCAACATTCCATGGGTCAGCAGGGGAGTTCTTTTCCTTATCAGCATCATTTTTCTTTTCTTCACTTGAAACCACTGTTTCATCACAAACTTGAACTTCATAAGTTTTGACACTAACTCCAAAGATTCAACATCTTCAACAATTGTCTCTAAGGCCATTAAACAAAATTCTTGGTCAACATCATTTTTGGCCATTAAAGCAAAGTTCTCATCAGTCAAATCCTCAGGCAAGCTACTCCAGTCAACATAACTTTGTGTGAAAAAGCTCTGTTGACCAACCTCTGCTGGACTAGCAGTGGTTTGAGCAGGTTGTGTGAAAATGGGTACTTGTTGTACATGCACTTGAGGATGTGATGGTGCCTGAACATATTGAATTTGTGGAGCATTGGATTGAACATAATGCACTGGAACAGTAGTAGCAGGATGTGCAAATGGGAAGTGTTTTGAACATGTTGAGCAGGGGTATATTAGGAATAATGAGCAGTGTTTTGTGTGTGCTGAGGTCTTGGGCCAGGATGAGTCACTATTGGTCCAGAATTTTGAGACCTGCATTCTCTGGCAAAGTGTCCTAACCTATTACACTTATAACACTTGACTTTTGATTTATCCAGCCCACCTTCAATCCCCCATGCAATCCTGGGAATTTCCTACCAGTTTTCTTATAGAATTTACTAGTCCGAACACTCAATAGGGCCAGTTGGTGTAAAATATCCATTTCTTCAAGATCAGAAGGTTCAAAATGTTGCAAGTCATTCAGCTCAAAGGATAGATTATCAGAGGTTTGGCTTTCCCCACTAGTAGTGAAAGCATAGTTGGGTGTATATGTTTCAGATCCAAAGTTCCCACCAGAAGTAATATCTGTATAGTGATCATAACTTTGGTCCTTACTGCTCCAGATCCCTCTTCTTGGCCAAAAAGAGCTGTATTACCCAGTGAGTAATCATCAGTCATTTTGCCGGAATCTTGCAACTTCTTTTTCTGGTTTAACTCTCTCTCATAAGTGAGGAGTATCCCATGAAGTTGTGTTAACGACATTTCTTTAAACCCAACAGACTTTCATGTTACATGAGCTACAGTCTCCCACTTATCTGGTAACGATCTAAGGAAACGACTATTGACAGTCGAATGAGGGAAAACCACGTTAACCAGTCTAAGTTCACTGATGAGACAACTGTAACGTTCGAACTGTTGTGTTAGAGACTCTCCTTTCAAGTGACAAAACGTTTCATACTGCTGATTTAGAACTTCTCTGTTACTTTCAATCACTTCCTTAGTCCCACCGAATTGCTCTTTCAGTGCATCCCATAACTCCTTTGCAAATAGACCAGCATAAATCTCATTGGGTAAGGCCGAAGCAACTATGCTAAATGCCTTAGCATCCAATTCAATTTTCTGGAAATCCGGCTCCGAAAAGTTTTCAGGATTTTTTTGGCACTTGTTTAGTTGGATCCTCTGTGCTTGCAACCATCGAAACATGTGGTCCAAAAGCAACAGATCTCCAGCAACTGGTGTTTTACTGAGCAAGGATATGACCCATTCGTCGTTGCCAAATGAAATATTCATTTCTTTTGAGCATCGTCGATTTGAACAAGGATCCAGAGTTGGCATCCTGTGTGTTTTGAGACATATTCAGTTGATTTTTCACAGATTTCTGTTTTAAAAACTTTGAACGTAATAAAACTCTGTTTATCAAGCAAAAACAACCAAACTAAATAGCAGAGAGCTGATCTGTTCGAATCAAATCGCTTGTTCGATGGTATTTGATGAATCAAGCTCTGATACCAATTGTTAGGATCTGAGTTTGAATTACTTGTAGTTTTTGTTTCAAAAATGGAAAATGATTGAGTTTTAAAAGAGATTTGCAGCGGAAATAAATGGAAAACTTTTACTACAAGCAATGGTCGTCTTTTTTCATCATCATCATGCTTTCAAGTTGGTAAACTCGCATGTGATTCACAAACTCTCCCTCAGCCTTTGCAATTGAAGTTTGGTAGTAAGAAAATGCAGAGAAGATGATATGTGAAAGTTGATCTTTTGGTTGACAAGTTAAATTGTTTATTACAAGTTACCTATTTATACGAAACTATCTAACCACTGAGCATCTTTGATGACGTCAAGGTTGATAGTGACAGGAAACTATATGTAACTAACTACAAATATGCTAATGCTAATATATACATAACTCACGAATATTAGGATGATGATCTTACATGATTTAAACATAACCATGTTTAAATCACATATTTATGTTCATCATGCCAAGATGAACACAAATATAGTATGCTACATGAAACCTACAACATGATCATCATAAGCATGATTTAACTTACTAATATTAACATGATTAACATAAACAACAAGATCATATAAATTTCTTGAACCATCAACATAAATATAACAAGTAAACACATGATAATAGTTATATTTAGTGATCTTTAAGTTTGAGATTTGGGTTTAGTTTATGCTCATCTTCTTTTTTTTTTCAAGAACAACAACGTGTACTTCCATAAATTACTAGTAATATGGAGCTTAAAAATGGTGTTTAGGGGACTTACAAGATTGCACTAATTAGATAAGAAAATAAGAAGAAATTTAGCTCCCAAGAGGACTCCTAATGATGCTCCAAAGCTACTCCATGGTTAGATGATCTTGTAGGGCTTAGATTAAGAGTAAAAATGGAGTTTGAATGTTGCACTGTAGGTCCGTTGTACGGATCGTTCTGGTCCTAATTTGGCAAACCTAAGATAAATGTGCGGAATCCGTTTGCATAGGCGACATTGGAGACATGTTTGTTACTGATTAATCACTGTTTCATTAATGTGTAGACGTTACAGATCCTAGAAACACTTGGACAGAGCTTCGCCTCTGTCGTGACAAAATCTCTGAATCTTACAAATGAAATGTCAAGACTCCTATTTATAGGAGAACAAGTTCGCTGGATAGGATGCAAGTTCGAGCGAACTTGCTTAGTCAAGTTCGGCCGAACTTGACTACAACATACTACTTTCAAGCGAACTTGACCGTTTATATACATAAACTTCGACATTTCACTCCTAAATACTGACTCGAGTTATACGATGACGTAGGCAACAGACATATGCATCAACAGACTCCCCCTTGGATGTTGCCGTAGTCATCATTCTTCAATTAAGTTCTTGAGTCTTTATTGTTCTCTTGATCTTTATTTCTTGAATAACTTTAACAGTCTACAATCCTTTTCTTTGTTCTTGCGCTTGTCTTGATAAAACTTGAATCACCATGCTCCCCCTTGCTTTGAGCTTTTCTTGTATCTTCAATTAACGTTTTTATCTAGTTCCCCCTTAAAATCTACTTCCTGTTTCAAAGTTCTTCAAATTTTCAAATAAAACATTTCAGATTCAAACTTTGAAATCTCTAAATACAATCATTTCAAATTTTAATCTTCTCATCAGTTTTAAACCCTCTCAGTTAATCAAGTCCAAATTAATGACCTTGAATATCTGATTCATGTATCAATTTCAACTTAATGTCTTACGATTTGACACTATACTGTCGCATTTATTCAAATGTAAGTTTCAACTTAATGACCTTTTAAACTTTTCAGATCAATTTTCAAAAGTTTTTAGATTTTGTTCAGCAACCCTAGATTTTGAAAATCAGCTTTTCATCATCAGTGGTCGAAATTAAAAGATAATATAATCTTTTTTTTTTTATGAAGTGAATATCAAACACTAAGTATGTACAAACATATTACAAATATATTTTTGTTGAGTTTGTGTTAAAGGATCATATCAGTTTTTTTGCGACATATCACTAGTACCATTGACCTTTTGAGACTTTAAGCTTTAAACTCGTTTACCTAGATTGTCGATATATTTGTCCACTCAAACTTGACACATTTCTCAATTGTTCCATGATATCTTAGTTAGAATTATGAAACTTGTCTTAACTATAGTTCCCATCTCAGAATATACTCCCGCATCAAGATTCCCTAGATTTCATCTTATAGGTGAGTATAGTGTAATTGATATCTGTATCTGGGTTATGCGAGACCTTGAGAGCTCAGGTTAGTACCACCGTACCAACAAAGAGATGAAGGCTCGACTTATAAGGTAGTGTTCCAAAATGGAATCTTTTTGTACGACAATTGTAGTATCTTTTGATATTTTCAATTGAATGCAGTTTTAGGGGATTTTTGCACAAGCATTATAGAAGTTCTAGGCCATTGCTTATGCAAAATCAGAAGAGCTTGTATAATACCCCAGATATCAATCATCTATAAAGACCTCGTATCTCAGAATCAGGCCATCTCTCAAACGAAATTTCAGAGTACTGAGTCTATATATCAGAGAGATGTTAATCCACAAGTTTAAGCTGTTTAAAATTTAGTTTATATCTCAGAAACAATTTACTGAACGTGTAAAGTCTATTGACACATCCTCAGTAAGACTTGTTTATCACTTTTTAAAACTTTACAAATCTTTAGCATATTGTGATAGTCTACTGATTTACTATTATTTCCTTTTATCCACAAAAACTTTTTTTTCATTTTTCAATGTTTTTGTAATTTTCGCTTTTAATTTGTTTTTGAATTTTCTGAAAAAAATTTTCTCCCCTAAAATTCAAAAACATATTTTTGGATTTTTTGATTTATGGAAAAACATTGACCAACCGATGAGAATCACTTCAATTCTCCATCCATTACTGCTTCACAAATTTCTTTTAAATCATCTCCCCCTCATGATGACAAACTCTTGACACCTTTGTGTTTATAGAACATTTATATCCCTGAGTTTTGTCTGTTCAACAGTGAGGGTTCTGTGATACTTTCTAATTTCTTCAAAAATTTGTAAAACTTTCAAGTAAACCTTATTGAAACATGTTTTTCGAAAATTTTCCTCCAAAAAATTTTAAAAATTGTAAAGTAAACGTTATTTGAGATTCAAATTTTGTAAAAAAAAGCCTTTATATAAAACTTGTTAACTCGGCCCTTCGTCTTCAATGTGTGCCACGGAACTCCATTATGAGTAATATGCTTTCTTCTCAGAAGTTCATGCACAGAAATTCAAACAATTAGTTGAATAGTGACACCCAAACCTTTGCAGTCTTAGGTGTTATTTCTTCAACCTTAACTTTGACTTCCTTTTCACAATCAGGTATATTTAGAACTTTCTCAAGTTTTGGAAAGTTCTCTAAACTTTCAATTTTCACTGATTGTGTAACTTCTTTTTCTTTTACCAACCATGATTGATTTTTCGTTAAATCTTTATTGAAATACAATGTAGAAACTTTTTGTTCATTACTATTCGAGGATTCACCAGTTTCAAAATTTGAAAACTTAGTAATAACTGGTTTCACCTTGTTTGTAGTTTCTGTACATTATTTCAAAACCTGAGTTGGTACTACAGAATTTTTGTTATAATTATAAACAGATTTAGGATTAATTTGTAGACATTTTTTAGCAATGTGTCTAGTTAAACCACATTTATGACATATCCCTGTTATCATATCGATATTTTCTATCAAACCATACACTCAAATCATAACATTGATTTGACGTATGGTAGCCATTTTTCCTGCTTCTTCTGTACCTTTGATTTGATGTTGAAGCACTGCGGTCCGACCTGCACCACTTATTCTTAAATTTGTGTGAGTTTTGTTTTTCAAATTTGTTTGATTTTTTATAATGATTGGATGATTGTACCGATGAACTTTTATTTTTAAAAGTCTTAGAATTTTTAGAACTTTGTTTTTGTTCTTCATTCTACTTAGAAGGTTTTTGCCTTGAGCATTCACCTTTTTCAGAAGATTGTAGAACAGTTTTTTGAAATTTCTCTTTTAATTTTAAAAATATTTCATGTTTATCATTTTTAGGCCTTTCATCATCGATATCATCATCACAATCTTTAATTATGACATCGTCATAATTTGTAACAATGTTACTTATTGGAATTTCCTTTTTATTATTATTGATCGGTTTTGGACATATATGATCTAACTTTAATGAGGGGTCACAAAACATTTCAATATTTTTTTCTGAATTAACAGCTTTATTTTTAACAGTCTCAACTTCTTTTTTAAGTTGAGCTATTTTCTAAATATGAGAATTTATTGCTATTTGATTTTCTATATTTAATTTCAAAAACAATTTTTTTTATTTTTAAACATTTTTATTTCATTTTGAAAATCTACTATCATTTGTAGTTTTTCATTTTCTAAAATTTTTGTTTTGTTTTCAAAATTCTTTTCATTTTCTTTTAGTTTAAATATTTTCTAATGTCAAACTCTCAATCTCACTCAAGAGTTTGGCATTATCTTCCCGACAGTTATCTACATCATAAACTGGACAGACTGGTTTAGAACTTGAAGATCCATTTGTAGATGTACTTGAAAGTTGAGCTTCACAGTTTTTAACCACTATATTCTCTATTCTCTTCACCTGATATTATTTTTCAGAGATATCCATAGTTCTTTTGCAGTTTTGTACTCAGGCAGTAGTATCAAGATTTCTTCCTTAACATATTGTTGAATAAGACATCATTTTCTTTTCAGCAAAATACTCCTCTTTCTGTTGCATAGAATACTTGTATTTCTCTAGAATATTCTGATTCTCATCTCTTGGAACGACATATCCTGTTTTGATCGCAACCCAACTTTGAAAGTGCATAGCTTGGACCCAGTTGGTAAACTTTTCTTTCCAGGCTTCATACTCTTCTAATCTCATCAACATTGGCGGCTTCACAGACCCCATTTCGTTTTCCAAAATACTATGTCGTTCAAAATACTTGAAAAATGATTAGCAAAACAGACAATTTTAGTAAAAATTTGACTTTTTAATCGACAATATTAACGTATCGGTTTGCGAAAAACGTTTAAATTTTTTTCAGAAAACTGTATTTACCAGATTAGAGCTTTAAACTCGTCTCGTTGATACGAATCTAACGATATATGATGTCCGAGACATTTTTCTGAATTGATTTAAAATTTTTTCAGAAAACCTTGGACAAGTTCAGGCGAACTTCTCACAGCTTGTGAAAATCAGCTACTTAACAAGTTCAGGCGAACTTGTATGGAATTTCAAGAGTTTTAACAAGTTCGGGCGAACTTGTAAGATATTCAAGAGACTTTACAAGTTCGGGCGAACTTGTAACAGATTTTCAACAAAATTTAATCAACTTCGGGCGAACTTGATGAAATCTTAATGAAAAGTATGCAACTTCGAGCGAACTTATCAAAAATCTTGAAAAATCAATCAAGTTCGGGCGAACTTGATGAAAAATGTGAATTTTTCACTCAAGTTCGAGCGAACTTGATGTCTAAGTTCGAGCGAACATTTGTTTTCAAACATGGTTTTTTCAAATTTTCGACATGAATTCGTTTGTTTTAAGCTCTGATCTTTTCAAGGTTTTAGTATAATGGATTTTACGTATTATACTTGAAAATCAGTCCATTTTGTCCGTAAATTGTCCAAGAAAAGTTAAAAATAATGAAATGAGTAGAAGATGAGATGTTCTATGTCCAATGTCCTCAAATTAGGCCAATCCTGCTCTGATACCACTTGTAGGTCCATTGTATGGATCGTTCTGGTCCTAATTTGGCAAACCTAAGATGAACATGCGGAATCCGTTTGCATAGGCGACACTGGAGACATGTTTGTTACTGATTAATCACTGTTTCATTAATGTATAGACGTTACAGATCCTGGAAACACTTGGACAGAGCTTCGCCTCTGTCGTGACAAAATCTCTGAATCTTACAAATGAAATGTCAAGACTCCTATTTATAGGAGAACAAGTTCGCTGGATAGGATGCAAGTTCAGGCAAACTTGCTTAGTCAAGTTCGGCCGAACTTGACTACAACATACTACTTTCAAGCGAACTTGACCCTTTATATACATAAACTTCGACATTTCGTAAATACTGAGTCGACATTATACGATGATGTAGGCAACAGACATATGTATCAACATGCACAATGGTGGTGTTTGGGGACCTTGTTTCAGCCGAGAATAGGGAGGGAGAGAGAGGAGGTTTTGGTTGCAAAACGATAGGATAAGTGATGGTAGGAAAGGTGAACTTGTTAGGTTATAAGACCATGCTTCACTTTAGTCAAGATCTCTTGTCAAGAGCAATGGGCCCACCAAAACCGTAACATGAAGGGGGGGGGGGGTTAAGATCTTTATTTTTTTATAAAAATTACTAAACATTAGTTATTTTGGTGGTTAAATAGTGTAGGGTGTTTAGGGTTTTAATTACACCAATAATAGGGTAACTAGGGATTGGGACTTGAATTAATACTAACTAGTTCACTAGACTAGTTAAAAATAATGTTTAACTAGTTTAGATGGTTCCCAGTTAAGTGTCGGTGCACTAACGGTGCTTTTATATCGTACCGACAAGGATTTTCTGTAAGTTATAATTTCTCATCCAAAAGTTGTATGAAGTGATTTGGAATCCCAAATTAAGCTTAACTAGTTCGCTAGATTCTTCGTTTGGTTGTTGTAGTGGCGGAAATACCGTTTACTAGTCCGTCGGGTCGATATCGGACTAGTTAGTGTATATTGATATCACTTCGAAAGCTTATAGTTTTTGATATCCCGTTGATATTCCCAAAATGTTTTAGTGTGTTTTACATCAATTGGCACATTTCTGGAGGTCCAGAATTGTTTAATTATTATAACGGACGAATTGAAAAGTGTCATGTTTTTAGCCGATCGGACAATATGTGTTTAGGGTGTCATACCGGAAGGTTGTGTAATATTAATAGAATTATTCCCACATTAGTGTTTTCTGATATATATGGACTCAGTTTCATCCTTCGTGTGTCTTGATTCATTGTTCTGTAGGGTTGCTGGCATGAATAGTGCAACCGTGAATAGTGCAATTTTAGTTGTTTCGCGTTGTAACGAAAACCAATAGATGTTATATCATAATTTGCTTGTCCTAATACCTTTTATATGCCGTACGGGTCAGTCATGTAAATTAATTACGATTAAATGCATGAGATAATAAAATAAAATAGGTGATTAGATTGTACGGAATTACCGGTTATTTGCCATTTGTCACATACTCTCCTTGGTAGAAAGAATTTCATCCGGAAATTCACTTGGAGGCATCCTCCGAAGGATTCTTCTCGAACAGGTGGGGTACTTTGTCTTCATTTGATCTTCACGTTCCCAGGTGTACTCTGGTCTGTGACACGAATTCTAGCGGACTTTGACTAGTTTGATTCGACTCCTCCGAGTCTTTTGAATTTTCCAGTCCATAACCTCAACAGGTTCTTCAGTGAATTGAAGTTTGTCATCTATATGAATTTCGTCCGCTGGGATGATAACCGTTTCCTTGGTTGGACTTTTCTTGAGATTGGACACATGAAATGTGTCATGGACATTATTTAGTTCTTCTGGCAGTTTCAACTTATAAGCAACGGTTCCGATCTTAGCCAGAATTTCAAATGGTCCAATATATCTTGGGTTTAGCTTTCCTCGCTTCCCAAACCTAGCTACGCCTTTCCAAGGCGAGACCTTCAATAACACTTTGTCTCCGACCTTGAAGGATAGTGGTTTGCGTCTCGATCTGCGTAGCTCTTTTGCCTATCCCGAGCTATCTTGATTCGCTCGCGAATCTTGAATATCTTGTCTGTGGTTTCTTGGACTAATTCGGGACCAATGAGTTGTTTGTCACCGACTTCCACCCAGCATAGCGGAGATCGGCACTTACGTCCATAAAGTGCTTCAAACGGTGCGACCTTTATGCTGGTGTGGTAACTGTTATTGTAGGAAAACTCTACCAACGGTAAGTGAGTATCCTAGTTTCCGCCTAAGTCCATCACACAGGTGCGAAGCATATCTTCCAACATTTGGATGGTCCGCTCGCTTTGGCCATCAGTTTGCGGATGAAACGTTGTCCTTGAAATGATTGCCATCTCCGCGACCCAAAGTGACCATCTCTATATGAGATTATCGACACTGGCACTCCATGACGTGCCACAATCTCCTTAAGGTAGAGCTCAGCTAACTTCTCGGTGCTGTCTTTCTCTCGAATTGCTAAGAAGTGAGCTGACTTGGTTAATCGATCAACAATAACCCAAATCATGTCATGACCTCGAGAGGTCCGTGGCAACTTTGTAATGAAATCCATTGATATATGCTCCCATTTCCAAACGGGAATTTCGGGTTGTTGTAATAATCCAGATGGTTTCTGATATTCGGCCTTGACCTTTGCACAAGTTAGGCATTTCCCAACATAGGTCGCAATATCTCCTTTGAGATTAGGCCACCAATAATACTCCTTCAGATCCTGATACATCTTGTCAGATCCTGGGTGAATTGAGTATTTAGACTTGTGTGCTTCATCTAGTACCAAGTCTCGTAATTCCCCAAAATAGGGAACCCAGATTCTTCCCATGAAATATAAGGTTCCATCTTTGTTTGGTTCCATTTGTTTTTCCATTCCCTTTAGCGATTCTGCTGGAATGTTTTCTGGTTTAAGAGCTTTTTGTTGTGCATCACGCACACGAGTAGTAAAGTTCGTCGGAATTGTCATTTCCAAAGCTCGCACTCATAGAGTCTTGACTCATTCCTTCCGGCTCAAGGCATCTGCCACAACGTTAGCCTTGCCCGGATGATACTTGATCTCACAGTCATAATCATTCAACAGTTCCACCCAGCGTCGTTGGCGCATATTCAATTCTTTCTGATCAAATATGTGTTGCAGGCTTTTATAATCTGTGAATATGGTACACTTAGTGCCATATAGATAGTGACGCCAAATTTTCATGGCGAACACCACTGTGCCAAGCTCTAGGTCATGAGTGGTGTAATTCTTTTCGTGGACCTTCAACTGTCGCGACGCGTACGCGATGACCTTTTCTCGTTGCATCAATACACAGCCCAAACCTTGATGTGATGCATCACAATACACCACAAAGTCATCGGTACCGTCAGGGAGTGTTAGGATTGAACCTTTGGAAAGGAACAACTGATACAAAGTCAAAACACACCATCCGAGCTTTGGTCCAGCTATCAGAGGTTTCTATCCACTGATTGGCTTTTACTGCCTTTAATAAAGAACATTGTTACCTATCCTCTGACAGAAGAAACTCCCAACCGCTAATAGAAGAATACAAGATCAGAGGATTGGCCAGCAGTGTTTAGTCTAGTCTTAGTTAAATCAATGTAACAGTGCTATGCACTGATAGCTTTAGTCTAGCAGTGTTTACAGTTAGTTACGTTTGTTAGCTGTCACTATCAACCATGACGTCATTGTAAGACGATCAGTGATTAGATAGTTAGTATAAATAGGCGCTCATTGTAATAGTTTTACTCGTGTTTCTTAAAAAGATCAATTTCGCATATCTTCTTCATGTCTTACTATCAAACGATCGTTATTGGGCTAAGGGGGAGTTTGTGAATCACTTGCAATAGTTTACTTACTTAAAAGCAAGATGGTGATGAAAACAAACAACCAATTGATTGTTGTAAAAGATTTCCATTAATCCGCTGCACTTAGTCTCTGTTTTCAATCATTTTCCATTATTTGAAACAAAAACAACAATCAATTCAAACTTAGATCCTAATAATTGGTATCAGAGCTTGGTCAATTGATTTTGATTTAAACGTTAAATTGATTTGAACAGATCAGCTCTTTGTTGCTAATTTCGTTTGATAAGTTTTGTTTGAATACAGAGTTTTATTACTACAAATGTTTTTAAAACACAAATCTGTTGTAAACAAGAGAAATGGCACAAAACACACAAGATTCAAATATTGGATCCATGTTCAAACCACCTATGTTGAAACGAAATGAGTATTTTATTTGGCAACGTAGGATGGGTCATATTCTCGCTCAACAGAACGCCGGATGTTGGAGATCTGTTGTGTTTGGACCTCATGTTCTCATGGTTCCAAGCACAGAGGATTCCCAGACTCAAGTCCTAAAAAACTCGAAAATTACTCTGAACAAGATTTCCTCAAAATTGAATTGGATGCTAAGACTTTCAGCATAGTTGCTTCAACTTTGCCCAATGAGATTTATGCCGGATTACTTCATTGTAATACTGCTAAAGAGTTATGGGATGCTCTTAAAGAGCAATTCGGTGGTACTGAAGAGGTGATCATGAATAATAGAGAAGTCTTGAATCAGCAGTATGAAACATTTTGCCATGTAAAAGGTGAGTCACTAACCCAACAGTTTGATAGATTTAGATGTCTCATAAGCGAATTAAAACTGGTAGATGTGAGCTTTCCTAATTCGACTATCAATAGTCGTTTCTTAAGATCACTACCAGAAAAATGGGAGACAATAGCTTATTACACTCGAACATTTGTTGGTTATAAGGAAATGAACCTCACACAGCTTCATGGTCGACTTCTCACTTATAAGAGAGAGTTGAACCAGAAAAAGAAGCTTCAAGAGTCTGGGAAAGTGACTGATGACTATACATTGGAAACATTACTCTCTATAGCCATGAAGAGGGGTCTGGTAGTGGAAAGGATCAGAGTTTTGATCATTACATTGACATAACTTCTAGAAACAATTTAAACTCTGATCCCAGTACACCCAATTTGCTTTTGATACAAATTGTGAAAGCCAAACCTCTGACAATCTGAGTTTTGTAGATGAATCACTTACAACACTTTGAACCCATGAATTTGGAAGAAATGGACATCCTACACCAGTTGGCACTCTTGAGTATCAGGGCTAGTATGTTTTACAAAAGAACTGGTAGGAGGTTTCCAGGATTGCATGGGGGGTTAAAAGTTGGGTTAGATAAATCAAAGATAAAATGTTACAAGTGCAATAGGATGGGACATTTTGCCAGGGAATGTAGAACTCAAACTGCAGGACCAATTGTTACTCATCCTGGCACCAATCCTTAAAGCACTATCCAATATTCCCAGTTTACCCCTGCATATCAAATGCAAAACACTGCTCATTTTGCAAGTCCTGTAACAACTATCCCTATTCATTATGTCCGAACCCCTACTGCACAGATTCAATATGTTCATGCACCACCTCAAGTGCATGTGCAACAAACTCTACATGTCACTCAAACCACTCAAACCACTGCCACACCAGCAGAGGTTACACAACAAAGCTTCTTTACCCAAGGTTTTGTTGATTGGGGTAGTTTGCCTGAGGATTTAACTGATGAAAACTTTGCTCTCAAGCCAAAAATGATTTTGAAAAAGAAAACTTCTGTTTTATGGCTTTTGAGACCATAGTTGAAGGTGATAAGTCTGTGGAACAGGAGTCAAAATCTGATGTGGTTGAATGTTGTGAAGCAGTGATTACACCAAAAGTCACACCTGTGGTTGAAATGAATGCTGCTGAGGCTGAAAAAGATAATCTATCTGACCCATGGGACATAGAGGTGTGTGAAGAAGAATGTGGTTGTGCTCTTATGGCTGCTTCGAAGGTATCACCTCAGATCCTAAAAGATCCATGTTCTGAAAAATGCATTATTGCTTTTGCAAACATAAAACAGGTGAATGAAACCTGAGAAACAAAATTTTGGAAGATGAACTTAAATTTGAAAAACTCGTGAAAGAGTTAAAAACAAAATTAAGTGAAAAAGATTCTGAAATGAGTAGCCTAAGGCATGAATCAAGCATACCAAAGACCAGCTCCAAACCATGGTAGAAAAATACCAGGTTTGCAAACAGGAGATTGAATCTACCCAGATCACTTGTGACAAATGGGTAGAGTCTTGCAAAGGTTATGAGCTTATGCTTGATGCCCAAGTCAAGAGCAACATAAAGTTTGGTATAGGCTTTACGGAATATGACCATACCTGTAAAAATGTTGCAAAAATTGACTCTGAGTTTGTTGAAATAGTCCCAACAAATTTGGCTGATGAAGAAATTAAAATCACTGATAAGGAAGGAAACAAAATTGTTCTTGAAAAACCAGAGGTTTCACCAAAAGAAAAGGAAATTGAAAAATATCAGTTTAAACCAACCTGGTCAGATGAATGTGATATCTTAGAAAACTTCAAGCCAATGGACTTTTCAACTCTTGATGGTATAAAAGCACCAAAAGCATTGGTGATCCCTATCAAAGACTTACCAGCAGGGGTTACATCATCTGCTCTCAAAAAGTCTGATAGGAGAAGGAAGGAAAAGGTTAAACACTTATTTTGTAAATTTTGTGAAAAGAAAAATCATGATACAGCAGATTGTTTTCTTTTGAAAGCTAATGAGATAAACAAAACTTGTGTCATACCTAAATCTCCTAGATGCTCCATTTGCAACAAAACAAATTATCCAACTCAAGAGTGTGTATATCTCAAAACCTATCATCAAAATGTAAAAGAGATTAGAGAAAAAGCTCTAGAAAGAGAAAATTCAAATATTGCAAAACAAATATTCAAATCATGTGAAACATCTGTCACCAAAGCTTTAAATCAAACCTCTGTCTGCAGAGAAATTCAAGTAACAGATGCACCTCCATCAAACCAGTTTCGAAGAGGTAAAATCCAGCCTAATTACCAAAAGGTGCTTATGACTTATGAGAATCACAAAAAGTCTTCTAAGCCAAGGGTAAATAGGCATCCTCATGGTTACCAACAGTTGATTGGAGGTAGCTCACAACAGTGGTTACAAAAGTCTGATCCAACCACTGCTCATCAGTCTGAACTTGATTCTGGACCACCTAATACCCCATCCAAAGCCATTTTGGCTTTGGAGACTCACCTGAACTAATTATTTCAAAACATGTGCAGGGAGCTTCTACTTGCCTTGACAGTCTTTGGTATGTAGATAGTGGAGGCTCCAGGCACATGACAGGATGTAAAGCCCTGCTCAGAGATTTTAAAGTTCATGGAGGGGGTGATATATCCTTTGGGAATAATTCAAAAGGAAAGGTATTAAGATCAGGATGTGTTTCAGCAGGAAAACTCAAGTTTGAAAATGTAAATCTCATTGATAATTTTAAATTCAATCTCTTAAGTGTTTCACAGATGAGTGATAAAGGTTATGGTTCCTTTTTCACAAAGAAAACTGGCCAAATTGTAGGGCCAAAGGTTGTCAAAAAGATTGATAAAATCTTTGTAGAGAGCAAAGCACAGCTGACTGCTCATAGAGTAGAAAATGTGTATGTGGTTGATATGGTAAAAGATAATCCTATGTCAAATGCATGCCTGTTCTCAATTGCCTCAAGCAAAGAGACAAAGCTATGGCAAAAAAGACTAGGACACACAAATCTAAAAACTATCTCCACTCTCTCAAAACAAAAGCTGGTTAGAGGGTTACCCCAAAAGCAATTTACTTGTGAAGAGCATTGTGTTCCCTGTTTAAAAGGTAAACACCATAAAAGCTTTTACAAGTTAATTGAAGAGTCCAAAACAAGTTAGTGCTTACAGTTGCTTCATATGGACTTGTTTGGACCTGTAAAAATCATGAGCTTAAAACACAAAAGATACTGTCTGGTGGTAGTTGATGATTTTTCCAAGTTCACATGAACTTTCTTTTTACACTCTAAGGATGAAACATCAAACATTTTGCAAAACTTTGTTAAACAAGTTGAAAAGAAATTTGACCTTCCTGTAAAAATCTTTAGGAGTGATAATGGAACAGAGTTTAGGAACAAGGAGTTGGATGCCTTCTGTGAGTCAAAAGGGATTGTTAGGCAATATAGTATCCCTAGAACTGCAGAACAAAATGGGGTTGTTGAAAGGAAAAATAGAACTTTAATTGAATCAGCAAGGACTATGCTTGCAGACTCAGGTTTACCCTTGTCTTTCTGGGCAGAGGCTGTAAACACTGCTTGCTATGTTCAGAACAGAGTCTTGATAAACCCCAGGCATCAAAAGACTGCCTATGAATTGCTTTACAAAATCAAACCTCTGATCTCTTATTTCAAAGTCTTTGGCTGCCCGTGCTTCATTTTAAACATCAAGGATTCAATATCCAAGTTTGCAGCCAAAGTTGATTGTGGCTATTTTCTGGGATAGTCAACCACTGCCAAAGCCTACAAAGTTTTTAACTCTAGGACCAAGTGCGTTGAGGAAACTCTAAATGTAAAATTCAGTGAACTTTCATCTTTGAAAATCCCAGCAAATGGACCTGCTGAATTGTTTGATTTATCTAAATTTACATTTGAAGATGTGTCTGTCAAGACTAACCCTGCAGGTACTCCACAATCATCAGTTGAAGAGCAAGGATATGATTGTATTCTTCCAAGTTTCAAAATCAATCCTACAGGCAGAGGAGCAGATGCTAGTAACAATGGTGAAAACTCTGCCAGGTCAATAGTGGTTAATACTCAAACCTCTGCCAGCTCTCAAATCCAAACATCTATTGATGAAAGTCCACTACAAATGGGCGAAAATCAACACACTTTCACTCCCATACCACCAATCCCTCCACCACCATTTCAATAGGAGGCTTGACCATCAAATTCACCGGCAGAGGATAGCTCAGATGATACACATTTGCAAGCTTCACCTCAAAATGCATTGTCCCATATCAAGGTGATTTGATATTCCTCAAAAGCCATCCATTGGATCAAGTTATTGGCAACATCAATGAAGGTGTGCTCACAAGAAGACAAGCCCAAAACATTTGTCTTTTTGCTGGATTTCTATCACTCATACAGCCTGTCAAGTACCAAGAGGCACTGAAAGACAACAGCTGGGTAGAAGCCATGCAAGAAGAGCTCCTACAATTCAAGAGACAACAAGTTTGGGAACTTGTACCACTGCCAAAAGATGTGAGTCCTATCGGCACAAAGTGGGTCTTTAAGAACAAAACCGATGAAAGGGGTATTGTTGTAAAAAACAAAGCAAGGCTCGTGGTTCAAGGCTACAGACAGGAATAAGGGATTGACTATGATGAGACTTTTGCTCCAGTAGCAAGGCTGGAAGCCATTCGCCTGTTCTTAGCCTTTGCTGCTAACCACAACATCAAGGTGTATCAAATGGACATCAAAAGTGCATTCCTATATGGAAAGATCAAGGAAGAAGTATATGTGTGTCAACCTCCTGGATTTGAGGATCACTTCCATCCTGATCATGTGTACAGGTTGAACAAAGCACTGTATGGTTTAAAACAAGCACCAAGAGCCTGGTATGAAACTTTATCCACTTTTCTCTTATCCATTGGTTTTACCAGAGGTAGGATTGACAAAACCCTATTTTTAAAATGGAAAGGAAAAGATTTGATGCTTGTCCAGATTTATATGGATGACATCATTTTTGGATCCACATGCATTGCCATGTGTGAAGAGTTTTCAGAAAACTCATGGCAGCAGAGTTTGAGATGAGTGCAATGGGTGAGTTGCAATGTTTTCTTGGTTTACAAGTCAAAAAATGCAAAAAGGCACTTTCATTCATCAAAATAAGTATGTGAAAGAACTACTTAAGAAATTTGATATGAATGATGTCACACCCCGACCCGCAGCGGACAAGGTGATCGGGGCATGATTGGGTTATCATCAAAGCTCATGACATTTATTAAATGTTTCATATTCATTATTACAAATTAAATGAAAGTTTACAATGATTGCTACAACATGATCTAACTAACAATCTAACTCCTTTGTTCTCTTCTAAGGCATATCCTATGCTATCCTTGCTTCAACCTGTTCACCTGTATCATGTGTAAAAAGGTTTTTGGATCAACATAATGTTGGCGAGTGAATCCTATGGAAAAACATTTGAACAATTTATTTAAATTGATTATGAAAAATGTGCACAACCAAACATGAGTAACATTAGATGTAACTTGATCAATAATCATAAGATGTTAAATGAAAACACTCATGAACAATAATGGAACAATTAAAGGCACGCGATGCTCAACTCGTCTCTCACGAGGAACTGAGGGGCCTGATGAATGAATTGCATAAACATGATAATACGAATAACACAACTACAAACAATATAAACTCAATGAAAACACACATGAACAATAATGAATTTGGATTGAAGCACGCGATGTTCTACTCGTTTCCCACGAGGAACTGATGGGCTTAATGTATGAGTTTCATGTAATTTGACAAACGGAATATGAATAAATCACAACAATAAATCAATCTAAGATTAAGTCATGATGTGGTATGGCACAAGTTTAAATAAATAAATTAATTAATTCATAACACATGACACACCCCAAAACGTGTAATTTAAAAGGGGAATTGTAAGATTCACTCACAGTGGGTGCGTTCGGTTGATGATGATGAATGCACGCGAAGTGGTTTTAACCACGAGTGAGATTTAACCTAGATAAATCGCATTATGGTTTGGTGAGTAAACGGATTTTATTAAATTATTTTAGTAGGATTGTTGGGTGTATTTTTGTGAGTTTGAAACTATTTTCTAATCTTAAAAATGTTATTTTTAAGTATTTATAATTGATTTTTAATTTAAAATAATTAAATAAAAATAAATAAAAAAGATTATTTTTTTTCTGACCGTTGACCGGCCGGTTGACCGTTGACCTGACCGTTGACCGGTTCGTTGACAGTTTATTGTGCGCTGAGTGAGGCTCGAACCCGAGACCTCTCGTACGCGTGCACGCAGCTCTACCAACTGAGCTACGTGTCTAACCCGTTATATATCCGATTTTAATTATATATATACACTAATTATTTTAAACAGAAATCCTTTTTATTTTAAAAACGGTTTAAACGAAACGATCATGCACACCACAGGTCTCGAACCCGGGACCTGTGGTTCAATCCAACACACAGTCCACCGCTGGACTGTGTGTTCAACATGTTATAGTATTCGGTTTTTATTATACTTAAATACAAAATAGATATTTCCTTTTCTGCCTTATTTAAAAGAAAAGATAATTGTCCGAGTCGGTGCTGAGGACCGGACTCGAACTCGTGACCTGTGATATAAACAAACACACAGTCCACCGCTGGACTGTGTGTCTAACTTGGTTATTGTTTCGGTTATTAATATACTTAACATATATCTTAGGCGATCCGGTTCAGTAAACAAAAAAATGGATTTTATTAAGGCAGCGTGTGTGAGACGGGATTCGAACTCGAGACGTTTTGCGTTTTATATGTGCACACAGTCCACCGCTGGACTGTGTGTCTAACCCGATTAATTTCTTGATTTATATTATACTTATATGATAACGAGAGAGCGTCGTCTTCTTCACTGAAAGAATAACCAGAATCGGTGTTCGACTAGATCAAGATTTTAAATCAGTTTCTTAGCGTTTTAGGTTAATTATTGGTAATATGGAAGTAAAAAGAAAGGAAAATAAGCGTGAGGTATACCGACTCGTTTCCTCTGTTTTCCGGCAGAACTCCGGCGACAGAAAAACAACTCCGGCGACGTGTTCCTTGTAGTAGCTAGTCTCCAGAAAACTTGCAAAAAGGTAAGGGTGACTTCGGTGAAGGTTTAGGGGATTCAATAAAGCTCAGGGATCAAAACACGGTTTTCCGGCGAAAAACAGGAAAGTTCCGGCGAGTGAAAATACGCCGTGAAAAGGTGTGATTTTTGTGCGAAAGTGTTTGTAGACGGTTGTGGTTGAATTTATAGGGAAAAATGAAATGTATTTGGTCTGATTTCGGACTGGGTTCGTCAATTCAAGTTTTCCGGCGGTTTTGAATTTGGTCGCGGACTTCAAACATCGGTTATAACCGATATGTGATTAAAGATTTACGTTATAACGTAAATTGGTGTTAAGACTTCGCGAATAATCCGGGATTCCGACGACTGAATCGTTGGGCGCCGGTTTTGAATTCGCAAAGACACTTTATGAATTAATTGATTCTATTATATCACAAACGGAACAAGTGGCGCAGTGGTTTGTGTGTGTGAAGATAAGTCACTGAGTGACTCGGTACAGACCCGGGTTCGAAACCCGGCAGATGTATTTAATTTTTATTTTGCGATTTTTGACAGTTTTTCAAAAACTAAATATATATTCGCGTATAATAATTGATTACGGATCGTTTAAAAATGTTTTGGACATTTAATTCGAAACGAAAATTTTGACTGACTGTTCGGTTGATAAACGGAGCGGGTTTGGTAAATCCGTTTTTTGACGGATGTTACAGTATCCCCTGCTTTTTAGAAATTTCGTCCCGAAATTTAAATAATGATATATTTTGACTATAAGAATGATGATGTTTTGTTTGACAGTTGTATGCTTAGCAAAAATGAGGGTTTTAGTTTTTGTTCAAGGCGGTAACGTTCCTTGTAAAGGTTAAGTACCCTATTCAGGAATCGCTTTTTGTTGCCTACTGTATGAATATTGATAAACAGGAATGATTCTCTAAAAAAAGATATCATGCATAAGAGTTTAGATACGTTTGGGAAAAATATGGTTATATCCTAAGGCAAAACTTCTAACACTACAATCTACATGGAACATAAATAAAAACACAACAGCTGATATCCAAACATGAATGAACACATCAGCAAATATTTGAACGTGAATAAACATAACAGCAAATATTCGAACATGAATGAACACATCGGCAAATATTTGAACATGCATAAACACAACAGCAAGTATTTGAACATGAATAAACACAACAGCAAAAATTCGAACATGAATAGACACATCAGCGAATGAATAAACACAATAGCCAATATTCGAACATGAATAGACACATCAGCGAATATTTGAACATGAATAAACACAACAGCAAATATTTGAATCCACATTCTGATAACATATATGTTTGAATGATGAAAGTTCCTCTCTCGTTTGTTATGATGGAGAGGTTAATTTATGTAGAAATGGAACACAATCCAATCTCTTTAAATAACATGATGATATAAATGTATCACAAATTCCAACCAAGGCAATAATAAATCCTACATGGAACTTCTCATAACCGTCTGATAATGCCTCTGATCCTTTGGCAAGAATACTTATATATAGGAAGTACCAGCGGCGTATCCACCATATTCTTGCCAAATTTTCATTAGTTTTATCCACAAGTTATGATTGGTTACCAAGAAACTAATAAATCCTACATAGAACTTCTCATAACCATCCGTTAATGCCTCTGATCCTTTGACAAGAATACTTATATATAGGAAGTACCAGCGGCGTATCCACCATATTCTTGTCAAATTTTCATTGGTTTTAACAGTGAATTATGATTAGTCCTATAACTCTACAATCAATACAACAAACATAAATTACTGAAATGAAACATATCTGTGCGATCAAGGCTCAATCGAACGGAGCCGATCGTATTGCATGTACTGAAAATGAAATTGTGTGCTCAAGGCTCAATCAAACGGAGCCGAACATATTGAATGTACTGAAATTGAAATTGTGTGCTCAAGGCTCAATCAAACGGAGCCGAACATATTGAATGTACTGAAATTGAAATTGTGTGCTCAAGGCTCAATCAAACGGAGCCGAACATATTGCATGTCCTGAATATGAATAACTTAACCACACAAACAGCCTATGCATGGAACCTCTCATAACCGCCTGATAATGCCTCCGATCATTTGACAAGAATACTTATATATAGGAAGTACCATCGGCGTATCCACCATATCCTTGTCAAATTTTCATTGACTTTATCCGCAAGTTATGGTTAGTTCGATGCGACTCTACTACAAACACCACAACCACAAGATACTGATAATGAAATTGTATGTGTGCTCAAGGCTCAATCAAACGGAGCCGAGCGTATTGCATGAACTTGAAATGTGAATAAATCTGTGTACTCAAGGCTCAATCAAACGGAGCCGAGCATATTGCATGTACTGAAATGAGAATAAATATGTGTACTCAAGGCTCAATCAAACGGAGCCGAGCATATTGCATGTACTGAAATGAGAATAAATATTACGTAAACCGATCAAGGCTCAACAAACGGAGCCGATCGTCGGGCACACCCTGATCAACCCATAATAAAATGGGGGTCAAACTCAACCTCGATGGATGGGGAGCTGCGGCCTCGGCAAAATCGTATACTGAAAACAATATATAATATATAATATCCAATGATTTCTCTAACAGTCTACACATGTGATAAAGAAAGACTAAACAATAGGAGTTGAATCTGGATCTTCGGCGAACAGGACTAGCTGAGTATCTTCGTTTGGGCCGTCATTATCTTCGACAGGGTTGGCGTTGATATTGAAGACTCTTCCTCTTGCTGGCGGCATAGTGGTTGGGTTTTCTTGGTTTACTTGGTTAACTGGGTTTGATTGGGCTTGAGTGTTGATAACGTTTACCAATTGAGGGCATGTGTTTCTAAAGTGGGTAGGGTCGCCACAATTGAAGCAAGCTCGAGCATATGGGAACATGGGGTGTTGGGGTTGGTGATAAGTTTGGGCCATGTTTTGTGTAGGGGAAAAGGTTTGGTCTTGAAAGGTGCGACAAACATTGCTCAAATGACCATAACGTCCACAAGTTGTACATAGCCGGCAAGGTAAAGTAAAGGGATGGTGATAAAAACAGTTGTTGCATCGAGGGTGAGGTCCAAGATATGGTTTCTTATTTGGGTAAACTGAGTTGGGTGCCTCTTGGGTGATTGGGACAGCTCGGATGGGTATAGCGTGAAAAACTGGTTGATTTCGTTGAGTAGCAGCGAAAAGTCGCCCAACTCTTCTTCTCTTAGGTTTGGGTTGAGAAGGGGATTCGGTTTGAGAAGGGGATTCGGTCGAGAAGGGATTCGGTTTGAGAAGAGGATTCGGAGGTTTCAGTTGATTCTTTATCCTTCTTCTTCTCTTCCTCGAAGTCTTTGTTTCGGATTCGGTTCTCGGTGAGCTCTATTGCTAGCTCCATGGCTGCTTCCAAAGTTGCAGGCTTGGTACTTATCACAGGGTCTTGAATCTTTGACGGAAGACCACGAATGTAGTGCTCGATCAAACGGTAGAGGGGAGTAAACATGTTGGGAACCATTTGATGTAATTCGAGGAACCTTTTGTTGTAGGTGGTGTGGTCTCCTTCCACTTGCTTCAATGAGTAGAATTCATCTTCTAGCTTCTTGATTTCACTCCTTGGGCAAAATCGTCTGGTCATGATTTCCTTCAATTCGATCCAAGTTAAAGACATAGCATCTTCCACACCTTGTTTTGCCTTCTCTGTGTTCCACCAAGTAAGTGCTATCCCATATAGTCGACCGGTAGCATAACGCACTTTGCGATCATCAGGGCAATCGCAATTTAGAAAAGTATTCTCCATTTCTTCAAACCAATGGAGGAGTGTGGTGACACCTTCAGTCCCTTTATATTTCGGAGGGTCGCATGATTTGAAATGCTTGTAGGTGCATTTAGTGGTGTTTGGGAAAGAGTTGAAAATGTTTTGGTTTGCTTGGTTGACAGGATTATTGGTAAGTGCTTGTTGAACTTGGATTACAATATTGGGTATTACAGCAGCCATTTGTTGAGCGATTAAGGTAGCCATGCGTTCGCGGGCTTTTCCTGCTCTCATCTTCCTACGGGCGAGGTTAGAAGACATCTACAATGAATACATGACAAGGGTATGAGTTGGATGCTTTTGAGATCATGGGTCACATTAGGGATGAACATTCATAAAATAATCATACAAAAATACCACATCCATAGGATGTCTTTGGCTTTGCTCGCTGTTAGGCCCGTCATGCCGCCATACTTTACCTTATGTAATCATGTGGGCCCCCATGAATTACCGGTTTTTCATATGGTTCGCACGGTTTCTGCCTGGTTGCGTACACAAAACCCGGTGAAAATCGAGAAATATGTATACAACGTGTGATGTTTGGAATGTGTCCAGGTGTAGACACGGTGACACCTCAAAGTAGGGTTAGTTCGAACGACGTTTGGTGTGGCATGCTTTGGCCTAATAGGTCCTTCGTACTCTCATCGTTGGTCCCCAGGTAGGCAAACTGGTCCGTTATATTGGATTTATACGAATGCCAGCCTAGACAGGACGTTCCGACTACCGGTACTTGTACCCTTCCAGTTACTACATGCCCGTCGCAGAACTTACTTTGATGAGAATTGAAAATTGCATAAAATCTTTGGATAACGAGAGTATGAAAATAAATTGAACACATGAACATCGATATATGTATAATGAATATGTATATATGTATAATGAACATGTATATGAGCATGTATGTTTGACTGAAATGTAAACAAATATGAAACAAATAAATATCACAAGTTTGTATGTAACCACTTAATCAATTTAATATTTTAGGCAGACTATAGTATAGGCTCTAAGGGTCTAATAACCTATCCTATATCCCTATAGTCATGGCTCTGATACCAATCTGTCACACCCCGACCCGCAGCGGACAAGGTGATCGGGGCATGATTGGGTTATCATCAAAGCTCATGACATTTATTAAATGTTTCATATTCATTATTACAAATTAAATGAAAGTTTACAATGATTGCTACAACATGATCTAACTAACAATCTAACTCCTTTGTTCTCTTCTAAGGCATATCCTATGCTATCCTTGCTTCAACCTGTTCACCTGTATCATGTGTAAAAAGGTTTTTGGATCAACATAATGTTGGCGAGTGAATCCTATGGAAAAACATTTGAACAATTTATTTAAATTGATTATGAAAAATGTGCACAACCAAACATGAGTAACATTAGATGTAACTTGATCAATAATCATAAGATGTTAAATGAAAACACTCATGAACAATAATGGAACAATTAAAGGCACGCGATGCTCAACTCGTCTCTCACGAGGAACTGAGGGGCCTGATGAATGAATTGCATAAACATGATAATACGAATAACACAACTACAAACAATATAAACTCAATGAAAACACACATGAACAATAATGAATTTGGATTGAAGCACGCGATGTTCTACTCGTTTCCCACGAGGAACTGATGGGCTTAATGTATGAGTTTCATGTAATTTGACAAACGGAATATGAATAAATCACAACAATAAATCAATCTAAGATTAAGTCATGATGTGGTATGGCACAAGTTTAAATAAATAAATTAATTAATTCATAACACATGACACACCCCAAAACGTGTAATTTAAAAGGGGAATTGTAAGATTCACTCACAGTGGGTGCGTTCGGTTGATGATGATGAATGCACGCGAAGTGGTTTTAACCACGAGTGAGATTTAACCTAGATAAATCGCATTATGGTTTGGTGAGTAAACGGATTTTATTAAATTATTTTAGTAGGATTGTTGGGTGTATTTTTGTGAGTTTGAAACTATTTTCTAATCTTAAAAATGTTATTTTTAAGTATTTATAATTGATTTTTAATTTAAAATAATTAAATAAAAATAAATAAAAAAGATTATTTTTTTTCTGACCGTTGACCGGCCGGTTGACCGTTGACCTGACCGTTGACCGGTTCGTTGACAGTTTATTGTGCGCTGAGTGAGGCTCGAACCCGAGACCTCTCGTACGCGTGCACGCAGCTCTACCAACTGAGCTACGTGTCTAACCCGTTATATATCCGATTTTAATTATATATATACACTAATTATTTTAAACAGAAATCCTTTTTATTTTAAAAACGGTTTAAACGAAACGATCATGCACACCACAGGTCTCGAACCCGGGACCTGTGGTTCAATCCAACACACAGTCCACCGCTGGACTGTGTGTTCAACATGTTATAGTATTCGGTTTTTATTATACTTAAATACAAAATAGATATTTCCTTTTCTGCCTTATTTAAAAGAAAAGATAATTGTCCGAGTCGGTGCTGAGGACCGGACTCGAACTCGTGACCTGTGATATAAACAAACACACAGTCCACCGCTGGACTGTGTGTCTAACTTGGTTATTGTTTCGGTTATTAATATACTTAACATATATCTTAGGCGATCCGGTTCAGTAAACAAAAAAATGGATTTTATTAAGGCAGCGTGTGTGAGACGGGATTCGAACTCGAGACGTTTTGCGTTTTATATGTGCACACAGTCCACCGCTGGACTGTGTGTCTAACCCGATTAATTTCTTGATTTATATTATACTTATATGATAACGAGAGAGCGTCGTCTTCTTCACTGAAAGAATAACCAGAATCGGTGTTCGACTAGATCAAGATTTTAAATCAGTTTCTTAGCGTTTTAGGTTAATTATTGGTAATATGGAAGTAAAAAGAAAGGAAAATAAGCGTGAGGTATACCGACTCGTTTCCTCTGTTTTCCGGCAGAACTCCGGCGACAGAAAAACAACTCCGGCGACGTGTTCCTTGTAGTAGCTAGTCTCCAGAAAACTTGCAAAAAGGTAAGGGTGACTTCGGTGAAGGTTTAGGGGATTCAATAAAGCTCAGGGATCAAAACACGGTTTTCCGGCGAAAAACAGGAAAGTTCCGGCGAGTGAAAATACGCCGTGAAAAGGTGTGATTTTTGTGCGAAAGTGTTTGTAGACGGTTGTGGTTGAATTTATAGGGAAAAATGAAATGTATTTGGTCTGATTTCGGACTGGGTTCGTCAATTCAAGTTTTCCGGCGGTTTTGAATTTGGTCGCGGACTTCAAACATCGGTTATAACCGATATGTGATTAAAGATTTACGTTATAACGTAAATTGGTGTTAAGACTTCGCGAATAATCCGGGATTCCGACGACTGAATCGTTGGGCGCCGGTTTTGAATTCGCAAAGACACTTTATGAATTAATTGATTCTATTATATCACAAACGGAACAAGTGGCGCAGTGGTTTGTGTGTGTGAAGATAAGTCACTGAGTGACTCGGTACAGACCCGGGTTCGAAACCCGGCAGATGTATTTAATTTTTATTTTGCGATTTTTGACAGTTTTTCAAAAACTAAATATATATTCGCGTATAATAATTGATTACGGATCGTTTAAAAATGTTTTGGACATTTAATTCGAAACGAAAATTTTGACTGACTGTTCGGTTGATAAACGGAGCGGGTTTGGTAAATCCGTTTTTTGACGGATGTTACAAATGATTGTAACCTTGCAACACACCCATGACAACATCCAAGCTAGTCACTATAGATGGCAAAGATGACCTTGTTGATCAAACTTTGTATAGAAGCATGATTGGGTCTTTATTGTACGTAACTGCATCACGGCCAGATATTATGTTTGCCACATGTGTCTGTGCCAGATCACAGTCAATGCCAAGAAAATCAGATCTTATTGCTGTAAAAAGGATATTCAGATACATAAAAGGTGCTCCAACACTTGGTATTTGGTATCAAGCTAATGGTAACATTGAGCTTACAGGATATTCTGATAGTGATTTTGCTGGATGTAAAACAACAAGGAAGTCCACATCTGGAGGAGCCCAATTCTTAGGGGATTGCTTAGTGTCTTGGCAAAGCAAAAAGCAAGTTGCAGTATCCACATCCACTGCTGAAGCAGAGTATATAGCTACTGCAAGTTGCACTACTCAAATTTTGTGGCTTCAAAACCAACTCTTGGATTTTGGTGTGACTGCCTTGAGGACTCCTCTCAAAATTGATAGTCAAGCAGCAGAAAACATCATCAAAAATCCAGTCTCACATTCCACCACCAAGCACATTGACATCAGACATTATTTTGTGAGGGTTGCTATGAAAAAGGTCTGATTTATTTACAACATGTCCATACCAAGGATCAACTAGCAGATGTGTTGTCAAAAGCACTTGATGCTTCCACATTTGACAGCTTGATATCTAGGCTTGGAATGCTAAACATGGATTAAAAACAATTTTTTCTTATGATCCATGTGTAAATAGCAATAAAATGTTTTTTAGAAAATCAGAAATTCATCCTGAAAAATAGTTAAAATTGAATTTTTCAATAAAATCCTTAAAGTCTGTTCAATGCTCTGATAGCTCAAAAACACTGTTGTTTAGAAAAATCTATCCATTGATGCAAACCTCTGATAGTGTTTAAAATTGGTCACAACCACTGGTGGTTTTTACTCTAACAGTGGTTAGCCAAAACAACTGTTTCCATTGTCAAATAGAGGTTACACGTGGACATATGTTACTCGACAGATGTTGCATCAGACGCCACGTCAAGTGCACTTTTTGATAAACCCTATAAAACCCTGTTCTATCCCCAAACAGAGGTTTCACTTTTCTTGTGCGATTCCAAATTTTTCAAAGCCTTTCTTTCACAAATCATCCAACAATCATGGCTCCTAAAACCAAATCGAAGAAGAAATCAACACAAGAAAAACCCCCATTTGTCCTCATCATCAAAACACCACACAATTACACTGCTATTCTTGAAGAAACCGACGCAAACATTCGTTATCATCCAATGATCTGGATTCTCAAAGAATCAAAATTCAAACACATGTTGGAAGTCAAAGCCTCAGTTTATATCGATTCTTTAAGAGAATTTTGGGCAAAGGCAAAAGTAAATTTAACCGTTGATGGTGTGCCCTATAATATCACTTCCAAAGTAGGGGGCACACAATTACAGATAAGCTCACAATCTATCTCCCAAGTCTTCATGTTAAATGATATGCAACATCCGGTATCATTTCCTTTGAGGGAGATGCAACATGAATTCGTTGAAAGAGGTTATACCGGACAATTGAAAGGTATGACTATCTTCAAACCTAATTTTCCAGCAGAGATGAAATTCTTTTTCTACGCCCTACTTACTTGTGTCTCTGCAAAAACCGATGCTTTCAACGATATTCCATTGAACATGCAGTATCTGGGATTTAAAATTTTAACTGGTTCTGATTTTAACTTCTCCAAGGTGCTGTTCAATGATCTTGCAACTAATTTTAAAAATATTTCAAAACAAAAAGCTTTCTTGATACATCCAAGATTCATGAGTATTTACTTGCAAGACCAGATCAAATCAAACGCAAGTAAACAAGGCGCAGTTACAAACGCTGGCAGCCTAAACCATGAAACATGTATAACAAATCAAGACAAAGTTTCCAAAACAGAAGCAGAGGATGCTGAGCCTATTTTACAAGAACAAATGTTCAAGCTTAACCTCCGGCTTCTGAGCCCACTGCTCCAGGTGATCAGGGCATCACAACCGCTGCTCCGAAACCCACACCTAAAATTTCCAAAAAGAAACCATCCAGCGCATCCCGAAAACCCACCAAACCCAAAAAGGGTCCTCTGGAAGATGAGATCCCAGAGGTAAACCCAGTGACACCACCAAAGTCACCAACCACTGCTGCTACTTCTTCACAGCAGATGGTAGAAAGATCTCAAACCGGCTTTGAAACTCCTCCTGCATCCTCACAAAAGGATCAGGTTGTAGGTACAGGGACACCTAATTATGAAGCTTTAGGATCACTTGGTTCTATCTTCCACAGCCCCTCTCCCAGGGCAATGTCGCTTTCTACACAACCACTCTCACCAATTCCATCTTTACCACCAACCATGTTACCCTTGCTGAATGCAATTGAAATTGAGCAGACATTATCCAGCACTTCTCACCAACCTATCATTGAGAATATACCTCAACCAGAGGCTGGGTCTGACTTATTTCTAAATGCTAGCCCATCAGCAAATGAAGAGGCTACATCCCTTGGGTTACATGTAACCCTTGGTGATAGTTCAACAATGGCAGCCACTACAATTGCTAAAAAGTTCTCAATTGGGCAGCGGTTACATAGCTAAGACCTTGTTGAAGGCAACCATTGCTGAGGCTACTAAGGTAACCTCTACTCCAGTGGCAAGTCCCCAGAACCAAGACAAAGGGGCATCTAAGATTGAAGCAAGTGGTAAACCACTTGCTCATGATATCTTGGATAAAACTACCACATCTGGTAGGAGTTCCGATGATCCTATTAAGTTAGGTGATGAGCTAAAATATCAGGAATTGACGGAAAGGGTTACCAAGGTTGAAAGCACTGTTGATGAAATAAAATATCTTTTGAAACAGTTGATCACTATATAGAGCCAAACCCCTGTTTCAACCACTGCTGAGCTCAAATCTGTAATATCTCCAATCTTTCAACAAGAGAAACACTTCCTGGAACAAAAACATAAGCATCAGATGATGGAACTCAGAAATATGGTTGATGCAAGATATAATGACACTGCTGCAGATATCAAGGCAATCAAAGCCCATTTGCTCACCACCACTGGTACATCTCCTCCTAGTCATTTTTGTCAGTCCAGATGGAGCCAAAAAGGGGGAGAAACCTTTGGGAAATAAAAAGTTGAAGATGGATGATGATAAGGCAAGGCCTACAGTGAATTTCCGTAAGCCAGATGGTTCAAAGAAACCAGACTTAACTGAAGATATCTTGGCAAGGGCAAAGAAATCCCATACAAAGTCCGTGTTTGATGAAGGCAAGGTGTTGGTTGAGAAAAAGATTGAGCAGCAGTTAGAAAAGGGAGAGACTGGTACCTCAACAAAGAGGAGATCTTCTTCAAAAGCAAGACAACCAGAATCCACACCTCTCAAAACTAAATATGCTACCAATCCAACCACAAAAACCTCTGCCAATACAAAATCAACCAGATCTTCTCACACAAAACCCTTATCCACCTCAACAGATGTTACAGCAACTGTTGTGCCAACATCTGTTGACACAGACCACCAAGAATTCCAAGTCATCCATCATCATCATCACCATCGATAAGTTTTAAGAGGAGAAAAGTTACAAAGGTCATAAATGAAGAAAAGATATCTGCTCCTTTGCCTCTTGCATCTGCACCAATGCTAAATCTAACCTCTTCTCCTTCAACCGAAACATCTGCTCCATCAAAAAAAGTGATTCCTGCATCTATAAATTTTCTTCTTGATTTACCTGCAGTCAAGAAAGAAATCATATCTTTCTATGATGAAGAAGATCTAGACAAAAGACATTTCCAATCACTTCAAGGTTATCCAAAGCTTGCAAATATTGATCAGTTGCTGGCACTCAAAGAAAAACAGGCAGAGGATATTGCTAAGAAGTTGTCTAAAGGCAAAAGTGATAGAGCAGTGCAGAATCAACTCCAGTTTCAATTGAGCAAAGTCCAATCCCTTGAAAGATTCTCAAAGAATTTATCAAATAAAATTTCTGAAGCAGAAGATAAACTCTTGAAAGAAAATTACATCTCACACATCATGGAAACAAAGAAATATGCTGCTACAAGAGCACAGTTCAAGGATTGGTTTGTGAGTGAGCTTCAAGAAGAAAATGCAAGAATAGAAGCACAATCAAAAGATCTTCACAACAAACCTACATGTCGAAACTGGAACAAATACAAGAACAATGTACCTGAAAAGACCATAAAGCTCAGAAGAATGAAGGAAGAGCTAATTCAGAATCACTATGGGTCAAAGAATCAGGTGATGAGATGGGGGGAGATAAGAGTGTTGGATACATACAAAATGCTTGAAGCTAGAAGGAAAAAGGATCCATCAATGCCTCATAAACCTGATTATTCCAAAGAAGATGCTGCTCTCAAAGCCGGGCTCTCTAAAAGGACCAGCTCAACAACTGTCCAATCCACACTTGCTTTGGTAAAACGAAAAAGGCAAGAGGAGTTGTCTGAGAAGGTTGACAAAGAGTTTGAGGAAGTGTTTATCAAAGAAGGAATCAAGAATATGATGGACTATCCAACAGATGATAGAAGTGCCAAGTTGGCCGAAGATTTGACAAGAGTAGCTCCTTTCCTATCCTCAGCAATAAAAGCTCCTTCAAGAAAGCCTTCAGACCCAAAAATTCTAAAGTGGAAGGTCAACAAAGACACCCACGAATTGACTCTGATCAAGTCTGATGGTAAGGTCACTAAACTATCCATGGAAGCTGCTTATGGGCTTACAGTAGAAGACTTCCACGAACTACAAAGTTTAGAACTTGAGAAAGATGCTGATGACTTAGAATATCTTAACTTTGAGCTACAATTCAAAGGTCAAATAAGAGAGTTCTTTCTGAGGAATAAAGATCAAGAATAAGGTGTTTTCGCATCATCTGTTCCAGGGCGAGATTGTTGGGATTAAACCTTTGGAAAGGAACAGATGATACAAAGTCAAAACACAGCATCCGATCTTTGGTCCAACTATCAGAGGTTTATATCCACTGATTGGCTTTTACTGCCTTCAATAAAGAACATTGTTACCTATCCTCTGACAGAAGAAACTCCCAACCGCTGATTGAAGAATACAAGATCAGAGGATTGGCCAGCAGTGTTTAGTCTAGTCTTAGTTAAATTGCTAATTCTTTAAAAGTTCCAAAATAGTTCTCAAGTATTGCTCGTGTTCTTTCTCGGTTCGTGAGTATATTAAGATGTCATCGATAAACACGATCACGAATTTGTCGAGATAGGGCTTGCATACCCGGTTCATTAAGTCCATGATCATGGCAGGAGCATTCGTTAAGCCAAAGGGCATAACAAGGAACTCGTAATGGCCGTAGTGAGTCCTGAACGCTGTCTTAGGAACATTTTCCTCTTGGATTCTCAACTGATGGTATCCGGACCTTAAATCAACCTTGGAATAAAAACTCAAACCTTGCAACTGATTGAATAAATCATCAATCCTCGGTAGTGATACCGATTCTTGATAGTTAACTTGTTTAGCTCCCTGTAATCAATGCACATTCGAAAAGTTGCATCCTTCTTTTTAACAAATAACACCGGAGCTCCCCAAGGCGAGAAACTCGGTCTTATGAACCCTTGTCAAGAAGTTCCTGGAGCTGAGTAGATAGTCCTTGCATCTTCGAGGGCGCTAATCGATATGGAGCTTTCGCCACAGGTGAGCTCCTAGTACTAAGTCGATACGGAATTCGACTTGTCGCTGTGGAGGTAAACCCGACAAGTCTTCAGGAAAGACTTCTGGGTACTCCTTTACTACTGATATGTCTTCCAACTTGCGCTCCTCGACCTTCTTGTCAACCACATGGGCAAGAAAGGCGAGGCATCCTTTTCTCAGACACTTCTGAGCCTTCATGCAATTATAATTCGTAAAGGCGTATCATGTTTCTCTCCAACAAGTGTTCTCTGTAAGGTAAGGGGATACATATGATCTTCTCGTGACACACAACTTTGGCTTGATTATCGGACAACCAATCCATGCCGACAACGACGTCAAAACTGCCTAATTGAACTGGTAAGAGATCTATATCGAATTTTCGCTCACCCAGTTCTAAGGTGCATTTCCTTATGATTTCACCCGACTCTACCAATTTCCCATCAGCTAGTTCAATCGAGTATGGAATGTCTAACTTACTCGATTCTACCCCAAGTATATTCCTAAATTGCTTAGAAATAAAACTAAAGTCTGCCCCGGTATGTTTACAGGGAACGTACAGGTGACCACATTTGGGTCCTGGCGAGCATCCTGGGCACCTAGTACAAAAGCTCTTCCCCGAGCTTGGTTTCCTTTTAGGCAATTTCTCTTGAAGTGCCACTATCTCCACAATTGTAACAACCTTGGTCTCTATTATCTCATTGGTTTCCCCGATTTGCATGGTTTCCCTGATTGCCATGGTTTCCTTGATTTCGTTGGTTTCTCTGATTTCCTGGGTTTCCTCGACAAGCGGCAGTGGCATGCCCCCATCTTCAACATTTGCCACACTTGGGAACTCGACATTCCCCGAAATGGTGGAAAGGGCATATGGGGCATTTTGGAGCATCCCTAGTGTAAGGTTTCCTGTCGGTATTGTCTGCAGTAGTGGTAACGTATGCTTTAGCTCCTCCCATGTTTTGTCTTTTGTTTCGATTGTTATCATTACCACATGTACCCTTCTTGAAATGAGAGGATTTTCGTTTGTTGGAATCCGTAGTTTCCACAGTGTTTTCCTTTTTGTTCTCTCCCAGCTTAGGTAATCTTTTTTGACGTACAGCCTCCTCAGTAAGGCTGACAGCTAACTCAATTGCTTCGCTAATGTCGGTGGGTTTCGAAGAGGTAACCAAACTTAGGATTTCAGGGGCAAGTCCCCAAATGAATCTTTCAATCCTTTTGAACTCTGGCTCCACCAAGTACGGAACCACTCGTGACAAGTCATGAAACCTCTGTATGTATCCTGCGATGTCCTAACCAACCATCTTTAGATTCCAGAATTCTATCTCTAACTTCTGAATTTCCGACCTCGAGCAGTACTTTTTCCTCATAAGTTCTTTCAGCTCCTCCATGTTAGACCGTACGCTGCATCGTCACCTTTGGTCTGAACCTGGAGGTTCCACCACAATAATGTTCCATCAATGAAGAGTCCAGTGACATAAGTGACTCTTTGTTCCGCAGGGCACTTGTAGGACCGATCCTCGATGCTAAGGAACCTAAATTTGATATCTAACGTCCATAATAGCGGAAATATTACGTCGTGTTTACCAATAGACAAGAATTAATCAGTTAATCATCAGTTTTTATTAATCAAACTTCGAGAGTACAAACTGACAGAGCTTCGCCTCCAAAATGCCAAAGTTACAAATGAAGAGCACTAGCTAGCTATTTATAGAACATCAAGTTCTCTGGTCATGGGTATGAGTTCGCCCGAACTTGCCTTTGCAAGTTCGGCCGAACTTGGCATGGTAAGCATCCATGAGCGAACTTGACTACTTAATACATAAATACAACTTTCAGCTAGCCTATACAGCTCTATACTATACAGACTCGATATAAGACTAAGACATAGATATTATGCACCAACAGACTCCCCTTGGATATCGTCTTCGTCTTGTATCAGTCTTCAAAACTCTGTCTTCATATAAACGTTAACGAACACGACTGAAGAAGTTCTTAGATGGCTTCCTTCGTCGTTCTTGCTTAGGATCCGGCATCTGGTCTATAGGAGGCACTTTGTTCATGTGCTGAAATCTCCTAATACTTGCCTTTATTGTTCTTTCATTAATTGCTTCAAGACGCTTCTCCTCTTTTAAAAACTCTACTCTTTCTAGATCTCTCCACTTTGTTTGCCACATCTTTCCTGAATTGACTTCGCATGCATAGCAAACATTAACCACCTTCTGAAACTGCATCGCTTGTACCTTTTCACGTTCTTCAAAAACAATCTTGCTATAGAACAAGGTTTTGATGTCTTCTCTGGAGCAGTTCACAAGCCACATAGGATCTAGAATCCTTATCGTCCTCCATAAACCCCTCATACCCTGATATCCCATTACTTCACCCTTTTTTTTTGTTATATCCAAGTGATCTTCAAAGTTTAACACAATAACAGCTACACAGGTAGCTGGATCTATTTGCCACCACTTGAACAATGGATAGAAGTTTTGTTCAATCGGCATCAGCGGCATATTTCTCACAGCTCTTGGAAGTTTCATGATCAACGTTATGTCCTTTTCCCCTATTTTCTTGTTAGTATTGATTCTACTGCCAGGAATAAAAGGCTTCCAATATCTGAATCCTTTCACTGCTTCATACTTGATCAATTTCCACAACAACTGATCAATCACCTTCATGTGGTATGTAACATTCACAGTCTGTACCAACTCTTCCACATCCCAATACGGTAAGTTCTTGAAATAAGAAAGATACTTGAAGTATTGCACTCCAAATTCTCTTTTGATTGCATATACATTCAGCTCTTTAAACCATCCCCAACTAAGAATATCCCCCAAAGACACATCTTTGTCTCTGGTAAAGAATACTAGAGGACGTTGAAACTTACGTTCGCGTGGCATTTCTTTAAACCAAGACTTCCTTGCTTGAGCAATTTCTTCTTTAGTCATGGGTTAGGAACTTTACCATCTCGAACTGATTCCTCTATGTTTTCTTTAAGCATGTCTGCATCGAGTTGCTTGTACATCTCCTCGAATATAGGAAAACTTTCAGAATTAGGACCGACGTACTTCGCAGTTTGGTCTGTTTCGTCATCAGAAGACCAATCCTCAACGATCACTCTATTATACTCGTCAGCTTCAAATCTTCTAACATACTGATAATCGTTCGGCTCAAATGTGTTAATATTTAACACGTCTTCTTCAAAATCAAACTCTAAATCTGCAGCATCAACTTCAACTAACTTTGCTAGATCTTCCTTAGTATAGTTGTGTATAAACTCGCCTTCCTCCACGTTATGTTCAAGCATCAACAATAAAGGCTTCGTGGGTACTGCAGTAACTGGCTTAGCAAATCTTTCAACGTATGACAAATCTATATCATCAGAAGGCCCTATCTTCCCTGACTCCCCCTCAACTTTATCTTCCATCCTATTCGACTCATCATCCATAAGTGAGGAAAAATCAAATTCATCAACGAATTTGGCTTCAGTAACTTTAATACCAGTACTACCTTGATCATAATCATCGTCATCATCACCAATATTCCAATCCTCATAACCTTCTTCCTCTTCATCCTCTTTATCATCTTTCTCAGCTTCTTCATCGTCTTTTTCTTTAGAAGCAGTGATTAAGATCAGAAGGCTTGACAGATTCGTCAACCTTTGGAATATCAGACACAGAAGCTAGAATCACATCATCGACAGACTTCTCTGCAGCTACAGAAGAAGTAGGTGTTTCACCTTCAACATTCTTTCCTTTACCACTTGCAGCTAATTCTTTCTCAGAACGTTCTTTAGCTTCCTGTTGATCTAGACAATCATATTCTTTGATGAAGTCAATGCCAAGAGAGTTAGATAAAACTTTTTGCAACCTGTTGAATCTTTGATCGTTTAGGGCTTGAATTGTCTTTAACTCTGTAATCTCTGTTTGTAGTTTCTCATTGGCGTCCTGCAGACTTTCGATCAAAGCTTTGAAATACTCCCTTTCATTCTCCATACTTTGACTTTGTCTTCTAACATCTCTTTCTCTACAGAGCTTTGATTCATTTTCTTTACTAACTCTGCTTTCTCAACTTCATTCTGTGCCACTTTGTCTTCTAACACCTTCATACGCTTTTCCAGAAGTTCAACGTTAGTCTCTGGAAAGAAATCGTTTATATCCTGCAGACTTGTCGGATCGTTGTGCATATCACCAAATACATTAGGCCCTCCTGGAGTTTTTGGTGTTGACTTTGGAGTCGCAGCCTTTAGTGTAGAACTTTCAAGGTTCGAAGTCGTTGGCCCAACAGGAGATTGACCAATTGGTATTTCTACAAAATCAGACACAGGAGGTTCTTAGGTAACTCCTGGCCTTTCAGCTTCACTTGAAACAATAACAGGAGATTCTTATGTAGAAGGTTCTTGTGTTACTTCTTTCTCCTGTGCGCCAGAAGGTTCTTGTGTGACTTCTGCGCTTTTCAGCTTTTCTTTGTACCTTTTACTGACAGCCTTTTGAGGTTTCTTCATTTTCTTTCTACCCTTTGTCTGAGGAGTCCCTGTAGTCTTTGTCGAAGAAATAGTAGAATTCTTTACACGTTTTGCTTTCTTCTTGGGTCTTTCTTCATCAGATTCTTTTTCCTATTTGGATCGAAATCAGCATCAACCTCTCTTTTTTTTCAGCTCTAATTTCTGCTTCAGATTTTTTTGGCTCTTTCACTGGTTCTTCATAAGATTCATCATCTTGTTCAGAAGTTGCTGAAATAACATCTTCCTGAGTCGTCTTAACAATTTTCCTGACTCTCAACAACTACCGCAGCACTCAACCAGCCTCTGCTTGAACCTTTTTTGGTTCATCTTCGTCAATAAGCATCGTTTCGACCTTCTTTGCAGCCCGATTCTTCTTAGGCTTATCAGCTTCTTCCTTTAAGAACCACTCACTTCTAGCTTTTGGCTTAAAGTCTTTGAACCATTCTTTCTCGGCGTTTAGCTCTTTCTCATCATCGCTTCCGTCTTTCCTCCATTTGTTGTCAGACGGCGTAACATAATTTGGATCTTTAATAGCCACGAAAATTGGCTTTGCAACAGGAGCTGATGCTTGCTTCTGAAACTTGATTAGCTTTTCCACAGTCGTTTCATCGAGATGAACTAGATAAAGCACATCATTCGGATCCCGTGCTATATTCTTGAACTTCTGATCAATCAACATCTGCACGAATCTCGGATAAAGACACAATCTTGAATCCTCCATATTCTTGGACATGTGTGTAAAGACCAGCTTTGAATAGCTGAACGACTTCTTCAGAATAAGTGCCGTTGGCATACATGCCAAATAATCTTGCACGTCGTCCAATCCTGCCTGGCGATGACTAAACGTGTGAATAATAGCGTGCATTAGGAGCTTGTAGGGGTTTGGCACTTCCCCTTTGTTCAACGTTGGCTTATTCACGCTTCCTTTGTAGCCCATTCGAAAGAAACAACCTCTAACCATCTTCTCTTTGAGATAAATCGGATCATCTTTGTTATCGTTGAATTGTAACACTCTGCGTATGTCATCTTCAGTTACAGTGATCGGTTTGACTTCATTGCCGACTTGCACAGATGAAACAATTGACTTCTAATCTTCACTAAGACTCGCGTTCTTCCAGAAATGATAAGTGTGAGATCTATACGATATTGCACGCTCTGTGATCTCTCGGTGAATAGGACTTTCCTCCAAAAATTTAAGATACTGTCGTATTCCTTTAGCGATGGACAGATCGTCTACACGTGTTGTGAGTCTTTGAAAACTCTATCGAGATCGCACGCACTGGAACTTGAGCTTGAAAAACGACGCAAAACAATTAGCACGTTTATCGAGGAAAAATCACAAATTTTTTCTAACACATTTATCAAGTTCGGGCGAACTTGATTGTGTGTTAAAACAATCTGCTTTGTTCAAGTTCACCTGAACATGTGATAAACATGTTCATTTCTTATTTCATAAGTTCGGGCGAACTTATGTTAAACAACTACAAAACTCTTAAAGCTTAAGTTCGGTCAAGCTTGTAATTTCAAAACGTTTCAATATCCAAGTTCGGTCGAACATATCCTCTTAATCAATCTTTCACAAGAAACAACTAAGTTCGGTCGAACTTCAAATTTTTCACAGTTTATTCATGGTTCACATTTAACAAGTTCGGCCGAACTTGTCATCATCTCCAATTCAAACCTGTTAGACATGCAAACAACCATTTCAATCCAATCAAAAACATTAACACGGTCGATTTAAAGTGTAGATCTTGATTTTAAGTTCATTTTTGTCCAATAAGCCCTATATCTAATTGATTTTGAGTTTTCAGATCTTGTTTCGTTTGTTTACGGTCCAAACATGGTTCAAAGTCCAAATCTCACCTCAGCCATTGATCGTGGTGTGCAAATCACCAAAATCAATTGAAAAACGGGCAGAATAACGGTATCAAATTGCCAATTTCACTCAAGATCGCTCAAACAGATAAGTTCGCTCAGAGGATTTATTTGCTGATAAAATGAGTTCGGCCAAACTAGAATGGTATTTATACCATATGAAGTTCGGGCGAACTTGTTAAGCCCAACTGAAATCCGGGTGAACTTAGCAAATATCAATAAGCAGCGATCTGCAAGTTCGGTCGAACTTGTTGTTTTGATAAACTTGATTTTGTTTAGCAAGTTCGGCCGAACTTGCCAAACCCTAAAATCAAACTTTTCCAATTTTTCATTTTAACCCCTGAACTTTCCAACTTTTTATCAGTTATGAAAATCCATTCAATTGACCAAGTCCAAGCTAATGATCTTGGTTAACCGATTTGTCTGCCGAGTCCAAGTTAATGACCTCGGTTTGAACCGTTACGAACAAACTGTTGATATTTTTAAAATCAAAGTTTCAAATTAATGAACTTTTTATCGTTTTGGCTTTTCAAATTTAACAGATTAGCTCCCAGCTCGTTGTCAAAGAGATTCCCACCAGTTCTAGCATCTTACCAGACTTCGAATACCCGTTCTCCAACATTAATTTGCTGAAAACAATGTAGAAATAAAATCTTTTTGAATTTTTGTAAGTTTATGCTAAAACACACTGAAAATCTTTTTGGTTTTAGTCTGTAACGCTGATAAACTATGTACAGGACAATGTAAACTATGTACAAACATATTTACAGACATATTTTTGTGAATTCATGTCTAAAGGATCATATCAGTTAATTGAGAAATATCACAAGTACTGTTGACCTTTTGATGACTTTAAGCTTTAAACTCGTTTACCTAGATTGTCGATATGTTTGTCCACTTAAACTTTACCACGTTTCTCAACTGTTTCAAGATATGTTAAGGTAAGAATTATGAAACTTGACTTATCTGTGGTTCCCACTTCTTGAATATACTCCCATATTCAGATTCCCTAGATTTCATCTTACAGGTGAATATAGCATAACTGATATCTGTATCTGGGTTAGTGCCAGACCTTGAGAGCTCAGGTTAGTACTACCGTACCGACAAAGAGATGAAGTCTCGTCTTTAAGGTGTGTTCCACTTAAGGAATCTTTTCAGCACTGCAAATGATTTGATCTTTCGATACTTTTCAAGTTTGCATGCAGTTTGGGGTTTATAGCAAAAGTATTATAGAAGTTCTAGGCTATTGCTTTCGCAAAATCAGAAGAACTTGTATAATACGCCAGATATCAACTATCTATAAAGACCTCGTATCTCAGAATCAGGCAATCTTTCAAATGAAATTTCGGAGTACTAAGTCCATATATCCAAGATATGTTAATCCACATGATTAAGCAGTTGCTAAATTTAGTTTATATCTCGAAAACAGTTTACTGAACGTGTTAAGCATATTGTGATAGTCCACTGATGTACTATCATTTCCTTTTAAACTTTCCACAGTAGGACGTGTTTATAACTTTTAAACTTTCCATTTCTTTAGCGTACTGTGATAGTCCACTGATGTACTATCATTTCCTTTTTGTGACATCGGAATCTTTTTGTCTTTTTCAATGTTTTTGTACATTTTTGAAAATTTTCATATGTTTTTGTATTTTTCCTTTGAAAAAATTCATATGTTTTTTTTATTTTTCCAAATATTTCTCCCCCTAAAATCAAAAATATATTTTTGGATTTTAGATTTTAAGAAATACTAAACTAGAAAGATATTTACAAACCATACAAACCAATGCGGATTACGTGAACTCGTCGTCCGATCCGTATTCAACCTCAGCTTCCGCACCTGTAAGCAAATTTTTAATACCGTTAAGCCGCATTAGATATTTAAATCGTGTTAATGGAAATGCTTTGGTATAAAAATCAGCCTTTTGTTCGTCGGTGTGGATTTCTCTATTCGAACCAATTTCTTTCCGTAACAGTCATGAATGAAATGGTCATGAATTTCAATGTGTTTTGTACGTGAGTGATGAACCGGATTTTCAGTTATATCGATGGCTGCTTTGTTATCTACAAATAAAGGCGTGTCAAGAAACTGAAGACCATAATCCCTCATCTGTTGCTGAATCCAGAGGATTTGAGAGCAACAGCTGGAAGCAGAAATGTATTCACTTCACAGGTTGAGAGAGACCGTGGTCTGTTTCTTACACTGCCACGTTACCAAACGTGTGCCAAAGAACTGGCATCCTGCAGTTGTAGATTTCGAGTTCAGTTTGTCCACTCCGAAGTCCGAGTCAGTGTATCCGGTGAGATCAAAATTGTCGTTCTTTGGATACCCTAAGCCCGTGCTTGGGCATCCTTTCAAGTAACGGAAGATTCGCTTGACTATCTGAATGTGTGACATCCGAGGACTTGACTGATATCTCGCACATAAGCATGTAGGATACATGATGTCTGGGCGCGATGCTGTTAGATACATCAATGAACCTATCATCCATCGATAAAGTGTTTCATCAACTTTCGTTCCCGTCTCATCTACGCAAATCCCATGGTTCAGTGCCAGCGGTGTCGAAAGCGGCTTCGAAGAATCCATTTCAAACTTTTTGAGAATGTTGTGAACATACTTAGTCTGATGAATGAATATCCCGTCTGAAAGTTGATCCACTTGAAGACCTAAGAAGAATTTCATTTCGCCCATCGAGGACATCTCGAATTTCTTCTTCATTATCTTTTCAAACTCTTTGCATAGACTGTCATCCGTAGAACCAAAAATGATGTCGTCCACATCGATTTGTACTATAATCAGATGCGATCCAACTTCTCTGGTAAACAAAGTGATGTCCAATGTTCCTTGCGTAAAGCCATTTCCAACAAGATGTTGCGATAACGTCTCGTACCAAGCTCTCGGGGCTTGGTGTAAACTGTATAGGCTTTATCCAGGAGATATGCTTTATTCTTATTCAGTGGATCGACAAACCCCGGTGGTTGGCCGACATACACTTGTTCACGAAGTTTACCATAGAGAATGCAGATTTTACATCCAACTGGTACACCTTAAATCCTTTCCAAGCTGTGAACGCTAGGAAAATGCGGATAGATTCTAATCTCACAACTGATGCGTATACCTCTGTGTAATCTATACCTTCCTGCTGGTGGAATCCCTTGACAACCAGCCAAGCTTTGTTTCTTACTATAACCCCCCGATCGTCTCTTTTACACTTGAAGACCCACTTTGTATCAATAGATTTCTGCTTCGGTGGCAAGTCTACAAGTTTCCAAACACCCAACTTCTCGAACTGTAAAAGTTCCTCTTGCATTGCTATCACCCAATTCTCGTCAGCTAGAGCCTCATTAACGGTCTTTGGCTCTATTTGAGAAATGAAACATGAGTAGTAGCAGTAGTTCTGAGTTGGTGCAACTTGGGTGTAGAAACAACTACGTGCTTTATTGATTTGATTTCGTGTACGCACACCAGTTTGTAGTTCTCCTATTATATTCGTTGACGGATGGTAAGAATATGATGCGGCATTTCTTCTGTTGGAACATCAACTGAGCTTTGCTGATTTGAAACAATCAGATCACTGTTCACATCAACATTAGGAGTACTTGATGAAGCTTTGTTCTGATTTCTCGGACTAGCAGATTGATTCAACAAGTTAGATATCTGCTCAACTTCTTTGTCCGGTGAAGTTTCATTATCAACATCAAATGTTGGTGCTTCATCTGAATCAAAATTCTGATTTTGAGGCTCATTAGGCTCTGATGTTGCATTCACTGGTTCAGTAGAAGTATTTGTTGAATGAGTAGTAGGTGTTGCTAATGTTTCAGAAACATTTTCAACTTGAACACCACTACTATTGCTTGGACCTGCTCCGGAAGATGAAGAATCCAACGTGGGTTGATTAACCACAATTGGTCTAACGATTTGTTCTTGATTCGCCGACTGTTGAAGATAGTATAACGCTGCAATTTCTTCTTCAGACGGTTCTTCCGGCAAGTCGAATGACTTCCAAAGATCTTGGTAGTTAAACAGCCACGCGTCACCTCTCCTTTGAATAGGATCTGTATAGTTGAAATAATCTACGTGTTGTGCTTCAATAACCTTTCTCAACGAAGGAACATATACTCTTCTTAGCGGACTCGCATATCCGACAAAGAAACCTTCAAGAGATTTAGCTCCGAATTTGCCATCTTGATCGATTACAGTACATGGCGCACCAAATGGTTCTAAGAACTTCAAATTTGGCTTCCGTCGGTTTATCATCTCAAAACATGTTTTCTTTGTTGGTTTGACAGTGAGAACTCTGTTTTGCATGTAGCAAGCCGCAGCAACTGATTCACTCTAGAAGCTGACTAGAAGTTTAGAATATGCAAGCATAGTTCTCGCAGTTTCAATCAAAGTTTTGTTCTTCCGTTCAGCAACACCGTTTTCTGTGGAGTACAGGGAGCACTAAACTCGTGCAGAATCCCTTTTGCGTTGCAGAATTCCTTCATTTTGTTATTCTTAAACTCTGTGCTGTTGTCACTTCTAATGCGTCTGACCGGCAGATGATAAAGATTCTCGAGTTTCTTAAACAAAATCACCAAGTTCTCAAACGTTTCTTCTTTTGATTCCTGAAAGAATACTCACGAATATCTCGAATAGTCATCTGTTACGACCAAGCAATATAAGTCTCCTGAGATACTTTGAACATTGACAGGACCAAATAAATCCATGTGGAGACGTTCTAATGGCAACTTGATTGAGTTCAGAATTTTCTTCGGGTGAGATTTCTTGATCTGCTTTCCCTTTTTACACTCTATGCAGTGATCAGACATATTAAAGCTCCGAAGATTTACACCGTCTACAAGATCATTATGAACCAAGAAATTCATTTTTCACAAATGAATATGCCCCATCTTACGATGCCAAAGAATAGAATCTTTTTCAGTAGCCTTTGTCACAAAACATTGTGCTGATATTGATGAAGTGGTAGCGACACCCATATCAAGAACATATAGATCATTCTCTCGCGGTGCTCGCATCAGAATCCACTCATCTGGTATTATGAATCCCAGATTCAAGATAATACACTCTTTTTCGTTGAAATGCACCGTGAACTTCTTGTCGCAAATCTGTGATATGCTTAGAAGATTATTCTCCAACTCTGCAATATAATTCACACGATCGAATTGAACGACGCCATTGGAGAGTTTTCCCTCGGTGACTATCCTTCCACCCTGGTTACCAGCAAATCAAACATATCCACCATTGATAGCTTTTATGTCGAATAGCAACGCTTTCATACCCGTCATATGCCTGGACGCTCCGCTATCCAAAATCTACTTGGAAAGTACGGATCTTTGGCGCCCCTGCACATTTCAACAATTTGTTAGACAGCGCTACCCAAGCCTTTTTGGTCTTGGGTTGAATTGGATAACCATCATCATAATCAAACTCACATACGTCAGCATAATCAAATTCATATTTATCTTCTGGATTTTCGACAATGTTAATGTTTGAAAACTTTACTTTCTTTTTATCTTTTGAAAAATTACCACTTGTAGATTTGACAGTGTTGATTTCAATTTCAGATTTTAACTCTTTCATGTTATTAGTCTTTACAGACTCAGACTTAATAACATCGGATGTTGTTGACCATTTCTTTGCAATCCAGGCTTGAGATTTTATGTTAGCCTTTTTGATGTAAAACTTGTTTTCATTTGCTTTTGAAGTTTCACCTTTTTTGAAAATTGATTTAGGTTTAACTTCATCTTTTAATTCGTTTCTTTTCAAAATATTTACAGGTTTTACAAACTCTGGTTGCTTCATTTCACAACATTTGAACTTTCTTTCCTTCGAAGATAAGCCGGCTTTGATTTCGGACAGTAACGTGAAATATGACCAATTCCGTTGCACTTGAAACAAGTCCGAGAATCATGTGGATGTCCTTTAGTGGGTTTTACACCACTTATTTTAGCACCACTAGCAATTTTGGCTTTATCTCAAAGTTCTTTTTGTTTCTTAAACTCGTCATTTGATTGTTTGCCAATCAAACTTTCTTCATGAACCGTGCTCGTCCCATATACAAAATTCATGTTTTTATTTTTGTATTCGTGATATGGTGACTGTTTCTTTTTAGGTTCATCTGATTCTTCTAGACCCAACCCAGCTCTCTGATTTTCTGGATGATCACCACCATTCCTTCGGTAGTTATTTCTTTTAGGTTTGGAATAGAATTTCCTTTCATTGATCTCCAGATCATCTGATGTGACTTCCACGAGTTTAAAGAATTTGTCTAACAATTCTTCCTTCACGTTCTAAATCGAAAAACTATCATCAAAGTACAATCTATCAGAATCCTTAACCTTGTACATAACAACGTTAGGATCATCACTTAGATCATCATCCGATGATTTATCGTCATCTTCGAACTGTGAATCAGAATTCTTTGAACTCGAGTCGGCGCTTTTAAAGCTGCCTTCATCAGAATCGTTCAAAAAATTTTCAACAACCTTTTTAACCATAGCATTGTCATCATCTTTTTTAGTATAGATTACATCAATGTTCTCTAGCAACTCAGTTTTCTTTTTAGATAACAACTCAATGTTGAGTGCCTTATCCATCCCATCAGCGGATTTGCGACAATACTTCTCGCATAGGGGTGGAGGAACATTGCTAGATTCTTTACCAACTTTCTTTTTAGGTTTCTCTTCCTATGGAATTGTCGGAAGGATGTGATCAATGACATATGCGTTACAAGTGTAACTTCTCAAAAGTTGTTGAACACGCTCTGTTTCAATTTTCATGTCCTGGAGTTGTTGTTTAGTTTCAGCAATGGTGTTAATATAGATATTAATCGCTTTTTGCTTATCCATTACTGTTCCTTTCAACATCCTCACAGTGTCGTGTTGTTCGACATTGTTTCGATCGAGCCTGCCATAATCATCTTTCATTTTGTCATACACTTCTTTCATTGTGCGATAATCGTATTTTAAAAGTTCATTATGCACATTGATTTCAGCGATGATCTTTGATTTATCTACACATTTGATACATGGTTCAGTACATTTTGTACAAGGTTTCTCAACCTCTACAACTTGTACTTTGACAACCTCTTTCTCGACAATTTTTACCTCTGGACCTACCTTGGTTAAATTTGCCATTAAAGCTTTGTCGGCAATGTCCTTGAGGTTTTCAGCATTCACTTCCCGAGTAACATCAATGACTACTTCATCAGTTGATTTCTTCTCGGGAACTTGCTCCTGAGAACTTCCATCGAAATGACCTGCAAAACTTTCACAAGAGTTAGGAGATAAAATTCCCTGCTTCTGCATGTGGATATACTCCTCTTCTTCACGTTGTGTTATAGATATTGTTTCAGCAGAATATTCTCCAGAGCCGCTGCTTCTTCTGCAGAAGTATCTTCAACAATTTCACCCATTAATGCAACTCCGGTCTTTTTACCGATGTAGGAGTTCCAGTCGAAACCTTCATCTTCGTTTGATGCAAATAGCTTTCTCAGTGTTGCTGCTATTCGGTTTCTCTTGGATTTCAACCTGAGTCTTCTTCGGGAAAGGCTTGTACTGAAGTGACTTCTTGTAATACTCATTGCCTCCTCCGAATGGACTTTGATTTCCTGTTGCTTCAGGATTTTTGCATTCTCTCTTGAAATGTCCCTTTTGGTGGCATCTAAAGCACGTGACTTTCCTCTTGTCAAAACCCAGTTTGTTGCTTGATTTTCCGATATCTCGGCCAGTGAGAGCAACGAACTTTGTGACTCTTCGGATGATAGAAGCTAAACACCACTTTATATACATGAGCTCCAGTTCTTCTTCATCCACCGATTTTCCCAGCTACTAGACTTTCATACGATTCTAGAACAGTGGCGAGAAGCGACATATGTTGTTTAGTGACTTGTTCCAAAACGACATTGTTCAAATTCATTGCGATGTTGCACTTGTATACATTCGAATCAGAATTTGTTTGTTGATTCTGATTTGCTTGACTTTGATAAATGAATTTGAACCAGTACTCGAGAATGAAGACTTGGACTCTGATCATAATGAGGCTGTGATTGACTCTAGTTCTGTGGAGAAGCATTCATGTTCGCACTAAACACTGTCCCAATTTTCGGACTTGAAATGTTGTCTTGCATTCCACTTTTGTAGTACAAGCCAATATCTTGAACAACATTAGCGTTCTTTGACTTTGCAATCTTCAAGAGTTCCATTTCATGGCCTTAGAGTTTATCGATGAATGTTGATAGCTTGAAGAATTCTCATTTTTCACTTTCCCTCAGAACCATTAGATAAGTAGTCCACTCTCCATCTGGTAGAGTGTCTGCAAGCTTGTCGATGTACTCTTGTTCCGTCTTCTCAAGACCGTGTCTTCGCATTTGGACTTTAAGATGACAGAAGCATTCAATCATCTGCTTCATGGTCTCACCCTTCAGCATGTTGAAGATATCGAACTCTTTCATAATGAGCGCTTTCTTGCTCTTGATCATCTCCGCGCTTCCTTGATACTTCTTTTGAAGCGAGAGCCAGAGATCTCTTGCAATTGTATATTCCGGTAGCAAGACGAGAATATCTTCTTTGATGGATTGTTGGATAAGACTGATCATCTTTTTCTCAGCAATGTATTCCTCTTTCGGTACCGTCGAGTAATTGTACTTCCCAAGAACTTGCTGATGTTCATCCACCGGAATAGGTAACCTCTTTCAATCGACACCCAGCCTGCAAAATGCATGGCTTGAACCCAATATGTAAATTTCTCTTTCCATGCATCATACTCGTCCATGCTCATTAGCTTGGGCGGTTTAACAGCCGTGCCCATTTTGTTATCAAGATTGACTTGATGGATCACGTTGGCATTTGACGAACTTGCTCCGGACATATGGGCTCTTTGAATATCATCCATCGTGAATAACGAAACGTGTACACTGAAAATACTCAAAAACTTTGAAAATGATTAGCCCTATTACAAGTTCGGTCGAACTTGTAGTTTGGAATGAAGAATTCTTGAGTTTATCACAAGTCCGGTCGAACTTGTGATATTTGTTTTGAAAAGTTTGCTTTATCTTCGGTCGAACTTTGTGAAAGTTTTGAAAAACAAACCCAGAATAACTTCGAGCGAACTTGCAAAATGAAATTAGCTAAGAAACTAGCAAGTTCGGGCGAACATAGCTAAATTTCTTGAATTTTTTATCAAGTTCGGTCGAACTTGATAGAAAATCAATGAAAATTTAGTAACTTCGAGCGAACTTCACTGATATTTCTTCAAATTTCACTCAAGTTCAAGCGAACTTGGTAAAAAATCACTGAAAAAGTGAGTTTTTAGCCTAAGTTTGGTCGAACTTGGTTAACAAGTTCGATGATTAGGGTTTTGTCAAACATGGTTTTTTTTCAAAATTTTGACATCAATTCGGTTGAATTTGTTGTATTTTACATGATATATTCAAAATTGAAAACATTTAACCGTGAATTCTTCATTTTTGATTCAAAAGTTAAGAAAAATAGAAGAATGGAGATGAAATAGAAGTGTTCTTGTCTTGATACTATCAAATCAGACTGTTCTAGTTCTGATACCACTTGTAGGACCGATCCTCGATGCTAAGGAACCTAAATTTGATATCTAACGTCCATAATAGTGGAAATATTACGTCGTGTTTACCAATAGACAAGAATTAATCAGTTAATCATCAGTTTTTACTGATCAAATTTCGAGAGTACAAACTGACAGAGCTTCGCCTCCAAATTGCCAAAGTTACAAATGAGGAGCACATGTATGAGAGTTCGCCCGAACTTGACATGATAAGCATCCATGAGCGAACTTGACTACTTAATACATAAATACAACTTTCAGCTAGCCTATTCAGCTCTATACTATACAGACTCGATATAAGACTAAGACATAGACATTATGCACCAACAGCACTTGCTCATTCGAATGACTGAGTCAGTCTTCTCGGTCCATCGTACGAAGGAAACAACACCTCCTGTACCATAAAGTTTAGAGGCTTGCAGTCTAAGAACTGCTTGTAAGTGCAACCTGAAATCATTACATGCACCAATTTAAGAATGAGTTTAACAAAAGCACGAATAGGATAAACGAGGGTGTTATGTGGCTATATAAATAACCAAGAGTTACCAGTCGGAGGGTTGGTTCCAGATGTCCCTCCAGTTCCACCGCTATGTTCGGTGCGGTTGGCTTCGTACTGAGAAATTGCCTGAGAGATACGCTCGTTCAGCTCCTCTTGAGTCGTCAGTAGCACGTTAGTGTTGATCCTCCTTCGTCGTGGCGGCATCGTCTTCTAGTAGGGATATCGATCGTAGTTAGACGATTGTTTGATAATAAAATAAATATTTATTTTCATCAATATATACATAAAAAAATATTACGTGTCTATTATTATTATTATTATATTTTATTATTATTATTTTTAAGTATATATATATAACCAACACGTCGGGTATGTAATAAACATATATAAACGGCGTAATCACACGATCGCGAACATGCATGAACACACCAATCATCACAATGACTATGGAATCTCAATGCGTAGATAATCACCACGACATAAAAAAAATATCATCACCCACAATAATCACCATAACATCAACCATAACATAACATAAATACAATGCGAGATAAATAAAGCACACTTTTATACATAATGACAACTTGTTACAATTCGTTCATGAAGATCAAAAGGGACTTAGGGATACAAAGCCCTAGTCAATACAAGTTAGTATAATACAAAAGTAAACTTCTCTTCAACATTGCATCTTCATGTCTTTAGTTGTCTTCAAAAGCTGGATCTTCTGGCCGAAGTCTTCCAAAAGTTGTATACACAACGCAGATCTAATCCCCATAAGATAACTACCAACATACTACTGAGGTGGAAAGGGCGGGGGTGGTGACTGTGGTAGTGGTGGTGGTGATGGAGGGGGTGAGGATGGTAGGGTGGTAGTGGTGATGCAAGGGGTGGTGGAGTGACATCGGCCCTGACAGCTGCTAACTCAGTCTGCAGCTCTCGAACCCTGTGGAAAAGTATGGTGATCTATATCTCGGACGCTAGTTGTCTATCCTCCATAGTAGATGCAGGAAAATGGAGGGGTGATAAGGGTCCGACGGGCTCATGCCCGGTGGAGGTATGCGGGTGTACAAGCTGTGGGCAGGAGATGGAGGGCGGGTGGCATACATGGGTGGTGGTGCAACATGGGGTGAGGATCCAGCCCAATGAGAGGATCCGGCAGCATGTGGGTCGTGTATCGGGTGGTAGGTGGATCCACTAAAGAAAGGTGGGGGTGTCTGCTCGATGCGTCGAGAAGCACCGCTCAGGGAATAATGTCGTGGAGGTCCGGTAAGAGGGGTAGGTCTGGGGTCAGGGATACCGGCATGAAAAGGTCCATCACGAGCAGGTGAAGCTATAGGAGATGGGGGTACTGGTGACAATGGAGCAGGGGGTGAATGTATCGGAGAGGGTGGTGCTGGGGCGGCAGAAGAGGCATCATCAGACAAATGCCCACTGTCGGCGTTTGATGAAGATGAAGAAAGGTCAATAACGGGTATCACCAGTGGGGGTAACTCAAGAATGGAAATCTCGTCTATAACCTCTCCGTCACCTAGCTCATCATCTAAGTGATCAACATGAAACACGGGAATGTCGTCATCGTCATCGTCATCATCATCGTCCAGGTCGATGACGGGCGGGACGATGGCTAGCGGTGCAACTAGGTGCACCACTACGTGCTCTCCCTCAGGGTGACCATGAATGACCACGTCATACGGGGGCTGATGGATGGCCAAGATATCATCGCCCATGTCATGCAGGAGCTCGGGTTCGTCCTCCATAGGGTGATTAGGTAGTGCGAAGGGCTGAAAATCATCAAGGTCCTCATCATCCGAGACCTCCTAGACTACTCCGTCGACATGGGGTATAGCCGCTACATCTGAGTCATATCCTCCATCAGACAAGTACTCACTAGGGTCCTCCTCTGAGCTGGAAGAAGACATGATCCGGGCAAATAATCCGTACAATGCATACATATATATGGGTTAGTAATCAAGTATTACTTATAATATATTTCCTATTAATCCCCAGTTCTCATGCAATTAGTTCTTTGTTTTCACATGTAATCCCTATTGTTTTGTGTCTAACCCATTATAGACTAGTTATATATAAGTCTTTACTCATACTTACAATTGAGCTCGTGCGATAGATCCTCGTGTTTTCATGACATTATGAAAACCCTTTTGTTATTTGATATATCTTTGGAAAATGTTTTCAAAATGTCAAAAACTTAGTTTTCATATGAGAGCCCTTGGTGATTGTAGACCAAACTTTTAATAAAAGTCTGTCCCCGGTTCACTACAATCGAAGCTCTGATACCAATCTGTCACACCCTGGTCGTAGTGGAAGCGCAAACGTGTGACTGATAAAGTAATCATAGCAACCAATCGAGTAATTAAACCATAATAACAACGATGCCATTATCATAGATATTTAGTACAACCAAAGTTCACACATTTACATTGTTTAACCACATACGAGTTTGTTATTCCAGGAACATATTTCAAGTTTTGTTACATTACAAAAGTAGTTTTGTTATCGCCATAAATTAAACCAAGGCTTTGGCTCCTATATTCCCATACGAGGTTGGGATATAGAAAACAAACCCTTCAAAAGAGGCAATCGTTGTATGTCTTCCCAAAATACCCCGAGGTCTTTCACCGGCTCATGTCTTGTTTCCTGAAATACATGTGGTTTAAGAAAAATCAACAAAAGTTGAGCGAGTTCATGTAATATAGTTTTTGTATAACCAATTGTTATCAATATCAAAAATCCCGGTATGTTATTGTTATTCCTAGGGTTTACGGATCTATCAGTGGGTAGCGAGCCCCCTGACATTATGTGTCATAAGTAAAGAGCCAAACCGAGACAACCTATCAAACATAGTTTCTTAGGGCTCACAAAAGCACTCTGAACGGACTTGTTTATTCAGAGTGGAGCGTGTCTCAAGCTCAATAGATCTATACCTTTGCACCTTGGTCACCAAGTCATTAGTGGGTGATTAATGGTTATTATGTTATCAATCCTACTTATACACATTGATCTAGTTCTTTTAAACCCATAGCTAACATACCCTTTTGTCATAGAATTTCAAAGCATGTATTTCACTCCTGAATGTTATAAAACCGAAAACGTTTAAAAGAAAAGGGGGAACATGAACTCACAACTTTGCGTCCGTGAAATGTGATACGAAAAGAGAAATCCGGTATGCGCGATTAACCTACAAGTGTACTAATTAATTAGACACTTAGGTCGAGTTTGACCTCGTACAAGTTGTTCATCTTGATCGGTTGTTATGTGTACGTTTGTTTTCTTTGAACAACTTAATTATTTTTATAGTGTTGGTAGGTTCATATGTTCGATTAATATTTGCATATATATTCTACCAATATATATTTTGTTATCTGATATCTTGTATGAAACCGTAGGTGAACGGGCCTTGCCCTTCACTTGTCCTCGTGCTTAGCACGCATGTCCTTGGGCCTCGCCACTTATTTTACGCCTTTGGGCCTAGCCCACATAGTTATCAGATTGGGCCTAGCCCACTTAGTTTATGTCATTGGGCCTAACCCACATAGTTATGATATTGGGCCTAGCCCACTTAGTTTATGTGATTGGGCCTAGCCCATAAGTTAAATGTGATTGGGCCTAGCCCAAGTTGTAGTGTGATTTAGGCCTAGCCCATTATCACAAATTTAGTCCATCAGTGGGAATTCTTATATTAGGAATTCTTGACTAAGTATTAATATTACGAGTATTATTGTATACATATTAATAACACTTAGTAATTTTTACACATCTTCAACCTCCGGATTTTTCTTATCAACGACATTTATATATATTTATTAGTTCGGTACCAAAATATTTATTTTAGTTATGTCGTAGTGACGTCCAATATATATATATATATATATATATATATATATATATTGTGTCGTCGAAACGTCCTTGTGTCGTAGTAATCTTCTCGTGGTGACGATATGGCTAATATTATCCATTGACGATATAGATACTTGCCGTTGGAAAATATTATTATTTCTTAGGAATTCGTCTTTGTAGTTTGACTTCGTCCGATTTCTTTTATTCTTCCGTTTACCCGCTTATGGATGTAATATGTGTAGGACTTGGTTATGTCCATTTTGCATTAAAACTTCCATAATGACATTTAAGACCACTAATCGCGTTTAACCATGTTAATCACCCTTTTAATCCCCATTTAATCGCAATTAGATTTTTAGTAAAATTCGCCATAGTTTCCCCCAAAATAGGGCGTTTTCCACGTTTTAAAACGTATTAAAATCATGTCCAATTTTCCAAATCAATACATTTTCCAAGGTTCACATATAACACATATATCACTTCTAACTTCATGAGTTACATATATATATTTTTATGCTTCCAAAAATAATGAGTTTTTCTACTATCACCGATGTATAGTTTTTGTAGTAAAAAGTCCATTATTTTTAAATGAACTTTCATGACCAACTTTTATATTAATCCCATTCTACAAAAATCCAAGTTTACATATCTTCCAAAATCAACTTATAAATTCTTTTAGACCCTTGTTTCTTTTCATATCTTCAAGTAATATATACATAACTCATGAATATAAGGATGACGATCTTACATGATTTAAACATAACCATGTTTAAATCACATATTTATGTTCATCATGCCAAGATGAACACAAATATAGTATGCTACATGAAACCTACAACATGATCATCATAAACATAATCTTTAACTTACTAATATTAACATGATTAACATAAACAACCAGATCATATAAATTTCTTGAACCATCAACATAAATATAACAAGTAAACACATGATAATAGTTATATTTAGTGATCTTTAAGTTTGAGATTTGGGTTTAGTTTATGTTCATCTTCTTTTTATTTATTTTCAAGAACAACAACTTGTACTTCCATAAATTACTAGTAATATGGAGCTTAAAAATGGTGTTTAGGGGACTTACAAGATTGCACTAATTAGATAAGAAAATAAGAAGAAATTTAGCTCCCAAGAGGACTCCTAATGATGCTCCAAAGCTACTCAATGGTTAGATGATCTTGTAGGGCTTAGATTAAGAGTAAAAATGGAGTTTGATGTTGAACAATGGTGGTGTTTGGGGACCTTGTTTCAGCCGAGAATAGGGAGGGAGAGAGAGGAGGTTTTGGTTGCAAAATGATAGGATAAGTGATGGTAAGAAAGGTGAACTTGTTAGTTTATAAGACCATGCTTCACTTTAGTCAAGATCTCATGTCAAGAGCCATGCTCATAATCTTACACATTTGAAAATGTTGAACAAGTTGGTGAGGCCACATGGGCCCACCAAAACCGTAACATGAAGGGGGGGGGGGGGGTTAAGATCTTTATTTTTTTTATAAAATTACTAAACATTAGTTATTTTGGTGGTTAAATAGTGTAGGGTGTTTAGGGTTTTAATTACACCAATAATAGGGTAACTAGGGATTGGGACTTGAATTAATACTAACTAGTTCACTAGACTAGTTAAAAATAATGTTTAATAGTTTAGATGGTTCCCAGTTAAGTGTCGGTGCACTAACGGTGCTTTTATATCGTACCGACAAGGATTTTGTAAGTTATATTTCTCATCCAAAGTTGTATGAAGTGATTTGGAATCCCAAATTAAGCTTAACTAGTTCGCTAGATTCTTCGTTTGGTTGTTGTAGTGGCGGAAATACCGTTTACTAGTCGTCGGGTCGATATCGGACTAGTTAGTGTATATTGATATCACTTCGAAAGCTTATAGTTTTTGATATCCGTTGATATTCCAAAAATGTTTTCACGTGTTTTACATCAATTGGCACAATTCAGGAGGTCCAGAATTGTTTAATTATTATAACGGACGAAATGAAAAGTGTCATGTTTTTAGCCGATCGGAATATGTGTTTAGGGTGTCATACCGGAAGGTTGTGTAATATTAATAGAATTATTCCCACATTAGTGTTTTCATATATATATGGACTTAGTTTCATCCTTCGTGTGTCTTGATTCATTGTTCTATAGCGGTTGCTGGCATGAATAGTGCAACCGTGAATAGTGCACCAAGCACTCTCTACCAACACTTTTAGGACATAGTTTTAGTTGTTTCACGTTGTAACAAAAACCAATAGATGTTATATCATGATTTGCTTGTCCCAATACCTTTTATATGCCGTACGGCTCAGTCATGTAAATTAATTATGATTAAATGCATGAGAAATAAAATAAAATAGGTGATTAGATTGTACGGAATTACCGGTTATTTGCCATTTGTCACACCGTTCCCAGAAGACATGGGGTCGTGTGGGGCCCTCTGCTGATAGATGCAATTAATGAAGGAAGAGAAGGAGTTGGCCACGGGCCGTGCCCACTGGACACGGGGCCGTGGCCGGTTACTGTTTGGACTATAAATATGGGTACTTGGTTCACTTTAAAGGCATCCCTTGGCAAACCACTTCTCTCTCACTTGCCACCACACCTTCCACTACAACACCAACACCCACATCCATCATCCATCTATCATCTTGAGAGTGTGTAGTAGTCTCGCGATCCAAGATTGATTGTAAGGGTTTTTGTCAAACAAAGGCCATGCTTGGCTAATCTCTTACATCACTTGGTGAAGACAAGTCTTTAATGTATTACTTTTGGTTTTTAACCTTTCGGCACATCACTTGGTGAAGACAAGTCTTTAATGTATTACTTTTGGTTTTTAACCTTTTTGCACTTTTTAATTGGATGTGTATTAATGACTTTAATAACTAATTTCTTATGTTGAAAGTGAGTTTTCCTAACCATTTCTTCATGATGTCATTGATTTGCTCATTCGTGTCTTTACGGTCTATATAAAGCGCGTTAACTACTTGGAATGGGGTTAGAAGGGTGGTTTGGTAAAGTTCTTGTCTCGTTCAGTGTATAGATCGTGCGAGGACTTGGTTCAAGCTTACTAGGACCTCCTTCAATGCCCCAAAGGTATTGGATGGCGGGGGTGCGAATAGCTTGAACCCCTCTTATGTAAATTACTATTAAAACATTAAACCGGCTTCTTGGGATTGTATCCTTGCTGACTCAAACCACTTAGCCGAGGGTAACGTTACCAAAAGAGGTGCCTACCACTTTTCGCATTAATAACTTATTTAATTATCTTCCAAAAATCTGACCCTTTGGGATTGTATCCCTATTGACTAAAACCTCTGGGTTGAGGATAACGTCACCTTCAAAAGAGGGGCCTACTACTATAACTAAGTTAATCTCTTGAAAAGTCCGAAAGTACGAAAATCATCAAAGGGTACATTAAAGATGAGTTGGATCCAAGTGATTCTATCTTGTCTATTTATATTTTATTTTACTTATCTTTTCAATTTTTAGATTTACTTTTATGTTTAAAAACTTTTATCAAAAATTTAGATCGATTAGACGTTGACGATAAACCGGTATTAAAAGCTCTTGTGTCCTTGGACGACCTCGGTATCTTACCAACGCTATACTACGCTCGCGATGGGTGCACTTGCCCAAGTGTGTGTTTAGTGTTAGTACAATATCGTGTTTTATAAATATAAAACTTGACTAATGCGTAAAATGAACTTAAAATATTAATAAAAATATATCACGCTTCACACACACCACATGCCATAATTCTGAATCAGTCAAGTTGTTACTACTACTAGTTGAATCTATGCAATTCACATTACTAGTTGAAGCTATGTCATTAACATTACTAGTTGAAGCAACACAAACAGATTCATTCCTAAAATAAACATCAACATTCAAAATAAACATACCATTACAAAGATAACCAAAACCTATAAAGGTACCATGTCTTGACAAGATATACTTGTCACTTTCCAACACTTGTTTGTACCGACAATTATTCAACACAATGCCACTTAACAATTCTTTCGAATTCCGGGCGCATACAAAAAATTGTTCAAAAAGTAAAGATTTTCCAGAAGTAAAACCAAGATGCACGGTTCCTATTCCTTTTATTGGTTCAGTTGCAACATTCCCCATCTGTATGATAGATCCGTCTTCAATTGGTTGAAAGTCTTTAAACCAACGAAGATCCTTGCATACATGGCTTGTTGCACCCGAATCAACCCACCAAGCAATATCAACATCCTACACATAAAATGCTATAGAAATTAGTGATACATAATTCTGAACCGAATTATTAAATTTTAATAAATTCTGACCTTGCTTGCCCAGGTCCTTGGACCCGCTAGAACCAGCCTCATTCTTGTTCTTTGAAACAAACTTGTTGTTATTCTTCATCAACTTACAGCCCCTTTTAAAGTGACTAACCATACCACACTTCCAGCAAGGGTATTCCGCTTTTTGTTTGAACCCGAATAGTTGTTTCCTTGAAACTTCTGTTTCCCTTTGAACTTACTATTTCCTTTGGATGTTTCACCCGTCTCAACCATGTTTACAGAAGACGTTCCAGCCTGTTTCTTTTCATCATTGACCAACACTTTTGCTTGTGCTCTCAAGCCTTCTTCAATTCTGAAGTGGATTCCAAGTTCAACCAAAGTTAACTCTCCTTTCTGATGTTTGAGATTATGTTTAAAATCTTTTTGGGTAGGAGTTAACTTGTCAATGATACTTGAAACAGAGATGGATTTATCCATCTTCATGTCATGTTGGGAAAACTTCCCCAGACTCCATAACAATTTATTATATTATTCCATGACAGGCCTTTCATCAACTATTTTGTAATTGTTAAAATTAATTACAAAGAACTTCTTACTAGAACTTTGTAGTAACTTTGCAGTTTCTACGTTTTGATAAACATCAAATAGGGGATCAGACATACCATTCAAGATGTGGCCAACACAGATGTAATTGTCGTTTTCCCACTTTGACAGCTTCCTGATCTGTTCCAGATTGCCTTCCTCCAGTACCTCTGGGATTGGAGTAGTCAACACGTACACCACTTTCAGGGTTGTGAGAAGAAAGTGCATCTTCTTCTGCTATTGACGGAAATCCTGCCCTTCGAACTTCTCTAGTTTGTCAAACTTGCTTGTCATATCCTTCATCGATCCGCTTGCCATCTTCACAAAAATTAATTTGATCTTTGTTGGGGAATTTGAAGAAAACCGGATGATCAGAGAGGCGTGTATTCACTCTTAGATCAAATTATTTTGGTGGTTCTACTATAATTCAATTGGATACAACTCTGATTTCGAGAACTAGAACAATAGTATGATTTTGGTGAATTCATATGAACCAATTTTGTGACCAAGACACCGTTTCTTTTTTGGGGATGAAGTGCTGGTAACTGCCTGCTAGCAGTTAATATTTTTTAAAAATAAAACTGTCAAAAAATGCCTATACTTTTTATTTAAAAACCAAGATGAATATTAGGAAAATAAATTTTCTAAGGCATTTTTAATAGAGCAATCAAATAGAAATAAATTTTCTAAAGCATTATTTCTAAGGCATTTTTTCCCAGCCAGGGGCTCTGCCCTTGGACCTGCTCCCAAGGGTGCTGCCCCCAGACACTCGCAATGCGCGTTGCCCCCTTCAAACCCCTATTCGAGGCTCCGCCCGAATAATTGGAATTATAACAATTTGAACAAGCGTGCACTCCCACACCTCCTAACTTGTTCGATGTATATCATTATTTTATTTGGTCACCAAGTTATTCTCAATTACACTAAAATATCTTGCATAAGATGCCACTAGACCCCAAGATGCCACTAATGTTCCCTAAACAATATTATATAGTATTGTAAGTTATTGTATATTTATACTTGTTTTAAGTCAGGAAATCGTGTTATCCATGGCTTTTGTGTCTTAACATAGGAAACCGTGTTATCGTATAGCTTTTACGTTTAAATTGTTTAGATATTTGTTTTGAAATAGAGGAGAGATCAAGAGAAAAATCACCTTTGTAAGACAACTCGAGAAAACTATGTCTAACCATTACAAAACCCTAAACTCTAAAACGTAAACTCTAAGAGCTTAACGCTAAACCCCATAAAAAACTAAACAAGAAACCCTAAAAGCTAAGAACTAAATGTTAAGGCTAAACTCTAATAGCTAATTCCTAAACTCTATAAATTAAACTTTAAACCCTAAAAGCTAAACCTCAAAACAAGTATCAATCGTTTGATAGCGTTTTCTCACTCAGGAGAAAACAACCCTCTCCATATATATATATATATATATATATATATATATATATATAGGGGATGGATCATGAGAAAACTAGTTTAAAAGCTAAACCTCAAAACAAGTATCAATCGTTTGATAGCGTTTTCTCACTTAGGAGAAAACAACCCTCTCCATATATAATATATATATATATATATATATATATATATATATATCCAAAAAACATATCAAATTTTTTTTATAAAAAATCGCTATATATATTAAAAAAATAATAAAAGCATATAATGCACATGTGCAACATATACATATGATGCACATGTGTAGTACAAGTTTTTTTTTTTGAAAAAAAAATTTATACATAAAATGCAGCGATTTATAAAAAATTGTAAAAAAATTGTATGTTTTTTATGCTTTTTTAGTTTGTTTTCTAGTTTTATCATTTATATTTAGTTTTCTCATGATCCTCTCCCTATATATGTATATGTATATGTATATATATATATACATATATATATATATATATACATAGTGTGGGGTTCATTGGGGAACACTAAAAAAGTGAGAAACCGAGGAACACTCTTAAAAATTTAACGTAACATGTTAAAATTATTATTTTTTAATTCTTTTTAGACGCTTCTTCTTATATTACTTGTAGAAGCATTTTAATAAAAAATTAAAAGCTAAAAATATTAAAAAAACAGTTAAAAACACTTTCTTTTACAAAAATTATTTTTTATTCGAATAGTTTCTACACATTTTAAAAAGGAAACACGCTGAAAAAATTTTGAAAAAAAATTGATTTTTAACATGTTAAGTTAATTTTATAAGATATATATATATTTTTTAAATATTTTTTATATTTTTAGTTTTTGATTTTTTATTAAATATATTTTTACAAGTATTTATAAGAAAAAAACATCAAAAAAATTTAGAAAAAAATAAAGTTTAACATGTTAAGTATAATTTCTAAAAGTGTTCCCCGGTTCACCACTTTTTTATCGTTCTCCAATTAACCCTCCCCTATATATATAGGAAAAAGATCCGTCGGGAACCACCCTTTATTGCGAGAACCGCGAGAACTAATGTAAACACAACCAAATATACCTAAAAAAATCTAAAAACCACCCAAAAAGAATTTTTTAACATTTTTTATAAAAAAAAGTCGCTACTTTTCGTTACCAAAAAAAGATGAAAAGTAGCATTCTTTTTATAAAAAATGTTAAAAAAATTGGGTGGTTTTTAGATTTTTTTTAGGTTTTTTTTGTGGGGTGTAGTTATTAGCATTTAGCTTTTTTTTTTTTTTTGAGGGGGGGGGGGGGAGGTTATGTTTTTTAGGTTTTTGGGGTGTGGGGTTAGTTTTTTTTAGGTTTTTGGGTTGTTGGGGGGGGGGGGTAGGTTTTTTTAGGTTTTGGGTGGTGATGTAGTGGATTACTTTAGTGGTTCTCGTAGTTCTCATAATAAAGGTGGTTCTCGCATGAACCTTACTATATATATATATATATATTATATATATTATATATATATATATATTATATAATATATATATAAGTTCTGGAGAAAACGCTCTAAAGTGTGAAAACGGTGAGAACGACACATGGCATATGCGCTACATAACACGCAGGAGTATGATCGTCATTCCACTATTTTTTTTTTTGCTTTGAAACATTCATTTTGTCAGCGCGTTTATATTATTTCAAATTCCAAGATGTTTGTATTAGTTGTTACCTTTTCTCCAAGTTTTCTAGATTAATGACGTCTGATATGAATTGTGAGTTACAAAGTAATATTGCTATTTTTGCATATTTTCATAGATTTCTTTTTATCACTGTCATATTCGAGCTATTCATGTTTAATGTCGTGGTGTTTTTTTACCTAGGTTAGATTGACGTTTAATTTATTGTTTATAATGTTATTTTTTATATATATCACTTTTATGTGTTAAAGGAGTTTCTAATAAACATAATACAATTGTTAATTTTTTGGCGTTTTTGTTTATCATAGATGTCTCATTATGTTAAAGGTGTTCGACCTATATCGGTTTTGGTTTTTAAGGCGTTTTCAATTAATATAATATGAATGTTTTTTAATCGGTATATGTTTTGTTTAATTAATGTTGTAGGTGCATGGTGCTATCTACATGAGCATTGGTTATTTTTCTTTTAACGTTTTAATGAATGCTTACATATAAAACATTTTATTGGCCTATATTACCTCATGTTGTGTATTTTTCAAGTTGAATGGATTATATGGCGTTTTAATCTATTTTTACTCCAATCATGGTGTTTATTACATTTTCATTGAGTTTTTGTTTATTTTTAAATTATCTATAAAGTACTTTTTTTCATTCGTATCTTCTGTTTTACTTTTTCTTTGTTATTATGAATGTTTTCTAATTGTCATGGCATTTTCTTTACTTTTAATGGTGAACCTGTCGCGACTAATGAAAGGATTTGCAAAAAGTTGGGTTTACTTTGTACATTCCCGATGTTAAAGAAGACCTAAATCCAAATATAGGAATGATTTTTCAGAGTGTTGTTGATTCTTATGCTTTGTATCTTAAGTATTCCACAACTGGGGCTTTTGCTGTAGGAAGGATACTGAAAAAAAAATACAACGGGAGAAAAACACCTAAAGTATTATATGTGTACGAAATCTAGCTCATATAAGAATAAAAAGGTTGATACATTGGACGTAAAGCTCAAGGAAAGGAGTGTGAGATCATTTTTTTTCTAAAAGAACTGGTTGTGGAGCTCAATTATGTCTTGAGTTTGAGGCTGAATTTTCGAAGGTGTATAAGTTTGTTGAAGTGCATAATCTTCAATTTGTTGATTAGACTGATAAGCATTTCTTACCGTCAGAAAGACATCTCACTCAGCTTTAGAAGCTTGTTATACATAGCATGTCTAAGTTGAATTTAGTTCATTTTAAGGCGTTCAATGTTATAAAGACTGTTTTCAGCGGGTTTGAAGATGATGGTGCAAGTAAAGTTTATTTTAAGAATTACAAGAGGTGAATTAATTTGTTCATTGGTGAGTACGATGCAGACACGGTTGTGAGATACCTTCATGAAAAGAAACAGTGTTAGCCTAATTTTCTGTGCGACTATTTAACAGACGGCAACAATTCTTGAAGGGGTTGTTTTGGTGCGATGATCAATGTAAACGTGATTATCATGTGTTTGGCGATGTAATTTCATCTGACGCCACTTAGTGTTCTAGCAAGTATGAACTGTACTTCAATCTATCTTTTGGCGTTTCTCATGTTTTCATGTTTTTGGCTTTTTCACACTTTTTGTCTTGCAAATTTGCAGATACTCTATGGTGTTTGTACCTTCATGAAAAGAAACCGTCTCAGCCTAATTTTTTGTGCGACTATTTAACAGACGGCAAAAATCTCTTGAAGGGGCTGTTTTTGTGCGATGATAAATGTAAACGTGATTATCATGTGTTTGGCGATGTAATTTCATCTGACGCCACTTACTGTTCTAACAAGTATGAACTGAACTACAATCTATCTTTTAGCGTTTCTCATGTTTTCATGTTTTTGGCTTTTCCACACTTTTTGTCTTGCAAATTTGCAGATATTCTATGGTGTTTGTACCCTTTAGTGGTATAGATAACCACCAAAGTAATGTCACTTTTGGTGCTGCATATTGGCGTCAGGAACGACAAATACCTACATATGATTAAAGAGAGATTTTTTAAAAGCTGTTGGCGATCAACCGAAAGGTGTTGTCACCTATCAAGATCTAGCAATGAAAAAAACTATTTTTGTTGTATTTGTTAATACTAGGCATAAGTTCTATATGTGGCATATGATGCACAACTTTCACTCAAGGTAAAAAAGTTTTTTGCAGTCTTCTGATTTTTAAACTGTATGGTGTTTACAATATAAATGTTTAGCGTTTTATTAGTGTTATTATTATTTGTATTTTTACGTGGCGTTTTCGTGTATGAAGGTGCGTGTAAGGCTCTACAACTCCACCAATTTTAAGGAACATATATGCGGAGTTGTATGGACCGATACACTTACACTCAAAGAGTTTGAATCTGGATGGGAGGAGCTTATCAAAGATTTCAATCTAGCATCCAATATTTTTGCTCTTACGGAATCATGAATCCTTATATATCATAGGATGGAGTTTTTGTCGGGTCCTATGCGTACGACATCGAGGTCCGAGAGTGAAAATTATTATAACATCCACAAATTTTCAACCTTGTATTTTTTTTCCATTTCTCAATGTACTTGTACCTTCCATGTTATTAGATAATACAACTTGAATACTTTTCAACAAATTCCAATCACAAATTCTTTTTATACCATGTTCCTTTTACCATTTATATACAAATAATACCAACAATCTTCTTTATCCATTTTTTTTATATATAAGAAAGTGGATATTTTATTTGAATAAGGAATTATTTGAATAAAAATCCTACCTTCATACAAATACTTAATTATTTATGTTTTAAATCACTTATAATAAATTCAGAACTTATATATTTAAAAAAAATATTAATAAAAACCTAGAATTATACAAAAGTTAATTAAATAAAAATTAATTTATTAAGTTATAAAATTGTTTTTTTTTATAAAAAAACAGTAGGGGCCGTTTTGCAACTTTCAAGTATGTTATTGTGAGTAAATAAACCTAGAAGAGCTTTTGTATACTTAACAAAAACGAGGGACTAAAAGTGCAAACTTCAGAAAGCTCAAACTCAAATTGAACCGACCAGATCGTTTCCTTGTGGGAAACTCCGGATTTTCCGGTAGCAACCAAAACAACCAAATCATCGCGTTCGTTCCAATCTAAACCTCAAATTAACCATATTTTCCATATATCGAAAGCGTGTTTTAGCAGCTTGTTATTAGCCCAGTCGCTCCAAATCAATCAAGAAGTAAATCGAATTTTTACCAAACTTGTGAAAACATTCCAAACTCATTGTGTCGGTTGGACCGATTATAAATACATGGCCTCAGACACCATCCAAAACCTTTGCACTCCATAAATTTTCACTTTTAATTAAACTGAGAAATTCGTCGGATTTAATGCCGGAAACTCATAGAGCTAGCGTGACGACTAGACGGTTCTCTGGATCAAGTTAGCGATGGTCGCCGCATTCGAGCCAACACCCATTTGAATCCCATGGGTGATCTATCCAGCCCCTGTTTAGAGCCGCAACGACCTCCGATGCATCCCCGTGGAGCAACTTCGGGGACTCGATATCACACCGACCAACCTTGCTTTGGCAACACACGGTACTAATACTAATCGTTATTTTTCGATCACTTTTGTGAATCTTGCAGTGTATATAAAGGTGTAAATTAAAGCAAAGGAGATCTGAATCCTATCTAATAAAAAGGATCAAGTTATTGATGTGTGGGCGTTGCTTGTGTATGCATGCGTGTGTGAGTGGTATGTTGTTGCATAGTGTTGGCTTTGCTTTGCCATTTCACGAGCATCAGTTAAAAGTTAATTAATAAACTCAATTCAAATCTCAAGAATCATTTAACACTTCTTCACACACAAGCCAAACTGTTAATCCTAACAGTTAATTATAAAAACACATTGTACACTAATAAATATTTTTTTTAGTATCGTATACTAATATTGTTGTTACAATCTAGTTTAACAATAATATTCTAGGCTTTTATTGTCTTGGAACAAATAGGAGCACGAATAATATTTTTGTATACTAATACTGTTTATGCGATCTTGTTTAACAAATTATTTCATCCTGATTGCATTGTTTAGTTATCAATATTATTAAATTGGTTTTATAGTTTAAAAGTTAACCAATTGATATTTTCATAAATGAAAAGTTCTTTAAAACAAAGTATGTAAATCTAATAAATAAATTGTTTGATGGTCTAAGCATATTTAATTTACTCTAGCTTAACAACCGTTTAGAACTTTAGATCAGCACAATATTGTTTAAATATATAATATATCATGTCCCAAAGTATAGTTATAACAAATATTTTTAAGTTTGTTAACCTCAAAATTGATATAGTAATTCGAATCTCTAATTTATGATATAAACTGATAAACAAGTTATGAACCAGTTTCAAAACAAAAAAAAATGTTGATAATATCGGGAACATATAAACTTTGCAAATAAAAAAATAGGTAAATAATAAACAGTGCACACTCGTAATGCTTATCATATTGCCAGCGCTAGTCTTAATATGTGAAACGTACATTGTAGCGCTCGGATAGACGACTTATCAACCTTAAGAACTTTGTGTGATTGCTTTGCTACCTAAGGTGAGTACACATAGCCCCTTTTTACTATTTTTACTTTGTGGTGATTCATATGTATATTCCATTTTTTCTAAACATTTTGCAATTCATTACATTATGGCTTACATGATACAATGTGCTTTTGAGAAACTTGTTTTGTTTGCTAAACATGTGCATTCATTAACTCCGTACAAGCCGACCGGTAGTATATTATAGCGCTATTGGTATGACGACCCATCCCCCATGCAGTTTTGTTTTGCTCACGGTTGCATTGGATGTGACCTCGTGGGATGATAGAATCCGAGCTATTTGTTATTTGTCAACTCAAGGTTTAAATGTGCCCCCAGTGACCTTAACTTGTAAGATACAAATTGCATTGTTATCTATTTTAGCCATATGAATTGTACAATAGTTTTTTTTTCATGTGTTTTTGCTATAAAACCTATGTTGCTCGCCAACTCTTGTAGTTGACTCTTTTCATTTTATATATGTTTCAGGTGCTAGTGTTTGATGCTTCAAGCTTGATTCACATAGGATTGGGACCCTTTTACTTTAGTTAAATTAAAAACAATTGTTGTGATGGTTTTGTTGTTGTCTATTGAACAATGTAATTCCAAATAAATATCATATTTAAACTTTATTTAGTGTCATGTGCTTTTTGAACAATCTACATACATGACACCTCGATGTTTCCGCCGTCGGTTGGGGTATTACAATTATTTCTTTGGTTAAGTATGTAACTCCAAATTTACTCAAGTGGAGTTTATGACGCATTATGAAACAACAATAGAAGCACAACGTCATACGCATCGAAAAATGACTATGAGACGTGTTACAAACGACCGGAACTAAAAAGTAATTATGAAGTTTTGGAGAATTAAGCTTCAGAGATATACACCAAAAGCATTTTTCTAGATATACAAGCTGAGCTAATCGGGATTGGGGATTGCATAAATGCTCGTTATGAAGAGCATCCTGATGGGTTTGTTAACTTTTTTTATAATTTTGAGGTAAATGTTTTTTTTTACCTCTCATGGCGTTTGTATCATTTACACTAATAGTCTACATGTTTATTGTCTTTATAATGTCGAGTTTTTATAAATTATATTAGTAGTTATGTGTGTGCATGTTTTGTTAGCTTAATGGTGTTATTTTGATAAGATCATGGCGTTTTCAGGTTATGTTTCGAAAATTTGATTGCACCAACAGTTGTTCATGCAGACGTTTTGAGCAGTTTTGGGTTGTTATGCAGACACGTCTTCTATCTTTTGAGAAGCATGGGCATTAAGGAACTTCCAAAACAACATATTCTCAATAGATGGCGTAAAGATGATGCCCCAAACTATTATACTAATCACCCAATGAGTCAAGATTTTATATCTGAGCTTGATCCCGATGTGCAAGGTATGATGCGATAAATTATTTTTACAAAAGAGTATACTATGAATCGCTTGTCGAACAACAAGGCGGGGATTTCTTTGTACAAGGATCATGTTTAATCCTACATGAGGAAGGTCTAGGATATGCATGTTGTTGCCCTAGCTCCCAGCACGAGGGATGGATTTGCCGAGATAACATGACATTGCCAAAACGACAAGAATCCCATAAGAGTTTCTGTTGGTTACAAGTCAGAAGGATCTTTCCCTCACAAGCGATTGAAATAAAAAAAACAAGGAGGTTGTTGAGAAGACGCAAAAGAAAGCGAGGACGAAAGAAAGACAGTGGCTGAATTATAAAAAAATGGGACATTATGCATTCACATGCAAGCAACCCGTGATTAAAAGAAGATCTACATGGTCTTCGAGAACGGATACAAGTGAGGAATAACATTAGCGTTTTTTTTAAAGATTTTTCTTATTCTTTTTCTTTTTGCAACAATTATTTGAGAACATAATTTTGCCGTTAATATTACATTGGCGTTTTATTTGTTGTTATTAATTACTTTTAGTCGTCCTTTTCAACTATTAAAATCAAGTTTCCATCAGCTGTAATATAAATCGCCTGAACCCATTTATTTGACAAGCCATGGATTTTCTCGTTCATTGAACAAGCAATAAGAAATTTTGACGAAAAGTTAAAATGCCATAAACATAAAACAAATATTCATAATTCATCATCTGATGGGATTACATATGAGAAGTACCCACTGCTCCTTTCATCTTCCGGTTCTTGAGCGAAATCTTTATCTTCGTCTTAAGTTTGAATGGTCTCTTCATTTTGTAGTTCTTGAAGCCTCCATTTAAACTTTTCATCAAGCGACGCAACTACCAAGGTTATCTCAATGTTTGAACTTCTGGGACTACATAAATGTTCCAAAACCCAAGAGTCTTTTTGGTTAGTATGGTTTTAATTATGTGGTCATCTTCCTCTCCGTCGGTCCACACAACCCTCATTATGTCCATTTCCTCATCATAATGACATGAATCGATGGTCGGCTAGACAAATTTATTTTCATTATTCTCTAGAAATTTTCTTCTCAGTCTTCTTATGATAGTTTATGCTTTTACACACAAGCTATCCAGGGGAACGCCAAGATCTAGTATCCCCTCTGAACATCTTCTGCCATGTTCATTATGGTGTTTTTTGTCTTTACCATCACCCTTCTCCTGGCATCGAATATGATAACGAATCTATCGATTGTCACATTGAACCTCCATGAAATGATGTTTGCTATTTTTTCTATTTGTTTTTAAAGTTTGGTATTTTTTTGATGTATGGCGTTTCGTAGAGAATGGTTTGTCTTATGTATGATCAGTGAAAGGGATGATTTGTTCCTTATATAATGATGTTTTAGGTGCGTTTTTTTTGCAGGAGTTATTACGATAAATGAAAAGTAATAAAGTCTCTAGCATTTCAGATGCTTCCGCATATATGTGTTAGCATTTTGGCATTTTCTCTTTTTTCTTGTCAAAATACTCTTTTACCCTTAATGAACCCCACGCCTTTCTGGAATTTCTAAAAATTACAAAATGTCACCGCTTCAATTTAGTCCTTACATTGATTTGATCCAGCGGTCGGCAACCGTTTTCACACTTCGGGTGTTTTATCCAAATCCTGACCCTATATATATATATATAGTGGAGGGTTCAAACAAGAAGAAAATTATTTGTAAGAATAGAGAGAATAAGTTTAAACCAATAAGAATACTCAATATAATATTTGTATTTCATGTTAATGTAAAGACATGTGAAGCTACAAAAAATGTAACAGGCGAAAATGTGTAACACAATCTCTCTCCTCTCTCCACTGACACAAAAAGTGTAACGGTGTCAGAAAAGTGTAACATGTGGCATGCTTTGTGTCCACTGAGTTGAGTTTGTTTAGTGTCCTTAACTTAAGAGGGATTTTTCTCTATACTTGACCCCACCTCTCTCTCTCTCTCTCTCTCTCTCTATATATATATATATATATATATATATAATAACTGGGATCAGTGCAAACATAAAAAACTTATACATATTATTTCAAATATGGTATATAAGATGGTTTTTTGATCACATCTCTTTTTGTGTATCACTACATGTGATTAATTATTCAAGAACTACACAAAAATGTTATATGGTTATCACATGTAACGATACGGATACCAACTATCAAATGATTAACATGGACCATTGTGACACCCTAGGCAAATCCCACATCGGCCGTGGCCAGGAGAGATCTTGGTTCACAAGAAATGTCCTGCCTCTTAAAATCAGCAACGCGTTTTGGGCTTAATACTAGTGGATGAGAGGAGAACTTCACAGTTAAGCGTGCTCAGGTGGGAGTAGTACTAGGATGGGTGACCTCCTTGGAAGTCTCCACCGGGGTAACCAAAAACAAAGCCGTGAGTTCCTGGATGGGCAACACATCGTGGGCAAAGCGGAAAATATTGGTGGTACGAGGGGCCGGGATGTTACATCACAGTTCTTTGTTTAAAATTAGTTTTGAACTAAACACGTCCACATATATAAAACAAATGCCAAGTGAAGAACCATGTTAAATATCCACCAAGTTGTTAGTGTTTACAAAACCGCACCACATCTGGAACCACACACATAACCAGTTTGGTTGTGTGTATTTGGACGCTTTCGTTTGAATTGGTCCTGCCGATACAAACCGAACATCATCTATATTTGTTTTTTATGGTTTTTCGATCGATGTAAAAATATGTTGGTATCTTTTTTGGCACATTACGACTTTTCCTTTTTTTTTGGTTTCATGAGACAACTTTTGTGTAACTAAACCATTGTAAATATCCTTTCTAATTTTGTGGCATACATGTTTTTTTATCGAACCAACTAAACTGGTACCACCCGAACAACATCGATATTACTATTCATTTTTATTGTTTTTTTTATTTCAATGCACTTCGATGCCAAAGTTGTACCGAACAACAAAATAACTTGGCAACTCGAGGCTTTATGCTTGTAACTTTTATATGTTTATGTTGATACTGAGGTAAACACTCTTTAAAGTTTTCTTCATTTACATATTTCTCGCCGCATCACAAGAGAGAATCCTAGTAGTTATATTCTAAAATACACGTGACATAAAATCTTAAGACACAAGATCCAAACATAGATAGATAGATAGATAGATAGATAGATAGATAGATAGATAGATAGATAGATAGATAGATCTCTAACATGTGAGATCTATTTATACTAAGTACAAAAGGTCTATTTGTGATTAGCTGACTTCACCCTGATATTGGAATCTAACATTCCTAACATAAAAGATTCCACATGTGTTGCAAACATCTGTGGGAATCAAACAGCTGATCTAACTAAGCTAAACAATGTTAATAAGTTAATATTGTTACATTAGGAAACATATGTTCTTCAATCCTATGTTGCTTTGTTCCAAATATTTGTTTGGCCACAACCGATATTTGATCTTCATAAGCAGACCTTTGTCTTCAACAGAGCTTTGGCCATGAACAGACTTTGCTTCTTCATAAACAGTGGTTCCAAGTCTTCAAACAGTGGATAGCAAGTCTTCAGCAGATGTTCTGATCTAGGTGATCAAGACTCACTATCTTTGGAGAAATCTGGTTCAACCTTGTTAATGCATTTTGTGTTCGTCACTTGTCAAATAGGCTAGATTGAGCGTGTGTTGAATATTGTATAGGTTAGAATCAAACACACGACCGAAATACGGAGATTATAGTGTAAAAGGGAACAAGTTCGCTCGAACTTGACATGTATTGGTCAAGTTCGCTCGAACTTGATGTGCCTTTAGTCAAGTTCACCCGAACTTGACTATAAAAGGCCAAGTTCGCTTGAGAAGTGCATGTTGATGTCAAGTTCGCCCGAACTTACCTCCACTCCAGCGAACTTGTCTCCCTATATATATGTGTGTTGTTCATTTGTCATTTAAGTTTTTGGCATCCCTACGGGGAGGTGCTGCCGGATTCTCTCCAGGAACTCCGGCAACTGGACTTATAAAGATGTATACTCTTTCGGTATGAATGAAGACTTCCGCTGCATTCTGTTTCTACTCCTTTCTGTAATAACATTCTACCGAATCGGTTTACGTTTATCCACTAACTTCCGTCTAGAACCGCCTGATCACGGTCCTACAATTGGTATCAGAGCTACGGTTATCACCTACGCTCATGAATTTGACATTTATGGACATTAGGAGGGGTTTTAGATGTAAATCCTGAAATAAACCTACAATCCATGGACAAAATCCAAAATTGAACGAATAGGATTGTTAGAAAACCATTTTCGACCAGATCTATGGTGAAATCATCTCGAAATTCGAAGAAATAAGGATTTGAATCGAAAAATGTGAAAAATGGCTGATTTGGGAGACCAAGTTCGCCCGAACTTAACATGGTTTTTCAAGACTTTTCATCAAGTTCGCCCGAACCCTACAAAGTTTTTCATGAATTTTCATCAAGTTCGCCCGAACTTGACTGATTTTCATTGAAATTAAGCATAAGTTCGCCCGAACTTGTCTTTTTTATGCAACTTCGCCCGAACGTGGAAGTGGCCAACCAAGTTCGCCCGAACTTGTCACATAGTGACCAAGTTCGCCCGAACTTGTCATTGAAAAAAATTATTGCTCGGGTTGATGAGACGGGTGTCCAGAAAAAATTTGGTGATAGAAATTTTTTCGAAATTTTAACGTCCGGTACTGACTATTCTGGGACACCGTCGGAGGCTTTAGAGAGAGGCTGAGATGATGAGGTTAGAGATGGTTGAAGATGAGAGGGTAGTCATTGATACCAAAGAAATTTGGTGATCATTAGAGTTGAAGACTACCACTGAGCCTTAAAGTAAATTCCACATTTATTGAATACTGAAAATTCTGGATTTGAGGGAGAATTTTAGTGAAAAATTGGTATGATCAGAATTGAAAAAATGAGGGGGAATAAAAAATTTTCAATATTTGAAGATTCTGGCATTTTTGAAATTCGTGACACTGCAACAGTATTCGGGTGGTTTCCGATTGCAGATTATCAGGAAATGCAGAGGATTGAGATTCATTGGGTATTTCAAATTGATGTCTATTTTGAAAGTGGGTGGTTACATAACTGAGTCTTGGAGGAGTTGTTTATCAGATTCTGAGGTCATGGTTGTGGATTGACACCTGAGTCGCGCGTATGGTTTGGAAGCACACACGACTGCCTACTTTAACTCTGCTTTGCACATGAACTACTGACTGGACTAACCGCCAGGAGATAGGGATGCTCTGTAGTTTCAGTTGCCCCGGGTTGTATGCGGTACCATGATTAAAGAAGATGATTTATGGGATCGGATCTTTCGGATAAAGCTGTGTATACCTGTTGCTGACAAAAGAGGCTATATATTTGGGATTCTGTGATCACAGGAAGTTCAGATTTTTCAGATTGTGATACATGTTGATGCTTAAGGGATGTAGGATTTAGGTCCTGATCTCCGATGTAGGGTTGGTGCATACACGACTGCTTATCATTAACTATGCAAAGCAAATGAATTATTTTGATTGGGTAAGCCGGAAATAGGGATGTTTTGTAGTTTGAAGGCGCCAAGTTCAGCGGAGATAGCTATACATCTGTCATTGTGACTGAAGAGGAAGAATGTGATTTTGATCGCAGACGAATGTTTCTCAGAGTCGAAGTGTTACCAGATTATTTGGTTCCGATGAAGATTTGCTGATTGAAAAAGATTACCGATTTGCTGATCTAGAATGATTACGGAAATTAGGATTTCAGATTTTTGCGGGTAAACATTGATTTGAAGTTTACCAGTGTGGTAATTCGAAGTTTCTATCAATTGCCGGTTGAGTCTTGAAGATCGGAAGATCGAGCATTGGAGATGCGCTAAACTGAACGCGGATGTGGTTAAAGTTGAAATGGAGAAGCTACATTGATGAGCTTCAAATTGGTGTCTATTCAAGATAATCTGTCGGTCAAGCAAATCAGAGGAGGTTAGAAACTGTGCAACAAATATCTGAACTGGAGATTTCAGGGGGAATTAGATGTTGATAATGCAAACCCGGATCATCAATTAAGGGGGAATTTGTTGACGCGTTTCGACGACATCGGCAGATACCTTGATTGAAGTTGCAGAATATTCAAACATGGCTGTGAGTTTGAAGACCAAGATTCGACAGTAACGAACAAGGGGAAATCTGTTGATGTATTTTGTGTTCCTCACTTGTCAAATAGGCTAGATTGAGCGTGTGTTGAATATTGTATAGGTTAGAATCGAACACACGACCGAAATACGGAGATTATAGTGTAAAAGGGAACAAGTTCGCTCGAACTTGACCTGTATTGGTCAAGTTCACTCGAACTTGATGTGCCTTTAGTCAAGTTCGCCCGAACTTGACTATAAAAGGCCAAGTTCGCTTGAGAAGTGCATGTTGATGTCAAGTTCGGCCGAACATGACATAGTCAAGTTCGCCCGAACTTACCTCCACTCCAGCGAACTTGTCTCCCTATATATAGGTGTGTTGTTCATTTGTCATTTAAGTTTTTGGCATCCCTACGGGGAGGTGCTGTCGGATTCTCTCCAGGAACTCCGGCAACTGGACTTATAAAGATGTATACTCTTTCGGTATGAATGAAGACTTCCACTGTATTCTGTTTCTACTCCTTTCTGTAATAACATTCTACCGAATCGGTTTACGTTTATCCACTAACTTCCGTCTAGAACCACCTGATCACGGTCCTACAAACCTTCTGTTTATTTCTTGATCACTTGATCATGTTTTGGCTTTTGAATATCATATGTTCTTTTGTAGGTCCAACAATCTCCCCTAGAACAGGTGATGCAAAACAGATGTTTATTAGATCAATCTTTATTCCTCATCAACTTCTGTTAGGATCGCTCCTCCACTGCATAGGAACCTAATTTGTATCTAAAGTCATTGTAAGCGAAAATTACGTGACTTGTTAATCGAATACACAAGATTTACTGTTTAAGATCGGTTTATTAATGTCCAAAAGTATTACAATGTGATTTCCAAACCGACAGAGCTTCGCTGTCTACAATGCAAAATTCTTACAATGAAAGATCCAAGACAACCTATATATAGAGCATCAAGTTCGCTCGAACTGTGGATTGGATAGAACAAGTTCGGGCGAACTTGTTCAGCCTTCACACAGGTTCGGCCGAACTTGTGCATTTACATCATAAATACAACAAATCTAACACTTTTCATGCCCTAATTACATAGACTCGATCCAAGACCTAGACAATAGACATCATGTAAACTCCCCCTTGTATATTGTTGCAGTCTTGATCAGTCTTCAATCTTCAACCTCTTCCAATGAAGTTCTTAAACGGCTTTCTTCGTCTTTCTTGCTTAGGAATAGGCGTTTGGTCAGTAGGAGGTGCCCACTTTATGAACTGAAATCATCTGAGCCTTGCCTCTCTACCCCTTTCGTGTATCTTCTCGAGACGCTTTTCCTCTTTCAAGAACTCTTCTCTTTCCAACTCTCTCCATCTTGATTCCCACATATGACCAGATTTAATACTATGTGCATATCATACGTTGATCACACCTTGATATTGTTTTGCTTGGACTTCTTCACGTTTACCAAAACATAATCTTGTTGAAGAATAAACACTTCACATCTTCTCTTGAGCAATTAACTAGCCACATCGGGTCTAGTATACGTATAGTTCGCCATAATCCCCAAATCCTTCTACGTTCGATGCATTCTGGATCTTTTTCCTTAGTGATATCCCACGTTTCGTCAGCCCGTAACACAATCACTGCTTCACTAGTTTCAGGATCCGTTTGCCACCACAAGAAGTAAGGATGAAAATCTTGTTCAATAGGCTTCAGTGGCATGTTCTTCATCGCTCTTGGCCTTTTCATCACCAAAGTAACATCTTTAATACCCGTCTTCTTATCAATCTTGATTCTACGTTTCAGTATAAACGACTTCCACAATTCAAAACCTCTTAAAGCATCAAACTTGATAACCCTCCATAGCCGTTGTTCGTTGAACTTCATCTGAAGACTTATGTTTCTCGTTTGTACTAACTCTTCAACATCCCAAAAAGGTAACATCTTTATATCAGCAAGATGTCTGAAGTATTGCACCCTAAATTCTCTCTTGATAGCATAACCGTCAAGTTCTCTTATCCATCCCCAACTCAGAATATCACCAAGAGATTTGTCTTTGTCACGAGTAAAGAACGCCAGTGGTCGCTTGAACTTCCTTTCTTTAGGCATTTCTTCGAACCACGACTTTTTTGCTTCAGCAATCTGTTCTTTCGTATAGCGTTTAGGGATATTTCCTTCTTTCACCACTTCATCAATCTTTTGTTTCAACAAATCCACATCAATCTGACTCATGATTTCTTCAATCGTATGAAAACTGTCAGTATTGGTACCAGAATACTTTTCTGCTTCATCATCTGAAGATTCTTCAAATATAACTCGATCATAGTCATCTGCTTCTAATACACGCTTGTAGACATATTCCTTTGGTTCAAACGTCTTTATATTCACCAACTCTTCTTCAAAATCGAACTCGAATGAATCAGCATCAACTTCGAACATTTTGGCCAATTCTTCCTTTGTGTAGTTGTGAAGAAATTCCCCTTCTTCAATACTCGATCCAACATAATCATCAAAGGTTTTTCATGAACAGCAGCAAAAGGCATAGCAACAATTGCGTCAGAAACATCATCATCTTTAGGCCTTGTTTGCTCTGTATGCTCCCCCTTACTCTGATCATCCTCCATATTCACATCATCGTTAATCAAGGATTCAAAGTCGAAATCAGTGTGTACTTTAGCAGAATCAATCTTTAGACCAACGCCCCTGATCATCATTTTCACCATCATCGTGATCTGATTCATCTTTCGTATCATCACCTGCAGGGTCGTCATCTTTATCATTATCTTCCTCATCGTCGTCTTTCTCTAACTCAGACGTTTTGGTCAATTCATCATTCTTTTCAAGGAACATCTTCAGGAACGATCTCTGATTCTGGAGCTTTTTCTGTTTCAACAATCTTTTCTATCACATGCTCTTCTGTAGGTTTAGGAATACTATCAACAATTCCTTTGCCCTTTCCCTGTTCTGCAAATTCTTTTGCAGCTTTGTCTTTGGCTTCTTGCATATCAAGTCGTTCATATTCTGCTTTGAAATCAATACCCAAGCTGTTAGATAACACTTTCTGAAGCCTGGAAAACCTTCTGTCATTCTGATCTCGTTCAGATCTAAGCTCAGCGATCTCTTTCTCTAATTGTTCATTCGCAGCACTCAAAATGCCAACCATCGCTTTCATATACGCTCTGTCATCTTCAAGAAACTTTACGTTGTCTTGCAGAATTTTGTTTTCGACCATGCTCTGCTTTACTTTATTTTCCAAAGCTTCTTTTTCGATTTCATTATGTTTGACTTTATCTTCCAGAGCTTTGATTCTTTTCTCCAACACGTTTATCGGAGTATCTTCAAACCAATTCGAAAGATCTTTAGCTGTGACAGAATGAGTAACATTATCTGGTATATCACCGAAAGCATCTTTAAACTCGTTAGCTCTAGCACTTTGAGGAGTAGATTGCTTTGATCTTGGAAGAGTTGCTTTAGGAATACCCTTTGCAGCAGATTTTGGCGTTTATTGAGGCGTACTCTAAACCAGTACTTCAGTAACAGTTGGTGGTTCTTGTGTTGCAGTCGTTGGTGGCACTTGTGCTTCAATAATTGGAATATCTTGCAAATTAGAAACAGGAGGTTCTTGTGTAGCTCCTTTCTTCGTTTTCTGACTCAAGTATTTGCGACTCTGAGGCTTTTTCTTTCCACGAGTACTTGGAGAACCCGTTGTTTTCTTTGATTCTCCAGCCTTTAACTTAGAGCGCTTTGTTTTCTTCTTAGGTCATTCTTTATGAAAAACCTCATCAGCAGACGGTATGTACAGATCTTCATCGCGCTTTTTCAACCGTTCTTCTTCTTTTTCTTTCTCAGTTTCTCTCTGGCGAACATCAGCTGAATCTTCAGAAGATTCATCATCTTTATCAGAAGTCGCTGAAATAACATCATCTCGTTCACCATCCGCTGTACCAATCTCAACTTCTTGACTTTCAACATTGACTGCAGCACTAGATCCTTCAATATTCTGAAGATTCTCTATATCAACATTAGGCTCGTCGATCAACATAGTTTCAACCTTCTTTAACGCCCTTTTTCGTTTCAGCTTGTCAACAACAACAACTTTTTAATATACCAATCGCCTCTTTCTCCTTGAAATTCTTTAATAGCTCTACCTCGTCTTTATCGTCTCCACTACCATCATTCTTCCATTTGTTTTCCGGTGGTGAAACGTAATCAGCCTTGACGATAGCACCAAACACAGATTTTGCAATAGGAGCAGAATCTTGTTTCTGATATATCTTGAGTTTCTTCAGAGTTGTTTCATCCATGTGGCTCAAATAAATAATATAATTTGGATCTTTAGTAATGTCTTTGAATTTCTCGTCTATCAGCATCTGAACAAACCTCGGATACATCACCAGCCTATCCTTTCCCATATTCTTTGACATAAACTTGAAGATCACTTTCGAATAGTTAAACTTTTTGTTGAGCACCAGCGCAGTAACCATGCAGGCCATGTAATCCGGAATATCATCTAGCCCTGTTTTCCTGCGACTGGAGGCGTGAATAATAGCGTGAAATCAGGAACTTTTACGGTAGAGGAACACCGCCTTTCTTTAATGTTGGCTCATTTGCATGCCCTTTGTATCCCATTCGATAGAAACAACCCTTAACCATCCTCTCTTCAAAGCTAATAGGATCATTTTCATTGTCGTGGAACTCCAGAACTCTTCGAATATCAGCCTCAGATACTTTAATCTCTTTATCCTCATTTCCGACTCGAATTGCAGAAGTAATAACATTCGTCTCTTCATTGAAAGTTGCTGAATTCCAAAAAAAATAGACGTGCGATCGATAAACGACGTGCTTGTCTGTAATAGCCTTGGTAATCGGAATTCTTCCTATAAACTCTAGAATCTCTGAGAATGCTACCAGTGTATGATAAATCTTCTCATCCAGCGAGATACAGGTGTTGTGGAACTTAGAAAACGAAAGCTGGATATTCTCCGGACAAGAGAAATCAAACATTTAGCAAATTTCACAATTTTTCATAAAAAATTCATCAAGTTCGGGCGAACTTGACAAATCAACTCATTACAATTTTCAACCAACTTCGCTCGAACATGCTATTACCTGATTTTATCTCAAATTTAAACAAATTCGGGCGAACTTGTAATAAACATCAAGTTTTGACAATTTTTCAACAAGTTCGGGCGAACTTGATGTAAAAACAAAATTTTGAAACCTTTGTAACAGTTCGGGCGAACTTATTGTATTTCTAGATTTTATTAGTGATTTAGACAACTTCGTCCGAAGTTGATTTAAATCAACTTTAACAAGTTCGGGCGAACTTGTTGTCTTCCCCGAAAACTCTGCAACAACCACAACATGACCAATGTTCAAATTTTCGGTTTGTTTATGATGTTTACATGTTTAATAACAACCTTCATCGTTCAATTTATTCAAAATTGTAGGTCCGGATCGGTTCACCAAAGAACACTAGCTCCGCGTTTAATTTGGTTTCACGTGCGGAATCCGTTAAACCAAACCGTAATCGTATACACGAATCGTAAATAATCAACGTTTATTACGTTCTAATCGACAACCGGACAGAGTTTCGACGTCTGCATGACAAAATCGACTAGATCTAGATCGGAACCGTATGAGTGTTCTTGAGAGAGTTCCGAGCGAAGTTGATGTTCTAATATCTTCTTTCTCCGAAGTTGATGATGATATATATATAGAGAGAGCATACAACTTCTGCCCGAACTTGAAGTTGTGTTAAACTGAAGTGTTCTCTTGTAACTTCGACCGAAGATGATTCATGCTTGCATTTCATTTGTTGTTGACTTCATGCACATGATATAACTGTGATATGTGAGTTATGATGTCATCATCATGGATGATGACATCATACTGATCATCTCCGCACTCTACGCGTCGTGCCGTATCGAATCCTAACCTGACCTAAACAATCCTAACACAACCTAGCAAAACCTCTGTCCGGTATTTAACAGATTCAAGACACTTGACTTTACACGTATAATTAGATTTCTAGTATGGCCACACAGATAGTGCACTAACAGTCTCCCCCTTGGACATAGCTAGAAATCTGTGAAATTTAGTCTTGAACTGCCTTGGATAACATCTTCAAGTGAAACTGTAGTCTCCCCTTGAATGATGCTCTGAAACTCTAAAATTTGACTTTTAAGAAGAAACCACGTATTCACACACAAACAGTTTCTTAACAGTCTCGTTTGTCCGGCTCACATTCAACATTATCAAGTTTCCATGGAAGAGTTTGAAAGAAAATCTTTTTGGATTTTGAATTTTGAATGCAGAAATGTAAACAAACTGAAATGTATATTTACAGTTTATGTTTTTGTGAGAAAACGTGCTAGAGGATCATATCAGATTACTAAGACATATCAGCTGCACCGCTGATCTTTAAGAAACACTTAGTTTAAACAATTCACATGGATTGTCGGTATTGTTGTCCACTTAAAATCAATCTAAAAACTTTCGTAATGCTTACTGATACATTAAGATACATTAATTTGCTCTAAGTTCTTATGGACCCCACGATCTCAGCATATCCCCTCATCATGTAATACACTAACTCAAGTAATGCCTTTAAACTTTTATCAACTGTGAATTGTGTGAAAATACGCAAAATGTTTAAACATTAACAATCAGGTCGATCTTTCGATACGCAGAGAAAGTCCAATGTTTAAACAAAATAAGAAATGAAAAACAAGTTGAAATTGTTTAGATCTTAACCACCAGTTCGATATTCACATATACGCAAAAGTGGTCCAAGATTTAAACGAAACACCAAGAAAAATAAAGCAGAAACATTTAGGCACTAACATCCAGTTCGATACTTTCGTATATCGCAGAGGATGTGCAATGCTTAAACAAAATAAAGAAATAAACAAGTTTAAATCTTTGCAAAATGAAATACACAATCACAGTGACTTTTCAGTAATATGTGAACATTCACAAACTAACCAGTTTTTATGCCTTTCAGCATTCAGCGATTACCGAGTAGGTACACAGTCACGAAGGACAAAACTAATACTATGCTTTCAACCGTGTTTCCCACTAGAACTAGGCTTTTCTATTTAGGTTTGTATCATTTTCGCAAAACTACTAGTCTAGCTGAGCCTACCGACACAGCTTTAGTGAGATTGCTTATCCCTTTTAAACAACACATATCTTTAGCATGCACTGATAGTCCACTGATGTACTATCATTTCCTCTATTCGCACAAGTAATCTCATTTTTCATTTTTTTTCAATGTTTTTGAAATTTTGAGATTTTCTAATGTTTTTGGCTTTTTGAAAATTTTTATCTATCTAAAATGCTTTGAAAATGATGTTTTTCAATTTTACGGGAATTTTTCTTTGACAATTTTAAAATTTTTTCTCCCCACAAAATTGAAAACATCTTATTAAAATCGAAAATAAGAATATTCCATTTTAACCTTTTAACGAATTTTTATGAATGTGAACGCGAGACTACCATTTTATTTGTGTGGAATATCATTCCTGTCTCCTGTCTCTCTACATGAACAACCACTGCTTCTGAAATGACGTTTTACTTGAAGCTTGATTATCCTGCACATTCAAACAAACTTCAATTAGTTTTGAATTGGAACCCAATCCGTTTTGGACTTAGGTTTACCAAAATCATTAACATCTGAAGTAAACAAGCATTCACACTCTTTTTAACTTGTCAATTTATTCTCCATTGTTCTCTCTTTTGTCCTCAGATTTGTATCTGATGAATTCGTTTTACTTGACTGTGAGTAAAATGACTCATCAGAACTTTTATCTGATTTTTTAGATGTATCCGAGGACAAAATCTTTTCTAAATACTATCTAACTTTCTTTCTTTTTTTCCTCAATTTGTCTTTCTGCCCTTGCGATGATTTCACTTTCAGTTCCTTGGGCTTTTCTTCTGTTTTTACTGTCTTCTTCGCAGCTTTTCTGTTCTCCCCCTTAAATTTATCCAACGATCTTCTCTTCGAATTTATCGGACAATTTCTGGAATATGACCTTTGATTTGACAATTATAGCATCTTCTCGTATCAAATCTCTTTCTCGGGCAGTTAACAGCAATGTGTCCATTTACTCCACAGTTGTAACACACCCTGTTATCGTACCGATCTTCTCTAACAAACCATACACTCAAATCATAACATTGATTTGATTTGTAATAGTCATCTTTCCTACTTATTCTGTAACTTTGATTTGACTTTGAAGCACTTTAGTCCGACCTTCACCACTTATTTTCAAATTTTTGTGAGTTTTGATTTTCAATTTTTTTTGAATTTTTATAATGATTGGATGATCGTTCGATGTACTTTTATTTTTGTTTTGAAAATTTTTAGAATTTTGTTTTTCATTTTGTTTTTGTTCTCTATTCTGCTTAAAAGATTTTTGCGTTGAGCATTCACCTTTTCAGTAGATTGTAGAATAGTTTCTTGAAAATTTTCTTTTAGTTTCAAAGATATTTCATTTTTATTATTTTTATCACTTTTCATCATTCACAATCCTCAACTATGACATCGTCATAATTTGCGACATTGTCACTTATTGGAATTTCCTCTTTATTCTTATTGATCGGTTTTGGAACTATATTATATAGCATTAAACTCGAGACAACCTTTCAATTTCTTTTCTAAATCATCAATTTTACATTTAGCAATCTCAGCATCTTGTTCAAGTTTTCTGATTTTTTCAAAATGCGAGTTTATTATATTTTGTTTTTCAAAAACATTTTTATTTAAAACAGATTTTTCATTTTCTAAAATTTTTATTTGATTTTTCAAATCATTTTCTAATTTTATAGAATTTTTGTTTTATAATGTCAAACTTTCCACATCTGTCAAAAGTTTGACATTATCAGATCTGGATTTTTCACAATTTGAGCACATAGATTCAGAACTTGAAGCTTCATTTGTTGATGCACTTGATTCTTCATTCTTTGGAGTTGAATCTGTCTTGAATGTACCTGCAAAAAAAATTTCAGCAAAATCAACAACATGATTCATATTTTCATCTATATAACAGCCCCTCTTAATATCATATTTCAAAACAGATTTTGCTTTAAGACATATATTGATTCTTCTGCTTATTTCAAAAATCACATCCAAGCTTATTTTATCTAGCTTCTCTTCTATCAAATCGTTCTTCTTCTTTGTAATTTCTAAATCGTGGTTAAGCTCAAAGAAAAAATTATTTAGATAAAACTTTGAAAATCTAGAATCCTTTTTCAATTCAAACAAATATTCATCCCACTCAGACGGTAATGCTTCTGCAAATTTTGATATCAGTTCAGCACTTGACATTCTTATATTGTATTCTTTTAAATTGTCAAGTAATGCATCATACCGTTTTTTAAAACGATTCATCCTTTTTACACAAAAAAATTCAAATCTCTTAACCCAATTATTTTTATTATCATTTTTATTCCTCAAATATCCAAAACCATAAAAACAATCATTTATTCTTTCAAGCTTATCATTTTCCATTTCTTCAAACATTTTAAACACAAATTCTTTATTAAACCACTTGGTTCAAAAATCCCAACTCGAAAATTTAGTAGATTAAAAAATCTGGTTCAAAAGCGCTAAACTTGAGATTTTTAGATTTTTTAACAACTCCAGTAAACTTTTGAATCAAGATCACGGCCAGGTATACCAAGATGATTCGGCCCACGACAGCCCAAACTAAAATTCTTTTGAATCAAGATCATGGCCGGTTCAACTTGAAACTCAAAATTTAAGACCAAACAAAAATTTATATTCAGCTGAATTGACTCAACAGGCCAAACTAAAATTCTTTTGTTTTGAACCCAATCAAAATTTCAACCCACAAGATTTAAAAATATCAGTCCAAATACAAGTCAAGAATTTAATGATCCAATACTTTCAAACTAAACTTTATGATTCAAGAGCCCACTAAACTTTTAACCCGATATTCAAGGATTCAAAATTTTGTAGCCTAAAACAATAAAACTGTGTAATAAAATTTGGTCAAAACGGTTCAATCCCAAACACTTCACGGCTCACTACACTATTATTCGACCCAATTAATTTTCAAGACTCAATACTAACAAAAATCTTTGTCAAAAACCAAATGTAAATTCAAATGAAAATGTATCAATTTTTTATTATATTTTTTAAACCTACTAGGAAATGTCAAATCTAAAAACCCTTTTATGTTTTAAAGAATCTTGTGTTCACGAGAACACATTAATTGTGAGAATGTTTTTTTGTTTTTATTTATTATCTAGAAACCCTAAAAATCTTTAACCTTTTTCTCAACAAACACAAATTCGTCACTTATAAACTTTCCTCAACACATAACAAACTCTAAATGCTTTTCTTAACACACAGCTGCACAACTCAAACACCTTTAGATCTGCTATTCCGGTGCAACTAATATTCTTTTGCGACACAACATCTATCTTCGTATAACCTGCAACAACTCAGATTCGATTTACAATCTACCCTTTTTTTTAAATCACGAATCAACAACAGACACTACTTCTTCTCTGTTAAAATAAGCAACAAATCAAGTCGATTCAGATCTGAAACTTCTTTCAGATCCAATAGTCGTATCAGTCAGTTCGAAGATCTACGACTTAAATACAGTTATGTCCAACTGATTTTTTCTTTGATTAAACAACAAATTCAGATCTGAAACAATCTCTACTAGTTACAACCTTTAATTTCGATGCTGATATGATTGAATCAGATTCTGAATTCATTTTTTCATGTTTGTTGCGTTTTTTGAATGATTTACTTTGTAAAACTTTCTGATTCTAATGTATTTCAATCTAATGATCAATAAATTCAGTTTTCAAACAGATTTTATCAGTTAAACACACCGAAACTGATCGAAAATCAACCGAAACAGAACAAACTTCGACTTAATCAGTCCGAAACTTGTCGGAAATCACCGAATCAAACTGAACGTCAATCGAAACAGTCCGAAAATCAATTGAATCAGTCCGTAAATTATTCAGAACCAACAGAAATGTTCAAACTCAATCCGATATAAACCAAAACTATCCAAAATCAATCGAAATCTGATTCGATATCACCGAAATGAACCGAAACTCAAACGAATCAGTCCGAAATCCACCGAAACTCGTCCGATTCAATCAACGATTACATGCAAAGCTTACCGGTTCACTGAAGAAGACAAGCTCCGCGTTTAATCCGGTTTAACGTGCGGAATCCGTTAAACCGAACCGTAATCGTGACAACGAATTGTAAATAATCAACGTTTATTACGTTCTAACGACAACCGGACAGAGTTTCGACGTCTAATTGACAAAAACGACTCGATCTAGATCGAAACTGAATAGATGTTCTTGAGAGCTCTCGAGCGAAGTTGTTGATGTCTGTTGTTCTATTATTGTGTGAGGCTGTTGATGATGAAATATATAGTTGCCTAAGTTCGGATGAATGTCTGCATTCCACTTCGGGCGAATTCATCAACGAATGTCGGTTTTGTGCAATCTTGTTTATACATGCATATTTTCCATATTGAAGATTGATGATCTCATGATGATGCATTAATTGTGATGTCATCACATAAATGTGATGACATCATTCCCAATCATGTTTGCTCTCTCTTCGTGTTGTGTCTTACCGAATCCTATCATATTCTAACATTATCTAGTAAAACCTAGCGAAACCTCTGTCCGGTATAATACAGACTCAAGACATTTGACTTTACATACAATTAGATTTCTATCTATGGCCATACGACTAGTGCACTAATAAAAATGGCCATAGATCTACTGATTTTACCAGATTCGGTCCAACATAGTTCATTCATGTTCGATACATGGATGTTTTAAGCAATATTTACCTCTGCCATGTTCATAAGTGTGCCAATCACTTATAACAGGTCTTAATTTGGGCAACACAACAGTACAATTCTTTCAAATTCACAAAAAATCTCTATTCGCACTTAAGTTCGCTCGAAGATAGATGTAACAGATAAAATGAGCTTTTGAGCGAACTTGAATATTTATAGTTAGTCAAGTTCGGGCGAACTTGACTTTCAAACACCAAATCTTTTTGAACAAACTTCACCCGAAGTTATGATAAAATACTAAAATTTTAAACCTAGCAACTTCGGCCGAACTTGGTCAAGACCAATTTCAAACTTTTTCAAATTTTCTCACTTTTAACCCTTAATTTCACATGTTTACCAGTTATGAAAATCCACTCAGTTGATCAAGTCCAAGTTAATGACCTCGGTTTGACCCGTTATGAACAAACTGATGTTTTTCTTCAAGTTAAAGTTTCAAATTAATGAACTTTTCATCGTTTTTCGTGTATTTTGATTTTACAGATTAGCTCCTAACCCGTTGTCATCAAGATTTCCAACAACTTGCACCTTTCGAACTCTGAAGATCCGCTTTTCAACATTGACTGTTGAAAACAATGTAGAAACAAAATCTTTTTGAATTTTTCGAAAGTTTATGTCACACCCCAACCGATGGCGGAAACATCGGGGCGTGGCACTAGGCGAACCAGATTGTCTCAAGAGAAATTCCATAACAACTATTTAGCGATAATATTCAAAAATTCAACATCCCATACTATTAAACAATAAAATCCCAAATAATTATTACAAAACATAATATCTTTTAAAACATATCAAGTTCGATCTTCCCTAGATATATTACATGAGTTCTAAAGGTAATCCTAAACCAAGCAGCAATAGCAAATATCCTCAACCTACCACAAACGTTAAAATAAAACGTCAAGACAATTAAGTAAAGGTGAGCATACAGGTTTGCGTACATAATAGATATAAAAGCGTTTAGCATACACAGCATACACCGCATGACAATACGTAAGAGTTGTGAACTATGTATCTACTAGATTCAAGTAAACCAACAAACCGCGAGTGCGAGGCACGCGAACAAGTGTCCACTCCTAAAGAGGAAAATAAATAAGAAATAAAAATGCGAGCCTTAATAACTCGGGGCCTCCGGGTGGCGGGTCAACCTCTAGCAAGCTATCATGTTAAGGGTGGCGTACAAGCAATCAAGTAACACATACAATTCAGCAGATTTCACGTATAGTCATGTATAAGCGGGATTGCGAATAAGTGTTTGAGTTTGTGTGATGTGATTTGATATACGAACATACGTGACACCTAAAAGTGCATTTAAGCGTAAAAGGGTTCAAGTATACTCACAGTTGGTGCGATTAGAGAGAGAGACGGGATCTGATGTAGGTTGAGGAGAGCGCCGGTTTAGCCTGTAAGCGAACAGAAGTGCATCAGTCTTCCGAATTGCTGAAACAGTTAACGGTTGAAGGAACAGTAGACAAGTTCGGGCGAACTTGTACCTTAGGGTACAAGTTCGGGCGAACTTATGCTATTATCCCTGAATGGAGTACACGTTCGGGTGAACTTGTCCTGATTCCTTGGAATCAGTACGAGTTCGGGCGAACTTGTGTGTTTATCAATGAAGGGAGTACAAGTTCGGGCGAACTTGTCCTGATTCCTTGGAATCAGTACAAGTTCGGGCGAACTTGTATGTTTGTTGTCAAATTTGATCAAGTTCGGGCGAACATGGTCACCAATCTGGTGACAAGTTCGAGCGAACTTGATGTCTTCCGAGCGAACTTGACTGTTTTAGCATCCAGTTCATGCGTTTTCACGTTGTTTGCTGAGGAAATCGAGTTTCCATCCCTCCAACCTTAAGCCACTGAGTAAAACTTAGGCTGGAGAGGTCTTTTGGAGCGAGTTTAGCCATTATACAGAAACTCGGACTAATCCGGGCGAACTTGATGGTTCGTACGGGTTAATCCAGCTTGTGTAAAATGACGATTTCGTCCTTGTGCTTCCGGATCTGAGATCTTGCTTTACAACGCCTCGTTCCACTTCAAAGTGAACGAAACATACGTCATTTAGTCCGAATTTGTGTGAAAATCGATGTTTTTAAAAGGTTTTACTTAGATCTAAGTGGAAAATAGAAGTTTTTGGATAAAAATATGAAGATTTTCGTATACAGAAGAGTTTTGATGAAATCGAAGGTAAGACCTTGTGCAAAATTGTTGTAAAACGTTGTTGTAGCTTGAAAACGGGTTGATTCTTACTTGGAAATAAAAGGTTTTCGGTTTCGGGAGGTTTCGAACGAACTTGCAGCAACTTCAAATGAGGAGAGGAGCTGAGTATTTATAAGTGAAGGAGAAAATGAGCTGAAAATGATCAAGTTCGGCCGAACTTGGCATAATTCGAGCGAACTTGGCCAGTTTGCTTGAACTTATGCAAGTTCGAGCGAACTTGCTTGCTGATTGATGAGTCTTTGTTGCCTGAACAAGTTTGGGCGAACTTGGCCAGTTTCGTCTGTTATTTTCGCGTTAGGAGTTCGTTTGGCGATTCGGTTCGTATTATATAGTTACATTAAGCGTTATAATTGATAGAATAATGCGATTTAGCGATTTGTGCGAGTGAGAGCGTTGCAATAGCGAATATAACCATAAATCAAAAAAATACACATAACACATAAATAACATAAAGTAACATAAATCCATTGTGTTGCGATGCGATGTGATGCGATAAGCGATTGTCGAGGGGGCACAAGTGTTTATCAAACAATAACACACTCGGCTTTTAAAGTAACATAGTTACTTGTGATTGCGATGAAATAGCGTTTAATAAGTGATTAGATGCGATATTGTTGTAACATAATATATTTAACAAACATAAAACCATTCCATTAATCGAATCTCAGATTTACATGGACAGATATAACGAAAGACGGAAAAAAGATAACAACAAAATTGCAAGTTGTTACAGTCTCCCATCCTTTAGGAAATTTCGTCCTGAAACTTAAGTAGAGGCCGTAACAAAGAGATGTGGATATTTAGCTTTCAAATCACTTTCCAATTCCCAAGTGAACTCGGCACCGTGTTTGCCTTCACATCGGACTTTCACAATAGGAATGCTAAGAGCGTCGTAGTTTCTTGGTCTCTCGGTCCATGATTTCGATTGGCTTTTCCATGAAGTGAAGAGTCTCGTTGATTTGCAAATCCTCGAGAGGTACATGGAGATTTTCTTAAGCTAGGCATTTCTTGAGGTTTGAGATGTGGAAAGTCGGGTGTACGTCGTTAAGTTCTTCCGGAAGTTCGAGTCGGTAGGCCACTTTGCCAATTCTTTCCAGAATCTAAAAGGACCCAACGTATCGTGGCGCTAGTTTCCCTTTCTTTCCGAATCGGATCACTCCTTTCCAAGGTGCAACCTTTAAGAGAACGTGATCTCCAATTTCGAACTATAGGGGCTTGCGGCGTTTATCGGCATAACTCTTTTGGCGATTCCGAGCTTTCAAGAGATTGTCTTTGATTTGGAGGATTTTGTCTCTCGTTTCTTGAGTTAACTCGGGACCGGTGATTTGTGCTTCACCGATCTCGTGCCATGCAACAGGCGATCGGCATTTTCTTCCATACAGTGCCTCAAAAGGAGCCATTTGAATACTAGTATGATAACTATTATTGTACAAGAATTCTATTAAAGGTAAATGCGTATCCCAATTACCACCGAAATCTATGAAGCACGACGAAGCATGTCTTCGAGGGTGCGGATCGTGCGCTCAGTCTGACCGTCTGTTTGAGGGTGAAAAGCGGTACTGAGATTAAGCGTAGTACCGAGAGCGGATTGAAAAGTCTCCCAGAGACGTGAGGTAAAGCGACCATCGCAGTCAGAGAGGATGTCACGAGGCGTCCCGTGTCGACAAATAACTTCGTCGGTATAGATTCGTGCTAATTGTTCTACCTTAAAGTCTTCTCGTATGGCAATGAAGTGAGCGGATTTAGTAAAACGATCAACGATAACCCAAATGCTATCGTGACCAAAGGAGGTGCGCGGAAGTTTTGTAACGAAGTCCATGGCTATGCTCTCCCATTTCCACATCGGGATTTGGGGTTGTTCGAGCAAACCAGAGGGCCTTTGATGTTCGGCTTTAACTTTGAGCAAGTTAAGCACTTTGAGACGTAAACGTCGATATCCTTTTTCATGCCTGGCCACCAATACTTAGGACGAAGGTCCTGGTACATTTTGTCGGCTCCGGGGTGAATGGAGTATCGAGATTTATGAGCTTCGGTCATTAGCAACTCTCGAAGATTATCACGGCTAGGAATCCAAATACGGTCGTGATAGTAATAAATACCATTAGGTTTAACTACGAGCTGGGTTTCGGCACCACATTTTATTTCTTCTTGCAAGGTATTCTCGTGAAAACAAGCAAATTAAGCGGAGCGAATCAGAAATTCGAGATTATTCAAAGCTGGAGAGTCACGAACACTATACACCTAGCTTCGTCGACTGAGAGCATCGGCTACGACGTTTGCTTTGCCAGGATGGTAGCGTATCTCACAATCATAGTCGTTGAGAAGTTCAACCCATCTGTGTTGGCGCATGTTTAGTTCCTTTTGATTAAGGATATGCTGTAAGCTCTTATGGTCGGTGAAGACCGTACACTTGGTACCGTAAAGGTAGTGTCGCCATATCTTCAATGCAAAAACAACTGCACTGAGTTCGAGATCGCGGGTTGTGTAGTTCTTCTCGTGGATCTTGAGTTGTCGAGATGCATACGCGATAACCTTGTCTCGTTGCATAAGAACACAACCAAGACCAAGATTAGAGGCATCGCAATAAACGACGAAAATTGTCGTTTCCATCGGGTAGAGCGAGTTCGGGAGCGTTGCATAGCATACGCTTGAGAGTTTGAAAGGATTCCTCTTGTTGGGAATCCCAAATGAATGGCTTGTCCTTATGAGTTAAAGCGGTAAGAGGAACGATGATTTTAGAAAAGTCGGCGATGAATCGACAGTAGTAACCCGCTAATCCAAGAAAAGAACAGATCTCAGATGCATTCTTCAGTGTAATCCAACTCCTTACAGCTTCTATCGTTGCAGGGTCGACATGAATTCCTTGACTGTTAACGATATGACCGAGAAATTGGACTTCTTCGAGCCAGAATTCACACTTAGAAAACTTAGCATAAAGACGATTACCTTGAAGAAGTTCAAGAACTAAACGAAGATGATGCGCATGTTCGGCTTTCGACTTCGAGTAAATAAGGATGTCATCGATAAACAATGATGAAACGATCAAAAAAGGCTTTACACACACGGTTCATCAAATCCATAAAGACCGCGGGTGCATTTCTGAGACCAAAAGGCATGACCACGAATTCGAAATGGCCATAACGAGTATGAAAGGCGGTTTTCGGAATATCTTCTTCCAGCACGCGTAACTGATGATAACCGGAACGTAAATCGATCTTAGAAAAGCAAGTAGCGCCTTGAAGCTGATCAAACAAATCGTTGATTCAAGGAAGAGGGTAATGGTTCTTTATCGTAAGCTTATTAAGTTCATGATAATCGATGCACATTCGGAACGCCCCATCTTTCTTTTTCACGAAAAGAACGGGTGCGCCCATATGGTGAAGTGCTCGGGCGTATGAAACCTTTATCAAGTAGCTCTTGAAGTTGGCTAGATAGCTCGCGCATTTCGGATGGTGCGAGGCGATAAGGAGCTTTAGCAACGGGAGTAGCACCGGGAATTAGGTCAAAACGGAATTCAACATCACGAATAGGGGGTAAACCGGGTAAACCGTCGGGAAAGCCTTTAGGAAATTCACAAACAACGGGAACGTCTTTCAAGGTTTTCTTTTCTTTCTCCGGGTTCACGATGTGGGATGTCACACCCTCAATTTCCACTTGCGGAGTTTTACCGCGAGGCGTGTAAACAAACCAGAATCTGAAACACTAGTACGTCGAACGACTCTATATGATTTGATAATACGTTTTCCAAAAATCATTTGTTTAACCGTTCATCGTAGATTTTATATTGTCTTAGTTAGTTACCAATGTTTAGCGGAAGCATTAGTTTTTATGGTTGAGCGGAAGCATAAGATAAGTAGTGAAACGGGCGCCAACATAAACGCCAAAACAAATGAAAAACCCAAAACAATGTTTGTAAATGAGACTCGATAAAAGATGTCTTGTTCAATGCGTGTGAGTGCACCTAGAGCTCCTAGCGTCCTGAGAAACATGTAAAGAAACAAGTGTCAACATTAAAGATGAGTGAGTTCACAGGTTTTCATAAATTCGTTTGTTCGGTTATGAGTTTGTTTCCCCCGTTATCCCTAACCCGGGATAACGATTTAGTTCCATTATTCCCAACCCGGAATAATAATAATGTTGGTTCCATTATTCCAAACCCGGAATAATAAAGTTGTTGTTTCCATTATCCCCAACCCGGGATAATATAGTTGATTCGTAATTAAGTTCAATGTTAACATATATAGGTAGCTAGCCTAAAGTCATGTCACGTAAGTGTTCGCGATCGAAGCTGACTGTTGTGCCTCCGTGTTGCCAGGCCTATCACTGACCATGGCGAAGTTAGGCCAAATTATTCACCCGTTGACCATACCCGATCGGCTAGCGCGACTAGCTCGGATGGGGCTTGTCGGGCCCAGTAGTACTACTTATAATTCCCCCGCTATTAAAACCCAATACTAACGATCCGAGAGATTGACGAGGACTTAAGTGATATAGCTCTTAGTGACCATAACGTTACATTAACATTAACTTAGTTACCGAATAGTTATGTGACGTTAATTTCATATAACGTAAAGAGATTGAGTTGAAGAGTGTATACATGTTTCTCCCCCTGTTGTTTAAAACCGGATAAAATTAGGGCCGTGAACTCACCTTTAGTTGCTCGGTTAGTGTAGCAAAGAAGTTGTAAGGGATGGGACCGCTAATTGCGTCTGTGAGTGAGATGTGGAACCGATGATCAAAGATAATTGCGACCGAGAAGATCCGTAACCGAGAAGGAAGTGTTGTTCGCGACCGGGAAGAAGGAGTAGGCTGTTTGTGATCGAGGAAGTGAACAAGTGGGCTGCTCTCGATCGATATGAAGAAGGAAGAGGCTGCTCGCGATCAATGGAACAAGCGGAAGGCTTGTTTGCGGTCGAAGAGATGAACAAGGGCTGCCGTCGGCTTCTTTCTCACTAGGGTTTCTTGTGTTGTGAAGGAGCATGCATGTGTTAGTATATATAAGCGCAAGAGGTGAAGGGAATGGGTTGCGGTTTGGGTTTGATCTCGCGGCCGAGGGCTTGGGTGGGTCGGTTTGGGTTGCTTGCTCGCGACATGGTTTGGGTTCTAAACTTGATCCCCAAGTTTAGTTCCTTGAGTCGCAAGAAAAAGAGGCCGGCTCGTGTCGCGGTTCGGCTCGATTCATTTGTTTATTTATTACGTCTATACATTATAACTAACATAAAGCACGAACTTGGATATCACATAATAACGTAGCACGTAATTTATTCGACAAGTATTGCGTTTAAGTTATCCGAAAACCCGGGATGTCACATTATCCCCATGTTGAAAGAATTTTCGTCCCGAAAATTGAGTAAACGCGGTTTAGAATGCAGCGTACATGTTTAGAATGCCACGCACAAAGTGTTAGTTCGTTAACGATGGTACGCGAAGTTACAAGAAGTTCCCAAGTGCCATGCACAAAGATTCCCAAGTGCCATGCACAAGAATTTAGTTAACAATGGTACGCGAAAGTATGAGAAATTTCCAGGTTGTCACATCATCCCCATGTTGAAAGAATTTTCGTCCTGAAAATTTAGTTATTAGTATCTTTAGTTTGCTGCTCAGTTGTGAAGAGGTGTGGGTATTTGCTTTTCATTTGGTCCTCTCTTTCCCACGTGAACTCCGGTCCACGCTTAGAGTCCCAACGAACCTTAACGATCGGAATCTTGCTGTGCCTTCGAGTCTTGATCTCACGATCCATGATCTCGATAGGCTGTTCCACAAAGTGCAGTTGTTCATCCACTTGAATCTCATCCAATGGAATAACTAGAGTTTTATCTGATAGACACTTCTTCAGATTTGACACGTGAAATACGTTGTGAACTCCACTGAGTTCGGCAGGAAGGTCTAATCGATAAGCTACGGGTCCAATACGTTTCAAGATTACAAACGGGCCTACGTACCATGGATTTAGTTTGCCCCATTTTCCAAAGCGGATTACACCCTTCCAGGGTGACACCTTTAGTAAGACGCGGTCGCCTACTTGAAATTCGAGCGGTTTGCGTCGTTGATCAGCGTAGCTTTTCTGTCGATCCCGTGCCGCCGCCATGCGGTTTCTGATTTGCACAATCTTTTCAGTAGCCTCCAGTATTAACTCAGGGCCTGTGAGTTGACTGTCACCGACTTCTGCCCAACAGACCGGTGATCTACATTTACGACCGTATAATGCCCAACAGGCAGGTGGATTTCCCAACTATTTCCAAAGTCTACTATGCATGCCCTAAGCATGTCTTCCAAGGTCTGTATGGTCCTTTCGCTTTGACCATCAGTCTGAGGGTGATAGGCTGTGCTCATATCTAAGCGTGTTCCCAACGCTTTCTGAAGTGATTGCCAGAAGTTGGACGTGAAGCGAGCATCTCTGTCTGAGATGATGGATGTTGGCACTCCGTGCCGAGAAACTACTTCCTTAATGTAGATGCGAGTCAACTTCTCCATCTTATCTGTTTCTTTAATAGCTAGGAAGTGTGCGGACTTAGTTAAACGATCCACAATCACCCAGATGGTATCGCAACCACCCAAAGTTCGCGGAAGTTTAGTGATGAAGTCCATTGAGATCTGATCCCATTTCCACACTGGGATCTCAGGTTGTTGAAGTAGTCCCGATGGCTTTTGATAGTCTACCTTGACTTTTGCACAAGTCAAACACTTACTCACGTAGGTGGCTATATCAGCTTTCATGTTGGGCCACCAATAAGCAGCTTTAAGGTCTTGATACATCTTATCCGAACCAGGATGGACAGAGTATCGGGATTTGTGAGCTTCGTCCATGACTAGCTCTCTGAGGTTCCGTAGAGAGGTACCCATATGCGATTCATGAAATACCGGGCTCCATTGGGTTTTACTTCCCAATCGCGTTCCATTTTTTCCACCGATTCGGGCTTGATGTTTTCCTCCTTAACTGCTTCTAACTGGGCTCGCGTATTTGTTCGGGTAGCCCCGAATGAATAGTGAGTTGTAATGCTCGTACACGGCGAGGTTTCAAGTGTTCCTTCCTACTGAGGGCATCAGCTACCACGTTAGCTTTACCCGGGTGATACCGAATGGCACACTCATAATCGTTCAAGAGTTCGACCCAGCGACGCTGTCGCATGTTCAACTCCTTCTGATCAAAGATGTGTTGGAGGCTCTTGTGGTCTGTAAAGATTGTGCACTTCGTTCCATAGAGGTAGTGTCTCCAAATCTTAAGTGCAAACACTACTGCTCCCAATTCCAGGTCATGCGTCTGTAGTTTTTCTCGTGAACCTTCAGTTGTCGCGACGCATACGCGATGACCTTATCGCGTTGCATGAGTACGCATCCCAACCCCTGAATGGAAGCATCACAATATACTACAAAGTCATCTGTCCCTTCTGGCAAGGACAGAATGGGTGCACTGCAAAGTTTCTGCTTTAGCAATTGAAATGCTGCTTCCTGCTTGTCTCCCCAAGCATACTTGATGCCTTTCTGGGTGAGGGTAGTAAGCGGTTGTGCGATCTTTGAAAATCCCTCGATGAAAGTCTGTAGTAACCAGCCAAACCCAAAAATTGGCGGATCTCCGTCGGTGTCCTGGGTGCTTCCCAGTTTTTGATGGCTTCAATCTTGCAGGGTCTACGTGGATACCCTTTTCATTTACGATATGCCCAAGAAACTGAACTTCTCGAATCCAGAAATCACACTTTGAAAGCTTGGCATATAGCTTCTCCTGTTGAAGTAATCCTAACAGTAATCGTAGATGTTCAGCATGTTCGTCTTCACTTTTAGAGTAGATGAGTATGTCATCGATGAACACAATGACAAATTTGTCGAGGTATGGTTTACACACACGGTTCATGAGGTCCATGAACACCGCGGGTGCGTTGGTGAGACCGAAGGGCATGACCAAGAACTCATAATGGCCATACCGAGTACGAAATGCCGTCTTAGCGATATCCTCCTCCCTGACGCGTAGCTGGTGGTAACCGGACCGTAGATCAATCTTGGAGTAGTAGCTTGACCCTTGGAGTTGGTCGAAGAGATCGTCGATGCGAGGTAACGGGTATCGGTTCTTGACAGTAACCTTGTTGAGTTCCCTATAGTCGATGCACATGCGGAAGGTCCCGTCCTTCTTCTTGACAAAAAGGACTAGAGCTCCCCATGGCGAAGCGCTTGGTCGGATAAATCCCTTTTCTAACAGTTCCTGAAGTTGGGTAGACAGCTCCTGCAGCTCGGCTGGAGCTAGGCGGTATGGAGCCTTGGCGATAGGAGTTGCATGGTTCGCCAATTCAATTTCAAACTCCAATTGTCGATGGGGTGGAAGACCAGGTAATTCCTCTGGGAATACATCGGAAAAATCACGGACGACAGGGATGTCTTCTATACGTTTCTCGTCCTTAGGCTGTTCGATAACCAGTGCGAGTAAAGCGAAGGAGTTCTTTCTCCGAAGATACTTCTGCGCTTGCATGTGAGAGATGATGTTTGTGACGGCGCCTGCCTTCTCGCCTTGCACCGTCAAGATTTCGTCGTTAGAGAGCGGAATACGGATAGATTTTTCGAAGCAGAGAACTTCAGCCCGGACGTATTCCGACTACCACGTCAAAACTACCCAGGGTAGTTGTCATCAGATCAATGGTAAAGGTGTGACCCACGAGTTTGAGTTGATAGCCGGATACTATATGGGTCACATGTACGGATTTACCATCTGCTAGTTCTATGACATAAGGGGTCTCTAAGGGTTTAGGCGTGAGATTTAGGTTCTTCCTAAAAGACTCAGATATAAAACTCCTATCCGCACCCGTATCAAAAAGCACAGTAGCAAAATGTTCATTAAGGGGAAACTTACCGGTGACCACGTTCGAGTCGTTTCTGGCCTCTCCGCGGCCCAATGTAAATGCGCGACCTTTGGCACCTCCTATGCCACCATTTCCATTATTGTTGTTGTAATGGTTATTGTGGTTGTGGTTGTTCCCACCATTGTTGTTGTTGTTACGCAGCTGTGGGCAGTCTCTTTTGAAGTAGGCAGTGCTACCACACTGATAGCATCCCCGGTTAACACCCTGTTGTGGGCCTTGGGGTTGATTTTGGTTCTGTCGGGACATGATTTCCCCACGACAATCCTTTGCCGCATGTCCCATCTTGCCACATCGTTGGCAGCGATTTCCGGCACAAGGGCCGTTATGATGAAGATTACAGCGGGTGCACTGCGGCTTTCGACCTACATAGCCGCTTGCGTTCTGGTTGTTGTTGTTGTTGTTGGCGGGCTGATTTTGGTGACCCCGGTGGCTGTTGTAATGATTGAACCGTTTCTGGTTCCCCTGTTGCGGCTGGGATGACGAAGACTGTCGAGCAGACGAGTCTTCAAACTTTCTTTTATTGTCAGGGGCAACTTCAGTTGTACCCCGTGCTGGCAACTTCTTTTGTTCCACCGCCTTATCGGTGAGTTTGTGCGCCAATCGGATTGCTTGATGTTCAGTTGCAGGGTTACTAGCCATTACCATACCTGAATCTCCGGGACCAGACCCCCAAGGTAGAACTCGAGCCGTTTCTCCACAGTGTTAGCCAGATCGGGACACAGAAATACCAAGTCATGATGTTTTGCTGTGTAAGCTTCGATGTCAGATCCCACCATCTTGTGGTTCCATAAGGCTTGCTCCAACTGTTGCACTCTGTCTCGTGGACAGTACTCCTCTTTGATTAGGGCCTTGAACTCGGCCCAGGCCATTGCATTTGCAGCAATAAGTCCACGCGTTTGGACTTGTGCATTCCACCAAGTTAGTGCCCCGTCTTCCAGTGTTGAGGCTGCGTACTTGACCTTGTTGGCCTCTAGACAGTTGCACATTTCAAATACTGATTCAGATTTTTCGATCCAGCGGACCAGTCCAATGGGTCCTTCTGCCCCGAGAATTTGCTTGGTTTCGCGTCGAGGAACATCTTGTAGGGGTTAAAACCCCCTCCTGCTGACAGAGAACAGGTAGTCAGCGAGGAATTCTACTAGCCCAACTATTAGATTTTCACACGAAAATTTAATAATGGTTACCTGCCGGTTGGTTCTGAACACCCGCTAAAGCTGTGTTCACGTGCTCTTGAATCATGGCAGCTAGTTCTTCGGGCGTCATGTTAAGGTTTCCACGTCGTCCAGTTGCCATTTAGATCTTCGAAAAACAACACAAACACACCCCGATAAGTCTATATATCCAATGTAGTTATCCTACTTTGTACTTAAATAATTATCAAGTTATGTCAACTCAAATATATTAAATAGTCAAAAGAAATACTTGATTAAATGAAGTTTCAACGTCTTACAAAGTGCCAACCAAACATAAGAATTCACTATAAAGTCTCAAGTTTAAACAAAAGTGGGAAAATAAATAGACTGGAGGAAAATAAAATAAGCGAGACGTGTCAGTCGTCTACGTCTCCATCCCCCAAATCACTGTCGTTGCCGTCATCCTGCGCGGCATTTCCAGCTTCTACAGCTGGATCCTCCTGATCTCTCTGGATCCTCTTCTGGATCCTCTTCAGGGTCCTCCTCTGGATCCTCTTCCGGATCCTCCTCTACCGGCACTGGAGGGGCCGGTGCTGGTGCAGGTGCTTGATTTTGCTCTAGCTCCTGAATGCTCCAACTATTTTCCAGGACTCTGTCTTCGAGCCAGTCGGCTCTTATCTACTCAGCACGCAGATCTCTGGCTAAGGTGTTACGAGCTATCTTACCCGTATGTTGCTCTTCCTCGAGCGAGTCGGTTTTACCTGTCAGTTGTCGGATCATCCATCCCTGTGCTAGGATGGTTTCCTGCATTCTTTCTAACTGTTCTTGTTGTTTCTGTATCATGTTTCTAAGTAGGTCATTTCCTACTTCTACAGAGTTAACCGGTTTGACCGGCACAGCGATGGTTGGGCGTGATGACGACTCCTCCCCCAGAGCGAGCCTTTTCCTCGCAGCTGAGCGTGTTTCCACGCCATAAGATGGTAAGGGTTCCACCATAGGTGCCTTTCCTGGCGCTCTTGGTGGCTAAGTTTGTCGGATGATGATGACGATGATGATGATGAATTGCCTGTTAGGTTGTGTGGTTAGTTACGAGTTGTTTTCATTTCTTATTATGAAGTCATAATCTACATAACACAGTTGTGGTACATCGCATAACAAGATATAACAGTTCGGTGCCAAACTACGTCTAGTGTCATGTATTCAGCTATAGTTTAGGTCTACTTCTAATGCAAACCTGGTTCTCTATAGCTAGTGGCTCTGATACCAATCTGTCACACCCTCAATTTCCACTTGCGGAGTTTTACCGCGAGGCGTGTAAACAAACCAGAATCTGAAACACTAGTACGTCGAACGACTCTATATGATTTGATAATACGTTTTCCAAAAATCATTTGTTTAACCTTCATCGTAGATTTTATATTGTCTTAGTTAGTTACCAATGTTTAGCGAAGCATTAGTTTTTATGGTTGAGCGGAAGCATAAGATAAGTAGTGAAACGGGCGCCAACATAAACGCCAAAACAAATGAAAAACCCAAAACAATGTTTGTAAATGAGACTCGATAAAAGATGTCTTGTTCAATGCGTGTGAGTGCACCTAGAGCTCCTAGCGTCCTGAGAAACATGTAAAGAAACAAGTGTCAACATTAAAGATGAGTGAGTTAACAGGTTTTCATAAATTCGTTTGTTCGGTTATGAGTTTGTTTCCCCCGTTATCCCTAACCCGGGATAACGATTTAGTTCCATTATTCCCAACCCGGAATAATAATAATGTTGGTTCCATTATTCCAAACCCGGAATAATAAAGTTGTTGTTTCCATTATCACCCAACCCGGGATAATATAGTTGATTCGTAATTAAGTTCAATGTTAACATATATAGGTAGCTAGCCTAAAGTCATGTCACGTAAGTGTTCGCGATCGAAGCTGACTGTTGTGCCTCCGTGTTGCCAGGCCTATCACTGACCATGGCGAAGTTAGGCCAAATTATTCACCCGTTGACCATACCCGGTCGGCTAGCGCGACTAGCTCGGATGGGGCTTGTCGGGCCCAGTAGTACTACTTATAATTCCCCCGCTATTAAAACCCAATACTAACGATCCGAGAGATTGACGAGGACTTAAGTGATATAGCTGCTTAGTGACCATAACGTTACATTAACATTAACTTAGTTACCGAATAGTTATGTGACGTTAATTTCATATAACGTAAAGAGATTGAGTTGAAGAGTGTATATATGTTTCTCCCCCTGTTGTTTAAAACCGGATAAAATTAGGGGCCGTGAACTCACCTTTAGTTGCTCGGTTAGTGTAGCAAAGAAGTTGTAAGGGATGGGACCGCTAATTGCGTCCGTGAGTGAGATGAGGAACGATGATCAAAGATAATTGCGACCGAGAAGATCCGTAACCGAGAAGGAAGTGTTGTTCGCGACCGGGAAGAAGGAGTAGGCTGTTTGTGATCGAGGAAGTGAACAAGTGGGCTGCTCTCGATCGATATGAAGAAGGAAGAGGCTGCTCGTGATCAATGGAACAAGCGGAAGGCTTGTTTGCGTCGAAGAGATGAACAAGGGCTGCCGTCGGCTTCTTTCTCACTAGGGTTTCTTGTGTTGTGAAGGATCATGCATGTGTTAGTAGATATAAGCGCAAGAGGTGAAGGGAATGGGTTGCGGTTTGGGTTTGATCTCGCGGCCGAGGGCTTGGGTGGGTCGGTTTGGGTTGCTTGCTCGCGACATGGTTTGGGTTTAAGGTTTGGGTTCTAAACTTAATCCCCAAGTTTAGTTCCTTGAGTCGCAAGAAAAAGAGGCCGGCTCGTGTCGCGGTTTGGCTCGATTCATTTGTTTATTTATTACGTCTATACATTATAACTAACATAAAGCGCGAACTTGGATATCACATAATAACGTAGCACGTAATTTATTCGACAAGTATTGCGTTTAAGTTATCCGAAAATCCGGGATGTCACATGGGATAGGAAGGCAACGCATTGCTTGCGCAAGTGCTTGCCCACTTGGGTACATGACATAAGCACCAACTTCTTTGAGGGGGTTTCACCGTATTCATGGAGTTGATCACCGTTAGGACGAGGGAAGCAAATTATTTTATCGAAACAGACGACTTCAGCGTGATTTTCACGAAGAAAATCCGTGCCTACTATGATATCGAAGCTACCTAGTTGCATAGGTATGAGATTGATCGAGAAGATGTGGTTGTTGAGATCGAGAGTACAACCACGTATGACGGAGTTAACTGTAACGATTCTTCCGGTGGAGACTTCAACATCGAAAGTCTTTGGGAGTTTAGTGCGTTTACATTTTAAAACCTTTTCGAATTCTAACGATACAAAACAGTCGGCACCAGTATCAAATAAACATGAAGCGTATATACCATTAACAAGGAACGTACCATTGAAAACATTGTTGTCGTTCTGAGCCTGGCGATGATTGAGATTGAATGCTCTTCCACGCGCAGCCTGTGGTTGCTGCTGGTGAGGCTGCGGTGGCTGTGGCTGCTGCTGAGGCTCTTACTTCATGGCTTTGTTAGGGCAGACATTGCTAAAGTGGTTTGGATCACCACAAGTGTAGCAAGCACGTGCTTTTGGGACTAATGCTTGCTGCTGCTGATTGGTTTGAGGAGCGCGAGGTGAGCTGGCAGTGCTGCTGTTGCTTGAGGAGCTGGCTGACAAGGACCACTACGGCAGCTGACAGTAAAGTGGCCGTAGGTGTTACAGTTGGTGCAGAAACGGCAATTGCCTCCAACTGGGTGATGATAGTACACTTCGAACATAACGGGTGAGGGCCAGTGTACGCACGCTTAGCAGGAGGTGCGTTTGGTGTAGGAGCTTGAAACGGCTGAGAGTTCAAAGGTGCGATAGCTGCACAGTTCTTGCTTGGGTCCTCTCTTTTGTGACCTCGGCGACTGGTCTTTGATTCTCGAGACGGCTCGGTTGTAGCACTCGGCTTGGTGATAGCTTGATTCGCGACTTTGCTGTGGCTTTTGAAGTAACCAGCCTGATCACGCTTATCGTTGATTTCGGCTGCAAGCTGATAGGTCTCTTCAATAGTAGTAGGGCGAGCTGCTTGGACAAAATCCGCAACGCAATCAGGCAGAGCGCAGAGGTACTTTTTGATTGGTTTTTCAGTAGTGTCCACCTGACTGGGACAGATAATACTCAATTGCTTGAAACGGCCTGTGAGACCTGCGTTGTCGGGGCCATCTTGCTTGATATCCCAAAATTCGTTCTCCAGTTTCTGGACTTCATGCGGAGGACATAATTCTTTCACCATGATTTCCTTGAGTTCCTCCCAAGTGAGCCCGTAAGCCTCATCGTTCCCGCGCTTGTTGCGCTCCACAGTCCACTAATCAAGTGCCCTTGATTGGAACAAACTGGTAGCTTTGATGATGCGCTGAGCTTTGGGACATCCGCTTTGGCGGAACGTGACCTCGATGGAATCGAACCAATGGAACATAGCACTTGGTCCTTCCGTGCCAGAGAAAGTAAGAGGTCCGCACGCTTTGAATTGCTTGAAGCTGAACGAAGTCTTTGGCGCATCATTCTTGGAATCAACAGAGGAGTTGCTGCTGACAACATGAATTTCGCTGACAATCTGGGGGATCACTTTAGCCATCTGCTTGGCCACGAGCGAAGCGATACGCTTGTCAGTGTTGTTGCGCTGGATGTTCCTCCTAGTGTGAGATCCCATGGAAGACATCTACATGAAGGATTTGATTGGATGAGATTCGATTATAGTAGGTTTATATTTAAAAGTTTACTATTATTATTATTATACAAGCAAGGCATAGAGTCACATAAACACGTAGACAAGTAAACACGTAAGCACATAAGCACATAATCACATAAGCACATAAGCACATAGTCACATAATACACGTAAACATATACTTTGCACGTAGTCACCTTCTTATAAGTAAAGCGTAGCGCGTTCCAGATGCGAGATATAGCGTAATAAGCGAGATAGGCGAGTAATACCGCGCATGAGGCACGGATGCCCTCACGAGCATAGGCGAGTTGCACAATTAGCTCGGTTGGTGATTAATTAGCGTTTTAGATTACGAGAGCTGTGCGAGTTGTGCATATATCAATGGAGCGTAAAAGCGATAAATCGAGAAATCGATAAAGCGAGAAATCGAATAAACGTAAAATCCATAAATTCAAACACATAAATAATAATAAAACTCGATGATGCGTAAAATCCGTGATTATAGGCTTAAATCAATTTGGAGTGTCCTGGGTTTTGAGACAGCGACTACCCAAAGTGGTTCGAAAATTCTCTGAGTTCGGTAACACGATTTGGCCTAATAGACAAATGCTCTCGCCGGACAACGGTTAACGGCATTTGTCCTTCCAGTTACGTCGTGTTCCAAGTCATCGAAATAATCGAGACTTTGGTGAGATTGAAAATCGAGGAGTGGAACTAGTTATTAAGATGCGGGTTTCACCCCTAACTTAACAGCTTCATTCCTAGTTGTGGTTATGCTCACCAATCACATCGGGAGTTCCACTAGATAGAATTGGAGATTTTCGTCGAGGTTTGGATATCACTCCTAACTCAACGAAGGTATCTCGTGCGATAGAGAATGCGTGAAGTGAATGATCTTATCAGGAGTTCTTGGTTTTCACACCTAATCTCGACTTGATCATTCGTTTTGTATGATACGAGTGTTTTCACGTGCGTTGTGGTAGCTTTAGGAAAAGCATACGTAGTCTAAAAGTCCATTTCTGTTGATGCACTATGGTGTTCGTCACTTGTCGAATAGGCTAGATTGAGCGTGTATTGAATATTGCATAGTTTAGAATCAAACAAACGACCAAAATACGGAGTTTTCAGTGTAAAAGGGAACAAGTTCGCTCGAACTTGACATGTGACTGACAAGTTCGGCCGAACTTGTCATATGATAGACAAGTTCGTCCGAACTTGACCTCATATGCACATGTCAAGCGAACTTGGCTGTTTCCCTATAAATAGGTGGTGTGTGTTCATTTGTCATTTGATTTTTTGCCATCCCTACGGGGAGGTGCTGCCGGATTCTCTCCAGGAACTCCGGCAGCTGGACTTATAAAGATGTAGACTTCCGCTGCATTCTACTTCTACTCCTTTCTGAATAACATTCTACCGAATCGGTTACGTTTATGCATTAACTTCCGTCTAGAACCGCCTGATCACGAACCTTCAATTGGTATCAGAGCCACGGTATCACCTACGCTCATGAATTTGGACATTTATGGACATTAGGAGGGGTTTTAGACGTAAATCATCAAATAAACATACAATCCACGGATAAAAAGTAAAATTGAACTGATAGGATTGTTAGAAAGTCATTTTCGACTAGATCTATTGTGGAATCATCTCAAAATTCGAAGAAATAAGGATTCTAGATCAAAAAATGTGAAAAAGGCTGCTTTGGGGGACCAAGTTCGCCCGAACTTGACTAGAATTTTCAAGATTTCTAATCAAGTTCGACCGAACTTGATAATTTTTGACCAAGTTCGCCCGAACTTGGTTAATTTTTCAAGAAATTTATCAAGTTCGCCCAAACTTGACTAAAATTTCATCAAGTTCGCCCGAACTTGTGTCAAGTTTGCTTGAATGGGTGTTGGCAACCAAGTTCGCCCGAACTTGACTGGATTTTAATGAAATTATGTTTACAAGTTTGCCCGAACTTGTTGCTTTAATTTCTTATCCTTTGATACAAGTTCGCCCGAACTTGTTGAAAAGTGATTCTTTCGGAGCCTAAAAAAAATTGGCGGTAGAAATTTTTTTCGAGTTTTCGAACACCGAACCGGCATGTTCGGGGACACCGTCTAGAGCTTCAGAGTACAGATTTGGTGATACGGTCACAGAATTTTGAAGATAACGTGAGAGTCATTGATACCGGTGCAGAATGTTGATCATTTGGGTGTCGTGACTAGTAATGGGCCTAAATGTTAAATCCGCATTTGTTAAATACTGAAAGTTTCGGATTTCAGGGGGAATTTCAGTGAAAATTTTCAGTATGGTCAGAATTTGCAAAAATGAGGGGGAATAAAAAATTTTCAATATTTGAAGATTTCGGCATTTTTGAAATTCGTGACTACTGCAACAGTATCCGGGTGGTTACCGATTGTAGATTATCGGGAAATCCAGAGGATTGAGATTCATTGGGTATTTCAAATTGATGTCTATTTTGAAAGTGGGTGGTTACATGACTGAGTCTTGAAGGAATTGTTTATCAGATTCTGAGATCGTGGTTGTGGATTGACACCTGAGTCGCGCGTATGGTTTGGAAGCACACACGACTGCCTATCTTTAACTCTGCTTTGCACATGAACTATTGACTAGACTAACCGCCAGGAGATAGGGATGCTCTGTAGTTTCAGTTGCCCCAGGTTGTACGCGGTACTATGATTAAGAAGATGATTTATGGGATCGGATCTTTCGGATAAAGCTGTGTATACCAGTTGCTGACAAAAAGAGGCTATATATTTGGAATTATGTGATCATAGGAAGTTCCGAGTTTTCAGTTCATGATACAGAGTGATGCTTAAGGGTTAGAGTCCTGATCTCCGGTGAAGGAACAGTTAGCTGGATTAGCAGTCGTTAGTACTAGTGAGGAACTGAGGACGTACAAAAAGTTCGGTGATGATCTTAGGAATTAATGACTAGCTCCGCAGACGGATGGTTTCAAAATTACCAAGGATATCTGATAATAACCTTTGGTGGCCATTATTTTTAGTCTTCAAGCAGATGAATCATTTTTCTCTTTGGACTAACCGCCGTTGGATGATGATGTTTGGTGATTAAGTGGCGCTGGTCTACCGGAGATAGCTATATATCTGTCATTATGACTGAAGAGGAAGAATGTGATTTTGGTCACGGACGTATGTTTCTCAGATTCGATGCATTACCAGATTATCTGTTTCCGATGAAGATTGTTGATTGAGCAGATTACCGATTTGCTAATCAAATCTTTCTGAAGGGTGCTTAACTGCGATTACGGAAATCAGGATTTCAGATTTCTAACGGTATTCGTTGATTTGAAGTTTTCCGATGCAGTGATTCGAAGTTTGTATCAATTGCCGGTTGAGTTTTTGATACTTTAGGAGTGTGCGGAATAAACTCTCAATGCTCAACGCTTATTCAAAACTAAACTCAGATGCGGTTATCATCGAATGGAGAGGCTGCTGCATTGATTAGCTTTGAGTTGATGGTTATTCGAGAAAATTTGTCAGTCAAGTAAATCAGAGGAGTCGGAAACCACGCAACCAAAGATCTAAACTAGAGATTTCAGCGGAATTGAAAGTTGTTAATGCAAACCCGGATCATCAATTAAGGGGGGATCTGTTGACGCGTCTCGACGACATCGGCAGACACCTTGATTGAAGGTGCAGAGAATATTCAAACACGGCTCAAAGTTTTGAAGTTCAAGATCAAGCTTCGACAGTAACGAACAAGGGGGAATATGTTGATGCACTATTGTGTTCGGCACTTGTCGAATAGGCTAGATTGAGCGTGTGTTGAATATTGTATAGTTTAGAATTGAACACACGACCAAAATACGGATTTTTCAGTGTAAAGGGAACAAGTTCGCTCGAACTTGACCTGTGTAGGTCAAGTTCGCTCGAACTTGACATGTGACAGACAAGTTCGGCCGAACTTGTCATATGATAGACAAGTTCGCCCGAACTTGACCTCATATGCACATGTCAAGCGAACTTGGTTGTTTCCCTATAAATAGGTGGTGTGTGTTCATTTGTCATTTGAGTTTTTGCCATCCCTACGGGGAGGTGGTGCCGTATTCTTTCCAGGAACTCCGGTAGCTAGACTTATAAAGATGTATACTCTTTCGGTATGAATGAAGACTTCCGCTGCATTTACTTCTACTCCATTCTTAATAACATTCTACCGAAACTGTTATATACGATTATCCACTAACTTCCGTCTAGAACCGCCTGATCACGGACCTTCAATTTCGAGGGTTTAGGATCAAGTTCGGGCGAACTTGTTCAACTTCGGGCGAACTTAACTCCTCGAGTGAACTTGTTTAGCTGTTGAGAGGGGACTGGCAACTTCGGGCGAACTTGGTCAAGTTCGGGCGGACTTGATCAAGTTCGGGCGAACTTGATCGATTTCGAGCGAACTTGCTCCAACTTCGAGCGAACTTGTCAGCTCCTGTTCGTTTCGAGCGTTTATTCGATGCGTAACGGTCTGATTTGGTATCCTAATTATAGACTAGGTCAAATATGGCAGTTCTACTTAATTTTCCCTATAGTTATGGCTCTGATACCAATCTGTCACACCCCAATCTATAGCGGAAACATCGGGGCGTGGCACTAGGCGAACCAGATTGTCTCAAGAAAAATTCCATAACAACTATTTAGCGATAATATTCAAACGTTCAACATCCCATACTATTAAACAATAAAATCCCAAATAATTATTACAAAACATAATATCTCTTAAAACATATCAAGTTTGATCTTCCCTAGATTTATTACATGAGTTCTAAAGGTAATCCTAAACCAAGCAGCAATAGCAAATATCCTCAACCTGGCACATATGTTAAAATAAAACGTCAATACAATTAAGTAAAGGTGAACAGACAGGTTGCATACATAATAGATATAAAAGCGTTTAGCATACACCGCATGACAATACGTAAGAGTTGTGAACTATGTATGTACTAGATTCAAGTAAACCAACAAACCGCGAGCGCGAGGCATGCGAACAAGTGTCCACGTCCTAAAGAGGAAAATAAATGAGAAATAAAAATGCGAGCCTTAACAACCCCGGGCCTCCGGGTGGCGGGTCAACCTCTAGCAAGCTATCATGTTAAGGGTGGCGTACAAGCAATCAAGTAACACATACAATTCAGCAGATTTCACGTGTAGTCATGTATAAGCGAGATTGCGAATAAGTGTTTGAGTTTGTGTGATGTGATTTGATATACGAACATATGTGACACCCAAAAGTGCGTTTAAGCGTAAAAGGGATCTGATATAGGTTGAGGAGAGCGTCGGTTCAGCCTATAAGCGAACAGAAGAGCATCAGTCTTCCGAATTGCTGAAACAGTTAACGATTGAAGGAACAGTAGACAAGTTCGGGCGAACTTGTGCTATTATCCGTGAATGGAGTACAAGTTCGGGCGAACTTGGCACAAATTCGAGCCGAACTTGGCATAAGTTCGAGCGAACTTGGCACAAGTTCGGGTGAACTTGGCCAGTTTGCTTGAACTTATGCAAGTTCGGGTGAACTTGCTTGCTGATTGATGAGTCTTTGTTGCCTGAACAAGTTTGGGCGAACTTTTTGTAGCCAAGTTCGGCCGAACTTGGCCAAACACTAAGTTTCGTCCGTTATTTTCGCGTTAGGAGTTCGTTTGGCGATTCGGTTCGTATTAGATAGTTACATTAAGCGTTATAATTGAAAGAATAATGAGATTTATTGATTAGTGCGAGTGAGAGCGTTGCGATAGCGAATATAACCATAAATCATAAAAACACGCATAACACATAAATAACATAAAGTAACATAAATCCATTGCGATGCGATGCGATAAGCGATTGTCGAGGGGGCACAAGTGTTTATCAAACAATGACACACTCGACTCCTAAAGTAACATAGTTACTTGTTATTGCGATGAAATAGTGTTTAATAAGTGATTAGATGCGATATTGTTGTAACATAATATATTTAACAAACATAAAACCATTCCATTAATCGAATCTCGGATTTACAAGGACATATATAACGAAAGACGGAAAAAGATAACAACGAAATTGGGAGTTGTTACCGTTTATGCTAAAACACACTGAAAATCTTTTTGGGTTTAAATCTGAAATCAAATAAACTATGTACAAACATATTTACAGACATATTTTTATGAATTCGTATATAAGGATCATATCAGTTTTTTGAGACGTGTCACCAGTACCGTTGACCTTTTGATGACTATAAGTTCTAAACTTGTTTACCTAGATTGTCGATATATTTGTCCACTTAAACTTCGACACATTTCTCAATTGTTCCAAGATATCTTAGATAGAATTATGAAACCTGACTCAACTATGGTTCCCATCTCAGAATATACTCCCGTATCAAAATTCCCTAGATTTCATCTTACAGGTGAGTATAGCGTAATTGATATCTGTATCTTGGTTATGCGAAGCCTTGAGAGCTCAGGTTAATACCACCGTATCGACAAAGAGATGAAGGCTTGACTTTAAGGTGTGTTCCAAAAATGGAATCTTTTAAGCACTGCAATTGATTAGATCTTTCGATTCTTTCAATTTTGCTGCAGTTTAGGGGTTTTATAGCAAAAGCATTATAGAAGTTCTAAGCTATTGCTTCCGCAAAATCAGAAGAACTTATATAATACCCCAGATATCAATCATCTATAAAGACTCGTATCTCAGAATCAGACAACTCTCAAATGAAATTTCGGAATACTAAGTCCATATATCCGAGAGATGTTAATCCACCACAAGTTTAAGGAGTTGTAAAATTTAGTTTATATCCCGGAAACAATCTACTGAACGTGTAAAGCTTATCGACACATCCACAGTAAGACTTGTTTAAACTTTTAAACTTTACAATTCCTTAGTATACTGTGATAGTCCACTGATATACTATCATTTCCTTTTTGACACAAAATTCTTTTTTTTTTTCATGTTTTTAGTACTTTTTGGTTAATCATATGTTTTTGTATTTTCTCGTTTCATTTCTCCCCTAAAATCAAAAACATATTTTTGTATTTTAGTTTTTTAAAAAATTCTAATCCTAAAAGGTAACAAACCAATGAGGATCACGAGAACTCGTCGTCGATCCATATTCAACCTCTGCATCCGCACCTGTCAATAGATTTTTTATACCGTTAAGCCTCATTAAGTATTTAAAACGTGAAAGACTGAAAGGTTTGGTATAAAAATCAGCTTTTTGTTCATCGGTGTGGATTTTCTCAATTAGTACCAATCTTTTTTCGTAGCAATCACGAATAAAGTGGTATCGAATCTCGATATGTTTTGTTCGAGAGTGATGAACTGGATTTTTAGTTAAGTCGATTGCTGCCTTATTGTCTACAAATAATGGAGTGTCAAGAAATTGTAATCCATAGTCTCTCATCTGTTGTTGTATCCACAAAATTTGTGAACAACAACTGGAAGCCGAGATGTACTCAACCTCACAAGTAGAGAGAGCGACATGGTTTGTTTCTTGCACTGCCAAGTTACTAATCGAGTTCCGAAGAACTGGCAACCGTCTGTCGTAGACTTTGCGTTCAATTTGTCAACACCGAAATCAGAGTCAACATATCCCGTCAGATCGAAGTTGACATTCTTTGGATACCACAAGCCGGTGCTTGGACATCCCTTCAAGTATCTGAAGATTCGCTTCACGATCTGCATGTGAGATATTCTCGGACTAGACTGACAACGCGCACAAAGGCAGGTAGGATACATTATATCCGGGCGAGATGCCGTCAGATACATGACTGATCCTATCATCGACCTATAAAGAGTATCATCAACTTTGGTTCCGGTTTCATCAATGCAAATTCCGTGATTGAGTGCCAGAGAAGTAGATACGGCTTCGTGCTATCCATCTCAAACTTCTTTAAGATATCATGAACATACTTGGTTTGGTGGATAAAAATACTGTCTGGCAGCTGATCAACTTGCAATCCGAGGAAGAATTTCATTTCACCCATTGAGCTCATCTCGAATCTCTTCTTCATGATTTTTTCAAACTCTTTGCAAAGATCATCATTTGTCGAACCAAAGATGATGTCATCCACATAAATTTGTATGATAATCAGATGACTTCCAACTTCTCTGGTAAATAGCGTACTATCCACTTTTCCTCTAATAAAGCCGTTGCCAACGAGATGTTGAGATAACATCTCGTACCAGGTTCTCGGGGCCTGATGCAAACCATACAGTGCTTTATCCATAAGAAAGGCTTTCTTTTTGTTCAGCAGATCAACAAAACCCGGTGGTTGGCCGACGTACACTTGCTATCGTTGCTTACCGTATAGAAAAGCGGATTTCACATCTAATTAATACACTTTAAAACCTTTCCAAGCAGAAGGAAAATGCGAATGGACTCCAATCTTGCAACTGGTGCATATACCTCTGTATAATCAATTCCTTTTGTTGATGAAAACCTTTGACAACAAGCTGAGCTTTGTTTCGCACTATCACTCACGATCACGCGCTTACACTTGAAGACCCATTTAGTATCTATCGCCTTTTGATTCTCCGGAAGGTCAACAAGTGTCCACACCCCCAGCTTTTCGAACTGTAATAATTCTTCTTGCATCGCAAGAACCCAATTCTCATCTCCTAAAGCTTCAGAAACATTCTTCGGCTCTATCTGGGATATGAAACACTAATAAGTACAATAATCTTGAACTGGAGCTCTTTTAGAGTAAAAACAACTCAAAGCTTTGTTGATCTGGCCTCTCGTTCTTACACCAGCTTGCAATTCTCCAATTATGGAATTCGATGGGTGGTATGAATAAGATCTCTGTATCATCTCACTTGGAACATCAACATTACTCTCCTGATTAGTAATATTCAGATCAACCACTGATTCAACTGCAGGAGCACTAGAAGACGCTTCATTTCGAGTACTTGGGCCAGCAGATTGATTCAGCATACTTGTGATATACTCAGATTCTTCGTCAGAAGAAGATTCTCCATCATCATCAAATGTCGGAGCCTCGTCAGAGTCGGAATTATATGCTTGAGAAAGATTGGGTTCCTCTGTAGCATTTACTGATTCTGTAGCCGGTGTCACTTGTTCAACATGTGTTTCTTGAACACCGCTACTGCTAGGACCTGCACTAGAAGAAGATATCCAACAGTTGGTTGATTAACCACTATTGGTCTGATAATCTCCTCTTGATTAGCCGACTGATGTAGATAATATAACACATGAATATCTTCTTCAGAAGGCTCTTCTGGCAAGTCAAATGATTTCCACAATTCACTATAATTGAACAACCAAGCATCGCCTGCTCTTTGAATTGGAGTTGTATAACGAAAACAAATGACGTCTTGTGCTTCTACCACTCTTCTTAAACTTGGAAGATATACTCTCTTGAGTGGACTTGCGTAGCCGACAAAGAAACCATCTATCGATTTGGCACCAAACTTTCCGTCTGAATCAATAACTGTACAAGATGCGCCAAACGGTTCTAAATACTTCAGATTGGGTTTCCTCCTGTTTAGCAATTCAAAGCAAGTCTTCTTTGTAGGTTTGACCATCAAGACCCTGTTCAATGTATAGTATGCTGTTGCGACTGCTTCACTCCAGAAATTGACAGGAAGCTTTGAATCAGCAAGTATAGTTCTTGCTGTTTCTATTAATAAGTTCTTCCTCTCAGCTACTCCATTTTGTTGCAGAGTGTATGGAGCACTGAATTAATGTAAGATGCCTTTGTCGTTGCAAATTCTTTCATTCGGACGTTCTTGAATTCTGTACCGTTATCGCTTTGAATTCTTCTAATAGGGAGTTGGTACAGATTTTCAATCTTCTTGAAGATGATCATGAGATTATCGAACGTTTCATCTTTGCTCTCTTGGAAGATGACCCATGAAAATCTTGAAAAATCATCAGTGACGATAAGACAATAAAGATCTCCAGATATACTCTTCACATTCACTAGACCGAAAAGATCGATATGCAGTCTTCAATACCATCAAGTAGGTCGACCATTCCCCCTTAGGAAGTGCATCAACCAATTTATCAATCGTTAGTTCATCAGTTTCATGAATATCGTGTCTTAGCATCTGAACCATCAAATAACAATATCTATCGATCATTTGTTTCATGGTTTCGCCTTTGATCATTGTGAACACGTCAAACTCTTTCTTGATTAAAGCCTTCTTGCTTTTAATCATCTCGGCACTTCCCAGATATTTAGCACATAGTGCATTCCACAGCATCTGTGACGTCTTGCATTCAGGTAGCAAGATCAAGATGTCTTATTTCACTGATTGCTATATCAGACTGATCATTTTCTTTTCTGCCACATATGCATCTTTAAGTTCTGGTGTAAACTTTACCAATGAAAGATCTTGATCATGTTCATCCTTTGGCCACGTATATCCGGTTTAACCAGCAACCCAACTGTAGAAGTGATTTGCTTGAACCCAGTTCACGAACTTTTTTTTCCAGCCTTCAAACTCATCCATGCTCATCAACTTTGGCGGTTTTACCGAAGTTCCCATCTCATTATCCAGATTCATCTGGTTTACCACGTTTGCATTTGCGTTCACATTTGATGTAGAAGCCACTGTTGAAGCAAAGGCGTTATGGAAATCATCCATTTTGACAAAATAAAGATTTTAACTGAAACACGTTCAAAAACACTTGAAGATTGATTAGCAACCTAACAAGTTCTGGCGAAGTTGTGCAGAAAACAATTTTCAGATTCAGTTTTAACAAGTTCAGACGAACTTGTGTAAGAATTTCAGAAATTTTCACTTGAGAACAAGTTCGGGCGAACTTGTGATGAATTTCAGAAAATTTTTCAGCTTTTATCAAGTTCGAGCGAACTTGTGAGAAAATTTCAGCATAATTTGACAAGTTCGGGCGAAGTCACTCAAAATCAACAAAAATGATGATTTTAAGTCAAGTTCGGGTGAACTTGATGTACAAGTTCGAGCGAAGTGATGTTATCAAACATTGTTTTTTGACATTTTTGACATGAAATCGATTGAATTTGATTCTGAAACTTTCAAGGGTTTGTTATTAGGTGATTATGTATGACATATTGAAATTTTAGCCTATTTTAACCATAGGTTCATCATTTTTGTGTAAAAGTGTAGAAAAATGAAAGAAATGGGTAGAAATAGAGAGTGTCTTGTGTTAATCTCAGCAAATTAGGTATCCATGGCTCTGATACCACTTGTTAGGATCGCTCCTCCACTATATAGGAACCTAATTTGTATCTAAAGTCATTGTAAGCGGAAATTACGTGACTTGTTAATCGAATACACAAGATTACTGTTTAAAGATCGGTTTATTAATGTCCAAAAGTATTACAATGTGATTTCCAAACCGACAGAGCTTTGCCGTCTACAAAGCAAAGTTCTTACAATGAAAGATCCAAGACAGCCTATATATAGAGCATCAAGTTCGCTCGAACTACGGATTGGCTAGAACAAGTTCGGGCGAACTTGTTCAGCCTTCACACAAGTTCGGCCGAACTTGTGCATTTACATCATAAATACAATAAATCTAACACTTTTCAAGCCCTAATTACACAGACTCGATCTAAGACCTAGAAAATAGACATCATGTATTAACAACTTCTCTCTTATTTGGGCTTTAAATTGCTTCTCAAATTTTCCAGAGAGAGCATCTAAATCCCTTTCACGTGGAACAACCAGTAGGTCTTGCAAATCTTCAATTTTCAGGCTTGAGACAATATTCATTGAAGTCTTTTTTTTACTTCTCCATTAGCCCTGATTATAGTCAATTCATGGCTCATCCTGTTGGATGACCACTTTACAAATTTTGAGCTAGATGGATTTATTGGGACAGATCTTATTGGATGAGATGAGGGAAATTGTTTTCCCAAGACTTGCCCATACATAAGTTTGATCCCTTCCTTCCTTATCCCATCTTCATATTTCTGTTGATCTTATGCATATATCTTTTTTTTTCCTTTTGAGGTAGCTTTTGGTAGCTGAGGAGACATTCTTTGAAGTGGGAAGATCTGAAGGGTCAACCAGGGAACTGGTAGGTACATTCAAGTCTTCATAATTTGGCCTTTTGGGACTGAGGAATCTTTAGCTCTTAATTCTTCAAGTTTCTTGTAGTTCTCTTTGATTATTGGCTCATCCCATTTGGCCATTGATTGCATTGTGCCAAATTTGGCTGCCACCATCTCCTTTTTCATTCTTCTGAGTTCCAGAGTCTTTGGCCAACAAGCTTTTTACGTGCTCTCCAATTGGGAGGAGTGGTCTTGGTATTTGGATTGAGTTTTATCTTCTCAATCCTTTCAATGTCATCTAGAAGGGCTTTTGTAATCCAACCACTGATTTAAGGTCTTGTGGTTCTGTAAGGCTTATTCTTCATGATGAAATCCAAGTAATCCTCTCTTAGTGCTTTTCTGAGCTCAGGGTTGTTTACTGGCCCTTGTGAAGCCTTTTGACTGAAATATTTGCAAGATATTCCAATCTATTCACTTTTGTGAATTCTTCATATAGAATTTGTTGTGCATCCTTATCACTTTTTCCCTTGCTTTTCATAGCAGCTATTCCTTCAACCTATTTGATCTTATTTCCAGGTACGCTTTGACACTGGAAGGCTTTGGATATCTTTTGAGGGATGAGAAGGTAAGTTGGTTGGTGTTAGTTGTAAAGTAGAAATATTGTATTTCTTTTGTTATATTTTCTAACTCTAATAGATCAAGTATGGTGATAGGTGGGTGTTTGGTTGATGGAGATGTAACGGTAAGTTTAGTGGTGGTTGTGTTAGATGGTTGAGAAGTGATGGATAATGTTGTGGTTGTAGTAGTTGTTATGGGTGGAATTTTCTAACTCATATCCTGAAGATATATCCTGACTTTACATATTAATCACAGCGACCAGGATACTGAACCAGGATATTGGTAACATCCTGCGGGGGTATCCTACTCGTCACTAACGGTTTACTTTGTATGCAAGGTACAAACGTTCACAAGACTTGGTCTTCTTGAAGACTCGTCCATGGCAGTTAGAAGAAAGACATTGGAAGCCTGAGGAAATGGTCTACAACGGTCGTAAGGGAACATTCGAAGGATCCCTAGAATGTAGGATAGTTAGTTATCTTTGTTACTATTTAAAGGGGGCCTAGAGCAGTGATACGACACACGAAATCTCGTACACTTTCACTTTCTGATTATAGCAACACCCGAAAACACTCACGGTACTTACACAATTCAATCATTGTAACACTTAAAGCTGATCCAAGCAGTATCCCGAAGTTGTATCCTGCTGGATCAATAAGAAGAACAAGGCAGCTGGCGATTGTCAGCTCCCGAGGTTTTATGCCGGTGATCTAGATTGATCAAGAGCTTTCCTCGTACACCATGTGTCAATTTCTACTTTTATTGCATTTACATGTTATTTTGATATAGTTCATTATCCTGAGACTATATCCTGAAACTGTTTTCATAATCGACCAACTCGGCATATTCTCACAAATCACAATAGCATACTACCTCACATACTAAGTTTGATCACTAAATTGCCTCGGTAATTTTTTACCAAAACAATTTGGCGCCCACCATGGGGCAAGTGGTGCTATTTTTAATCAAAACTTTGCTAAAAACACTAATTAGTTCTTTATTCTCTAATCATTTTGCGAGATTGTTTTTGATGGTTCTCAGTCAGGTTTGAGTTCTTTTTTGATGCCTACATCCACCTCTATTGCAACTAGTTCATTGCCTCCCCCACCTTCACAAGCTTAGACTTTCCAAAGGAGGAATGAAAGCCAAATACCAAGAGACACTACTACTGCTCAAAATGTGTCCAGATCCAGAGTTTCAGGGAGAACTCCTGTTTTTGCTTCTAATGACAAAATTTTATCTTTATTTGGTAGTATACAGGATCAGATGAAGAAGCAACAAGAAACTAACCAGCTCATGATGAAGGAAATACAACTCTTGAAGTCCAACTCCAAGAGACCTGCTGAGGATATTGTTACCCCTTTGCAACCAAGAATGTTGAACTTCAGTTCAGCATTATATGCTGAGGATAATTAGGGCAACATCATACCGAGTCACTCTTGGAGGAATATCCTAGATATCCCCTTATCGACCAGGATATCAACTGTCAGGGATCCAGGATATGCTCCAGGATATGGCCAAAATCGCCAGGCTGGTAACTTGTCCAATAACACTAATATGTCTACTGCTAACAACTTTGAACCTTCGCAGGATACAAGTGCAACATCGGCACTATCCAAAGAACTCCAGAAACTGAAGGATATGATATCAAGTGGGCCTGGGGTAGTGCAACCAATAATGGAAGTATCCCAGGACAGTCACAACATACCCCGCTTTGCTCGCCATATTTGTGATGCTGAAATTCCCAAGAGATTCCAAACTCCCAACATGAAGCTTTATGATGGCACGACAGATCCTGAATATCATATTGCTCAGTATAGGGAGAGGATGAACATAAACCATATCCCACCAGATCTTAAGGAAGCATGCCTATGCAAAGGCTTCGGTTCCACTTTGACAGGATCAGCCTTGAAATGGCTTCTAAATGTTCTACCTTATTCCATTACGTCTTTTGCACATTTAGTTAACTTGTTTAGTAGTCAATTTTCTTGTAGTAGGAGCTTTGAGAAACTAACAAGTGACCTTTACAGGATCACACAAGGACCACAAGAATCCCTAAGGGATTATGTAAACAAATTCAGCAGGGAATGTGACAACTGTGCCTCCAGTTGTCATTTTCAAATCCCGAACAATTTCATAAGCAATAAAACCTTGCGCTTTATTCATTGAATTGTGAAATTTATCCATAACAATTACACAACATCAATCCTTGTTCAAAATCGAGCTCTTCAAACAATTTCTAGAAAGTTATACGTAAACCGTTACGTAAACGTAATCAGTTTAACGCAACGTATATTCTGGATTAGTTACATAAGCTAAACATAACCAAAATATCCTTTACATAACTTAGAAATAAGTTTTGAAGGGTTTGGTATATCAAAAGCAAGACTATTTGATCACAGGGACTATTTACGACAAACAACGAAAGTCTATCGATTCTCGTAGCAACGCACACTCCAGAAAAAGATCATAATCCTAACATACCTTAAATACCCTTTACATAACTTAGAAATAAGTTTTGAGGGCTTCGGTATGCCAAAAACACACCTTTGTAACTTTAGGGGCTATTTTGCAAATTTTGCAAAACTATGCCTTTTTGCGTATAGCGCTATCCGGAACAAATACGGACATCCAAAAATTTTTGTAATCATTAAAATATTATATTGGAATGCAAAAATATCATTCGTTACGCATTTACGGTCATTTGCGCGTTCGTTACGCTTTTCGTCGTAATTAATTTAAAACCGCAACCGTACGGCTAAAGGAACCGACCTATGGAACATTTTTGGACACATTTCAAGTTCGCTATACTTTATTGTCCATATAAAGTTTAAAAATGAGGTTAACGGGTGTTAAAAGTGCCAAAATGTGTCAAAAACAAGTTAAGGGGCCATTTCTGCCAGATAGGGGTCTTACGGACCGTACGACCAAAGTCCATACGGTCCATAAGGGACCTCCAGCTCACCAGAAAGGTGGCAGCAGATGAATAACTTCATTTTTAACTCACCAAACGATCATGCCACCCAATTCTCTGCATTTGACAAGTATTAGACACTAATCCAACTTCAGTGATGAGTCATGGACATGTGTCTTGATCTTATTACATCAAGAAATCTATAAATACCAAGCTCATTTCATAATTATGAACTTTTGCAAACACTCAAATACCTCAAATCTGATTCAATCCAAATTTCAACCATCTTGGGGCTTTCTCTGTGGTTCTTCATCAATCCTTTGTGTTTGTAAGTAATTCATTCATGTTTTGATTCAAGTTTCTTAGTTTATTTGGGCTAAAACTCAAAAGTTTGACTTTTATTTGACTTCCAGAATTGATCATGAATTGATTAACATAAAGTCCAATTAAACCTTGTATTATGATGGTAATCAAGATGGTTAAGGTCTCTATTGATCATACCTACTGATTCCTATCATTTCTAGTCATTTTGACAAGTCAAATTTTGGTCAAAAATGCGATAAATGCGCATTTCATGGCGGAACTAATTTTGGGTGTCAAAACCATTTGCTTTAATACCAAAACTCTTTTATAAACTTATTTAGACATGTCAAAACATGTCTTAATCGTCACTCTTATTATAGTGCTTGTTTAGAGTCGTAAGTTGAACGGTTTGACCACCGCCTTGACTTTCGAATCTGACTCGTTTGGTTGATCTTTGGACTCAACCAAATACATATTTATGACCATAATTATAAAAGGAATAATCCTCTGAGGATGTACCTTATGGTCATATTGTTGGATAGTGTTATGTTAATTAGTTGTTAAAATCTTCAATAATGACCAAAATGCCCTTTTCGCTAATAAATCAACTAAGAACATATGTAACATAAAATTTGACATACAATCTGATGTAACAAAAATATTAAACATATTTTGGCAATTAGGACTTATCATAACACATATCTAACCATCCGAATGCGTAATTACGCAAATGGCGCGTTAAAGTGGCTTAAACTACCTTAACGGGTCATAACGAGTCAAAAGCACTTAAAAATCTTTCTAACTCAGAATGTTAACTTATTTAAAACCATGTCATATGAGTTCCAATACTCATTTGGTTTATAAGGTATCATTCTATCCAAATCCTCCGATTTAAAGTCTCGATATTTACATAGTTAACCGTTTTTAGGACACGCTCGATTTCACGGACTCTTGATCTTGGTTTATCTTCTTGAACAAGGACTTTATTGCAATCACAAGTGAGTACATAGTCCCCTCTTTTATGTTTTCAAATGTTTTGGGGTGAAACATATGTGCCTATGTCTACTTTCGTGTTTTCATGACACAATACATTCTTTGATTACATAGTACATATCGTACATGATTTCAATTGCATTTGCTTCATATGTTGATTTCACATATTTAGCACCTTGGTTTTCAAAGACATTTCTTGCTATGTATGTTGACTGAGCATACTAGTACATCGTTTCAATACATTTTCTTAACATGCTTGCATTGTTATTGACATATTGGTGCATTGAACTCGACAATGATACATTCATTAACATTTATGCCGACCATAGGTTTGACACCTCATTCCCGCTTCCTAGTTTTGGAAGTATCCATTGGGGAATGACAAAATCCGATGCACATTGGTAAACCTTTGTCTTTATAAAAGTTTATCCGACAATTAACAAGGTTTGAATGTGTTCGCCAACAAACCATAAGATATGTTTTAACAATAAAAGACAATGGTTTATAAAACATAACTTTTGATTTAAACACAACATTTGTTTATTCAAAGACGTTGTTTTATACAAGACATTGGTTTACATGACATTAGTTTACTCGACAATGGTTTACATGACATTGGTTTACTCGACATTGGATTACATGACATTTGTTTACTTGACATTGGTTTGCATGACATCGGTTTACTCGACATTGGTTTACATGACAATGGTTTACTCGACATCGGTTTACTTGACATTAGTTACTTGACAATGGTTTACAAGAACAATGGTTTATTCATGGAAATTTGGTTTACACAAGAACAATGGTTTATTTATGACAATTTGGTTTATACATGACAAATGGCTTATTCATGACACTTTTTGGTTATTAAGTTAACCTTACATTATTTCTTTTATATCATTGATTTTCATATGATTTATAAAAGAAAAACATTTTGTATGGATTCATGGCTATTTTGAAAACATTTAAACATTTCTTTAAATACTCAAATCCATGAGTCTAAACAACAAAACCTATGTTACTCACAGGCATTTTTATGTTGACGTACCTATTTTTACATATGTTTCAGGTTATTTATGTGATGATTGTTGCTGCTTGCTATATAAGATGGACACAGACCTTAGTGACATTAAAATTTGAAAGACATATGATTGTATTTAAATCTCCATTATTCCAAAACATTGTAACTTGATAATTTAATAAAACAAAACTTAAAGTACATTGCGTTGTGAAACAATTTCTAATGTGACTCCCCAAGTGTTTTGCCACGAGTTGTTTTACGCGATTTGGGGTGTTACAGATTGGTATCAGAGCACTGGTTATAGGGAATTAGGTTATTAGTAATACTTTGACCTAGTCTATAACCTTCCTAGGACCCTAACGCGAATTCTCTTGCGTTTAGATTCTTAAAACTATATCATCACCTATCCTTAGGTGATTGCCTAAAACAAGAACACAACACCTTCTTGAAAGTCAATTTTTTTCCAAAAAAACATCATAAGAAATCTCTATCCTTAGATGATTTGTTTTTGGGCTTCATTCCTACAAAGTTTTCAAAAATCTCGTCAAAGTTTGGGTTTTATTAATGTGAACACGTGCAATCTGAAAGGGTGGGTGCCTGTACCCTGAGTTTTCTGTCAAAGGCTAGAGTGTTCGTACAAATCCGCATTATCGGACCAGTCACTCTTCCCTAGGGACTCTTGGGGTGAGTGTCCACTTATAGGCTAAAGCATGTCTTCGCGATACATTATAAAGACCCATTTACTTTGATTAGTCACTTTGTCGTTTGTTAGTTTTAAGTAACAAACAAATGATCACAATCCTTATATTTCATTGATGTTTTTGGTAACTCTCCTATTTATTCAATATCAATCTCACACATTCTCTCATGTTTCCTTTCTCTTAGAATGCCTCCTCGTCGCAACACTACTCAAGACGCCGAAATGGCGGCTTTAATTGCGCAACAAATGGTCGCCGTACTTCCGAACCTTGTGATCCAACTAAATCAAGCTTACAATAACAATAACCACAATGCACCTGCTCAGTGCAACTATAAACAATTTTGTTCAGCTAAACCACTTAAGTTTTCTGGGTCTGAGGGAGCTACTAGGCTTCTACAATGGTTCAAAAGTATCGAAAGCACTTTTCCTTATGTACAGTGCCCAAATGAACGCAAGGTAGAGTTTGCTTCGAGTGTCTTTCAAAAGAGAGCACTTACATGGTGGAATGGTGTGAAAAGAGACAGGGGTGCCGAGGTAGCGAAGGCTCAAACATGGGAAGAGCTTCGAGCTCTCATGATGAAAGAGCTCTGCCCACGTCATGAGCAAAGGGCACTTGAGAATGAGTTCCACGATCTTAAAGAAGATAGTGGGGAACATCATGCCTACACTGACCGATATGAGGAGCTAAGCTTGTTGTGTCCTACAATGGTTACGCCTTTGGACAAGGCAATTGAAAAATACATTGATGGCCTGCCTGACCCTGTTCAAGATATTGTTACTGGTAGCAACCCTACCACCGTTCGACAGGCTATCGAACTCTCTACTACCCTGACTGAGTCTCAAATCAGGAAAGGGAAATTGTTTCGCAAAGGCGACAAGGAACAAGCTGCTAAAACCACACAAGGAAACCCAAAGAAACCAAAGCTGAACCTTCCAAGAAATCCGGGAAGCGTAGGCTTCACAAAATCTCGCTGTGGTTACTCGACCTAACCAAGCTGCTCCCAACCAACCACCACAACCCCCTGCTAGAAGACCATACAATGGAACTACACCTCTGTGCAACCAATGTAACCTCTATCATCATGCCAATGTACAATGCCGCAGGTGTTTAAATTGTGGGCTCATTGGGCACACAACTAACGTCTGCCGGGTTGCTGTTGCACAAAACCATGTTGTTAACAACCTTCCTCAGCGACGGGCTCCTAACGCTTGAGTTAACGAGCCTCGTGCCGTCAATGACGCAGTTATAAACAACTAGGGTTTCACATTTCAGTTTCTTTTGTTATCCAAGACTTGTGTACTCTTTTCAACTATTATGTAATGACGTTTCAAATTATAAACTAATGTGCTTGTATGTGTATGTGTGTCAAGATATCAAGTTTCTAAACTCTCATTCTTTACAAAACTAAACAACTCTCTTAATACATCTCAACTATGATCGCACATTCTTTACCAAATCTATGAACTCGCCTATCCGTGAAAAATGTACAGTCTTATTGGTTGACATGAATCACACGAGATGCACACAATAATTCCAATTGTTGAAACAAGACATTCTTCTTTGGCCATGTTCGTAATACACCACTTGGCAAGATAAGCTATGCGGACTATGCAACGAGTTAAGTATTATGGGTGCACACTTAATTATGAAACTCGATGCATGGAAACCATAGTAAGTCCTGTTAAGTTTGACGAAAAAAAATCTAGAGTGATTAGGTAATGAGGCGATCATAATATCCTAAGAACTGGTGGATACGCCGCTGGTACTTCCTATATATAAGTGTTCTTATGGTATTATTTTTCGTAGCGTTATCCAAATCACTTGAGATTTTATGTTATCCTGATCCATATGTGTTAACTTAAATCGAAAACCATCTATATTCATTTCTGTTTCTGGAGAAGTATCCATTGAGGAAAAATGAACTAGCTACTCATTTTTTGCTTCTGCAGAGATATCCATTGGGAAATGAATAATCCATTCGAAGTCCATGTTCATTTTCGTTCTAATGAAGTATCCATCGAGGAAAATGAACTATCCGTTCGTTTTCGCTTCTAAAAGAATTATCCATTTGGAAAATGAATAAATTCATTCCGCTTCTGATGAAGTATCCATTGAGGAAAATGAATTATCAATTCATTTTCGCTTCTGAAGAAAAACCATTAGGGAATGAATAATCCTGTCCTAATCTTTCAATTCCACTTCTGATGAGGTATCCATTGGAAAATGAATTATCCATTCATTTTCACTTCTGAAGAAATATCCATCGAGGAAATGAATTATCTATTCAAAATCTTTCATTTCCACTTCTGACGAGGTATCCATTGGAAAAAGAATTATCCATTCATTTTTGCTTCTGAAGAAATATCCATCGGGGAAATGAATTATCTATTCAACAATCCTTCGTTTCCACTTCTGACGAGGTATCCATTGGAAAATGAAATATCTATTCATTTTCACTTCTGAAGAAATATCCATCGGGGAAATGAATTATCTATTCAGCAATCCTTCATTTCCACTTCTGACGAGGTATCCATTGGAAGATTATCCATTCATTTTCGCTTCTGAAGAAATATCCATTGGGGAAATAAAATATCTATTCAACAACCCTTCATTTCCACTTCTGACGAAGTATCCATTGAGGAAAATGAATTATCCATTCATTTTCGCTTCCGAAGAAATATCCATCGAGGATATGAATAAACTATTCAACAACCTTCATTTCCACTTCTGACGAAGTATCCATTTAATAAAATGAATTATCCATTCATTTTCGCTTCCAAAGAAACATCCACGGGGAAATGAAACACAAGCTAAATCCTTATAGAGCCCTCTATCTAAATAGTCAGATTCTTAAAGGATACATATAGTGTTATTGATTTATATAGTTTTACCATAAATCAATTCCTCATTCCCACTTCCAGCATAATTGAGGAAGTATCCATTAGGGAATGAACGCCATACATATAACAATCTATTCCCACTTCTTACATTATTTGAGGATGTATCTACTAGGGAAAAGGATAAAGGTATGTTTGACATGGGAATCCATGATGGGTTATTCTATGAAAATGGATAAAAACCTTAGATTCCATACAAGACAATTGCTTGACACAACTTATGCAAACGGATTCCTACGAATAAATTTCGGGACGAAATTTCTAAAAGTAGGGGAAACTGTGACAATTGTGCCTCCAGTTGTCATTTTCAAATCCAGAACAATTTCATAAGCAATAAAACCTTGTGCTTTATTCATTGAATTGTGAAATTTATCTATAACAATTACACAACATCAATCCTTGTTCAAAATCGAGCTCTTAAACAATTTCTAGAAAGTTATAAGTAAACTGTTACGTAAATGTAATCAGTTTAACGCAACGTATATTCCGGATTAGTTACATAAGCTAAAAATACACAAAATATCCTTTCCATAACTTAGAAAAAGTTTTACAGGGTTTGGTATGTAAAAAGCAAGACTATTTGATCACAGGGACTATTTACGACAAACTACAAAAGTCTGCCGATTCTCGTAGCAACGCACACTCCGGAACAAGTTCATAAGCTTAACATACCTTAAATACCCTTTACATAACTTAGAAATAAGTTTTGAGGGCTTCGGTATGGCAAAAACACACTTTTGCAACTTCATGGGCTATTTTGCAAATTTTGCGAAACTATGCCTTTTGCGTATAGCGCTATCCGGAACAGATATGGACATCCAAAAATTTTTTTAATCATTAAAATATTATATTGGAATGCAAAAATATCATTTGTTACGCATTTACGGTCATTTGCGTGTTCGTTACGCTTTTCGTCGTAATTAACCGAAAACCGCAACCGTACGGCTAAACGCCCCTGGAATATTTATGGACACATTTCAAGTTCCCTCTACTTTATTGTCCTTATAAAGCTTAAATGAGGTTAACGGGTGTTAAAAGTGCCAAAATGCGTCAAAAAACAAGTTCAGGGGCCATTTCTGCCATTTTTGGAAAGTTTCTGCCAGATAGGGGTCTTACGGACCATAAGACCAAAGTCCATACGGTCCGTAAGGGACCCCCAGCTCTCCAGAAAGGTGGCAACAACTGAATAACTTCATTTTTTACTCACTAAGCGACCATGCCACCCAATTCTCTGCATTTGACAAGTATTAAACACTAATCCAACTTCAGTGATGAGTCATGGACATGTGTCTTGATCTTATGACATCAAGAAATCTATAAATACCAAGTTCATTTCATAATTATGAACTTTTGCAAACACTCAAATATCTCAAATCTGATTCAATCTGAATTTGCAACCATCTTGGGGCTTTCTCTATGGTTCTTCATCAATCCTTTGTGTTTGTAAGTAATTCATTCATGTTTTGATTCAAGTTTCTTAGTTTATTTGGGCTAAAACTCAAAAGTTTGACTTCTAGAATTGATCATGAATTGATCAACATAAACTCCAATTGAACCTTGTATTATGATGATAATCAAGATGGTTATGGTCTCTATTGATCATACCTACTGATTCCTATCATTTCTAGGCATTTTGGCAAGTCAAAGTTTGGTAATAAATGCCATAAATGTGCATTTCATGGCGGAACTAATTTCGGGTGTCAACATAGTTAGCTTTGATGCCAAAACTCTTTTATAAACTTATTTAGACATGTCAAAACATGTCTCAATCGTCACTCTTATTATAGTGCTTGTTTAGAGTCGTAAGTTCAACAGTTTGACCACCGCTTTGACTTTCGAATCTGATTCATTTGGTTGATCTTTGGACTCAACCAAATAAATATTTATGACCATAATTATAAAGGAAATAATCCTCTGAGGATGTACCTTATGGTCATTGTTATGGGTGAAATTCTGAACCCATATCCTGAATTATATCCTGACTTTGTTATTTCTGATTACGATCAGGATACCGGACCAGGATATTCGTAACGTCCTGGTGCAGTATCCTGGCAGTTACTAATTATACACGTGCAAGTCATAGTTACAGGATCACAACGTTATAAAGACTCATTCACCTGAAGACTCAGACTAAATGGTTAGAAGAAAGACGTTGAAGCCGCTATACCTGGTCAATAACGTTCGTTAGGCAATATTCCAAGGCATCCCATCATTTTAGGAGAGTTTGTTTTCTTTGTAACTATAAATATTGGATAACCGGATCGATAGGGCACAACACTCACATTCGCTACTCTCGAGTTCTCACACTTTCTCTCACAATTAAACCCAAACACACTGCACTAGTAATTTTTGTAACACTTAGCAGTGATCTGGGAATTATCCTGCACTGTATCCTGAGTTTCAGAGTAATAAGAAGAACAAGGCAGCTGCGATTGTCAGCTCCCGAGGTTTTATGCCAGAGATCTAGATTGATCAAGGGCTTTCCTCGTAAATCACCTGTCAACCTTTACATGTTTGCTCATTGTTTGATTATTGATACAGCTCAATATTCTGAGCCATATCCTGAAAACTATTTTTACAAACAAGCAAACCAACACTGTTTTCATAAACACCATTAGCACACTACCTCACAAAACTAATTTGATCACTTAATTGCTTCGGCAATTTTTGACCAAAACAATTTGGCGCCCACCGTGGGGCAAGTGGTGCTATTTCTATGAAAAGCTTTGTTAAAGTCATTACTTGGCCTTTTGTTTTCAAAAATTTTTTCACAACTGTTTTCGATGGCTTTGAAATCAAACATGAGCTCTTCCTCCATGCCTGCTACAACCTCTGCTACAACCGGTTCGGTGCTTCCACCACCTCCATCCCGAGACGCTCTACCTGTTCAGAATGTCTACAGATATGGTGTCCCAGGGAGAACTCCTATTATGGCTTTTAATGATGAAAATTTAGCTTTGTTCAGTAATATACAGGATCAGATGAAGCAACAGCAGGAAACTAACCAAACAATAATGAGAGAAATACAACTCTTGAAGTCCAACTCCAAGAGACCTGCTGAGGATGTTGTCACTCCCTTGCAGCTCAGGAATCTGAACTTTAGTTCAGCGGTGTACACTGAAGATAATCAGGGCAATGTTGTACCAAGTCGTTCCCAGAGCAATGTTCCTGAGATACCCTCATCAGCCAGGATATCGACTGTGAGGGGCCCAGGATATGCTCCAGGATATGGCCAGAATCAACAGGCTGGTAACCTTTCTAATAATGTTAATACTCTTGCTACTAACAATGTTGGATCTTCGCAGGATACATGTGTAACCTCAGCACTATCCAGAGAGCTTCAGAAACTGAAGGATATGATATCAAGTGTACCCGGGGTAGTGCAGCCCATATCGGAAGTATCCCAGGATAGCCACAACATATCCCGCTTTGATCGCCACATTTGTGATGCCGAAATCCCGAAGAGATTTCAAACTCCCAACATGAAGCTTTATGATGGGACGACGGATCCTGAAGAGCATATTTCCCAATATAGGGAGAGGATGGAAGTGAATCCTATTCCACCGGATCTTAAAGAAGCATGTCTCTGCAAAGGCTTCGGCTCCACTCTAACAGGATCAGCCTTGAAGTGGCTCTTAAGCGTTCCACCTCATTCAATTACATCATTTGCTCATTTGGTCATTTTGTTTAATAGTCAATTTTCTTGTAGTAGAGGCTTTGAAAAACTAACAAGTGACCTCTACAGGATAACACAGGGACCTCAAGAATCCCTTAGGGATTATGTGAGCAAATTTAGTAGGGAACCCTTAGATATCCCACATCTTGATGTTGCTACTGTTGTAAAGGCATTCAAGATGGGATTACAAAAGGATTCTCCTTTTTTTTAGGATCCTGTGATGAATCCTTGTAGGAAGTTGGACGAAGCTCGAAACAGGGCCCTAAGATATATCAGGCTTGAAGACTGTCACACCCCGACCCGCAGCGGAATAAGAGTCGGGGCATAATTGGGTTATCACCAAAGCTCATGACATTTACTAATATGTTTCATATTTAATAAAGTCAAAGTTACATTTCCAAAATCCAAACATGTTCATTCAATACAAGGAAAATAAGCCAAGCATAACAATCCCAACACTAAATCGTTTTATTCTTCTAGTCCAAGTCCTATGTGTTCCTAGCTGCTGCTGCTTCACCTGTATCATGTGTAAAATGGGGGTTTTTGGGTCAACATAAGTTGGCGAGTGAACCTTATTAGATAAACATTTATTAATAAATTAATTGTTAGTTTATCAATGAAAAATTGTGCATAATCATAGATGAGCAAATGTAAATAATTAAGCAATGGTAAATAGCAGTCACAACTATAACATACAATAACACATGACAGCATACATGAACATACCAACATCATACTGTAAATAACATAAATGAAACTGTGCGATCAAGGCTCAATCAAACGGAGCCGATCGTATTGCATGTACTGAAAATAAAAATGTCTGTGCGATCAAGGCTCAATCAAACGGAGCCGATCGTATGTGGGCACGCCAGGTTCAACCGCATAATGAAATGGGGAACATGCTCAACGCTCATAATGTAATGGGGAGCGGCGGCCTATGAAATTGCATGTACTGAATAATAAATTGCATCAAATAATGACTACTTAACAGCAACAAACTGAATACACATGTTCATGATATGATGTATGCACAATAGTTTAGTTATAATATATATATACAAAGACACATGATACACCCCAAAACGTGATTAAAACGGGGAATTTGTAAGATTCACTCACCTTGGGTGCGTTGGATTGGAGATGGTGATATGCGCACGAATTAGATGAGCGGAACAACGGGGATTACTAACCTAAATAATAACGGAAAAATATATTAAATGGGTGGATTTTATTAAGGATTTTGATGAAATTTTTAGATATATTTTTGTGAGTTTATGGCTATTTTCTATCTTTAAAAATGTTATTTTAAGTATTTTTAATTGATTTTTAAATTAAATTAAATAATTAAAAATATAAAAAAAAATGTTTATTTAGCGTTGACCGTTGACCGGTTCGGTCAGCGTATTAGTTTGCGCCGGGTGAGGCTCGAACCCGAGACCTCCCGTTCGTGTGCACGCAGCTCTACCAACTGAGCTACGTGTCTAACCCGAAATAATCTTGTTTTTAATTATATTTATACACTTATTCAATTTAACATAATTTCCTTTATTTGCAAAAACATTTTAATTCCATTGGACCGGTGCTAGTGACGGGTTTCGAACGCGCGACGTATGGTTCATGTTGCACACAGTCCACCGCTGGACTGTGTGTCTAACCTGGTTATTATCTCGGTTTCTATTATACTTAATAACTAACTGAGTTATCCCGGTTTAGTTTTTAACAAAAAGGCGTTTTATTATATAAGGAGTGCGTATAGCAGGAATCGAACTCGGGACGTGCGTGTGTATTTTGCACACAGTCCACCGCTGGACTGTGTGTCTAACCCATTTAAAATACCAATTTTAATTAGTCTTAAGTTATGTTGCGTCTTCATCTTCTTCGTTGATTTTACACAGAAAACTTATTCCGACTGTTATGACCAATTCATGACGTATACGCTTTCCAGACATTACAAGTAATTTAAAAGTAAAGAATGGAGAGAGTTTGGGGAAAAAGATATACCGATTGATGTTGTTCACAGAATTCCGGCAGAGGTTCGTCGGTTCTGAAGGTGAACTCTGGCTGTTGAAACCAATTAACAGCTTTGTTCGATTATTTAAGAAGTTGAGGCACTTAAACAAGGTTTAACAGAAGTTTGGGAGATCATACCCGTTCACGGTGTGTTTCCGGAAGTTTCAGGAGTTTTCCGGCGAAGGTAAGATTTTCGACAAACGTTGACTAGGATCGATTCTGATGGTGGAGTTGTGTTAGAGACTGATTAATCACATGATTGAAACAGAAAGAGTCGGAGGAAATACCGTGTGGATGTGAGTCCCGGTTTTCCGGCGACTTGCAGAATTTTTTCGGCGGTCTGATTCAAGTTCTCCGGTGGACTGTAAGGTTGCGGAAATGCAATTGGGAGTCTTGCAGAGTGTTTTGAGTCGCAGGAAGGGTCTAGGATTGAAGTAATCCGAGAATTGAAAACTTTCGGTTATTAAACCGATCCACTTCCGAATTCAAGTTACACTCATGGCAGCATTGATTGGAATCGTCCGTTTTTCGGTTATACTCGCTGAATAGCGAGTATCCAAATCGACTTTGGGTGATTGATAACCGGTTTCAGTTACAATGTGTAAAATCGATTGATTTACCTTAGTCCATAAAAACTATTTGTTTCCTAAAGATGACAGAAAACAAACAAGTGGCGGAGTGGTGATGTGTATGTGCGTTAACTCTTTGATGTTGTAACCGGCTGACACGGGTTCAAGTCCCGGCAGCTTCATAATTTTTTTATTTATTTTGTTTTAACTTTTTATCAAATATAATTTTTATAGTTTAGTTTATTTATTAATTATGTATCGTTTTAACTCCAAATAATCATAAATATTTAATGTAACTTTTATAACTTGATCCTTGATTACAAAACGGAGCGGGCTTTGAAAACCCGATTTTTACAAATGTTACAAAGACGACAAGAAAATGCAAGAGAGGATGAATTCATCCTCAACATACGAGTCAACTAATAGAAAGTCAGAATCATCATACAAGCCATATCGCTCTAAGCCATATGGCAGGAATGACAGCAAGAAAGTGAACGCTGTTGAGGATGAAGATCCTGAGGAGTATCCTGAGTTGTCAGAATACTGTTTTTCTGTTAATACACCTGAATTAATATATGACACGCAGGGTTTAGGAGATAAGGCAAGGTGGCCAAGGAAGAATCAACAAAAAGCTGATTGGAAGGATAAGTCTAAGTGGTGCGCCTTTCATGAAGATTTTGGACATGTAACGGAAGATTGTATAGCCCTGAGAAAAGAGATAAGCTATCTCTAAGCAAAGGCTACTTAAAAAATCTCATCAGAAGGAAGAAGAATAAGGGTCAGGATACTGACAAGGATCCTGAACAAGCAGCATCGCCTCCCCCAGACGCCAAGATAATCAACTTTATATCCGGAGGATCCGATATATGCGGAACCTCTTATTCTGCAGCTAAGAGGCATGCCAAAGTGGCAAAGGCAGAAAGAGGGGACAAGCCAACGAGGGTGACATCACTTACAACCGACAAAGTGATAATGTTCGATAGTGAAGACCAAGATAGCATTCAGGATCCTCATATGATGGTCTGGTAATCACTTTGTATATTTCTAACCATTTTGTGCGCAGGATACTGTGGACAATGGTAGCTCGGTCAACATCATACAATTAGAGACCCTGAAGAGGATGAACATCCTAGAGATGGAGATTACCTCGAAGTCCACTGTGCTTGTAGGGTTCAGTGGAGAAGCAAAGAACACGGTTGGGGAGATAAAGCTGCCTGTATATGTTGAATGAGTGAATTCGATGCAGCGCTTTTGTGTCATGGATTCATTATCCTGTATAATATTATATTAGGCAGGCCATGGATTCATGATATGAAGGCTGTACCTTCTACCTATCATCAATGTGTCAAGATCCCTACTCCTTGGGGGGTAGTCAAACTGGAAAGTGACCAACAGGAGGCGAAGGAATGGTATCCTCTTTGATGAAAGCATCAACAAAATCCAGGGCATGATAGCAATTAAAGATACAAGCCTAGGATATCGTGGAGACTTCGGAGCAGGATGTTAAAAAAGTTATCCTGGACCAGGATAATCTAGTTATCTCGGTGCTTGTAGGAACCAATATCCCTCAGGATATTGAGAATCAGCTTATTAACTTTTTGAAATGCAGGATGTCTACGTTTGCATGGAGACACGAAAATATGACAGGTATATCAAAAGATATTATAACTCACAAGAGGAGGTTGAAAGATTGTTGAAATCCAAGATGATTGGGGAAGTTAAATTTCCTAAGTGGCTAGCAAACGTAGTGGTGGTCCAAAAGAAGAATGGGAAGTGGAGAGTTTGTGTAGATTACACAAACCTCAATAAAGCTTGTCCTAAAGACCCATTACCTCATATAGATTCGACGGTAGATTGTTGGTGCATAATGTCTATGTCTTAGTCTTATATCGAGTCTGTATAGAATAGAGCTGGATAGGCTAGCTGAAAGTTGTATTTATGTAAATGGGAGACAAGTTCGCCCATCACACACTAGATTTGTCAAGTTCGGCCGAACTTGCTAAGGCAAGTTCGGGCGAACTCATGATCATGACTGGCGAACTTGCATCTCTATATATAGCTAGCATGCCTCACTCATTTGTAACTTTGGCATTTTGGAGGCGAAGCTCTGTCAGTTTGTACTCTTGACGTTTGATCAATAAAAAACTGATGTTAAACTGATTAATTCTTGTCTATTGGTAAACACGACGTAATATTGCCGCTATTACGGACGTTAGATATCAAATTTAGGTTCCTTAGCATCGAGGATCGGTCCACAAGTGGTATCAGAGCTAGAACAGCCTGATTTGATAGTAATCAAGACAAGAACACTTCTTTTTCTACTCCATTATTCTATTTTTCATTACTTTTTCACAAAAAATGAAGAATTCACGGTCAAAATCTTTTCAATTTTGAGTATATCATGTAAAATACAACAAAGATAAACCCTTGAAAGATTGGAGACCAAATTCAACCGAATTGATGTCAAAATTTTGAAAAAACCATGTTTGACAAAACCATGTTCATCGAACTTGTTAACTAAGTTCGGCCGAACTTGTGCTAAAAACTCACTTTTTCAGTGATTTTTTACCAAGTTCGCTCGAACTTGAGGTGTTTATGAAGAAATCTTTGTCAAGTCCGCTGGAAGTTACCAGTATTTCATTGATTTTATATCAAGTTTGACCGAACTTGGGTAATATCAAGGAAATTCTAGATAAGTTCGCCCGAACTTACAAGATTGTTATCAAATATTCATTTGCAAGTTCGACCGAAGTTCAAAAGAATTTTTTTTTAAATCAGAAGTCACAAGTTCGACCGAACTTGTGACAAAATCAAAGAATTCTTCATTTTAACTACAAGATCGACCGAACTTGTAGTAAAACTAATAGTTTTCAAAGTTTTTAAGTGTTTTCAGTATACACGTCTTGTTATTCGCGATGGATGATCTACAAAGAGCATATATGATAGCAGCGGGTTCGTCAAATGCCAACGTGATCCAATAAGTCAATCTTGACAATGAGATGGGCATGACTGTTAAACCGCCAAAGCTAATGAGTATGGATGAGTATGAAGGATGGAAAGAGAAGTTTACATATTGGGTTCAAGCCATGCACTTCCTAGGCTGGGTGTCGATCAAGAGAGGTTATACAGTTCCGTTGGACGAACATCAGCAAGTTCTGGAGAAATACAAGTACTCCACAACACAGAAAGAAGAATACATTGCTGAGAAAAAGATGATCAGTCTTATCCAACAATCCGTCAAAGAAGATTTTTACTCGTCTTGCTACCGGAATACACGACTGCGAGAGATCTATGGCTTTCGCTTCAAAAGAAGTATCAAGGAAGCGCAGAGATGATCAAGAGCAAGAAATCTCTCATCATGAAAGAGTTCGATATCTTCAACATGTTGAAGGGTGAGACCATGAAGAAGATGATTGAACGCTTCTGTCATCTTAAAATCCAAATGCGAAGACACGGTCTTGAGAAGACGGAACAAGAAGACATCGACAAGCTTGCAGACGCTCTACCAGATGGAGAGTGGACTACTTATCTGATGGTTCTGAAGGAAATCGAAAAATGGGAATTCTTCAAGCTGTCAACATTATCGATAAACTCGAAGGCCATGAAATGGAACTTTTGAAGATTGCAAAGTCAAAGAACGCTAATGTTGTTCAAGATGTTGGTTTGTATTACAAGAGTGGAATGCAAGATAACATTTCAAGCCCAAAGATTCAGACAACATTCAACGCAAGTGTGAATTCTTCGAACAATTCACAGCAGAATCAGAATCAATCATATCCTCAATATGATCAAAGTCCACAGTCTTCATTCTCAAGTACTGGTTCAAATTCGTCTTATCAGAATCAAGCAAATCAGAACCAACAACAAATTCTGATTCGAGTGTATTCAAATGTAACATCGCTGTTAATTTGAACAATACTGTTTCTGAGCAAACTGCTAAGCAACACATGGCACTTCTCGCCACTGTTCTAGAATCATATGAAAGTCTTGTAGCTGGGAAAATCGGCAATTCCGAGATGACCGCCGAAGACTACGACCAGGTGGACGAAGAAGAACTAGAGCTCATGGATTTAAAGTGGTGTTTAGCTTCTATCATCCGAAGAGTCACAAAGTTCGTTTCTCTCACAGGCCGAGATATCGAAAATTCAAGCAACAAACTAGGTTTTGACAAGACAAAAGTTACGTGCTTCGGATGTCGACAGAAAGGGCATTTCCAGAGAGAATCCAAAAACCTGAAGCAACGGGCAATCAAAGTCCATTCGGAGGTGGCAACGAGTATTATAAGAAGTCACTTCAGTACAAGCCTTTCCCGAAGAAGACTCAGGTTGAAATCCAAGAGAAACCAAATAGCAGTAACACTGAGAAAGCTATGGTTGCATCAAACGAAGATGATGGTTTCGACTGGAATTCTTATATCGGTAAGAAGACCGGAGTTGCATTGATGGCTCAAATTGTTGAAGATACATCTGCCGAAGACGCAACAGTTCTAGAGAATATTTTGCTGGAAGTATCTGCAACAACAAAAGGAGGAAGAGGAGTATATCCACATGCAGAAAAAAGGAATTTTATCTCCTAACTCTTGTGAAAGTTTTGCAGTTCACTTTGATGGAAGTTCTCAGGAATAAGCTGTCAAGGAGAAATCTGATGAAGTAGTCATTGATGTTACTCAAGAAGTGAACACCGAAAACCTCAAGGACATTGCCGACAAAGCTTTAACGGCAAATCTAACCAAGGTAGGTCCAGAGGTAAATGAAGTTGTCAAAGTACAAGATGTAGAGGTTGAGAAACCTTGTACAAAATGTACCAAATCATGTATCGAATGTGCCGAAAAATCAAAGATCATCGCTGAAATCAATGTGCATAATGAACTTTTAAAATATGATTATCGCATAATGAAGGAAGCATATAACAAAATGAAAGATGATTATGGCAGGCTCGATCGAAACAATGTCGAACAACACGACACTGTAAGGATGTTGAAAGGAACACTAATGGATAAGCAAAAAGCGATTAATATCTATATTAACACCATTGCTGAAACTAAGCAACAACTCCAGGACATGAAAATTGAAACAAAGCATGTTCAACAACTTTTAAGAAGTTACTCAACCAACGCATATGTCATTGATCACATTCTTCCGACAATTCCATTGGAAGAAAAACCTAAAAAGAAAATTGGTAAAGAATACAACAATGTTCCTCCACCCCTATGCGAGAAGTATTGTCACAAATCTGCTGATGCGATGGATAAGGCACTCACATTGAGTTGTTATCTGAAAAGAAAACTGAGTTACCAGAGAACATTGATGTAATCTATACTAAATCTGATGATGACAATGATGTGGTTAAGAATGTGGTTGAAAATGTTCTGAAGATTCTGATGAAGGCAGCTTTAAAAGCGCCGACTCGAGTTCAAAGAATTCTGATTCACAGTCCGAAGATGACGATAAATCATCGGATGACGATCTAAGTGATGATCCTAACGTTGTTATGTACAAGGTTAAGGACTCTAATAGATTGTACTTTGATGAAAGTTTGCCGATTCAGTACGTGAAGGAAGAATTGTTAGACAAATTCTTTAAACTCGTGGAAGTCACATCAGATGATCGGGAGATCAATGAAAGGAAATTCTATTCCAAACCTAAAAGAAATAACTACCAAAGGAATGGTGGTGATCATCCGGAAAACCGGAGAGCTGGGTTGGGATTAGAAGAATCAGATGAACCTAAAAGAAAACGTCACCATTTCATGAATATAAGAATAAAAACAAGAATTTTGTATATGGGACGAACACGGTTCATGAGGAAAGTTTGATTAGCAAACAATCAAATGATGAGTTTAAGAAACCGAAAGAACTTCGAGATAAAGTCAAAATTGCAAGTGGTGCCAAAACAAGTGGTGTAAAACCCACTAAAGGACATCCACATGATTCTCGGACTTGTTTCAAGTGCAATGAAATTGGTCATGATTGCACGCCAAGTCCGAAATCAAAGCCGACTTATCTTCGAAGGAAAGAAAGTCTAAATGTTGTGAAACCGAAGCAACCAGAGTTTATAAAACCTATAAAGATTTTGAAAAGAAATGAATCAAAAGCTGAAGTTAAACCTAAAACAGAAAAGAAGTTTGAAAATTCAATTTTTGAAAAAGGTGAAACTTCAAAAGCTATTGAAAACAAGTTTTACATCAAAAAGGCTAACATCAAATCTCAATCCTGGATTGCAAAGAAATTATCAACAACATCCGATGTTATTAAGTCTGATCCTGTAAAGACTGATAACATGAAAGAGTCAAAATCTAAATTGAAACCAACACTGTCAAATCTACATGTGGTAATGTTTCAAAAGATAAAAAGAAAGTGAAGTTTTCAAACATAAACATCGTCGAAAATCCAGAAGATGAATATGAATTCGATTATGCTGACGAATGTGAGTTTGATTACGATGATGGTTATCCAATTCAACCCAAGACCAAAAAGGCTTGGGTCGCGCTATTTGACTAATTGTTGAAATATGCAGGGGCTCCAAAGATCCGTACTCTCCAAGTGGATTTTGGATAGTGGAGCATCTAGGCATATAACGGGAATGAAAGCGTTGCTATTCGACATAAAAGCTATCAATGGTGGATATGTTGGATTTGCGGGTAACCTGGGTGGAAGGATAGTCGCCGAGGGAAAACTCTCCAATGGTGTCGTTTCATTCGATCGCGTGAATTATATTGCAGAGTTGGAGAATAATCTTCTGAGCATATCGCAGATTTGTGACAAGAAGTTCACGGTGCATTTCAACGACAAAGAATGTATTATCTTGAAGCCGGGTTTCAAAATACCAGATGAGTTGATTCAGATGCGAGCACCACATGAGAATAATCTATATGTTCTTGATATGGGTGTCGCTGCCACTTCATCAAAATCAGCGCAGTGTTTTGTGCAAAGACTACTGAAAAGGATTCTATTCTTTGGCATCGTAGATGGGGCATATTCATTTGCGAAAAATGAATTTCTTGGTTTATAATGATCTTGTAGAGGGTGTAAATCTTCGGAGCTTTCACATGTCTGATCACTGCTTAGAATGTAAAAAGGGAAAGCAGATCAAGAAATCTCATCCAAAGAAAATTTTGAACTCAATCAAGTTGCCATTAGAACGTCTCCACATGGATTTATTTGGTCCTGTCAATGTTCGAAGTATCTCAGGAGACTTATATTGCTTGGTCGTGACAGATGACTATTCGAGATATTCGTGGGTATTCTTTCAGGAATCAAAAGACGAAACGTTCGAGAACTTGGTGATTCTATTCAAGAAACTCGAGAACCTTTATCATCTGCCGGCCAGACGCATTAGAAGTGACAACGGCACAGAGTTTAAGAATAACAAAATGAAGGAATTCTGCAACGCTAAAGGGATTCTGCACGAGTTTAGTGCTCCCTATACTCCACAGCAAAACGGTGTTGCTGAAAGGAAGAACAGAACTTTAATTGAAACTGCGAGAACCATGCTTGCAGATTCTAAACTTCCAGTCAGCTTCTGGAGTGAAGCGGTTGTTGCGGCTTGCTACACGTTAAACAGAGTTCTCACTGTCAAACCATCAAAGAAAACATGTTTTGAGATGATAAACCGACGGAAGCCAAATTTGAAATTCTTAGAACCATTTGGTGCGCCATGTACTGTAATTGATCAAGATGGCAAATTCGGAGCTAAATCTCTTGAAGGTTTCTTTGTCGGATATGCGAGTCCGTTAAGAAGAGTATATGTTCCTTCGTTGAGAAAGGTTATTGAAGCACAGCACGTGGATTGTTTTAACTATACGGATCCTATTCAAAGGAGAGGTGACGCGTGGCTGTTCAACTACCAAGATCTTTGGAAGTCATTCGACTTGCCAGAAGAACCGTATGAAGAAGAAATTACAGCGTTATGCTATCTTCAACAGTCGGTGAATCAAGAACAAATCATTAGACCAATTGTGGTTAATCAACCCACGTTGGAAACTTCATCTTCCGAAGCAGGTCCAAGCAGCAATAGCGGTGTTCAAGTTGAAAATATTTATGAAGCAGAAGTAACACCTGCTACACCTCCAGTGAATGCTTCTAATGAACCTGGAACTACAACATCAGGTCCCAGCATGCCTCAGAATCAGAATTTTGACTCAGATGAAGCACCGACATTTGATGTTGATGATGAAACCTCATCGGATGAAGAAGTCTAGCAGATATCTAATTTGTTGAATCAATCTGCTAGTCCGATAAATCAGAATGAAGGTTCATCAAGTACTCCTAATGTTGATGTGAACAGTGATCTGATTATTTCAAATCAGCAAAGCTCAGTTGATGTTCCAACAGAAGAAATGCCGCGATCATATTCTTACCATTCTTCAACGAATATCATAGGAGAACTACAAACTGGTGTGCGTACTCGAAGCCAAATCAATAAAGCACTTAGTTGTTTCTACACCCGAGTTGCACCAACTCAGAATTACTGCTACTACTCATGTTTCATTTCTCAAATAGAGCCAAAGATAGTTAATGAGGCTCTGGCTGACGAGAATTGGGTGATAGAAATGCAAGAAGAACTTTTACAGTTCGAGAAGTTAGGTGTTTGGAAGCTTGTAGACTTGCCACCGAAGCAGAAAGCTATTGATACAAAGTGGGTCTTCAAGTGTAAAAGAGACGATCGGGGTGTTATAGTCAGAATCAAAGCTCGGCTGGTTGTCAAGGGATTCCACCAGCAGGAAGGTATAGATTACACGGAGGCATACGCACCAGTTGAGCGATTAGAGTCTATCCGCATTTTCCTAGCGTTCGCAGCTTGGAAAGGATTTAAGGTGTACCAGTTGGATGTAAAATCTGCATTTCTCTACGGTAAACTTCGTGAACAAGTGTATGTTGGCCAACCACCAGGGTTTGTCGATCCACTGAACAAGAACAAAGCATATCTTCTGGATAAAGCTTTGTACGGATTACACCAAGCCTCGTGAGCTTGGTACGAGACGTTATCGCAACATCTCGTTGGAAATGGCTTTACGAGAGGCACAGTGGACAACACTTTGTTTACTAGAGAAGTTGGATCGCATCTGATAATTGTACAAATCTATGTGGATGGTATCATTTTCGGTTCTACGGATGACAGTCTGTGCAAAGAGTTTCAAAAGATCATGAAGAAGAAATTTGAGATGTCCTCGATGGGCAAAATGAAGTTCTTCTTAGGTCTTCAAGTGGATCAGCTTCCAGACGGGATATTCATTCATCAGACTAAGTATGTTCATGATATTCTCAAAAAGTTTGAAATGGATTCTTCGAAGCCGCTTTTGACACCGCAGGCACTGAACCATGGGATTTGCATAGACGAGACGGGAACGGAAGTTGATAACACACTATATCGATCGATGATAGGTTCACTGATGTATCTAACGGCATCACGCCCAGACATCATGTATCCTACTTGCTTATGTGCGAGATATTAGTCAAGTCCTCGAGTGTTACACATGCAGATAGTCAAGCGAATCTTCTGTTACTTGAAAGGATGCCCAAGCACCGGCTTGTGGTACCCCAAGAACGACAATTTTGATCTCATGGGATACGCTGACTTAGACTTCGGAGTGGACAAGCTGAACTCCAAATCTACAACTGCAGGATGCCAGTTCTTTGGAACGCGTTTGGTAACATGGCAGTGTAAGAAACAGACCACGGTCTCTCTCTCAACCTGTGAAGCGGAATATATTTCTGCTTCCAGCAGTTGCTCACAAATCCTCTGGATTCAGCAACAGATGAGGGATTATGGTCTGCAGTTTCTCGACATCCCTTTATTTGTAGATAACAAAGCAGCCATCGATATAACTAGAAATCCGGTTCATCACTCACGTACAAAACACATTAAAATTCGTTACCATTTCATTCGTGACTGTTACGAAAAGAAATTGGTTCGAATAGAAAAAATCCACACCGACAAAAAAAGGGCTGATTTTTATACCAAAGCATTTCCATTAACAAGATTTAAATATCTAATGCGGCTGAACGGTATTAAAAATTTGCTTACAGGTGCGGAAGCTGAGGTTAAATACGGATCGGATGACGAATTCACGTAATCTGCATTGGTTTGTATGGTTTGTAAATATCTTTCTAGTTTAGTATTTCTTAAAACTCTAAAATCCAAAAATATGTTTTTGATTTTAGGGGGAAAAATATTTGGGAAAATACAAAAACATATGAAAATTTTCAAAAATGTACAAAAACATTGAAAAAGACAAAAAGAATTCGAAGTCGCAGAAAGGAAATGATAGTACATCAGTGGACTATAACAGTATGCTAAAGAAATGTGTTTAAAAGTAATAAACGAGTCTTACTGTGGATATGTCGATAGGCTTAACACGTTCAGTAAACTGTTTTTGAGATAGAAACTAAATTTAACAACTACTTAATCTTGTGGATTAACACATCTTGGATATATGGACTTAGTACTTTGAAATTTCGTTTAAGAGATTGCCTGATTCTGAGATACGAGGTCTTTATAGATAGTTGATATCTGGGGTATTATACAAGTTCTTCTGATTTTGTGGAAGCAATAGCCTAGAACTTCTATAATACTTTTGCTATAAATCCTAAACTGCATGCAAACTTGAAAAAGTATCGAAAGATCTAATCATTTGCAGTGCTGAAAAGATTTCTTAAGTGGAACACACCTAAAGACAAGCCGTCATCTCTTTGTCTGTACGGTAGTACTAACCTGAGCTCTCACGGTCTCACCCAGATACAGATATCAATTACGCTATATTCACCTGTAAGATGAAATCTAGGGAATCTTGATACAGGAGTATATTCAAGAAGTGGGAACCGTAGATAAGTCAAGTTTTATAATTCTTATCTTAACATATCTTGAAACAGTTGTGAAACGTGGTAAAGTTTAAGTGGACAAACATATCGATAATCTTGGTAAACAAGTTTAAAGCTTAAAGTCATCTAAAGGTCAACGGTACTGGTGATATGTCTCATACAACTGATATGATCCTTTAGACACGATTTCACAAAAACATGTATGTAAATTTGTTTGTACATAGTTTACATTATCCTGTAAATAGTTTATCAGCTCTACAGAATAGAACCAAAAAGATTTTCAGTGTGTTTTTAGCATAAACTTACAAAAATTCAAAAGATATTATTTCTACATTGTTTTCAGCAAACCAATGTTGGAGAACGGGTCTTCGAAGTCTGGTAAGATGTTAGAACTGGTGGAATCTCTTTGACAACAGGCTGGGAGCTAATATGTAAAATCTGAATAGCCAAAACGATGAAAAGTTCATTAATTTGAAACTTTAATTTTGAAAATGTCAACAGTTTGTTCGTAATGGGTCAAACCGGGGTCATTGATTTGGACTCGGCAGACAAATCGGTTAACCAAGGTCATTAACTTGGACTTGGTCAACTGATTGGATTTTCAGAATTGGTAAAAGTTGGAAAGTTCAGGGGTTAAATTGCATTGAAAAAGTTTGATTTTAGGGTTTAGCAAGTTCTGCCGAACTTGCTAAACAGAATCATGTTTAACATTTTAGCAAGTTCGACCGAACTTGCAGATGGTTGCTGTGTGTTTAAAAGCTAAGTTCGCCCGGATTTCATGGGCTTAAGTCTTGGGCTTTGCAAGTTCGCCCGAACTTACCAGGTATAAGTACTTAGTAAGTTCGGTCGAACTCATTTATTTGTGTGCAAAACCTCTGAAGCGAACTTAAGAGATATGAGAATTGAGCGAAATTGGCATTTTAGTAACGTTATACTGCCTGATTGTGATTTGATTTTGGTGATTAGCACACCAACTTCAATGGATGAGGTATTGATTTGATGATTAAATCGTTAAATGAATCGTATACGATGAATAAAGATCTAAAATGTTAAATCTAATAGATCTAGGTTTAATTGGACAAAATTGAACTTTGAATCTTGTTCTAAAACATAAATCGATCGTGTAAATGTTTTTAGTTTGACTAAAATGGTTGATGGCATGATTAACAGGTTTAGTTTTTTGAAGAAGATGACAAGTTCGGCCGAACTCGTTATCAAGTTCGACGGACTTGGTATCCAAAATGAATAAGCTTTGATTTGAATAACACAAGTTCGACCGAACTTAGTGTTCAAGGGTTTGAAAGTTTTGACAACATAAGTTCGCCCGAACTTATGAAATAAATATTGAACATGTGATTGATACATGTTCGGGCGAACTTGGCATTTTCAGAATTTTATACACTTATCAAGTTCGCCCGAACTTGACGAAAGTGTTAAGAATTTTTGTAACTTTTTCTCGATAAGAGTGCTAATTGTTTTGCGTCATTTTTCAGGCTCAAGTACCAGCGAGGGTAATTGCAATAGAGTTTTCTAAATCTCACAATACGTGTATTACACTCGACAAGACGATATGTCCATCTTTGAAGGAATACGAGAGTATCTTGAAGTTTTTGAAGGAAAGCCCTATTCATCGAGCTATAACGGAGCACACAGTATCTTATAGAAGTCACACATATCATTTCTGGATGAACGCGAGTCTTAGTGATGATCAGAAGACGATTATTTCATCGGTGCAAGTTGGAAATGAAGTAAAGGAGATCACTGTGACTGAAGACGATATTCGATGGATCCTACAGTTCAACGATGATAAAGATGATCCGATATTCTTGGATGAGAAGATGGTTAGAGGTTGTTTCTTTCGAATGGGATATAAGGGGAGCATGAATAAGCCAACGTTGAAGAAAGGGGAAGTGCCAAACCCCTACAAGCTCCTTATGCATGCGATCATTCATACTTTTAGTCACCGAAAGGTGGGCCTTGATGATGTACAAGATTATTTGGCCTGTATGGCAGTGGCACTGATTCTGAAGAAGCCGTTCAACTATTCTAAGCTTGTTTTTACTCATATGTCAAAGAATATGGAGGATTATAGGCTATGTTTGTATCCGAGGTTCGTCAGATGCTAATAGATGAGAAGTTCACTAATATTGCACGTGATCCGAATGATGTGCTTTATCTAAGTCACCTCGATGAAACAACTATGAAGAAGCTCTTAAAGTTTCAGAAGCAAGCAACAGCTCCTATTACTAAGCCAGTGTTTGTAGCAATTAAAGATCCAAATTATGTTGCGCCGTCTGACAACAAGTGGAGAGAAGTCGGAAGTGGTGATGAGAAAGAGCTAAACGCTAAAAAAGAATGGTTCAAAGATTTCAAACCAAAGTCTCGAAGCGATTGGTTCTTAAAGGTCGAAGTTGAAAAGCCTAAGAAGAAACGAGCAGCAAAGAAAGTTGATAAGATGCTCATAGATGAAGATGAACTAGAGAATGTTCAAACTGAAGCAGGTTCGAGTGCTGCAGTGGTTATTGAAAGCCAAGAGACTGAAAAAGCACGCAAGAGGATGATGTTATATCTGCTACTTCAGAGAATGATGATCTGACGATTCTCTTGAAAGAATTACATAGAAAACTATAGCAGAGACTGAGGCAGAAAAAGCCAAAGAGACTGATGTTGATTTTGATCCTAATCAAGAGAAAGAATCCGATGAAGAAAGGCTGAAGAAAAAGGCTAGGTGTGCTAAGTCTGCAGTGCTTTCAACAACTAAAACCACAGGATCTCCTCAGACAAAGGGCAAGAAGAAAAAGAAAGCTCAAAAGCCAGTTAGTAAAAGATATAAGAGTAAGCTAAAAAGCACAGAAGTTACACAAGAACCTTCTGGCGCACAGGAGAGAGGAGTCACACAATGTCACACCCTCAATTTCCACTTGCGGAGTTTTACCGCGAGGCGTGTGAACAAACCAGATCTGAAACACTAGTACGTCGAACGACTCTATATGATTTGATTATACGTTTTCCAAAATTGTTCTTTGTAGATTTTATATCAATTACCAATATTTAGCAGAGCATTAGTTTTAAAGTTTGAGCGGAAGCATAAATAAGTAATGATGCGGGCGCCAACACAAACGCCAAAACAACTTGAAAAATCCCTAAACAATATTAATAAATAAGACTCTATAATGATGTCTTGTTCAATGCATGTGCGTGCACCTAGAGCTCCTAGCGTCCTGAGAAACATGTAAAGAAACAAGTGTCAACATTAAAGATGAGTGAGTTCACAGGTTTTCATAAATTCGTTTGTTCGGTTATAGTTTGTTTACTCCGTTATCCCCAACCCGGATAACATATCAGTTCCATTATTCCAATCCCGGAATAACAAGTTGTTGCTTCCAATATTCCCAACCCGGAATATTAAGTTGTTGTTTCCAATATTCCAACCCGAATATTAAGTTGTTGTTTCCATTATCCCGGAATATTAAGTTGTTGTTTCCATTATCCCCAACCCGGGATAATAAGTTGATGTTTCCAATATTCCCAACCCGGAATATTAAGTTGTTCCGTACTTAAGTTCAATATTAATGTATATAGGTAGCTAGCCTAAAGTCATGTCACGTAAGAGTTCGCGATCGAAGCTGACAGTTGTGCCTCCGTTTTGCCAGGCCTATCACATGACCATGGCGATGTTAGGCCAATTATTCACCCGTTGACCATACCAGGTCGGCTAGCGCGACTAGCTCAGATGGGGCTCGTCAGACCCAGTAGTACTACTTATAATTCCCCCGCTATTTAACCCAAATACTAACGATCCGAGGAGATTGTCGAGGACTTAAGTGATAAAGCTGCTTAGTGACCATAACATTACATTAACATTAACTTAGTTACCGTATAGTTATGTGACGTTAAATTCGTATAACGTAAAGAGATTGAGTTTGAGAGTGTATACATGTTTCTCCCCCTGTTGTTTAAAAACCGGATAAAGTTAGGGGCCGTGAACTCACCTTTATTTGCTCGGTTAGTGTAGCAAAGATGTTATAAGAGATGGGACCGCTAGTTGCGTCCTAACAAACCAATTAATTCCACGTCAGTGTGAAATCACACCAATACAAATTCCACACGCAATTTACTCACAAAGTGATACGCACAAACAACATATCTAACACTCAAACATGCATGCAAGTATTCTCATGTGATCATAGGAATCAAACAACTTATCATGAACATATTCCAAATCCATACAACACTTTATGCATACAATCACAAGTTATCAACTTTCTGCTTAACACTCAATTATTCAGCTGTTTTCTAGGATTTTTATAAAATAGTTCTAACATTCTAAAAATTTCCATATTTTTACAGTAGGTGACAATTATACCATAGAAATTTATATAATTTTTCCAAGTCCTAAATCTTTACCAATTAGCCATAAATATTAATTCATTAAGCTGCAGTCAGATTTACCGCTTTCTGACTGCAGTCTACGGAAGAATTTATTTAAAAATCACTGATCGTCCGATTAACAAAATTCCAGTTGGAGTTGCCCGGAAATTTCTATACCTAGTTTCTGTACAAAAATCATGACTCAACTCCCTACTGATTTTAAAATCCAACTTGATAAACAACCAACAAAATTCCAGAATTTTAACAGCTTTAGCTACTGAACTTGTTTAGCCCTTTAAAAATATCAAACGACTTCAGAAAATTATGAATCCAGCGCCATTGGATTCCTTATTCAAATCTCTACGTTTTAGACATCAGAAAATCCGTCTTTCGACAACTAACGACCGAGTTACAGCCCGATGAAATCGGCTGTAACTTTTACTCAGCATCCTGTTTCAGCATATTATTATTACAACTTACATAAACCGTTCCTATTGATCAACCTAAGCGGGCAAGAACCGATTTTTAATCATAGTTTACTACTAACAACTTATCCATGCAAACCCTAGTTCTTACTTCTAGTTTTTTACAAACAAAACACACTTGCAAACTTATGATATCCGGAAACAATTCTGCACAAGAACACCATCAAAACAGCCGATTATTTATTCAACATATAAGACCCGACACAAACTAATCAATTAATCATTCGAACATATATTTAACCGAACATGATCTCTAATCAAGGATAAATCTAACCTTGAATAACTAGGTAAACAAGCCGGGTCTCGGACAAGGGGTGTCCGGCTGTTCCAGCAAACTGCGACCGAGAGAATGATAATAAAGTAGGCTGTTTTGTTTGATCGAATAGAGGTGAACCAAGGCTGATCTCGCGACTGAATGAAGGTGAACAAGAGTTGTTAGCGACCGAGAAAGTGATCCAGACTGAAGTGAACCAGGCTGTTCGCGATCAATGGAGCAAGAGTGAGGCAGTTTGCGGTCGGAGAAGATGAAAGGCTTGGCTGCTGCTTGCTGCGACCGAGAGGGTGGAGAGGGTAAGGCAGCCGACGGCAGCTTTTCTTGTTAGGGTTTGTGTTTGTGTATGAAACATGCATGGGTATGTGCATATATATATATAGCGCCCAGAGATGAGGGTTTCGGTTTTGGTTAGTGCTTGTGGCCGAGGGACTTGGGTTGGGTCGGTTTGGGTTTTATCTTGCGGCCAAAGATTAGGGTGAGTTAGTTTGATTTGGATTTGATCTCGCGGCCAAGTCTTAGAGTGGTTTGGTTTGGATTTGAACTTGTGGCCGAGAACTTGGTTTGGTTTGATCTTATGGCCGAATAGTTAGAGTTTGAAGTTTAGGTTTGATCGTTGTTTTCTTTTAGCCGAAGACTTGGGTTCAAGGTTTAAACTTTGTGAACTCCTAGAGTCACAATGAACCAAGGTTGGAATGTGTCGCGGTTCGGTTCAGTTCGTGCACATATCAAATCTAATTATTCAATCACTAAAACAATCACACAACACACAACACGTATTCATTTAATTCGTACACGTTCGTACACACAGCACGTAATTAGATTGACAAGTATTACGTTTAAGTTATCCGAAAAACCCGGGATATCACATTATCCCCATGTTGAAAGAATTTTCGTCCCGAAAATTGAGTAAACGCGGTTTAGCATGTAGCGTACATGTTCAGAGTGCCACGCACAAAGAGTTAGTTCGTTAATGATGGTACGCAAAGTTACAAGAAGTTCCCAAGTGTCATACACAAAGGTTTCCAAGTGCCATGCACGAGAATTTAGTCAACAATAGTACACGAAAGTATGAGAAAATTTCCAGGTTGTCACATCATCCCCATGTTGAAAGAATTTTCGTCCCGAAAATTTAGGTACTGGTATCGTTAGTTTGCTGCTCAATTGCAAAGAGATGTGGGTATTTGCTTTTCATTTGGTCCTCTCTTTCCCACGTGAACTCCGGTCCACGCTTAGAGTCCCAACGAACTTTAACGATTGGAATCTTGCTGTGCCTTCGAGTCTTGATCTCACGATCCATGATCTCAATAGGCTTTTCCACGAAGTGTAGTTGTTCATCCACTTGGATCTCATCCAATGGAATAACTAAAGTTTCATCTGAAAGACACTTCTTCAGATTTGACACGTGAAATACGTTGTGAACTCCACTGAGTTCGGCAGGAAGGTCTAATTGATATGCTACGGGTCCGATACGTTTCAAGATTACAAACGGGCCTACGTACCGTGGATTAAGTTTGCCCCGTTTTCCAAAACGGATTACACCCTTCCAGGGTGACACCTTTAGTAGGACGCGATCGCTTACTTGAAATTCGAGCGGTTTGCGTCATTGGTCAGCGTAGCTTTTCTGTCGATCCCGTGCCGCCGCCATGCGGTTTCTGATTTGTATAATCTTTTCAGTAGCCTCAAGTATTAACTCAGGGCCTGTGAGTTGACTGTCACCGACTTCTGCCCAGCAGACCGGTGATCTACATTTACGACCGTATAATGCTTCAAACGGTGCTGCCGAAATACTCGTGTGATAGCTGTTGTTATATGAGAATTCTACTAGAGGCAGGTGAATTTCCCAATTATTTCCGAAGTCCACCACGCATGCCCTAAGCATGTCTTCCAAGGTCTGTATGGTCCTTTCGCTTTGACCATCAGTCTGAGGGTGATAAGCTGTGCTTATATCCAAGCGGGTTCCCAACGCTTTCTGGAGTGACCGCCAGAAGTTTGACGTGAAGCAAGCATCTCTGTCTGAGATGATGGACGTTGGCACACCGTGCCGAGAAACTACTTCCTTAATGTAGGTGCGAGTCAACTTCTCCATCTTATCTGTTTCTTTAATAGCTAGGAAGTGTGCGGACTTAGTTAAACGATCCACGATCACCCAGATGGTATCGCAACCACCCAAGGTTCGCGGGAGTTTAGTGATGAAATCCATTGAGATCTGATCCCACTTCCACACTGGGATCTCAGGTTGTTGGAGTAGCCCCGATGGCTTTTGATACTCCACCTTGACTTTTGCACAAGTCAAACATTTACTCACGTAGGTGGCTATATCGGCTTTCATGTTGGGCCACCAATACGCAACTTTAAGGTCTTGATACATCTTATCCGAACCCGGATGGACAGAGTATCGAGATTTGTGAGCTTCGTCCATGACTAGCTCTCTAAGGTTTCCGTAGAGAGGTACCCATATGCGATTCATGAAATGCCAGGCTCCATTGGGCTTTACTTCCCAATCACGTTCCATTTTTCCCACTGATTCGGCTTTGATGTTTTCCCCCTTAACTGCTTCTAACTGGGCGTCGCGTATTTGATCGGTTAGCCCCGAATGAATAGTGAGTTGTAATGCTCGTACACGACGAGGTTTCAAGTGTTCTTTCCTACTGAGGGCATCAGCTACCACGTTAGCTTTACCCGGGTGATACCGAATGGCAAACTCATAATCGTTCAAGAGTTCGACCCAGCGACGCTGTCGCATGTTCAACTCCTTCTGATCAAAGATATGTTGAAGGCTTTTGTGGTCAGTAAAGATTGTGCACTTCGTTCCATAGAGGTAGTGTCTCCAAATCTTAAGTGCAAACACTACTGCTCCCAATTCCAGGTCATGCGTTGTGTAGTTTTTCTCGTGGACCTTCAGCTGTCGCGACGCATACGCGATGACCTTATCGCGTTGCATGAGTACGCATCCCAATCCCTGAATGGAAGCATCACAATACACTACGAAGTCATCTGTCCCTTCCGGCAAGGACAGAATGGGTGCACTGCAAAGTTTCTGCTTCAGCAATTGAAATGCTGCTTCTTGTTTTTCACCCCAAGCATACTTGATGCCTTTCTGGGTAAGGGTAGTGAGCGGTTGTGCAATTTTTGAAAACCCCTCGATGAAGCGTCTGTAATAACCAGCCAATCCTAAGAATTGGCGGATCTCCGTCGGTGTCTTAGGTGCTTCCCAGTTTTTGATGGCTTCAATCTTGGCAGGGTCTACGTGGATACCCTTTTCATTCACGACGTGCCCGAGAAACTGAACTTCCCGGATCCAGAAATCACACTTCGAGAGCTTGGCATATAGCTTTTCCTGTTGAAGTAATCCTAGCAGCAATCGTAGGTGCTCAGCATGCTCTTCTTCACTTTTGGAGTAGATGAGTATGTCATCGATGAACACAATGACAAATTTGTCGAGGTATGGTTTACACACGCGGTTCATGAGGTCCATGAACACCGCAGGTGCGTTAGTAAGACCGAATGGCATGACCAAAAACTCGTAGTGGCCATACCGAGTGCGAAATGCTGTCTTAGCGATATCCTCCTCCCTGACGCGTAGCTGATGATAACCGGACCGTAAATCAATCTTAGAGTAGTAACTTGACCCTTGCAGTTGGTCGAATAGATCGTCGATGCGAGGTAACGGGTATCGGTTCTTGACTGTAACCTTGTTGAGTTCCCTATAGTCAATGCACATGCGGAAAGTCCCGTCCTTCTTCTTGACAAACAGGACTGGAGCTCCCCATGGCGAAACGCTTGGTCGGATAAATCCTTTTTCCAACAGCTCTTGAAGTTGGGTAGACAGCTCCTGCAGCTCGGCTGGAGCTAGGCGGTATGGAGCCTTGGCGATAGGAGTTACATTGCTTGCCAATTCGATTTCAAACTCCAATTGTCGATGTGGTGGAAGACCAGGTAGTTCTTCTGGGAATACATCGGAAAAATCACGGACGACAGGGATGTCTTCTATACGTTTCTCGTCCTTAGGCTGTTCTGTAATTAGTGCGAGTAAAGCGAAAGAATTCTTTTTCCGAAGATATTTCTGCGCTTGCATGAATGAGATGATGTTGGTGACGGCGCTTGCCTTATCGCCTTGTACTGTCAGGATTTCGTCGTTCGTGAGTGGAATACGGATAGACTTTTCGAAACAGAGAACTTCAGCCCGGACGTCGGATAGCCAGTCCATTCCGACTACCACGTCAAAACTACCCAGGGTAGTTGTCATCAGATCAATGGTAAAAGTGTGGCCCGCGAGTTTGAGTTGACAGCCGGATACGATTTGGGTCACATCTACCGATTTACCATTGGCTAATTCTATCACATAAGGGGTCTCTAATGGTTTAAGCGTGAGATTTAGGTTCTTCCTAAAAGACTCAGATATAAAACTCCTATCCGCACCCGTATCAAAAAGCACAGTAGCAAAATGTTCATTAAGGGGAAACTTACCGGTGACCACGTTCGTGTCGTTTCTGGCCTCTCCGCGGCCCAATGTAAATGCGCGACCCTTGGCACCTCCTGTGCCACCGTTCCCATTATTGTTGTTGTTATTATTGTTGTGGTTGTTTTCCACCATTATTGTTGTTGTTGCGAAACTGTGGGCAGTCTTTTCTGAAATGAGTAGTGCTACCACACTGATAGCATCCCCGGTTTATACCCTGCTGCTGACCCTGAGGCTGATTCTGATTTTGTCGGGACATGATTTCCCCACGACAATCCTTTGCCGCATGACCTATCTTTCCACATCGTTGGCAACGATTTCCGGCACAAGGACCGTTATGGTGAAGATTGCAGCGGTTGCACTGCGGCTTTCGACCTACATAGCTGCCTGCATTCTGGTTGTTGTTGTAGTTGTTGTTGTTGTTGTTGTTGTTGTTGGTATGATTTTGATGACCCCGGTGGCTGTGGTAATGATTGAACCGTTTCTGGTTCCCTTGCTGCGGATGTGATGACGAAGACTGTCGAACAGTGGAGTCTTCAAATTTTCTTTTGTTATCTGGGGCAACTTCAGTTGTACCCCGTGCTGGCAGTTTCTTCTGTTCCACCGCTTTATCGGTGAGTTTGTGAGCCAATCGGATTGCTTGATGTTCAGTTACAGGGTTACTAGACATCACCATACCCTGAATTTCCGGAACCAGACCCCCGAGATAGAACTCGAGTCTTTTCTCCACCGTGTTGGCCAAATCGGGACACAGAAATACTAAGTCATGATGTTTTGCAGTGTAAGTTTCAATTTCCGATCCCACCATCTTGTGGTTCCATAGAGCTTGCTCCAATTGTTGCACTCTGTCTCGTGGACAATACTCCTCTTTAATCAGGGCCTTGAACTCAGTCCATGCCATTGCATTTGCAGCTAACAGTCCACGTGTTTGGACCTGGGCATTCCACCATGTCAGTGCCCCATCTTCCAGCGTTGAGGCTGCGTATTTGACCTTGTTTGCCTCTAGGCAGTTGCACATTTCAAAAACGGATTCTGATTTTTCGATCCAGCGGACCAATCCAATGGGTCCTTCCGCCCCCGAGAATTTGCTAGGCTTTGCGTCAAGGAACATCTTATAGGGGTTAAAGCCCCCTCCTGCTGACAGAGAACAGGAAGTCAGCAAGAAATTTTACTAGCCTCACTATTAGATTTCCACGCGAAAATTTAATAATGGTTACCTGCCGGCTGGTTCTGAACACCCGCTAAAGCTGCGTTCACATGCTCCTGAATCATGGCAGCTAGCTCTTCGGGCGTCAAGTTAAGGTTTCCACGTCTTCCAGTCGCCATTTAGATCTTCGAAACACAATACAAACACACCCCGATAAGTCTATATATCCAATATAGCTACTCTACTTCGTACTTTAATAATTAGTAAGTTATGTCAACTCAATATGTTAAATAATCAAAAGAAATACTTGATTAATTGAAATTTCAACGTCTTACAAAAGTGCAAATCACACATACGAATTCACTATAAAGTCTCAAGTTTAAACACAATTGGGAAAATAAATAAACTGAAGGAAAACAAATATAAACGAGACGTGTCAGTCGTCTACGTCTCCATTCCCCAAGTCACTGTCGTTGCCGTCATCCTGTGCGGCATTTCAGCTTCCTCAGCTGGGTCCTCCTCCGGATCCTCTTCAGGATCCTCCTCTGGATCTTCCTCTGGATCCTCCTCTACCGGCACTGGAGGGGCCGGTGCTGGTTCAAGTGCTTGATTTTGCAGTTCCTGAATGTTCCAACTGTTTTCCAGGACTCTGTCCTCCAGCCAGTCGGCTCTTATCTGCTCAGCAGGCAGATCTCTGGCTATGGTGTTACGAGCTATCTTGCTCGTACGATGCTCTTCCTCGAGCGAGTCGGTCTTTCCGGTAAGGTGTCGGATCATCCATCCTTGTGCTAAGATGGTTTCCTGCATTCTTTCTAGCTGTTTCTGTTGTGTATGCACTAGGATTCTAAGCATGTCAATTCCATTTCTACAGGATTAACGGTTCAACCGGTACCGCAATAGTTGGGCGTAACGATGACTCCTCCCCCAGAGCGAGCCTCTTCCTCGCTGCTGAGCGTGTCTCCACGCCATAAGGTGGTATGGGTTCCACCATTGGTGCCTTTCCTGATGCCCTTGGTGGCGTAAGTCTGTCAGACGATGATGACGATGAGGATGATGACATTGCCTGTTAGGTCGTGTAGTTAGTTATGAGTTGTTTTCATTCCTTATCATGAAGTCATAATCTACCAAACACAGTTGTGGTATATTACATAACAAGATATAATAATTCGGTGCCAAACTAAGTCTAGTGTCGTGATATCAGCTATAGTTTAGGTCTACTTCTAATGCAAACCTGGTTCTCTATAGCTAGTGGCTCTGATACCAATCTGTCACACCCTCAATTTCCACTTGCGGAGTTTACCGCGAGGCGCGTGAACATACCAGAATCTGAAACACTAGTACGTCGAACGACTCTATATGATTTGATTATACGTTTTCCAAATTGTTCTTTGTAGATTTTATATCAATTACCAATATCTAGCAGAGCATTAGTTTTAAAGTTTGATCGGAAGCATAAATAAGTAATGATGCGGGCGCCAACACAAACGCCAAAACAACTTGAAAAATCCCTAAACAATATTAATAAATAAGACTCTATAATGATGTCTTGTTCAATGCATGTGCGTGCACCTAGAGCTCCTAGCGTCCTGAGAAACATGTAAAGAAACAAGTGTCAACATTAAAGATGAGTGAGTTCACAGGTTTTCATAAATTCGTTTGTTCGGTTATAGTTTGTTTACTCTTTACCCCACCGTTATCTCCAACCAATCCCGGAATAACAAGTTGTGCTTCCATATTCCAACCCGGAATAATAAGTTGTTGTTTCCAATATTCCCAACCCGGAATATTAAGTTGTTGTTTCCAATATTCCCAACCCGGAACATTAAGTTGTTGTTTCCATTATCCCCAACCCGGGATAATAAGTTGATGTTTCCAATATTCCCAACCCGGAATATTAAGTTGTTCCGTAATTAAGTTCAATATTAATGTATATAGGTAGCTAGCCTAAAGTCATGTCACGTAAGAGTTCGCGATCGAAGCTGACAGTTGTGCCTCCGTTTTGCCAGGCCTATCACATGACCATGGCGATGTTAGGCCAATTATTCACCCGTTGACCATACCAGGTCGGCTAGCGCGACTAGCTCGGATGGGGCTCGTCAGACCTAGTAGTACTACTTATAATTCCCCCGCTATTTAACCCAAATACTAACGATCCGAGGAGATTGTCGAGGACTTAAGTGATAAAGCTGCTTAGTGACCATAACATTACATTAACATTAACTTAGTTACCGTATAGTTATGTGACGTTAAATTCGTATAACGTAAAGAGATTGAGTTTGAGAGTGTATACATGTTTCTCCCCCTGTTGTTTAAAAACCGGATAAAGTTAGGGGCCGTGAACTCACCTTTATTTGCTCGGTTAGTGTAGCAAAGATGTTATAAGAGATGGGACCGCTAGTTGCGTCCTAACAAACCAATTAATTCTACGTCAGTGTGAAATCACACCAATACAAATTCCACACGCAATTTAACTCACAAAGTGATACGCACAAACAACATATCTAACACTCAAACATGCATGCAAGTATTCTCATGTGATCATAGGAATCAAACAACTTATCATGAACATATTCCAAATCATACAACACTTTATGCATACAATCACAAGTTATCAACTTTCTGCTTAACACTCAATTATTCAGCTGTTTTCTAGGATTTTTATAAAATAGTTCTAACATTCCAAAAATTTCCATATTTTTACAGTAGGTGACAATTATACCATAGAAATTTATATAATTTTTCCAAGTCCTAAATCTTTACCAATTAGCCATAAATATTAATTCATTAAGCTGCAGTCAGATTTACCGCTTTCTGACTGCAGTCTACGGAAGAATTTATTTAAAAATCACTGATCGTCCGATTAACAAAATTCTAGTTGGAGTTGCCCGGAAATTTCTATACCTAGTTTCTGTACAAAAATCATGACTCAACTCCCTACTGATTTTAAAATCCAACTTGATAAACAACCAACAAAATTCCAGAATTTTAACAGCTTTAGCTACTGAACTTGTTTAGCCCTTTAAAAATATCAAACGACTTCAGAAAATTATGAATCCAGCGCCATTGATTCCTTATTCAAATCTCTACGTTTTAGACATCAGAAAATCCGTTTTTCGACAACTAACGACCGAGTTACAGCCTGATGAAATCGGCTGTAACTTTTACTCAGCATCCTGTTTCAGCATATTATTATTACAACTTACATAAACCGTTCCTATTGATCAACCTAAGCGGGCAAGAACCGATTTTTAATCATAGTTTACTACTAACAATGTATCCATGCAAACCCTAGTTCTTACTTCTAGTTTTTTACAAACAAAACACACTTGCAAACTTATGATATCCGGAAACAATTCTGCACAAGAACACCATCAAAACAGCCGATTATTTATTCAACATATAAGACCCGACACAAACTAATCAATTAATCATTCGAACATATATTTAACCGAACATGATCTCGTAATCAAGGATAAATCTAACCTTGAATAACTAGGTAAACAAGCCGGGTCTCGGACAAGGGGTGTCCGGCTGTTCCAGCAAACTGCGACCGAGAGAATGATAATAAAGTAGGCTGTTTTGTTTGATCGAATAGAGGTGAACCAAGGCTGATCTCGCGACTGAATGAAGGTGAACAAGAGTTGTTAGCGACCGAGAAAGTGATCCAGACTGAAGTGAACCAGGCTGTTCGCGATCAATGGAGCAAGAGTGAGGCAGTTTGCGGTCGGAGAAGATGAAAGGCTTGGCTGCTGCTTGCTGCGACCGAGAGGGTGGAGAGGGTAAGGCAGCCGACGGCAGCTTTTCTTGTTAGGGTTTGTGTTTGTGTATGAAACATGCATGGGTATGTGCATATATATATAGCGCCCAGAGATGAGGGTTTCGGTTTTGGTTAGTGCTTGTGGCCGAGGGACTTGGGTTGGGTCGGTTTGGGTTTTATCTTGCGGCCAAAGATTAGGGTGAGTTAGTTTGATTTGGATTTGATCTCGCGGCCAAGTCTTAGAGTGGTTTGGTTTGGATTTGAACTTGTGGCCGAGAACTTGGTTTGGTTTGATCTTATGGCCGAATAGTTAGAGTTTGAAGTTTAGGTTTGATCGTTGTTTTCTTTTAGCCGAAGACTTGGGTTCAAGGTTTAAACTTTGTGAACTCCTAGAGTCACAATGAACCAAGGTTGGAACGTGTCGCGGTTCGGTTCAGTTCGTGCACATATCAAATCTAATTATTCAATCACTAAAACAATCACACAACACACAACACGTATTCATTTAATTCGTACACGTTCGTACACACAGCACGTAATTAGATTGACAAGTATTACGTTTAAGTTATCCGAAAAACCCGGGATATCACACACAAGAACCTCCTGTAGTTGTTACAAGTGAAGCTGAACATAAAGGAGCTACACAAGAATCTCCTGTGACTGGATTGCTTGAAGTACCGGTTATTCAATTGCCTGTTGCTCCAACAACTTCTCATGTTGAAAGTGCTACTCCAAAGAAGACTACACCACAGACTGCTACTCCAAAGTCTACTCCAAGGGCAAATCTGTTTGGTGATATGCATAATGATCCAATTAGTCTTCAAGAACTAAATGATTTCTTTCCAGAGATGAATGTTGATCTTTGAAGGTCCGTGATCAGGCAGTTCTAGATGGAAGTTAGTGGATAAACATAGATAACAGTTTCGGTAGAATGTTATTAAGAATGGAGTAGAAACAGAATGCAGCAGAAGTCTTCATTCATACTGAAAGAGTATATATCTTTAAGTCCAGCTGCCGGAGTTCCTGGAGAGAATCCGACAACACCTTGTTGATGCACTATTGTGTTCGTCACTTGTCGAATATGCTAGATTGAGCGTGTGTTGAATATTGTATAGGTTAGAATCGAACACACAACCGAAATACGGAGATTACAGTGTAAAAGGGAACACGTTCGCCCGAACTTGACCTGTATTGGTCAAGTTTGCTCGAACTTGATGTGCCTTTAGTCAAGTTTGCCTGAACTTGACTATAAAAGGCCAAGTTCGCTTGAGAAGTGTATGTTGAAGTCAAGTTTGGCCGAACTTGACATAGTCAAGTTCGCCCGAACTTCAATCACCTCCAGCGAACTTGTCTCCCTATATATAGGTGTGTTGTTCATTTTGTCATCTAAGTTTTTGGCATCCCTACGGGGAGGTGCTGCCGGATTCTCTCCAGGAACTCGGGCAGCTGGACTTAAAGATGTATACTTTTTCGGTATGAATGAAGACTTCCGCTGCATTCTGTTTCTACTCCTTTCTGTAATAACATTCTACCGAAACTGTTACATACGATTATCCATTAACTTCCGTCTAGAACCGCCTCATCATGGACCTTCAATTGGTATCAGAGCTACGGTTATCACCTACGCTCATGAATTTGGACATTTATGGACATTTGGAGGGGTTTTAGACGTAAATCATCAAATAAACATACATTCCACAGATTAAAAGTAAAATTGAACGGATAGGATTGTTAGAAAACCATTTTCGACCAGAACTATGGTGGAATCATCTCGAAATTGAAGAAATAAGGATTCTGGATCGAAAAATGTGAAAATGGGCTGATTTGGGGGATCAAGTTTGCCCGAACTTGACCTTTATTGGTCAAGTTCGACCGAACTTGGTCTCCCAACTCACAAGTTCGCCCGAACTTGATCAAGTCCGTGCAAACTTAAATCAAGTTCGCCCGAACTTGTGAGTTGGGAGACTAAGTTCGCCCGAACTTGGTAATGGGTGACCAAGTTCGCCCGAACTTGGTCCAATGCCTAAAAAAAATTGGTGATAGAAAATTTTTAGGGTTTTCGAAGACCGAACCGGGATGTTCGGGGACACCGTCTAGAGCTTCAGAGTACAGATTTGGTGATACGGTCACAAAATTTTGAAGATAACGGGAGAGTCATTGATACCGATGCGGAATGTTGATCATTTGGGTGTCGTGACTAGTAATGGGCCTAAACGTTAAATCCGCATTTGTTAAAAACTGAAAGTTTCGGATTTCAGGGGGAATTTCAGTGAAAATTTCAGTATGGTCAAAATTTGCAAAAATGAGGGGGAATAAAAAATTTTCAATATTTGAAGATTCCAGCATTTTAGAAATTTATGACTACTGCAACACTATCCGGGTGGTTACCGATTGCAGATTTTCGGGAAATGCATAGAATTGAGATTCATTAAGATTTTGTGATTATAGGAAGTTCTGATTTATCAGATCATGATACAGATTGATGCTTAAGGGTTAGAGTCCTGATCTCCGGTTAAGGAATAGTTAGCTGGATTAGCAGTCGTTAGTACCGATGAAGGAACTGAGGATGTTCAAAATGTTCAGTGATGATCTTAGGATTAATGACTAGCTCCGAAGATGGATGGTTTCAAAATTACCAAGGAGATCTGAAGTTATCCCAGATTCATTGGGTATTTCAAATTGATGTCTAGTTTGAAAGTGGGTGGTTACATAACTGAGTCTTGGAGGAGTTGTTTATCAGATTCTAAGGTCATGGTTGTGGATTGACACCTAAGTCGCGCGTATGGTTTGGAAGCACACACGACTGCCTATCTTTAATTCTGCTTTGCACATGAACTATTGACTGGACTAATCGCCAGGAGATAGGGATGCTCTGTAGTTTCAGTTGCCCCAGGTTGTACGTGGTACCATGATTAAAGAAGATGATTTATGGGATTGGATCTTTCGGATAAAGTTGTGTATATCAGTTGCTAACAAAATAGGTTATACATTTGGGATTATGTGATCACAGGAAGTCCAGAGTTTTTAGTTCATGATACAGAGTGATGCTAAAGGGTTAGAGTCTTGATCTCTGGTGAAGGAACAGTTAGCTGGATTAGCAGTTTTTAGTACCAGTGAGGAACAAAGGACGTTCAAAACGTTCGGTGATGATATTAGGAATTAATGACTAGCTCCGCAGACGGATGATTTCAAAATTACCAAGGAAATCTGATGATAACCTTTGGTGGCCATAATTTTTAGTCTTCAAGCAGATGTATCATTCTTTTCTTTGGACTAACCGCCATTGGATGATGATGTTTGGTGATTAAGTGGCGCTGGTCTACCGGAGATAGCTATATATCTGGCATTATGACTGAAGAGGAAGAATGTGATTTTGGTCACGGACGTATGTTTCTCAGATTCGATGCATTACAAGATTAAACTGTTTCCGATGAAGATTTGTTGATTGAGCAGATTACCGATTTGCTAATCAAATCTTTCTGAAGGGTGCTTAACTGTGATTATGGAAATCGGGATTTAGATTTTCGAGGGTATTCGTTGATTTGAAGTTTTCTGATGTGGTGATTCAAAATTTCTATCAATTGCCGGTTGAGTTTTTGATACTTTAGGAGTGTGCGGAATAAACTCTCGATGCTCAATGCTTATTCAAAAACTTAACTCGGATGCGGTTATCGTCGAAATGGAGAAGCTGCTGCATTGATTAGCGTCGAGTTGATGGTTATTCGAGAAAATTTGTCGGTCAAGTAAATCAGAGGAGTCGGAAACCACGCAACCAAATATCTGAACTGGAGATTTCAGCGGAATTGAAAGTTGTTAATGCAAAACCCGGATCATCAATTAAGGGGGAATTTGTTGACGCGTCTCGACAACATCGACATACATCTTGATTGAAGTTGCAGAATATTCAAACACGGCTCAAAGTTTTGAAGTTCAAAATCAAACTTCGACAGTAACGAACAAGGGAGAATCTGTTGATGCACTATTGTGTTCGTCACTTGTTGAATAGGCTAGATTGAGCGTGTGTTGAATATTGTATAGGTTAGAATCGAACACACGACCGAAATACGAAGATTATAGTGTAAAAAGGAAAAGTTAGCCCGAACTTGACCTGTATTGGTCAAGTTCACTAGAACTTGATGTGCCTTTAGTCAAGTTCGCCCAAACTTCAATCACCTCTAGCGAACTTGTCTCCCTATATATAGGTGTGTTGTTCATTTTGTCATCTAAGTTTTTGGCATCCCTACGGGGAGGTGCTGCCAGATTCTCTCCAGGAACTCCGGCAGCTGGACTTAAAGATGTATACTTTTTCGGTATGAATGAATACTTCCGCTGTATTCTGTTTCTACTCCTTTCTGTAATAACATTCTACCGAAACTGTTACATACGATTATCCATTAACTTCCGTCTAGAACCGCCTGATCACGGACCTTCAATTGGTATCAATTACGGTATATTCACCTGTAAGATGAAATCTAGGGAATCTGGATACGGGAGTATATTCAAGAAGTAGGAACCACAGATAAGTCAAGTTTCATAAATCTTACCTTAACATATCTTGAAACATTTGAGAAATGTGGTAAAGCTTAAGTGGACAAACATATCGACAATCTAGGTTAACGAGTTTAAAACTTAGTCATTTAAAGGTCAACGGTATTGGTGATATGTCTCAATCAACTGATATGATCCTTAGACACGAATTCACAAAAATATGTCTGTAAATATGTTTGTACATAGTTTACTTTGTTCTATACATAGTGTTTCAGTTTTACAGTTTAAAAATCAAAAAGATTTTCAGTGTGTTTTAGCATAAACTTACAAAAATTCAAAAAGATTTTATTTCTACATTGTTTTCAGCAAACCAATGTTGGAGAATGGATCTTCAAAGTCTGGTAAGATGCTAGAACTGGTGGGAATCTCTTTGACAACGGGCTGGGAGCTAATCTGTTAAAAATGAAAAACCAAAATGATAAAAAGTTCATTAATTTGAAACTTTGATTTTGAAAACATCAACAGATGTTCCCGAACATCCCGGTTCAAGGAAAGAATTGCTGAATCAGTTCGAGAGGGTAAAGTTCCTAAGCCCATGACCAAAGAAGAAATAGCTCAAGCGATGGAAAGTCTTGGTTTAAAGAGATGCCACACGAACGTAAGTTTAGACGTCCACTAGCATTCTTTACCCGAGACAAAGATGTTTCTTTGGGGGATATCTTGAGTTGGGGATGGTTCAAGGAGCTGAACGTATATGCAATCAAAAGGGAGTTTGGAGTGCAATACTTCAAATACCTTGCTGATTTCAAAACATTACCGTATTGGGATGTGGAAGAGTTGGTGCAAACTGTGAACGTTACATATCACATGAAGGTGGCTGATAAGTTATTATGGAAGATGATTAAGTATGAAGCGGTTCAAGGTTGGAATTATTGGAAGCCGTTTTTTCCTGGCCTTAGAATCAAAACAAACAAGAAAACGGGAGAAAAGGACATAATGTTAATTATGAAACGTCCAAGAGCCATGAGGAATATGCCACTTATGCCGATTGAACAAAACTTCTATCCATTGTTCAAGTGGTGGCAAATAGATCCATCCACTTGTGAAGCAATTATTGTTCTGAAGTTCGAAGAACATTTGGATATAACCAAGAAAAGGGTTGAAGTGATGGGACATCAGGGTATGAGGGGTTTATGGAGGACGATAAGGATTCTAGATCCTATGTAGCTTGTGAACTGCTCGAGAGAAGACATCAAAACCTTGTTCTATAGCAAGATTATTTTTGAAGAACGAGAAAAGGTACAAGCGATGCAGTTTCAGAAAGTTGTAAACGTTTGTTATGCACGCAAAGTCAATTCTGGAAAGATGTGGCAAACGAAGTGGAGAGATTTAGAAAGAGTTGGTTTCTAAAGGAGGAGAAGCGTCTCGAGGTGATTAATGAAAGAACTAGGAAGGCAAGTGTTAAAAGATTTCAGCATTTGAACAAAGTGCCTCCTACAGATCAGACGCTGGATCCGAAACAAGAACGACGAAGGAAGCCTTACAAGAACTTCTTCGGTCGTGTGCGTTAACGTTTATATGAAGACAAAGTTTTGAAGACTGATACAAGACAAAGACGATATCCAAGGGGGAGTTTGTTCGTGCATAATGTCTATGTCTTAGTCTTATATCGAGTATGTATTGTATAGAGCTGAATATGCTAGGTGTTTGAAAAAGCAAGTTCGCCGATGAGGACATGTATAGCCAAGTTCGGCCGAACTTGCTAAGGCAAGTTCGGGCAAACTTAGACACTCCATGACCGAACTTGCAAGTCTATAAATACCTAGCTTGAGTCTCTCATTTGTAACTTTGGCATTTTGGATGCGAAGCTCTGACAGTTTGTAACCAGAACGATTGATCAATAAAACTGACGATTAACTGATCAAATATTGTCTATTGGTAAACGGGATGTAATATTTCCACTATTATGGACTTTAGATATCAAATTTAGGTTCCTTAGCATCGAGGATAGGTCCTACACACCTCCCCGTAGGGATGCCAAAAACGAAAATGACAAAATGAACAACACACCTATATATAGGGAGACAAGTTCGCTGGTGAGGAGGGAAGTTCGGGCGAACTTGACTATGTCAAATTCGCCCGAACTTGACTTCACAAGCACATCACAAGCGAACTTGACCCTTTTACACAGTAATCTCCGTAGTTCGGTCGTGTGTTCGATTCTAACCTATACAATATTCAACACACGCTCAATCTAGCATATTCGACAAGTGAAGAACACAATAGTGCATCAACATATTCCCCCTTGTTCGTTACTGTCGAAGCTTGATCTTGAACTTCAAAAATTTGAGCCGTGTTTGAATATTCTGCAACTTCAATCAAGGTGTCTGCCGATGTCGCCGAAATCCGTCAACAAATTCCCCTTAATTGATGATCCGGGTTTGCATTAACAACTTTCAATACCGCTAAAATCTCCAGTTCAGATCTTTGATTGGTTGGTTTCCGACTCCTCTGATTTACTTGACTTTACAAATTTTCTCGAATAACCATCAACTCAAAGCTAATCAATACAGCAGCTTCTCCATTTCGACGATAACCGCATCCAAGTTGAGTTTTTGAATAAGCGTTGAGCATCGAGAGTTTATTCCGCACACTCCTAAAGTATCAAAAACTCAACCGGAAATTGATAGAAACTTCGAATCACCGCATGTGAAATCTTCAAATCAAGTAATACCCTCGAAATCCGAAATCCTGATTTCCGTAATCTCAGTTAAGAACCCTTCAGAAAGATTTGAGTAGGAAAACGGTAATCTGCTCAATCAACAAATCTTCATCGAAAAAAGATAATCTGGTAATGCATCGAATCTGAGAAACATACGTCCATGACCAAAATCTCATTCTTCTTCTTCAGTCACAAAGCCAGATATATAGCTATCTCCGGTAGACCAGCGCCACTTAATCACCAAACATCATCATCCAACGGCGGTTAGTCCAAAGAGAAGAATGATTCATCTGCTTGAAGACTAAAAATAATGGCCACCAAAGGTTATCATCAGATTTCCTTGGTAATTTTGAAATCATCCGTCTGCGGAGCTAGTCCTTAATTCCTAAGATCATCACCGAACGTTTTGAACGTCCTTAGTTCCTCACTGGTACTAACAACTGCTAATCCAGCTAACTGTTCCTTCACCAGAGATCAGGACTCTAACCCTTTAGCATCACTCTGTATCATGAACTGAAAACTCTGAAGTTCCTGTGATCACAGAATCCCAAATGTATAACCTATTTTGTCAGCAACTGATATACACAACTTTATCCGAAAGATCCGATCCCATAAATCATCTTCTTTAATCATGGTACCGCGTACAACCCGGGGCAACTGAAACTATAGAGCATCCCTATTTCCTGGCGATTAGTCCAGTCAATAGTTCATGTGCAAAGCAGAGTTAAAGATAGGCAGTCGTGTGTGCTTCCAAACCATACGCGCGACTTAGGTGTCAATCCACAACCATGACCTCAGAATCTGATAAACAACTCCTCCAAGTCTCAGTTATGTAACCACCCACTTTCAAACTAGACATCAATTTGAAATACCCAATGAATCTAATCCTCTGCATTTCCCGATAATCTGCAATCGGTAACCACCCGGATACTGTTGCAGTAGTCACGAATTTCAAAAATGCCGAAATCTTCAAATATTGAAAAAAATTTATTCCCCCTCATTTTTGCAAATTCTGACCATACTGAAAATTTCACTGAAATTCCCCCAGAAATCCGGAACTTTCAGTATTTAACAAATGCGGATTTAACGTTTAGGCCCATTACTAGTCACGACACCCAAATGATCAACATTCTGCACCGGTATCAATGACTCTCCCGTTATCTTCAACATTTTGTGACCGTATCACCAAATATGTACTCTGAAGCTCTAGACGGTGTCCCCGAACATGTCGGTTCGGTCATCGAAAACCCAAAAAATTTTCTATCGCCAATTTTTTTCTGGATACTCATCCCATCAATACGATCAACAAAATTTTCTATCGCCAAATTTTTTTTAGGCTTCTGGACAAGTTCGGGCGAACTTGTCCATGGTGTCACCAAGTGCCAAGTTCGGGCGAACTTGATTGGCCAACACCAAGTTCGGGCGAACTTGGTTACAACTTCAACACATTTGATACAAGTTCGGGCGAACTTGATCAATGTGCTACAAATTCGGACGAACTTGATCTCTAGATCACAAGTTCGGGCGAACTTGAACTAAATTTCAAAGAAAATCAGTCAAGTTCGGGCGAACTTGACAGAAAAGCTTGAAAATCTTTGTCAAGTTCGGGTGAACTTGACCTCCACAGGTCAAGTTCGGGCAAACTTGGTCCCCCAAATCAGCCTTTTTTCAAATTTTTCGATCCATAATCCATATTTTTTTGAATTTTGAGATGAATCCACCATAGATCTGGTCGAAAATGGTTTTCTAATAATCCTATCTGTTCAATTTTACTTTTCATCCGTGGATTGTATGTTTATTTCAAGTTTTACGTCCAAAACCCCTCCTAATGTCCATAAATATGCAAATTCATGAGCGTAGGTGATAACCGTAGCTCTGATACCAATTGAAGGTCCGTGATCAGGCGGTTCTAGACGGAAGTTGGTGGATAAAAGTATATAACAGTTTCGGTAGAATGTTATTAAGAATGGAGTAGAAACAGAATGCAGCGAAAGTCTTCATTCATACCGAAAGAGTATATATCTTTAAGTCCAGCTGCCAGAGTTCCTGGAGAGAATCCGACAGCACCTTCCCATAGGGATGCCAAAAACTCAAATGACAAAATGAACAACACACCTATATATAAGGGAGACAAGTTCGCTGGTGAGGACGGAAGTTCGAGCGAACTTAACTATGTCAAGTTCGACCGAACTTGACTTCACAAGCACATCACAAGCGAACTTGACCCTTTTACACAGTAATCTCCGTATTTCGGTCGTGTATTCGATTCTAAGATTTACAATATTCAACACACGCTCAATCTAGCCTATTCGACAAGTGACGAACACAATAGTGCATCAACAATCTTCTTGAAAAGCATGTAAAGATCTTGGAAGAGAAGGTGGCCAAGAATGAAGAAGAGAAAGTTGAGTTGATTAATAAGATGAATCAAAGTGCAGTTGAAAAGGAGATGTTGGATGATAAAGTAAAAGTGTTCGAGAATGAGCGAGAATATTTCAAAGCTTTGATCGAGAGTCTGCAGGATGCGAATGAAAAGCTTCAAACAGAGATTGAAGATCTGAAGTCAATTCAAGCTCTAAATGATCGAAGATTTTCCACGATGCAGAAAGTTTTATCTACTCTCTGGGAATTGATTTCATCGCCGAATATGATGTCTGGATCAACAAGAAGCTAAAGAACGATCTGAGAAAGAATTAGCTGCTAGTGGAAAAGGAAAAGGGGTTGAAGGTGAAACTTCTAAGTCTTCTGAAGCTGCAGAGAAATATGTGGAGGAGAATGTTGTTATAGCTTCTGAGTCTGATATTCCAAAGGTTGACGAATCTGTCAAGCCTTCTGATCCTATCATTGCTTCTAAAGATAAGGACGATGAAGAAGCAGAAAAAGAGGATAAGGAAGATGATGAAAAGGATGATTCTGAGTATGAAGATTGGAATGTTGCTGACGATGACGATGATGATGATCAGGGTGGTGTTGGTCTGAAAATTACTGAAGCTAAAATCTCAGATGAATTTGATTTCTCTTCGCTGATGGATGATGAATTAAACAGGATGGATGATAAAATTGAAGGGGAGTCAGGGCAGACAGGGCCATCTGATGAGATTGATATGTCTAACGTTGAAAGATTTGTAAAGCCGGTTGCTGCAGTACCTTCGAAGCCTTTATTGTTGATGTTAGAGCATAATGTGGAGGAAGGCGAATATATGCACAACTATACAAAGGAAGATCTTGCAAAGTTAATTCAAGTTGATACTGAAGATCTAGAATTTGATTTTGAAGAGGATGTGTTGAATGTTAACACTTTCGAGCCGAATGATTATCAGTATGTTAGAAGATTTGAAGCTGACGAGTATAATAGAGTGATTGTGGAAGATTGGTCTTCTGATGATGAAACAGATCAAACTGCGAAGTACATCGGTCCAAATACTGATAGTTTTCCTACTTTCGAGGAGATGTACAAGTTGCTAGACGAAGACATGTTGAAAGAAAGGATCGAGGAATCAGTTAGAGAAGGAAAAGTACCAAAGCCGATGACAAAAGAAGAGATAGCTCAAGCGAAAAAGTCTTGGTTTAAAGAAATGCCACGCGAACGTAAGTTTCGACGTCCTCTAGCATTCTTTACCAGAGACAAAGACGTGTCATTAGGGGATATCTTAAGCTTGGGTTGGTTCGAGGAACTTAATGTATATGCAATCAAAAGAGAATTTGGAGTGCAATACTTCAAGTATCTTGCTGATTTCAAGACATTTTGGGATGTGGAAGAGCTGGTTCAGGCCGTTAATGTTACATATCACATGAAAGTGATTGATCAGTTATTGTGGAAGTTGATAAAGTATGAAGCGGTCAAAGGATTCAGATATTGGAAGCCATTCATTCCAGGTCGCCGAATCAAGACTAACAAGAAAACAGAGGAGAAAGACATAACGTTGATAATGAAGCGACCTAGGGCAATGAGAAACATGCCGTTGATGCCGATTGAGCAAAACTTCTATCCATTGTTGAAGTGGTGGCAGATAGATCCATCAACTTATGAAGCAGTTACTGTTTAAAATTTGAACAACACTTGGATATTACGAAGGAAAGAGTTGAGATACTTGGTTCTCAGGGCATGAGGGGGTTATGGAGAACAATCAGGATTTTAGATCCTATGTGGTTGGTTAACTGCTCGAGAGAAGATATCAAATGCCTTTTCTACAACAAGATCGTATTTGAAGAACGTGAAAGGTACAAGCGATGCAGTATCAGAAAGTGGTGAATGTTTGCTATGCACGTGAAGTAAATTCAGGAAAGATGTGGCAAACAAGCTGGAGGGATTTAGAAAGAGTTGAATTCCTGAAAGAGGAGAAGCGTCTCGAAGCTATTCATGAGAAAACTAGGAAGGCAAGTATTAGAAGATTTCAACATATGAACATAGTGCCTCCTACAGATCAGACACCGGATCCTAAACAAGAACGACGAAAGAAGCCATACAAGAACTTCTTCGGTCGTGTGCGTTAAAGTATATTATGAAGACAGAGTTTTGAAGACTGATACAAGACAAGACGATATCTAAGGGGGGAGTTTGTTGGTGCATAATGTCTATGTCTTAGTCTTATATCGAGTCTGTATAGAATAGAGCTGGATAGGCTAGCTGAAAGTTGTATTTATGTAAATGGAAGACAAGTTCGCCCATGACACACTTGATTTGTCAAGTTCGGGCAAACTCATGATCATGACTGGAGAACTTGCATCTCTATATATAGCTAGCGTGCCTCACTCATTTGTAACTTTGGCATTTTGGAGGCGAAGCTCTGTCAGTTTGTACTCTTGACGTTTGATCAATAAAACTGATGTTAAACTGATTAATTCTTGTCTATTGGTAAACACGACGTAATATTTCCGCTATTATGGACGTTAGATATCAAATTTAGGCTCCTTAGCATCGAGGATCGGTCCTACATAGATGCAACTGCTGGTCATGAAACGCTAACCTTTATGGATGCATCCTCAGGATTTCAGCAAATCTAGATGGAGCCATCCGACCAAGAGGATACAGCACTCATGACACCCACATGTATATACTGTTATACTGCCATGCCTTTTGGTTTAAAAAATGCAGGAGCAACATACCAGAGGCTAGTCAATATGATGTTCAAAGACAAACTGGGGGACACAATGGAGGTCTAAATCGACGATATGGTGGTAAAATCCAAGAAAGCCGAGGATCACCTCCAGGAGCTTGAATGTGCTTTCAATATCCTGGATCAGTATAATATGAAGCTGAATCCCGCTAAGTGTCACTTCGAAGTGGGGGCAGGAAAATTTCTAGGATATATGGTGACCAAGAGGGAATAGAAGCAAGCCTAGAACAGATTAAAGCTATCCTGGATCTCAAATGACCTTCCAACATGAAGGATGTGCAGAGATTAACAGGACGGTAGCAGCATTGAACAGGTTCATATCAAGATCCTCAGAAAAATGCAAGGAATTTTACGATATTCTGAAAAGAACAAAAAGTTTGAATTAGGAGACATGAAGTTGCTCTGCAAGAACTGAAGCAATATCTTTCAAGTGTACCCCTGTTGATGAAGCCCGAGGATGGTGAACCCTTATCCCTATACCTGCAGTATCGAGAAACACAGTAAGTGTTGTCCTAGTAAAGGATCATGAAGGTCAGCAGTATCCTATTTATTATGTTAGTAAAAGTTTGTTAGATGCTCAAACTAGATATTCACACATAGAAAAATTGATATTAGCTCTAGTCATGGCATCAACTAAGCTTAGACATTACTTTGAAACTCATAGGATTTATGTCAAAACCAATTATCCTGTTAAAAATGTGCTTAGGAAACTAAGATGTCTGGTAGGATGGCTAAGTGGTCCATAAAATTAAGTGCATACGATTTAGTATATGAACCTAGGAATGCTATAAAGTCTCAGGCATTAGCAGACTTTGTGGATGATTTTAGTAGTGATATTCAAAATGAGGCTGACCTAAAAGTACAACAATTAGATGAGAATTCAGGATCTTGGATATTATATACTGATGGTGCATCTAATGTCAAAGGTGTAGGATTAGGGATACTACTAATCGCCACAGGGGGACATATTACCCCAGGCGATTAGATGTGAATTTCTTGCTACTAATAATGAAGTTGAGTATGAAGCCCTGATAGCAGGACTAGAATTGGCTAAGAATATGAATGTTAAATGTTTACAAGTGTATGTTGATTCCCTGTTGATTACTAACCATTTCAATGGATCTTATGCAGTCAAAGGTGAAAAGTTAGCTGAATATCTTGAAATTGTTAAAAAAATTAGCAGGATATTTCGAAAATTTTACACTTGAACAGGTACCAAGAAAAGAAAATGCTGAGGCAGATGCTCTAGCAAATTTAGGTCCACTGTCAGGATACCGGAAGGAACTCAGATACCAATACTACATATCTTGTATCCCGTTATGAAACTTTTCAAATCTCAGGATAAGGAAGTAATAACTATCCAGGATCCTGGTGATGGATATCTTGAGGAAAATCCTGAATCCTGGATGATTCCAATTATGAAGTACCTTGAAAAAGGAGATATCCCAAAGGATGAGAATCCCAAAGCTTTCAGAATGAAGGTATCCCGCTTTACTGTTATAAATAATGTTTTGTAAAAAAATCCCTTGCAGGTCCATATCTGAGGTGCCTGGAAGCTCCTGAAACCAAAGAGGTACTTCAGGATATACACGAAGGAGATTGTGGCAACCATACTGGGGGCAGATCTTTATTCTCGAAAGTGTTGAGAACAGGATATTACCGGCCAACCATGAAAAAAGATGCTGCGGAGTATGCTCGAAAGTGCGATGCATGTCAAAGACACAGCAATATACTACATCAGCCTACTGAACCATTATATCCCATTACATCTCCATGGCCATTCATGAAGTGGGGATTGGATATAGTGGGGAAATTACCTAAGGCTCCGGGAGGAAAGGTCTTCATGCTGGCAATGACGGATTATTTTTCCAAGTGGGTTGAAGCAGAAGCCTTTGTACAAGTAAGGGATCAAGAAGTGGTATCTTTCATCAAGAGGAATATCCTGACAAGATTCGGCATACCGGTCGATATAATTTGTGATATGGCTCTCAATTTATCAACAAATGAACCACGGATTTTTGTAAAAATTGGGGAATCAAGATGATCACTCAACACCGGTGCATCCTCAGGACAATGGACAAGCAGAATCCTCCAACAAGATAATTGTCAATAACTTGAAGAAAAGGTTAGGTGCCAGAAAAGGAAGATGGGATGAGGAACTCCCATTTGTCCTATGGGTTGATAGAACAACTGTGAAGAATGCTATTGGGAAAACTCCATTTTCTTTGGTATTTGGGGCAGAAGCAGTGATTCCAACAGAAATGGTGATACCTACAGCAAGATCGAGCCTTCGGGATCTGAAGCAAATCCTGAAGCCTTATGTCAAGACTTAGATACTATCGATGAAGCAAGGGATGCAGCAAAGCTAAGGATGGCAGTATATCAACAAAGGATAGCTAAGTCATACAACAAAATTTTAAGAACTAGAAGATTCCAAGTTGGAGACTGGGTATTGAGAAAAGCCTTTCAAAACACAACAAATCCTGCCGACGACAAGTTAGCCCCAAAATGGGAAGGACCATATGAAATTGAATCAGAGTCAGGAAAGGGGGATACCAGCTCAAGACCATGGAGGGAGATATGATACCAAGATCCTGGAATGCTATACATCTTAAAGCTTATTTCAAGTGAGTTTAGGATTTACTTTCGGACTCAGGATGGTATGAATTCTATCTCTTTCAAATATGTTTAATTTAATATTCTTTGAAACCCAATACTGACTTAAGCATCGGAGGGGTGTTAGCTAAGCTAACACCCACCTTAGTTTAAAGGTGTTTTGTAGGATACTTTTCAGGATATTACTCCAAGATATGTACTCAAGAGGGATAGAAATACTAGAGGATTGGCCCCCTCTCTCACGTTTAAGGGATACAGTTCCCTTCACATGTTTAAAGGTATTCACCTTTCTCCCGAATTGGGTTTAAACACCCCGCATGGAGCGCTATTATTGGCTATATCCTGGATCCTTAAGGTATATGAGGATTTATCACCCTCTCTCGCGAAAGGGTATTTTCATACTCTTAAAGGTTTAAAGGTTTTCACCTTTCTAAGTCTTGGAGTTTATACACTCCTGCCTGTAGCGCACGAAGACAAGGGTTTAACCCCAGGATACTAAGGGTTTATCCCCAGGATGTTATGGGTTTATCCCCAGTAAAACTAAAGCTGTCAACAAACTCTAAAGATATAGCAGATTATTATTGTGTTCATACACATTCTTTTGTGGAGAAAAGCTACAAAGCTTAGTCAATAAGTGAAGAAATACTCAAGTATGTCATACATTGATGCAATATCCTGGACGGACAGGGGACATCCATGCTGGGGATATTGCAAAGGATTCCAAGGTTGGAGTTGGAAATTATTGCATAAGTGTTTCTGGTATGACTTTCCATTTTTCAATACTTGAAAGCCCTATCTAAATAATCTAAGTTTTCAACAAAGAAATGTTCAACCAGACGTTTGTCTGATATTTTCAAAAATAATAGAAGTACTGACTATTTTATCAGTATCCCGACCAGGATATCTGGTCAGAATATTTCAAACATATTTCTCAAAATGAAAACATAACAACGACAGATAAGGCTAAAAGGTTAATCTATTATTAGCAACCCAAAATGTCACACTCTTGGTTTCGTCTTAAACCAAGACCCATCCACCAAGAGTATGATAAAGTCTAAAGCATATGAACATTGATGACTAAAGGCTTCGTCCTGGAACCTAGGATCACTCCACCTTTGGCCATCATATTGTGCAGAAAATATAAATTGTTTGAAGTGCAGGAAAAGTAAAGTGTTTAAAGGGGGTACAGACCATTCATATCTAAAAAAGTGGGCTCTGGCCTAAGCAACACTATCCATCATTGCCCACCTCGATGCTCTCACACAGCAGCATCCTCACCAACCTTCACTGCCTACTTACCCCCAGCATCCCGACCATCATCACCACTAGCATCCGCTCCAGCATCAGCCCCAGAATCCTCGATAGCTTCAACCGCCTTTGGAGGCTCCTCAACTGCCGGTTTGGCAATGCGCTCTACGGGTTTGCCACCAAGGTCCTTCAGTTTTGCCTCCCAAGCTTCAATGTCCCAGGTAGGGCATTCAACGCCCACGGCTCTGGCTTCATAAGCCATATTTAGCCTAGCTTGAAGAAGGGATATGACAACGGAACCCTTGAGGCCTTCCAGGTAGGCGATTAGATCTTGTTCATGTTGAAGCTGAGCGGCATGCAGTTTAGCCTGAGCCTCTTAAGATACCTTCTCCTCGCCAAGCTTAGCATCCCGGATTATAGCCTTGAGTTTTCTTCGTAATGCTGCGACATGGCCTCGGTGATCTTCCTCTGATCCTCAATGGCGATCTCTGCCTTCTTTAGTTTGACCTCCAATGCCTTGACAGAATCACAAGCCATGACCTGGAGATGTGTCAGGCATTCGAGACCCTACAATGTCAGGTATGAATGTCAGTATAATTAACCAGGATATCAATTCAACATATATTCACATGATATAGGATGAGGATATTTACCTAGTTAAGAAGGGAAGTCATGAGGCTGCTAGATTCTGCAAACCCAAGGTTCTCGTAGGAAGGAGAGGCTTCAGCTGAAGCGGCGGGGGAGTCAGTATCCTTTATCTTTCGAGAACTAGAGGCCCGAGGCTTGGAAGCTAAAGAAGACTTGGGGATAGCGGTGGGCTTGGAACTTGAAGAGGGCTTCGATGCAGAGGATGGCTTGGGGCTTGGCTCCATCTTCACTGGTGCAGGTTTAGAATAGTTGTCCAACTCGTCAAGGTTGAAAACCTCATGGATCTTCGCTGGTCCTGCATCAACAGGGAAGTAATTTTAAACTTAAATAGTTGATATCCTGACTAAAAGGATCTATGCAGGATATTAAACAAGATCCTTACCAGACATATTAGAGCTTGAGTGTTGGGTTGAGGATGATGGAGGTGGAATGAAACTTCTTTCGGAATCTGGAAGTTGATAGATTGCTTTGATCCTTTTCTCTGAATCAGCAAGCGGAGGTGCTAGTTTCCTAAAGTCAGTTGCACAAAACATAAGGAATATATTAAGCAAGATATTGAATAGGATATATCTAAGGATAATCCTAAAACCCTAATTCCTACCCTTGGTTAACCACTTCACCGGATAATCTGCTCCACCAGGAATTGAATCTATTTTTAGAAAGAAGAACTTGGATTTCCATTCCTCTTCATTCCTGGTGGCCCGGAGTATCAAAGGATCACTAGAAGTGGAGTAGAACAGAAACCGATTGGATCTGTGGGATCTTAGCCGGTAAGCGATGGGAAGGTCATTGACACAGAGCTCAGGAATGTGCTCGTTCTTGATGTGATCAAGAACAGCCAAAACCCTCCAGAGAATGGGCATGGTTTGGCTGAAACTAAGGCCGGTGGTGTGAAAGAAATCAGTGATGAAATCAGAAAAGGGAAATCGAAGGCCCAAGGTAAATGGATAAGCGTTGAAGCAGAGCTACTCATCGGACACCATATCTGACCGGGTTTCCCGGTCATATGGTCGGAATACCATCCCTTCCGGGAAGATACCCGAAGTCTTGAGGGCCGACAGGTGAGCATTGTTGAATGAACATGCTTCTTTATCAGGATTTTGAAGAAGGTTTTGTGGCGTGAACGAAGGTGCAGAATCACCAGTGCTTGATCTCGTATGTCTTGTCATATCTTCGCCGGAATTAGAGAATAGGAAGAAGGAAAAGAATGAGGAAAGAGAGAAATGGGTTACCTCTTGATTTCTCGGTGAAGCCAAATGAAGATAAAGATGAATCAATATAGGGGGATGATGAGTATTTATAGGCTGAGTAGTTGCAAGTTGTCACATTAAAGTCTCATCTCGTAATGGCGTTGAAATTTGTGAGGACAATTGTTATGGGTGAAATTCTGAGCCCATATCCTGAATTATATCCTGACTTTGTTATTTCTGATTACGATCAGGATATTGGTAACGTCCTGGTGCAGTATCCTGGCAGTTACTAATTATACACGTGCGGGTCATAGTTACAGGATTACAACGTTCATAAAGACTCATTCACCTAAAGACTCGGACTAAATGGTTAGAAGAAAGACGTTGAAGCCGCTATACCTGGTCAATAACGTTCGTTAGGGAATATTCCAAGGCATCCCATCATTTTAGGAGAGTTTGTTTTCTTTGTAACTATAAATATTGGATAACCAGATTGATAGGGCACAACACTCACATTCGCTACTCTCGAGTTCTCACACTTTCTCTCACAATTATACACAAACACACTGCACTAGTAATTTTTGTAACACTTAGCAACGATCTGGGAATTATCCTGCACTATATCCTGAGTTTTGGAGTAATAAGAAGAACAAGGCAGCTGCGATTGTTAGCTCCCGAGGTTTTATGCCGGAGATCTAGATCGATCAAGGGCTTTCCTCATACATCACTTGACAACCTTTACATTTTTGCTCATTGTTTGATTATTGATACAGCTCGATATCCTGAGCCGTATCCTGAAAACTGTTTTTACAAACAAGCAAACCAACACTTTTTTCATAAACACCGTTAGCACACTACCTCAAAAACTAATTTGATCACTTAATTGCTTCGGTAATTTTTGACCAAAACAGTCATATTGTTGGATAGTGTTATGTTAATTAGTTGTTAAAATTTTCAATAATGACCAAAATGCCCTTTTCGCTAATAAATCAACTAAGAACATATGTAACATAAAATTTGGCATACAATCTGATGTAACAACAATATTAAACATATTTTGGCAATTAGACTTATCATAACACATATCTAACCATCCGAATGCGTAATTATGCAAATGACGCGTTAAAGTGGCTTAAACCACCTTAACGGGTCATAACGGGTCAAAAGCACTTAAAAATCTTTCCAACTCAGAATGTTAACTTATTTAAAACCATGTCATATGAGTTCCAATACGCATTTGGTTTATAAGGTATCATTCTATCCAAATCCTCTGATTTCAAGTCTCGATATTTACATAGTTAACCGTTTTTAGGACATGCTCGATTTCACGGACTCTTGATCTTGGTTTATCTTCTTGAACAAGGACTTTATTGCAATCACAATTGAGTACATAGTCCCCTCTTTTACGTTTTCAAATGTTTTGGGGTGAAACATATGTGCCTATGTCTACTTTCGTGTTTTCATGACACAATGCATGCTTTGATTACATAGTACATATCGTACATGATTTCAATTGCATTTGCTTCATATGTTGATTTAGCATATTAGCACCTTGGTTTTCAAAGATATTTCTTGCTATGTATTTTGACTGAGCATACTAGTACATGGTTTAAATACATTTTCTTAACATGCTTGCATTGTTATTGACATATTGGTGCGTTGAACTCGACAATGAAATATTCATTAACATTTATGCCGACCATAGGTTTGACACCTCATTCCAGCTTCCTAGTTTTGGAAGTATCCATTGGGGAATGACAGAATCCGATGGACATTGGTAAACCTTTGTCTTTATAAAGGTTTATCCGACAATTAACAAGGTTTGAATGTATTCGCCAACAAACCATAAGATATGTTTTAACAATAAAAAGCAATGGTTTATAAAACATAACTTTTGATTTAAACACAACATTTGTTTATTCAAAGACGTTGTTTTATACAAGACATTGGTTTACATGACATTAGTTTACTCGACATTGGTTTACATGACATTGGTTTACTCGACATTAGATTACATGACATTTGTTTACTTGACATTAGTTTACATGACATCGGTTTACTCGACATTGGTTTACATGACAATGGTTTACTCGACATTGGTTTACTTGACATTAGTTGCTCGACAATGGTTTACAAGAACAATGGTTTATCATGACAATTTGGTTTACACAAGAACAATGGTTTATTTATGACAATTTGGTTTATACATGACAAATGGCTTATTCATGACACTTTTTGGTTATTAAGTTAACCTTACATTATTTCTATTATATCATTGATTTTCATATGATTTATAAAAGAAAAACATTTTGTATGGATTCATGGCTATTTTGAAAACATTTAAACATTTCTTTAAATACTCAAAGCCATGAGTCTAAACAACAAAACATATGTTACTCGCAGTCATTTTTATGCTGGCGTACCTATTTTTACATATGTTTCAGGTTATTTATGTGATGATTGTTGCTGCTTACTATACATAGGATGGACACGGACCTTAGTGACATTAAAATTTGGAAGACATATGATTGTATTTAAATCTCCATTATTCCAAAACATTGTAACTTGATAATTTAATAAAACAAAACTTAAAGTACCACGCGTTGTGAAACAATTTGTAACGTGACTCCCCAAGTGTTTCTGCCTCGAGTTGTTTTACGCGATTTGGGGTGTTACAAGGAATCCCTGGATATCCTGAATCTTGACATTGCTATGGCGGTGCAAGCATTCAAAATGGGATTATAGAAGGATTCCCAATTTTATCAGGATCTTGTGATGAACCCTTGCAGGAACCTGGACGAAGCTCGGAATGGGCTCTAAGATATATCAGGATTGAAGACGACAAGAAAATGCAAGAGAGGATGAATTCATCCTCAACATACGAATCAACAAACAGGAAATCGAAGTCCTCATACAAACCATGCCGCTCTAGGCCGTATGGTAAAAACGACAGCAAGAAAGTAAATGTGTTGAGGATGAAGATGGCGAAGAATATCCTGAGTTATCTGAATACTGTTTTTCTGTTAATACTCCTGAACTAATATATGCCATGCAGGGTTTAGGAGATAAATCTAGGTGGCCAAGGAAGAACCAACAAAAGGCTGACTGGAAGGATAAGTCCAAGTGGTGCGCCTTCCATGAAGATTTTGGACTTGTAAAAGAAGATTGCATAGCCCTGAAAAAGGAGATAAGCTATCTGCTAAGCAAAGGCTACTTGAAAGATCTTATCGGCAGGAAGAAGAATAAGGGTCAGGATACTGACTAGGATCCTGAACGAGCAGCATCGCCTCCCCCAGATGCCAAGATAATCAATTTCATATCCGGAGGATCCGATATATGTGGAACCTCTTATTCTGCCGCTAAAAAGCATGCCAAAGAGGCAAAGGCAGAAAGAGGGGATAAGCCAACGAGGATGACGATGCTTATGAATGACAAAGTTATAACATTCGATAGTGACGACCGGGATAACATCCAGGATCCTCACCATGATGGTCTGGTAATTACCTTGTATATCACTAACCATTTTGTACACATGATACTGGTGGACAACGGGAGCTTGGTCAACATCATCCAGTTGGAGACCCTGAAAAGGATTATCATCTCCAGGATCTTGAATGTGTTTTCGATATCCTGGACCAGTATAATATGAAGCTGAATCCTGCTAAGTGTCACTTCGGAGTGGGGGTAGGAAAATTTCTAGGGTATATGGTGTCCAAGAGGGGAATAGAAGCAAGTCCAGAACAGATTAAAGTTGTCCTAGATCTCAAATCACTATCCAATATGAAGGATGTTCAAAGGCTAACAGGGAGAGTAGCGGCACGAAACAGGCTCATATCAAGATCCTCATAAAAGTGCAAAGAGTTCTATGATATCCTGAAGAAAAACAAAAAGTTTGAATGGGGTGAAAGACATGAAGCTGCCTTAAAAGAGTTGAAGCAATATCTTTCAAGTGCACCCCTGTTGATGAAGCCTGAGGATGGTGAACCCTTATCCCTATATCTTGCAGTATCAGGGAATGCAGTAAGTGATGTTTTGGTAAAGGATCATGAAGGTAGCAGTATCCTTTTATTATGTTAGTAAAAGTTTGTTAAATGCTGAAACCAGATACTCACACTTAGAAAAACTAATATTAGCTCTAGTAATGGCATCAACTAAGCTTAGACATTACTTTGAAACACATAGGATTCATGTTAAAACCAATTATCCTATTAAAAACGTGCTTAGGAAGCCCGAAATGTCTGGTAGAATGGCTAAGTGGTCCGTAAAACTAAGTGAATATGATTTAATATTTGAACCTAGAAATGCTATAAAGTCTCAGGCCTTAACAGACTTTGTGTCTGATTTTAGTAGTGATATTCAAAATGAGGCTAAACTAGAAGTACAACAATTAGGTGAGAATTCAGAGTCTTGGATATTGTATACTGATGGTGCATCTAATGTAAGAGGTGTAGGATTAGGAATACTACTAAAATCGACACAGGGGGGACATGTTACCCCAGGCTATTAGATGTGAATTTCCTGCTACTAATAATGAGGCTGAGTATGAAGCCCTGATAGTAGGATTAGAATTGGCTAAAAATATGAATGTTGAATGTTTACAAGTGTATGTTGATCCCCTGTTGATTACTAACCATTTCAATGGATCTTATCAGTCAAAGGTGAAAAGTTGGCTGAATATCTTGAAATTGTTAAAAAATTAGCAGGATATTTCGAAATTTTACACTTGAACAGGTACCAAGAGAAGAAAATGCTGAAGCAGATGCTCTAGCAAATTTAGGATCTACTGTCAGGATACCGGAAGGAACTCGGGTACCAATACTACATATCCTGTACCCGGCTATGGAACTTTTCAAGTCTCAGGATAAGGAGGTAGTAACGATGCAGGATCCTGGTAACGGATATCCTGAGGAAAATCCTGAACCCTGGATGACTCCAATTGTGAAGTATCTTGACAAAGGAGATATCCCAAAGGATGAGAATCCCAAAGCTTTCAGAATGAAGGTATCCCGTTTTACTATTATAAATGATGTTTTGTATAAGAAATCCCTTGCAGGTCCATATCTGAGGTACTTGGAAGATCCGAAAACCAAGGAGGTACTTCAGGATATACATGAAGGAGATTGTGGCAACCATAATAGGGGCAGATCACTATTCTCAAAGGTGTTGAGAACAGGATATTACTGGCCGACTATGAGAAAGGATTTTGCGGAGTATGCTCGAAAATGTAATGCATGTCAGAGACATAGCAATATACTGCATCAGCCTGCAGAACCATTGTATCCTATCATATCTCCTTGGCCATTTATGAAATGGGGTATGGATATAGTGGGGAAGCTACCCAAGGCTCCGGGAGGAAAGGTTTTCATGCTGGCAATGACGGATTATTTTTCCAAGTGGGTTGAAGCGGAGGCCTTTGTCCAAGTAAGGGATCAAGAAGTGGTATCTTTCATCAAAAGGAATATCCTAACAAGGTTCGGGATACCGGCCGAGATAATTTGTGACAATGGCTCTCAATTCATCAGCAAAAGAACTACTGATTTTTGCAAGAGTTGGGGAATTAAGATGATCACGTCGACACTGGTACATCCTCAGGCTAATGGACAAGCGGAATCCTCCAATAAGATAATTGTCAATAACTTGAAGAAGAGGTTAGGTGCCAAGAAAGGAAAATGGGCAGAAGAATTACCATTTGTACTATGGGCAGATAGAACAACAGTGAAGAATGCTACTGGACAAACTCCATTCTCATTGGTGTTTGGGGCAGAAGCAGTAATTCCAACAGAGATGGTGATACCTATCGCAAGAACAAGCCTACGGGATCCTGAAGTGAATCCTGAAGTCTTATATCAGGAACTAGACACCATAGATGAAACAAGGGACGCAACAAAGTTAAGGATGGCAGCATACCCGCAGAGGATAGCCAAATCATACAACAGAATTTAAGAACTAGGAGATTCCAAGTTGGAGATTGGGTATTAAGAAAAGCGTTTTAGAATACGACTAATCCTGCTGATGGGAAGTTAGCTCCAAAACGGGAAGGACCATAAGGGATTGAGACAGAATCAGGAAAATGAGCATACCGGCTCAAGACCATGAAGGGAGATATGATACCAAGATCTTGGAATGCTATACATCTTAAGGCTTATGTCAAGTGAGTTTAGAATTTGATTTCTAACTCAGGATGGTATGAATTCTATATCTTTTAAATATATATTTTTAATTTGAGTTATATTTCTTTGAAACCTAATACTGACTTAAGCATCGGAGGGGTGTTACCCAAGCTAACACCCACCTTAGTTTAAAGGTGTTTTGTAGGATATGCTTCAAGATACTTGCTCAAGATGAATCGAAAGATTAGAGGATTGGCCCCCTCTCTCATGTTTAAGGGATTCAGATCCCTTCACATGGCGGGACCAGTTCATGTAAAAGTGGCTGACAATTTCCTTATTGGCTATATCTCGGATCCTTACGGTATATGAGGATTGATCACCCTCTCTCGCGAAAGGTATTTTCATACTCTCTAAGGTTTAAAGGTTTTCACCTTTATAAGTCTTGGAGTTTATACACTCCCGCCTGTAGCGCACGAAAACAAGGGTTTAACCCCAGGATACTAAGGGCTTATCCCCAGGATACTAAGGGTTTATCCCCACTGAAACTATAGGTTTTGAAAGATTTCATAAATGTGACCATGATTACACACATTCTTTCATGGAGGAAACGTTACAAAATTCAATCACTAAGGGAAGGGATACTCAAGTATGTCATGCACTGATGCAATATCCTGCACGGACAGGGGACATCCATGCTGAGGACATTGCAAAGGATTTAAAGGTTGAAGTTGAAAGTTATTGCACAAGTGTTTCTGGTATGGTTTTTATTTTTTAAAGATTGAAAGCCTTGTCTAAATAACACAAATTTTATACTATTCAACCGAGTTTCTGTGTAACATTTTGATTAAAGGTAACAAAAATGCTAAACATTTCATCAGTGTCCTGACCAGGATATTCGGTCAGGATATCCAAAACAGGTTTTTCAGAATATAACATAACAACATCGGATAAGGCTAAAAGGTTAGTTTATTATTAACATTCCAAAATGTCACATTCTTGGCTTCGTCTTAAACCAAGACCCATCCACCAAGAATGTGATAAGGTCTAAAAGCATATAAACAATGATGACCAAAGGCTTCGCCCTGAAACCCAGGATCCCTCCACCTTAGGTCATCACAAAATACTAATGTTTAAAGTGTAGGAAATATAAGTTGTTCAAGTGCAGGAAAAATAAAATTGTTTAGGGGATTATAGACCATTCAAATTAAAAAAGTGGGCTCCTTCCTAAGCAATAATATCCATCACCGCCCACCTCGCTGCCCTTATGCTGCAGCACCTTCAGCAGCATCCTTGGCAGCATCACTTCCCACATCTTCACCATCACCACCAGCCTCGCCACCGGCATCCGCTCCAGCATCAGCCCCAGGATCCTTTTCAGCCTCAACCGCCATCTCAGTCGCCTTGGAAGACTCAGCAATCGTTGGCTTGGTAGGATATTCCACAGGATTGCCGCTTTAGATCCTTCAATTTCGCCTCCCAAGCGATAATATTCCAGGTGGGGCATTCAAAGCCCGCAGCCTTGGCTTCATAAGCCATCTTCAATCTGGCTTGGAGGAGGGAAATTACCATGAACCCTTTGAGCTATCACAGTAGGAGACCATATCTTGCTCATGTTGGGCTTGTGCAGCATCCAGTTTGGCCTGAGCGTCCGAAGTAGCTTTTTCGAGAGCGGCCTTAGCATCCTAGGAGACCTTTTTCAGTTTATCCTCGTAAAAGCGGGTCCTGGTGGCAGTCGTTGTCCTCAGCTCCTCGACGGTTGTCACTGCTTTTTTGGCCCTGGCCTCATGAAAAACGGCTGTCCCATAAGCTTCCTCGTACATGGCCAGCAGACGGTTTAGGCCCTACAAAGCCGGACACAGGAATCAATATATATGTTTGGGATATCACTTCAGTATATACTTGCAGAATACATGATCAGGATATTTACTTGGCTAATCAGACCGCTGGACTCTGCGAACCCAAGGTTCTCATAAACGTAGACTTCAGCAGATGCAGCGGGAGAGTCTGTCTCCTTTCTCTTCCGGGAACTAGAAGCCCGGGGCTTTAAGGATGAGGAAGGCTTAGGAACAACGGCTGGCTTGGAGCTTGAAGAAGGCTTCGATGCAAAGGAGGGCTTGGAGCTTGGCTCTTTCTTCACTTGGACAGGGCCAGAGTAGCTGTCAAGTTCTTCAAGATCAAAGACCTCTGGGGTCTTGGCTGGCTCTACACAAAAGGGGGAACTCTCAACTCTTCTATACTCTTATATATTAATTAATTGAACATATGCTGGAATATGTAATATAGGTATTCTTACCAGACATGTTGGAGCTTGAATGTTGGCTTAAACTTGTGGAGATTACAGAAAAACTTCTCTCGCTTTCCGGTAGCTGGTAGATGGTGTTGATTCTTTCTTCCGATTCTGCGGATGGGGGCCCGTTCCTTGAGATTCACTGCAACAAAAAGAAATAAAGATGTCAGTCAGGATGTAAGATCAAGATGCATTTAGGGATATTCCCAAAACCCTAAATCCTACCAGCAGTTAGCCATTTGTCAGGAAAATCAACACCATGCTCGATGCAGTCTCTTTTAACAAAAAAACTTTCGTTTCCACTCATCCTCGGTTTTGGTTGCCTTGAGAATGAGGGGGTGTTTGGAGGTGGAAAAAAGCAAGAAGCGGCTAGAGTCATGGAATCACAGACGGTAAGAAATAGCTACATCCTCAACACATAACTCAGGGACATGATGAGTTTTGATCTGGTCCAACACCTCTAGCACCCACCAAACCATAGGCATGGTTTGGGCAAAACTGAGACGAGTGAGATGGAAGAAACGCATGATAAAGTCCAAAAAGGGGTATTAAGTCCAATAGAAAAATGATAATACAAGAAACAGACCCACTCAGTAAAAGATACGTCTGATCAGAGGTTCCGATCAAATGGACGGATAATCGCTCTGGCAGGGAAGGCGCCGGAGGCTCTTAGAGCGGCAATGTCAGCGTTATCGTAGGAACAGATCTCCTTCGCGGGATCTTTGAGCAGATTTTGCTCAATGAAGGTCGGGACCGAATCGCTGGTGTGAGAACAGGTTCGATTGGCCATAGTAAAAGATTGAAAACAGAGCAGAGAAAAAAGAGAGAAAGAGGGAGAGTATACCTAAAAATTCTGAGAAGAATGGATGATCTTCAAACAGAAAATGAGAAGATATAGGGGAGAGATAGATAGGCACGGAGTGAAAATAGCATGGAAAGTGCACCATGTCACATCAACGTCTAAATCTCATTAAGAGCACCGAGTAACACAAAGGAAAATATATTTGTTTGGATTAGAGGATCCCAACAGCTATATTTTTGGGGACAATTGTTATGGGTGGAATTTTCTAACTCATATCCTGAATATATATCCTGACTTTACATGTTAATCACAGCAACCGGGATACTAAACCAAGATATTGGTAACATCCTGCGGGGGTACCCTACTCGTTACTAACGGTTTACTTTGTATGCAAGGTACAAACGTTCACAAGACTTGGTCTTCCTGAAGACTCGTTCATGGCAGTTAGAAGAAAGACGTTGGAAGCCTGAGGAAATGGTCTACAAAGGTCGTAAGGGAATATTTGAAGGATCCCTAGAATGTAGGATAGTTAGTTATCTTTGTTTACTATTTAATGGGGGCTGGATCAGTGATAGGACACACGAAATCTCATACACTTTCACTTTCTGATTACAGCAACACCCGAAAACACTCACGGCACTTACACAATTCAATCATTGTAACACTTAGAGCTTATCCAAGCAGTATCCCAAAGTTGTATCCTGCTGTTTGATCAATAAGAATAACAAGGCAGTGGCGATTGTCAGCTCCCGAGGTTTTATGCCGGCGATCTAGATTGATCAAGGGCTTTCCTCGTACACCCTGTGTTAATTTCTACTTTTATTACATTTACATGTTATTTTGATATAGTTCATTATCCTGAGACTATATCCTGAAATTGTTTTCATAATCAACCAACTCGGCATATTCTCACAAATCACAATAGCACGCTACCTCACATACTAAGTTTGATCACTAAATTGCCTCGGTAATTTTTGACCAAAACAGTAGTGGCGTTTTGGATAGGTGATACATCAGGAGTTTCTTCATCATCCTCTTGGATAATGAATTTGGCTCTCCTGGATCTGGTTTGAATTTTTGGTGTGTTTGATGGTGGTTAAGGAAGTTTGTGGATGGTTTTCTTATGTGGATGAGAAGTCCTTTAGGAGACTTTTGAGTTGGTGGTAATGTGGTTGTAACATATGTTGTCACTTTTGTAGTGGCAATAGATGTTTGGACATTTGAGATAGTGGTTTGGATAGATGGTGATGGTTTTATTGATGTAGTGCTTCTGGGTACCTATGTTAAAGATCCTTGATTATCTTGATTATTTTCTTTTCAATAATCTCTTACACCTTTATTTGCATGTTTTCTTCCCTTGTATCTTTCCCCTTTCCTAGTTGATGGCTTCCTTTTGGCTTCAGAAGTATCTGGCTTTTTCTTAGCTTTCTTAACTAAAGGACGAAGCTTTGCCATTCTTTCACCTTCCCCCTTTTTGGCATCATCTTAGTTAGAGGTGAGCATGGTGCGGTTGCCTATAACCGAAACCATAACCGCACATCAAAAAATCATCACCATTTGGTTCAGTCAATGCGGTTTCGGTTAATTGGATATTTGTGGATATTTGTGGTTAATGTGGTTTCGGTTCGGTTATAGGTCGGTTATTTTATCGTATCTAAAGTTAGGCTTTAAATGTGTGTGAGTTATATAAAATTCATGCGGAAAAAATAAATATACACAGTTAAAGCTTGGAGGATTATTAATTATATTTTACTTCCACGTGTATGTGAAAGCATGTATACAAACACAAAGTGGCTAGATTTTTAAATTCAATGAGGTTGGGTCATGGTTAAAAGACTTAAATACTTCACCAAAAAATATATGGATTGGGCCATGGTTAAACACTAACTTAAAAACCTATGGTCTTATGGATTCGGCCGTGTTTAAAACATTCGGTTCGGTTCAGTTATTGCGGTTATGAAACTAATAATAACCATAACCGAACCGCAACATGCGGTTATCAAAAATATAAATAATCGACCTTCGGTTATTTCAGTTTTTGGTTATTTCAGTTCGGTTTTTTCGGTTACTTCGGTTGCGGTTCGGTTATTTTGGTTTTATGCTCACCCCTAATCTTGGTATTTGGGGAGAATGAGAGTTGTACCAGTGGTATCAAGAATATGGTCTTTAAAGGCCCTAATTTCTACATGAGTATCTTTGTACTTTTCATCCAACATTGTTCGTATCAGCTCCAATTGCATGTTTTATTTTTCTTCTGCAGCTTGCTTTTGAAGATGAAGGTACATTTGTGCATGCACCCATCTTTCTTTTGCAATATCTGCATTTGGTAGTGGAGGTCTTGAGTTTTGCACCAAGGTCTTCATCATATCTTTGATCTCATCAATTGAAGACTCCAGCTTGGATACTCTCTCCATCAATTCTTGATATTTTAATCCAACACCTAAGTTATTAGGATCATCTGAATTCCCACCAGAGGTGGTTGTACTTGGTTTTGAACCAAGTGCCCCTTTTTCTTGGTACTTGGGACTTCCAACTGTTATAGAGTGTACAATTGTAGACTCAACAGTTGTTTCCTTCAAGGAGGTCTTAGTTATCTAACCACTATCTAATTGTGAGACTGTTGTCTCTATAATTGTAGTGGTTGCCTCACTTGAAACACCTTCAAGTGTCTCTTGAGACACATGAAGTGTAACATCCTCAACTTGTGGATAAGCAATGATTTTTGAGCTTGCGTAGTCATTGTTGTAGTAAACTCTCAGTGATTTGTTGTTGAGAAGAACTAGGTTAACAAAAGCCAGTTTTATCAATTGCATTAAGCAATGATTGGAATGTAGATGGTATTGTTTTTGTGGGTTGTGGAGTGAAAAGAGAAGCAACCCTAAGAGAGGGGCTTGAGAAAAAATATTCAAGTGAATCAATCCCTCTTAATTTGGTTCCCCTATGCTTACAATACTATCCTTTTGTGAGGATAAGTGAGGGGTATGGCTAAGTGGAGATGTTTGCATCTGTTGTGAGAAAGTAATAACACATGTTTGCTACATTTGTGTTACAATAGGAATCTCTAGCATCCCAACCCCTAGAGACACCTTCCTTTTATTTTTTTCTTGATATGGGTACCATAGTGGTGGGTTGATCACGGTGGTCATAAGGAGCAGTTGGTTCAACAACAGGTGTTGTAACATATGTTGCTTGGTTTTGTAAAACATTTTTTACCGATATTTTCTTGACCCTTGGTCATCATACGGGTGAATGTTTTATTTGAAAGACTCCTTATTTCTATGACTACACATTATTCAAAACTTTATTGTTTTAAAACCTTTTGTAAGTAAAATTGATTGGAGTGTCACGCCCCGGTCAGAGATAATATTTATAAGCCCAAATTACCCTTAACAATGCGTTAGTGGTGGTAAGGGGTCGATCCATGAAGAGTATGTGGTTTAGGTATGGATTAATTCGATTATGAAGGTGTCATAAATTTATGAAGCTTGCTAACTTGATTTGTCTAGATATTTGAGAAAAAGTGTTGGAATTAACCAACGGTGATTGTAATTTTTATTGACTACTACGAATGATTGACTATAATTAACGAAAACACAAATAATGATGCAAACAATATTTGAGAAAAAGGGTTCACACCCGGTTTCGGTCATTACCAACCTAGAGTTTCTACAAGTTTTAGACTCAACTCAATTGCATAATGATAAACGGATTTAGTGTACCGTGACTTAGGTGCCAATAACTATCAACGTTCCGAAGAACGGACAAGAATGCACTTTATAATCAACACAAGTAAATCCTAACCAAGACAGCGCATAAGTACACATAACCATTTCATAAAGTCAATCGTTCGACAATTTACGAATATGAAACAAATGTACACAATTGTCAAAGGTTTCAAAAATCATTACAATTTATCACACAGTTAAATCAAGAACAATTCGAAACCCTAAATTAAACAACTACCTACACCGGGTGAAACCTTTGGAAATTAGCCGCTCATGGTGAACGGAACATGATCAACAACGATGGAGAGCTCAATTCTTGACATCTTGAAGCTTAATGATGGAAGTAAATGGTGGTTAGGATTTGTGATGATGTATGTAGGTGATTGATGGAAGATGATGAAGGATTAAAGTTTGGATTTGTAGGATGATTCGGTTGATTCGGATGGATTTGGATGATGGAATATGATTGTGGTTGATGATTGTGGCTCCAATAACAAGTTTCAAACTCTCCCAATTCGTAACTCCCCAGAAAAAGTCAAAAAGTGTCTTTTAACTCGTCCCTAACTCAACAAAAACCAAAATTCGCGATGCGGATTTAGGAGGTCCGTCACCGACGGCCTGATGCCTCGTCGGCAACGGCATGTATAAATGTTGAATTCTGGCAACGTGCTATCCTACTGTCTACGCACATTTCAGGTGACGAAAGAACATACGGGGCGTCGCCGACGGCCCATATGGGCGTCGTCGACGGTGCCCAGAAATCCAAATTCTTATTTCGTCCGTTTCTTGGTTCCAGTTGCTCCAGTTCACGTTCCGGTGCTCCATTAAGCTCCCGATTAGCTCCTTAAACTCCTTAAGACCTGCAAAACACAAATTGTATTAAAAGTAGGCTATCCAGAATTATAAGTCACGTAAAAAACTTAGACTTATGCATAAACAAACGCCGGCTTTCGACCACGTATCACATCCCCACACTTATCTTTTGTTTTTCCTCAAGCAAATCTATTTTTCACTTTCACGTGGGTCGACGAAAAACACACTTCCCATTCTTGAGACGTAAGTTAAGGTCTCAAGTCATACCCGGTTCAAGATATTTTTTGCAATTTCAAGTTATTTAACAACAATGGACCAATCACATAAAAATAGTTATTTAAGATTAACCCACCCTTAAAACTCACAATATATGCATATCCCTCACAATGTTCACTCCACTCGGTTACAAATTGGCTAATTATATAATGTATTAGCACTTTTGAAGGTGATCACTCAAAACGAGTAGAACAAGTACCCGCATAGGCTTGCAACTCAATCATTCTCCACTACCGAATACAAATACTAAGCACAAGTCAAAAGGTCTTAAGAGGGTTGTAACGGGGCTAGGCTAGGGGTATGGAATAAGATATTTTTAAAGTGACTAAGGTGATGAAAATTCAATTTTTATTACAAAACAACTATCTAAACAAAATTAATTATAATTAATCAACTACGAGGCAACAATCTTCGCCTTTTATTCAACGACTACAACTCATATTTTTGTACTTTTCTCAACGATTCTCTATTCTTTTTCGCAACAAAAATTTTTTTATTTATTTATTTTTTTACGCATAAGTGAAACACGACTATACAAATACATAATCCTATAATCGAATTTTCAACACACAGGCTCAAAAAGAAAAGGTTTATGGTTGTGGGCTAAGTGGGTTGTCAAACGAAAGGTTTAGGCTCAAAATGACGACTAGGGAATTTGTTTGGGTAAAGATAGATAAATGGTTTTAAAGGAAAAGGTTCACCTAATGCCTTAATCTTTTTCGTGCTTGTATTCGGTCTATGGTCTCAAACGTATCAAAATATGCAAGTTCTACAATACATGACTAACGGTCCACTCAACAAAGAAACATATGCATGCATAATGTATATACGTGGCTCAAAACATCACATATAAGGGGTATGAAGTGTGATATGCACAAATTACAAGTTCCTTAGGCGAATTATTCCCAAATAACCACCCATTAAATACCTTCATGTTATTAATTTGAACCCGACCATGACGAAAGACCAAATGGGTCGTGCCATCCCTTGCTAACTTAGTTACTTGTGCTTCTTAGATCGGTCCAAACAAAGACATTTTTGAAAAATTTTTGAAATTTCCCCCCATCCCCACACTTGAGGTAAACATTGTCCTTAATGTGCAAGAATAGTCTTTTTAAATCGTACAATGGATGTGACACGGCTAACTTCCCCGAAATTTCACCCTGAAAAAAAAAACTATACAATTTACAATCCACTTATTTTCTAACTAAAATATCAAAAGTAGAAAGAAACGTATGCACCTGATTTTTCGAGCTCGTTCGTCATGTGCTCTTCACAACAAAATGGTCGCCTCACGAACATGATGTACCTACAAATCTTAATCCTTGTGTAGAAGCATGCTTCTCACAACCATCAAATTTTGTTAGTACCCTGTTCTACCATTTTTTATGAACATTTACCAAGTCATACGTTAATTTACTTTTGAATTATGTGGAAAATAATATACAACAATAACAATCCTAACTCACTTTCGTAGGAATCACGGTTGCATTTAGCTTATGCAACAAGCCCTTTGAAACCTTCCGATAGCTCGGAAGGACAAGTAGGTCTCGTGAGGGTTATATAGGGAACACACCCACAACGTTCATTTAACTAAGAAAGCAATAAAATCTATCTAATAAAGAGACTAAAAACAAAAATTACAACAACATAAAACATACCTCGCCAACCGCTAGTAACGCTCGTTTGGATCTTTAGGCGGGTACGGGTTATATGGGAACCCGGTGAGAGACGGCATCACCTCTTTCCAATTGTCGAGTGGACCCGATTCCCCTTTAGGTGGTGGTGGTATATGCGGTGGGAGGAAGCTAGAGCCCGGCGCCTCGGCCAATGAGGAGTTGGATCGGATGGACCTTGTGGTACGGATAGATTTTGGAAATTAGTCCATGGCGAATGCTCGCGGTACGGCAAGCCGGCCATCTAATCCCGCTGATGTCTTTCCTGATCATGAAGGGCCTTGGCATTAAGTATTGCTAATTGTTGATCCGTGCCCGTCGCCATCCAACGGCGATCCTCAAAAGCCTATCGCTCCCTATGGAGACGATCCTGTTCATCCTCCCATGCTCTTCTTTGAGCATTCTCTTGAGCCCTTTGTTGCTCCATCAAATCCCATTGGGATTGTTGTTGGCTTGGAACACCCGATGTTCCTCCCAAAACTGCTCAGCCTTAGCCCGATGGGCAGCTTCCTCATTCCAATGAGTTTGATATTGTGCATGGAAATTTTCCTCCCATTGATGTCTTTGCTCGTGGTACCCACGGTTCTCCCCAATTCCCGCAGATACATTATCATAGATACTTTGGTCTCCCCGATTGTAATTGCAATGGTCGGGTTTTCTTCGGGAGACCACAATCCGAGCCACCTCATTCGAGACCTCTTGGTGGGCTCTTGCGTATCTTTGACGGGGTCTTCTATCAACACCCTGCTCCTCTTCTTCCTCTTCTTCACCCATCTGTACATCCCCTTGGGCTTCTTGATCGACAAACTGAAAACTGTTGCCATGCTCATCCTTGACTGTGTACTGGTTCCCAAAAACTGAAACATGAAACTTCCAGTGGCGCTTCATTGATGCAAAAGAAATTTGATCGATTGATTTATCTACCCATAGTGACTCTGCAGGCAAAGCGTTTTGCTGCAGAATCATGGCACTGATTATCCTCATGTAAGGGATCATCTTTCTGTTACACGCCTCTCTTGTATCCCATGTATTCATCATGACTATCTGGCGCCACGACAGTTTGGGCGAACCGTATAACAGAGCATGCAACACCCGACAATCGGGAGCTTTGACTTTCCCGCGGTCCCCGAACCGCACCATCACATTCTCCAATGAAATGCCTTGAAGAATCTTTCCTTCCAAAGATCATTCCTTGATTCTCCCAAACCCCCTGATTTCACCAACACTGCCGCCAACATACCCGGCGGATCAGCACCATTCATCTTGTTATCCAGAAATTGATCACTTGTGTAGTAATCGTAAGCATCAACCCCCAATGAGTCAAATCGAGCTATTGCGTTCATATGTTCAAATGACATGATCATTTGGTTTTTGCCAATATCACCACTAACTGCCACGTGTAAGCGGGCCCATCCTAGTTAACAAATCTTAACGTTGAAAACCACTCACATACAGCCGCTAAATAGACTCGGGGTGTGATATCCTCACACCAATCCAACACACGTTCCCAACCAAGTTTATCAAATTTCTGAACAATCCCTATCGCTCTGAATTCCTCCACATTAACAGATCTTTTCGGCATAATTCGTTCCGGCAACGAGGTGGTAACATTCCCTAAAACCATCTTCCACTTCCAAATATTAGCTTCTAACTTTTTGTTGTTGAATCGTGAAAGAGGTTTCTTCTTCTCGTTGTTCCATGCCGAGCGGTACGACTATTCTTGAACTCTTCCTAAGCCCAATCTTGTCGATACAGTCTTGCATCCCTTTCTTCGGCCGCACTCAATTGTTCCCATTTTCGTTGAACATAACCTGAGCCAGAACCGGCTCCTGAGGATGAGCCTTCACCGGAAATCTTACTCCTCTTCCTTCCAAACATGGCTACAATCACAAACAACAGAAACAATTAGCTAAACCCACTTTAAAAACTTCTCAAATCTTGAACATAGTCACAATGTAGAACCAAATCAGATTTTAGATGTAAATTAGCTTGTTTAAACTTGAAAAGTCGCAAACTTTATCATTTAGTACTAATTCTTTCATGTTTCACTCTTAAATTATTAAAAGTTCCACAAGATTCAACATTATATGTATGTTCAATCATGTAAACAACAAGTGTAATCATGTCACTATAGTTGTTGCATGTTCAAAACCCACCTAAATCAAAGATTCAATCTCAACTTCAAGCCATAACATCATAAATTGCAATACACAACCTACTCTAAGCAAAAAGCTTAAAAATTTCGGAAGAAATCAACTAACCATATGATATTCATGCTTGAATTTAAGTAAAACCATACCTTTGATGTTGTCTAAGCAAGAAGAACAAGAAAAATATGAAAAGCTTGAAGCTTGATAAACTTCTTCAAAAACCCGAAAATTCACGCCAAGAAATCTTGCAAACTAGCAAGAATTACTGAAAACAAAGTTGGGGATTTTGTTCCTCTCAAAAAACTAAGAAAAATAGGCTCAAGAATCACTAAATTCGGTGAAAAATTGAAGGAGATATGGAAGCTTGAAGGTTAGGGTTCTTGGTTGAAGAAGATGAAGAAGATGAAGTTGAAGGGAGTTGTGGTGGTGATAAATGCAGAGATTTTGTGGTGGATTTAGGTTATGAATCAGATATAGGGTCTACCGGGTCAAGCGTGTGGCTTAAAACATGTTTGGAGAAGTGAAAATGGGTCACAAATGGGTTTCGGGTCGAAATTTAACGTAAAAACACAATCAGCGTCGGCTGACAAACCAAGGCCCGTCGCCGACGGGCTATTGGAACGTTGCCGTCACCCTTTGTAAAATCCTCCCAATTGGCGACGCATTAACATTCTGTCTACGGACAATTTGACCCGACGGTGAAATTCCACTACCTGTCGGCGACGGCATGATGTCCCGTCGCCGACGCAACCCCCAAATTCCAATTTTATTTTATTTTTACGAAAATATGGACAAAAATATGAATTTCTTATAAAGGGAGACTATGCTAGAAAAATTCCTAAAAATTATTAAAAATCTTTTTGTGTGACTTTTTCGGTTTTAACACTCACTAACGACATATCGCTTAACAATCCTACTGCCCCCGAATAGTCGTGTATTGTCCCCAATACACATAAACAAGTTCAAAAACATACCTCATGTCTTTAAGACTCGTTCATAGCTTTCGAAACTTCACACATCTCAAAGATTTGTTAGACCGAAACAATAAGCATAACTATTTAAAACAATGCAACCAAACAATGAAAAATATACAAAACTCTACAAATTTGTGTTACCGTCCTCTTTTAGTCGACCTCATACATCGGAACGGTTGCCAAGAAGCTCACCACTTCCTTGTCATGTTCTACGCCTTCGTTACCATCAAGAAATGGCTTGAGTCTATGACCATTCACCGTTTGTCACGATCCATCCTTTGGATCCTCGATCGTAACATCACCCAATTGTCCGACCCGGGTGATCACATATGGTCCTACCCATTTACTCAGGAGCTTCCCGGGGAAAAACTTGAGTTTCAAGTTGTACAACCATAACTTTTGTCCCACCACGAACTCTTTGTTCTTCAGCTTAGAATCGTGCGCTCTTTTCATTCCATCCTTGTATTTGGATGCGCATTCATATCCCATTTCCCTAGCTCCTCCAACTTACAAAGATTGAGTTTTCTCTCCTTACATGCATCATCATATTTGATATTAACCTCTTTAATCGCCCACAATGATCGATGCACTAATTCGACCGGTAAATGGCAGTTTTTACCATAAACTAGTCGGTAAGGTGTAGTGCCAATGGGTGTCTTATGTGCCGTCCGGTAGGCCCATAAATCATCATTCAATTTAATTTACCAATCCTTACGGTCCGTCCGTACGGTCTTTTGCAAGATTCCCTTAATCTCCTGGTTTGACACCTCTACTTGCCCGCTGGTTTGCGGGCGATAAGGAGTAGCAATCCTATGGTCAATACCATATCGTTTCAGTAATTTACCAAACCAAAAGTTTTTAAAATGAGATCCTCCATCACTTATGATGACTCGAGGAATCCCAAACCTTGAAAATATGTGGGATTGGACAAAACTAAAGACAACGGTATGGTCGTTCGTTTTTGTGGCTATTGCTTCGACCCATTTTGACATGTAGTCGACGGCTACCAAAATATACAAATTGCCATAAGAATTGGGAAACGGGCCCATAAAGTCAATTCCCCACACATCGAAAACATCAACGATGAGGATTGGCTGCATGGGCATCTCGTCTCTTTTCGAAATACCCCCTAATTTTTGGCACTCAACACAATTCTTTGCAAACTCAAATGCATCCTTAAATATAGTTGGCCACTAGAGGCCACTATTCAACACTTTATGACCCGTCTTTTGACCGCTAAAATGGCCACCACATGCAAATGAGTGTAAGTGTCTCAACACGCTAGGAATATCTTCATCGGCTACACACTTCTAGATTCGCTGATCTGCACACTCTCTCCACAGATCCGGTTCCTTTAACTGGTAATACTTGATTTGAGACAGAAAATGTTGTCTCCTCCGTCAATCCCAATGCTCCGGTAAATCGCCTGTAATAAGATAATTAACAATGTTAGCATACCATGGCAATTTAGATAAACTCAAAATATACTCATCCGGAAACGACTCATTGATCTCTACAGATGTAGGATCCTCCTCAAAACTACCCGGGACAAGTGGTCGGCCACCACATTCTCACTTCCCTTTTTGTCCCGGATCTCTAAGTCAAATTCCTGCAACAACAAAACCCAACGAATTAGTCTAGGCTTAGCATCATTCTTTTCCATGAGATATCTTACAGCACTATGATCCGAGTAGATAATCACTTTACTACCCCAAATATAAGCCCTAAACTTATCTAACGTATATACCACCGCAAGTTGCTCTTTTTCGGTTGTCGTATAATTCAATTGTGCGTCCGAAAGAGTCTTACTTGCGTAGTACACCGCAACGGGTTTCTTGTCAACCCTTTGACCCAACACGGCCCCAACCGCATAATCACTTGCATCACACATAATTTCAAATGGAATGACCAATTTGGCGATGTAAAATTGGGGCTTTAACTAACTTTTGCTTCAAAATGCTAAAGGCCTCTTTACATTTTTCATTAAAATCAAATGGGACGTCTTTTAATAAAAGATTACATAAAGGTTCTGTAATGTCACTAATCCATTAATAAACCTCCTATAAGAACCCGCGTGTCCCAAAAATGACCTAATGCCTTTAACACTCGTAGGGTAGGGTAAAGTAGAGATAACCTTAACTTTTGCCCGGTCTACCTCTATCCCATGACTTGACACCACATGTCCCAAAACTATCCCCTCTTGAAACATGAAATGGCTCTTCTCCCAACTCAAAACCAAGTTAGTTTCAACACATCTTTTTAGTACTTTTTCAAGTTGGTCTAGACAAGTTTCAAAAGATGACCCAAAAATGGAGAAATCATCCATAAAGATCTCCAAAGACTCCTCCACCATATCTGAGAAGATACTCATCATACACCTTTGAAAGGTGGCGGGGGCGTTATATAATCCAAACGGCATTCGCCTAAATGCGAATGTGCCGTATGGACACGTAAAGGTGGTCTTTTGTTGATCTTCCGGATGAATAGCAATTTGATTGTATCCGGGATATCCATCCAAGAAACGATAAAATTTTTGTCCGGCTAATTTCTCCATAATTTGGTCAATGAATGGTAAGGGAAAATGATCTTTAGAAGTAGCGTTATTCAACTTCCTATAATCTATACATATACGCCACCCGGTTACCGGCCGGGTAGCCACCTCCTCACCTGCGTCATTTTTGATGACTTGAATACCTGCCTTCTTGGGGACGGTTTGTGTGGGACTCACCCACTGGCTATCAGAGACTGGGTAAATGATACCCGCATCAAGCCACTTCAATACCTCTTTCTTGACGTCTTCCCGCATGTTTGGATTCAACCTCCTTTGTGCATCACGGGTGGCTGTGATGGTGTCATCAGTGATGATCTTGTACATCACTACCGAGGGACTAATACCCTTCAAATCCGCAATGGTCCATCCAATAGCCGCCCTATTAGTGACCAAAATCCCCATCAACTTCTGTTCTTGTTCTTCGGTCAAATTCGAAGCAATTATGACCGGAAGTATGTTGCCCTCTCCAACATACGCGTACTTGAGATGTTTGGGCAATACCTTCAACTCGACTTCCGGAGGCTCTACTAATGACGGCTTCAACTTTGTATCAATAGTCTCTGGTAAGTTCTCCACTTGGTGCGTCCATGTTGGTTTTCCTTCTTTAACCACAAGCACCTCCAAACTTTTCACCTCTACGTCGATGCTCTTGTTTATCTCCACCTGTGACCTGCCAAACATAGAACACTCCTCCATTATGTTCTCCTCATCCACAACCGTGTCGCAGAGGGGTATACACTGGTCAATAACATCTGCCATGTAGCATTCGTCATCAACTGAAGGATTCATCAGTCCGGAAAAAACATGTAACCTCAACCTACGATTTCCAAATGTTATGTCAATCGTCCCCTTTTTACAATCAATTTGAGCATTCGCGGTTGCAAGGAACGGTCGACCCAATATCACCATAGGTTATTTGGTTGGGTCCATGGCCACATAATCAAGTACCAAAAAGTCCACCGGATAATAAAAGTCCTCGACTTTCACTATCACATCGGAGACAATCCCACAGGGTAATTTAGGAGTCAAGTCGGCTAACACCAAGGTGGTATTTGCCGCTTGAAGAGGGCAAAATTATATTGGTCATATAAACTACCCGGTAGGATGCTCACGCTAGCACCAAGATCAAGGGCGCCCGGTTGATTTTAAAATTGCCCACTTGGACCGAGATAATGGGTGCGCCCGGATCTTGAAGCTTGGGTGGAAGTGCACCCGAAAGGATCGAACTCCCATTTTCAGTCAAGTCTAATTTCTTTGGAAATTTATGAGTTCGTTTTTGGGTACATAATTCTTTTAGGTACTTAGCATAAGACGGAACTTGTTTAATTGCATCCAAAGAGGTAAATTGATTTTTACTTGTTTAAAAACTTCTAACAACTCTTCTTGTTATGGACCTCTTTTGTTTACAATCTTTTTAATGGGTCCCTTCAATGCTTCGGGATAAGGGGCGGTATTACCCTCCACACCCTTTTCCTTAGCAATGGGGACGGATGTGGTCACAACGGGTGTTTTGACATCATTTTTAGCAACTTTCTCGTTTTGACCCGTTTGACCATCATCACTCTCTTTATCACTCACCTCTTCCACCACCCCTTCAACAAACTGAGATGGTGGGGTTTTGACACCATTATCAACGACTCGACCACTACGTAAAGAAATTTTATTGATTGGTACCTCACGTGTGTTCTTTCCAGAAGAGCCTTGATGTTTTGGATTTACCATGGTGTCGCTTGGAAGCCTTCCTCCGTAACCTCTCATTTGAGCCATCTCCTCCGCTAGTTGGACCACTTGCTTTGCTAATGCTTCATGTGATTTGTCTCGAATCTCGTTCTCCTTCTTAGACTCTTGCATCATCGAAATCATCGCATCCATCTTGGCATTCAAATCACTACCACCCCCACTTTGATTTTCCGTACCACTTCCACCACCACCTTGGTTGTTGTAATTTATTTGGTACCCCCTTGATAATTACTATGGTCACGTCCTTGGTACCCTTGATTGTAATTACGTTGATAACCTCCTTGGTTACCCCCTTGACAGTTTTGGAAGGAAGATCCGCCTTGGTTACCCGCATGAAAATTCAGGTTCATTTGGTTTTCGGCGTTCCCATAACGAAAATTCGGGTGATTTCTCAAACCAGGATGGTAAGTGTTTGAGTTCATATCATTCTTGCGATCGCCAAACACTTGATTCACTTCTTCAACTTCTTTGGCTTTCCCATTTGACATTCATTGGTCTGATGGTTAAGTCCCCCACATCCGTCGCAACCTGCGAACTGCACCGCATTCACATCCTTTTTCTTCATGCGTGCCAACTCCCGTTCTAAAGTAGCGATTCGATCTTTAGAGCTAGAATCAAGGAATTCCCAATCTTCGTCCTCATGATTGCTTAGTATCGTCCCGTTACTAGTCGACTCAAAATAGTTCCATGTCTCACCATCTAAACCCCGTACAAAACATTTCACCAACTCCCACTTCTCAATTTGATGATGTGGACACTTTCGAATTAATTCTTTGTACCTCATGAATGCTTCGTGTTACTGTTCACTCGAAAGTTGTTTAAAGGACCGGATTTCATCCCGAGCATCATCGGTTTTAGACATCGAGTAGTATTCATCCAAGAATGCTTGTTGCATCTCAACCCATGTACGAATATTGTTGGTGGGTAGAGTCAAGAACCATTGATTTGCCTTGTCTTTTAAGGAGAACTGAAATAATCGAAGGAGAATCTCATCTTGAGAAAAGTCCCCCCCCCCCCCCCAATGGTACTAAAATCACCGAAAATTCTTGTAGATGCGTGTACGGCTCATCATTTGATCGCCCATTGAAGTGTGTAAGAATGTTTATATAATTGGGCTTGCAATCAAATACCAATCTTCCTCGAGGTGGTACAATTGGAGAGTCATTCTCCAATATCATCGGTCGAAACCGACCATCAACCCCTTGTGGTGGACGTTGGTTGTTACGGTTGTTATTTCTCGGTGGACCATTCACCTCTTGATTAACCGGTGGTCCAAGATTTACTCTTCGGTGTTGCGGTTGATTGGCCATACCTGTAACATTTGTATAAATCGGGTCTCCAAAACCCGTTTCGTTTTGTAATCAAATACCAAGTTACGAAATTTCATTAAGTATTTATGAGTATTTTGAGTTTAAACGTTACATAATTAATATATAAACTAAACTATAAAAATTATATTTGATAAAAAGTTAAAATAAAATAAATAAAAAATAGTTGGAGCTGACCGGACTCGAACCCGGGTCAACTGCCTCCAATGACTTATCTTTCCGTCTCCAAACCACTCCGCCACAAATTGTTTTCTGTTAGTATTATGAAACAATTAAATTTTATACGCAAACTCGGATTAACGGTTACTGATATCTGTATAACGGAAATCGGTGAGCCAAATCGCCAAATCAGTTTTCGTTCGTTTAATTAACTTATAACCGACGCATATCGGTTTCTAATTAAAGTTCAGATTGAATGAACTTCAAGTTTTGGGTTTTGAAACCGAAAAACATTCAAGCTTCAAATAATTCTGATTCCAATCATTTATACGATTCAGAACTGTCTCAAATACACTCCAAACCCTTTTCGTCGCGTTTTCAAGTCTTTTGAGCTCAAGAAAATTGTCGCCGGAATTCTCTGCAACTCTCGCCGGAAAACCGTGTCCAACTCAAACCAGTAAGATTCTACTCTCTTGCTGTTTCAATCTATTGTTAGGACACTACTAACATTATTCCGTCACTCAAAGTCAGTCACAGAAGACTTTGCTGGATTTCTGGTTTCGCCGGAGAAATTCTGGAATTTGCCGGAACCACGCTAGTTGACGGTAAACACATTCAATCGTGTAAATAATCCATGTACTCTGGTTCAATTTCAAATCTAATTCTTTAATTCTGTTGATTAGCCCCTCTCAGCCGAAGTTTCAATATCAGAGTTGCCTGTTCTCGCCGGACTTCCTGAAGAAGACGACCTGTCCGGTATTTCTTTTACCCAAACTGTTCGGTTTGTTCATTCAAACTAGTAATCATGTTATTTAAGTAGTAGAACCCTGAACCAGTGATCTGTGTAAAACCGGTAATTATAGTGAAGAAGACGAACATAACAACGGGTTAAGAATAAATAAAATTCGGATAGTTAACGGGTTAGACACACAGTCCAGCGGTGGACTGTGTGCAAAGTTTATATACGAGTCCCGAGTTCGATCCTTGCTACACACACGCTGCGTAATAACATTCCTTTTTATTCATAAAACTAACCGGGTTAGATTGAGTAGTTGTTAAGTATAATATAATTCAAGAATATAACCGGGTTAGACACACAGTCCAGCGGTGGACTGTGTGCAACACAAACTGCACGTCACGCGATCGAGTCTCGACACAAACACCGGTTCAATGAGAATAAAACGTTTTGTAAAATAAAGGAATTTTCGGTAAATTCGAATAAGTGTATTAATATAATTAAAACTAGATTTCTAACGGGTTAGTCACGTAGCTCAGTTGGTAGAGCTACGTGCGCGTGAACGGAAGGTCACAGGTTCGAATCCCGCTCGGCGCAAGAATTACCGCTGACCGAACCGGTCAACGGTCAACGGTCAACGGTCAAACAGTAAAAAAAAATATTATTTTTTTTAAATAATTATTTGTTTTATTTAAATTAAAAATCAATTAAAAATACTTAAAAATAACATTTTTAAGGATAGAAAATAGCCATAAACTCACAAAAATATATCTAAAAATCCCATTAAAAATCTTTAATAAAATCCATCCATTTAATATATTTTTCCTATTATTATTTAGGTCAGTGATTCCTCGTTAACTCGTTTCGTCTAAATCGTGCGCATCTCACCAATTCAAATCCAACGCACCCAATGTGAGTGAACCCTTCAAATTCCCCGTTTTAATCACATTTTTGGGGTGTATCATGTGTCTTATTCATTTTCTTATTATAACTAAGTTATTGTGCATATATATCATATCATGACATGTGTGTTAGTTGTTGCTGTTCAGTAGTTAGGATTGTTTGCAAGTTATTATTTCAGTACATGCAATTGCTGAGGCCGTAGCTCCCCATCCCTCGAGGTTGAGTTTGATCCCCATTTTATTATGCGGTTGATCAGGGCGTGCCCGCACGATCGGCTCCGTTTGATTGAGCCTTGATCGGTCATTTATTTTCATTTCAATACATGCAATACGCTCGGCTCCGTTTGATTGAGCCTTGAGTGCACAGTTCAATTTACATTTCAAGTTCATGCAATACGCTCGGCTCCGTTTGATTGAGCCTTGAGCACACAGTTCAATTTACATTTTCAGTTCATGCAATACGATCGGCTCCGTTTGATTGAGCCTTGATCTCACAGTTCATTTATGTTAATTATCATATGATGTTGGTATGTTCATGTATGTAATCGATTGTTAATGTATGTTATAATTGTAACCGATGTTGCCATTGCTTGATTTCATGCATATGCTCTTTTATGATTATGCACAATATTTTATTGATAAACTAACCAGAAAATCATTATTAAATGTTTATCTATAAGGTTCACTCGCCAACTTATGTTGACCCAAAAACCTCCCATTTTACACATGATACAGGTGAACCAGCAGCAGCTAGGAACACGTAGGACCTGGATTAGAAGAAATAAAATGATTTAGTGTTTGGATTATTATGTTTGGTTATTTTCCTTTGTAATGAATGAACATGTTTGAAGGTTTGAGAAATGTAACTTTGACTTCATTTAATTATGAAACATAATAGTAAATGTCATGTGCTTTGGTGATAACCCAATTATGCCCCGACTCTTATTTCCGCTGCGGGTCGGGGTGTGACAGATTGGTATCAGAGCAATGACTATAGGGATATAGGATAGGTTATTAGACCCTTAGAGCCTATACTATAGTCGATTAGAAACTTATAAGAATTTTGTGTGTTATATGCCAAATTTCATGATGTTTATATGTTTATGTTAAAATGTTACATTTGATATTGTTCAAGCATGTTCATAAGTATGTATTATCAAATAATGCTTATCATGAAATCGTATGATCATAACATATCACATCCATGCAAGCACACACCACATCATGATTGATTTTACAACGATTTTCGTGTTTTCAAATCTCATCAAAGTGAGTTCTCATGACGGGCATGTAGTAACTAGAAGGGTACTAGTACCGGTAGTCGGAACGTCCTGTCTAGGCTGGCATTCGTATAAATCCAAAATAAAGGACCAGTTTGCCTACCTGGGGACCAACGATGAGAGTACAAAATACCTATTAGGCCAAAGCATGCTATACCAAACGTCGTGAGAGCTAATCCCACTTTGAGTTGTCATTGTGTCTACACCTGGACACGTTCCGACCAAACATCTCATGAACATATTTTGTGGTTAGCATTCGGGGGATGCGAGTGTTAAATTGCCAATACTAATGTGAATCCTACCAAACCAATAGCCATGGGGGCCCACATGACTATATAGGTGAAGGTATGGGGGACATTTGAGGCCCAACATGAGCGAACCCAAGACATCCTTCGGATGTAGTTGCATTATTGATATTTATGTTATTTTCATTTTTTTTAAGACACATGACACCTAAAAGATACCATAAACTCACAATCTTCTCATTTTATGATCCTGTAGATGTCGTATAGATCGCATCGAAGGAGTAGGAAATCGGAAAAGTCTCAGGAACGATTGGCCACCCATATCGCCAACCAAATGGCCACGATATTACCTGACATTGTAGTACAAGTACAACAAGCTCTTGCTGCAAATCCTACTAACCCTCCTCAACAACAGGACCAGATCATCAACGACCCTCCTACCAGCAAATGCACCTACAAACATTTTAAGTCTTGCGATCCCCCAAAATTCGAAGGGACTGAGGGAGTCACTGCTCTCCAGCGTTGGTTCGAGGAGATGGAAAACGTTTTCTTAAACTGCGATTGTCCTGAGGATCGCAAAGTTCGTTATGCCACCGGGAGACTACTTGGGGTAGCTCTCACTTGGTGGAATACCGAGAAGGGAAAGAGGGGAACGGAAGATGCGATGTCCTTAACTTGGGAGGAGTTAAGGGAAATCATGACTAGGCGATTCTGTCCTAGGAGTGAGATTAAGAAATTGGAAGATGAATTTCATGCCCTGAAACAAAAAGATGGTGATCACTCTACTTACAACAAACGGTTCTTGGAGTTGAACCAGATGGTACCAAACTTATTCACTCCAACCTACCGTCTGATCAAACATTACATTCGAGGACTTCCCTCGAAAATCCAGGATTCGGTCCTCAGCGTTTCACCGGTAACACTAGAAGCTGCCATGGAATTGGCGACAGAACTGACCGAAAACCTAATTCGTAATGGGAAGTTCAAGGAGGAAAAGAAGAAAACCCCTGCTGAGGGACAAACCTCAAACCACCACACTCCTTCCTCCAAATTTGCTAACAAGAGGAAGCGTAACAACAGGAACTTTGCAGTCACCCACACCAACACCCCTGTTCCTGCTGCACCATCACTCAAGCCACTCCTCCACCCGCGCCATACAAAAGACCATACACAGGACCACTACCAAAATGTAACCGTTGTCAGTATCACCACTCCCCTGACTATCCTTGCCAGTACTGTACCAGCTGCGGTCGCGCTGGACACCTTGTACAACAATGCCGCGCACCTCAACGAACAAATCGCCACCAACCTATAACCCAAACCCACCAACAATTTATGGGTCAAGCCCAACAACAACAACCATTTCCACCCACTCAACATTTAGCCCAAACATACTATCAACCCAACTACCCTATGGGCCAACCTATGCGGGCATGTTTCAATTGTGGAGATCCAAGTCATTTCAGGAACTCATGTCCAAGGCTGGTCAATATTATTCATGCTCAGGCCCAAGCCAACCCAGTGAACCAAGCAAACCAAGCTCCTCCACCTGCTAGAGGAAGGGCTTTCAATATTAACGCAAACCAGGCCAGAGCTGACGGCAATGTGGTCAACGGTACGTTTCTTATAAATGGTAGATATGCCTCTATGTTATTTGATACTGGTGCGGATAGAAGTTTCGTGTCATTAGAGTTTGAACCTATCTTAAGTAAAAATCGAGATAAGCTCGCGGAATCCATAACAGTGGAAGTTGCAGATGGAAAACCAGTTTCGTTAGATTCTATTTTACGCAACTGTACGCTCACCCTAAACGATCACGATTTCTCAGTCGATCTTATTCCTATGAAGCTGGGAAGTTTCGACATCATAGTCGGAATGGATTGGCTTAGTCAGCATAATGCGGAAGTTGTATGTCGTGAGAAATTTATTCGTATTCCTCTTTCAAACGGTCAGACTCTTTGAATTATTGGAGAAACCTCGGCGAAAGGACTCAACTTAATGTCTTGCCTTCAAGCTCAGAAATACCTTCGCAAGAATTATGTCGCGTTTTTAGCCCATATCATCAAGAAGGGGACCGCAGAAAAGAAACTTGAAGATATTCCTGTTGTAAAAGATTTTCCACAAGTTTTTCCTGACGACATTTCAGGACTTCCTCCAATCAGAGATGTCGAGTTTCGTATCGATCTTATACCTGGTGCTACACCAGTGGCAAAATCTCCATATAGGTTAGCCCCCTCTGAAATGCAAGAGCTAGCCAGTCAATTGCAAGAGTTGACTGACAAGGGATTTATACGCCCCAGCTCATCGCCTTGGGGTGCACCTGTACTTTTCGTAAAGAAGAAGGATGGATCTTTTCGCATGTGCATCGATTACAGAGAGCTCAACAAGTTAACTATCAAAAATCGATATCCTTTACCTCGTATAGATGATCTTCTTGACCAGCTACAAGGTGCCAGTTGCTTTTCGAAAATCGACCTTCGATCGGGCTATCATCAGCTTAGGGTGCATGAAGAAGACGTCCCTAAAACTGCTTTTCGAACTCGTTATGGTCACTATGAATTCATGGTTATGCCGTTTGGATTAACCAACGCACCAGCTGTTTTCATGGACCTAATGAATAGAGTCTGCAAACCTTACCTTGATCGATTTGTTATTGTGTTCATCGACGATATTCTTATCTATTCAAAATCTAAAGCTGAGCATGAGCGTCATCTGCGACTTGTTCTTGCACTTCTAGAAAAGGAAAAGCTTTATGCCAAGTTCTCTAAATGTGAATTCTGGTTAAAAGAGGTGCAATTTCTTGGGCATGTAGTCAATGACAAAGGAATACATGTGGACCCATCAAAGATCAAAGCAGTTCAAGAATGGCAAGCTCCACGTACGCCAACTGAAGTAAGGTCTTTTCTTGGACTTGCTGGTTACTATCGTCGATTCATTTCAAACTTCTCTCGCATTGCGGTGCCACTCACGGCTTTAACCCATAAAGGGAAACCATTTGTATGGGGGCCCAAGCAAGAAGAAGCTTTTCAAACCCTCAAGCAAAGACTTTGTGATGCACCAATCCTCACTCTTCCTGAAGGTTGTGATGATTTTGTAGTCTATTGCGACGCGTCAGGGCAAGGATTGGGATGCGTTCTCATGCAAAGAGGAAAAGTCATAGCTTATGCCTCAAGGCAACTCAAGACTCACGAAAAGAACTACACCACTCATGACCTTGAACTTGGAGCCGTTGTATTCGCTCTTAAGATATGGAGACATTATCTTTATGGCACGAAGTGTGAAATATACACTGACCATAAGAGTCTTCAACACATCTTCAATCAGAAAGAGTTAAATATGAGGCAACGGAGATGGGTCGAACTTCTAAATGATTACGACTGTGAAATCAAATACCACCCTGGTAAAGCAAATGTGGTGGCTGATGCACTTAGTCGAAAGGGCTATGCGAACTCTATTCATCTTCTATGTTCGCAAATTATAACCAATATTAAGGATCAAATTCGAGAAGCTCAACACGTTTCAATAACAGAGGAAGATGTACAAAAGGAGATGTCCTGTGGAGCCGAGCTAAAGCTGGAAACTAAATCTGATGGTATTTTGTATTACCTAGATCGTATATGGATTCCTAACCATATCAATCTTCGTGAAACGCTCATGCATGAAGCCCATAAGTCGCGATATTCTATACACCCAGGAGCCGATAAGATGTATCAAGACCTACGGTACACCTATTGGTGGCCTGGAATGAAGAAAGATATTGCCGTTTTTGTTTCCAAGTGTCTCACTTGTTCTAAAGTAAAGGCTGAACACCAAAGACCCTCAGGACTTCTGGTCCAACCAGAAATACCTGTCTGGAAGTGGGAAAATATAACCATGGATTTCATTACCGGGTTACCTCGCACTTCTAGTGGGTATGACACTATATGGGTGATTATAGACCGACTCACAAAATCAGCTCACTTTATTCCTATTCGAGAAGATTTTAAGAACGAAAAGCTTGCTCGTATTTATATCAGCGAAATCGTCAGCCGTCATGGAGTTCCATTAAGTATTATTTCTGATCGTGATGGTCGTTTCACCTCACGGACATGGCAGGCAGTACAATCCGCAATGGGCACTCGACTAGATCTCAGTACCGCCTATCATCCCCAAACTGATGGACAGTCTGAGCGCACCATTCAAACCCTTGAGGATATGCTTAGAGCATGTGTCATAGACTTCAAGGGAAATTGGGACGCCACCTACCGTTAGTCGAATTTTCGTACAACAACAGTTATCATTCTAGTATCGGCATGGCACCTTTTGAAGCTTTATATGGTCGAAAGTGTCGATCTCCTGTTTGTTGGCACGAAATTGGGGAAGCTCAAATTACTGGTCCGGAATTGATCCAAGAAACAACAGATAAGATTCATCAAATCAGAAACAATCTTCTAGCGGCTCAAAGTCGTCAAAAGAGTTACGCAGATAAACGACGGAAGCCCTTGGAGTTTAGCGTTGGTGATCATGTGCTTTTAAAAGTGTCACCGTGGAAGGGAGTAGTTCGTTTTGGTCAAAAGGGAAAGCTAGCACCACGTTACGTAGGACTTTTCAAAATACTCGAAAGAGTAGGTCCTGTAGCTTACAAGCTTGACCTACCGGAAGAACTCGACAGAATTCATCCCACATTCCACGTGTCGAACTTGAAGAAGTGCCTCGCTGATGAGAATCTTCATATTCCACTGGAGGATATTCAGATTGATGAATCCATGCATTTTATCGAAAGGCCAGTAGAGATTATGGACTATGGAGAAAAGCGTCTACGTCGAAGTCGCATTCCTATTGTTAGGGTACGCTGGGAGTCGAAACGAGGACCTGAGTTTACTTGGGAACGTGAAGACTCAATGCGTGAAAAATACCCTCATCTTTTCCCTACTACATCAACTGTTTGAATTTCGGGACGAAATTCCTAAAAGTAGGGGATACTGTAACATTTGTATAAATCGGGTCTCCAAAACCCGTTTCGTTTTGTAATCAAATACCAAGTTACGAAATTTCATTAAGTATTTATGAGTATTTTGAGTTTAAACGTTACATAATTAATATATAAACTAAACTATAAAAATTATATTTGATAAAAAGTTAAAATAAAATAAATAAAAAATAGTTGGAGCTGACCGGACTCGAACCCGGGTCAACTGCCTCCAATGACTTATCTTTCCGTCTCCAAACCACTCCGCCACAAATTGTTTTCTGTTAGTATTATGAAACAATTAAATTTTATACGCAAACTCGGATTAACGGTTACTGATATCTGTATAACGGAAATCGGTGAGCCAAATCGCCAAATCAGTTTTCGTTCGTTTAATTAACTTATAACCGACGCATATCGGTTTCTAATTAAAGTTCAGATTGAATGAACTTCAAGTTTTGGGTTTTGAAACCGAAAAACATTCAAGCTTCAAATAATTCTGATTCCAATCATTTATACGATTCAGAACTGTCTCAAATACACTCCAAACCCTTTTCGTCGCGTTTTCAAGTCTTTTGAGCTCAAGAAAATTGTCGCCGGAATTCTCTGCAACTCTCGCCGGAAAACCGTGTCCAACTCAAACCAGTAAGATTCTACTCTCTTGCTGTTTCAATCTATTGTTAGGACACTACTAACATTATTCCGTCACTCAAAGTCAGTCACAGAAGACTTTGCTGGATTTCTGGTTTCGCCGGAGAAATTCTGGAATTTGCCGGAACCACGCTAGTTGACGGTAAACACATTCAATCGTGTAAATAATCCATGTACTCTGGTTCAATTTCAAATCTAATTCTTTAATTCTGTTGATTAGCCCCTCTCAGCCGAAGTTTCAATATCAGAGTTGCCTGTTCTCGCCGGACTTCCTGAAGAAGACGACACCTGTCCGGTATTTCTTTTACCCAAACTGTTCGGTTTGTTCATTCAAACTAGTAATCATGTTATTTAAGTAGTAGAACCCTGAACCAGTGATCTGTGTAAAACCGGTAATTATAGTGAAGAAGACGAACATAACAACGGGTTAAGAATAAATAAAATTCGGATAGTTAACGGGTTAGACACACAGTCCAGCGGTGGACTGTGTGCAAAGTTTATATACGAGTCCCGAGTTCGATCCTTGCTACACACACGCTGCGTAATAACATTCCTTTTTATTCATAAAACTAACCGGGTTAGATTGAGTAGTTGTTAAGTATAATATAATTCAAGAATATAACCGGGTTAGACACACAGTCCAGCGGTGGACTGTGTGCAACACAAACTGCACGTCACGCGATCGAGTCTCGACACAAACACCGGTTCAATGAGAATAAAACGTTTTGTAAAATAAAGGAATTTTCGGTAAATTCGAATAAGTGTATTAATATAATTAAAACTAGATTTCTAACGGGTTAGTCACGTAGCTCAGTTGGTAGAGCTACGTGCGCGTGAACGGAAGGTCACAGGTTCGAATCCCGCTCGGCGCAAGAATTACCGCTGACCGAACCGGTCAACGGTCAACGGTCAACGGTCAAACAGTAAAAAAAAATATTATTTTTTTTAAATAATTATTTGTTTTATTTAAATTAAAAATCAATTAAAAATACTTAAAAATAACATTTTTAAGGATAGAAAATAGCCATAAACTCACAAAAATATATCTAAAAATCCCATTAAAAATCTTTAATAAAATCCATCCATTTAATATATTTTTCCTATTATTATTTAGGTCAGTGATTCCTCGTTAACTCGTTTCGTCTAAATCGTGCGCATCTCACCAATTCAAATCCAACGCACCCAATGTGAGTGAACCCTTCAAATTCCCCGTTTTAATCACATTTTTGGGGTGTATCATGTGTCTTATTCATTTTCTTATTATAACTAAGTTATTGTGCATATATATCATATCATGACATGTGTGTTAGTTGTTGCTGTTCAGTAGTTAGGATTGTTTGCAAGTTATTATTTCAGTACATGCAATTGCTGAGGCCGTAGCTCCCCATCCCTCGAGGTTGAGTTTGATCCCCATTTTATTATGCGGTTGATCAGGGCGTGCCCGCACGATCGGCTCCGTTTGATTGAGCCTTGATCGGTCATTTATTTTCATTTCAATACATGCAATACGCTCGGCTCCGTTTGATTGAGCCTTGAGTGCACAGTTCAATTTACATTTAAGTTCATGCAATACGCTCGGCTCCGTTGATTGAGCTTGAGCACACAGTTCAATTACATTTCGTTCATGCAATACGATCGGCTCCGTTTGATTGAGCCTTGATCTCACAGTTCATTTATGTTAATTATCATATGATGTTGGTATGTTCATGTATGTAATCGATTGTTAATGTATGTTATAATTGTAACCGATGTTGCCATTGCTTGATTTCATGCATATGCTCTTTTATGATTATGCACAATATTTTATTGATAAACTAACCAGAAAATCATTATTAAATGTTTATCTATAAGGTTCACTCGCCAACTTATGTTGACCCAAAAACCTCCCATTTTACACATGATACAGGTGAACCAGCAGCAGCTAGGAACACGTAGGACCTGGATTAGAAGAAATAAAATGATTTAGTGTTTGGATTATTATGTTTGGTTATTTTCCTTTGTAATGAATGAACATGTTTGAAGGTTTGAGAAATGTAACTTTGACTTCATTTAATTATGAAACATAATAGTAAATGTCATGTGCTTTGGTGATAACCCAATTATGCCCCGACTCTTATTTCCGCTGCGGGTCGGGGTGTGACAGATTGGTATCAGAGCATGACTATAGGGATATAGGATAGGTTATTAGACCCTTAGAGCCTATACTATAGTCGATTAGAAACTTATAAGAATTTTGTGTGTTATATGCCAAATTTCATGATGTTTATATGTTTATGTTAAAATGTTACATTTGATATTGTTCAAGCATGTTCATAAGTATGTATTATCAAATAATGCTTATCATGAAATCGTATGATCATAACATATCACATCCATGCAAGCACACACCACATCATGATTGATTTTACAACGATTTTCGTGTTTTCAAATCTCATCAAAGTGAGTTCTCATGACGGGCATGTAGTAACTGGAAGGGTACTAGTACCGGTAGTCGGAACGTCCTGTCTAGGCTGGCATTCGTATAAATCCAAAATAAAGGACCAGTTTGCCTACCTGGGGACCAACGATGAGAGTACGAAATACCTATTAGGCCAAAGCATGCTATACCAAACGTCGTGAGAGCTAATCCCACTTTGAGTTGTCATTGTGTCTACACCTGGACACGTTCCGACCAAACATCTCATGAACATATTTTGTGGTTAGCATTCGGGGGATGCGAGTGTTAAATTGCCAATACTAATGTGAATCCTACCAAACCAATAGCCATGGGGGCCCACATGACTATATAGGTGAAGGTATGGGGGACATTTGAGGCCCAACATGAGCGAACCCAAGACATCCTTCGGATGTAGTTGCATTATTGATATTTATGTTATTTTCATTTTTTTTAAGACACATGACACCTAAAAGATACCATAAACTCACAATCTTCTCATTTTATGATCCTGTAGATGTCGTATAGATCGCATCGAAGGAGTAGGAAATCGGAAAAGTCTCAGGAACGATTGGCCACCCATATCGCCAACCAAATGGCCACGATATTACCTGACATTGTAGTACAAGTACAACAAGCTCTTGCTGCAAATCCTACTAACCCTCCTCAACAACAGGACCAGATCATCAACGACCCTCCTACCAGCAAATGCACCTACAAACATTTTAAGTCTTGCGATCCCCCAAAATTCGAAGGGACTGAGGGAGTCACTGCTCTCCAGCGTTGGTTCGAGGAGATGGAAAACGTTTTCTTAAACTGCGATTGTCCTGAGGATCGCAAAGTTCGTTATGCCACCGGGAGACTACTTGGGGTAGCTCTCACTTGGTGGAATACCGAGAAGGGAAAGAGGGGAACGGAAGATGCGATGTCCTTAACTTGGGAGGAGTTAAGGGAAATCATGACTAGGCGATTCTGTCCTAGGAGTGAGATTAAGAAATTGGAAGATGAATTTCATGCCCTGAAACAAAAAGATGGTGATCACTCTACTTACAACAAACGGTTCTTGGAGTTGAACCAGATGGTACCAAACTTATTCACTCCAACCTACCGTCTGATCGAACATTACATTCGAGGACTTCCCTCGAAAATCCAGGATTCGGTCCTCAGCGTTTCACCGGTAACACTAGAAGCTGCCATGGAATTGGCGACAGAACTGACCGAAAACCAATTCGTAATGGGAAGTTCAAGGAGGAAAAGAAGAAAACCCCTGCTGAGGGACAAACCTCAAACCACCACACTCCTTCCTCCAAATTTGCTAACAAGAGGAAGCGTAACAACAGGAACTTTGCAGTCACCCACACCAACACCCCTGTTCCTGCTGCACCCATCACTCAAGCCACTCCTCCACCCGCGCCATACAAAAGACCATACACAGGACCACTACCAAAATGTAACCGTTGTCAGTATCACCACTCCCCTGACTATCCTTGCCAGTACTGTACCAGCTGCGGTCGCGCTGGACACCTTGTACAACAATGCCGCGCACCTCAACGAACAAAATCGCCACCAACCTATAACCCAAACCCACCAACAATTTATGGGTCAAGCCCAACAACAACAACCATTTCCACCCACTCAACATTTAGCCCAAACATACTATCAACCCAACTACCCTATGGGCCAACCTATGCGGGCATGTTTCAATTGTGGAGATCCAAGTCATTTCAGGAACTCATGTCCAAGGCTGGTCAATATTATTCATGCTCAGGCCCAAGCCAACCCAGTGAACCAAGCAAACCAAGCTCCTCCACCTGCTAGAGGAAGGGCTTTCAATATTAACGCAAACCAGGCCAGAGCTGACGGCAATGTGGTCAACGGTACGTTTCTTATAAATGGTAGATATGCCTCTATGTTATTTGATACTGGTGCGGATAGAAGTTTCGTGTCATTAGAGTTTGAACCTATCTTAAGTAAAAATCGAGATAAGCTCGCGGAATCCATAACAGTGGAAGTTGCAGATGGAAAACCAGTTTCGTTAGATTCTATTTTACGCAACTGTACGCTCACCCTAAACGATCACGATTTCTCAGTCGATCTTATTCCTATGAAGCTGGGAAGTTTCGACATCATAGTCGGAATGGATTGGCTTAGTCAGCATAATGCGGAAGTTGTATGTCGTGAGAAATTTATTCGTATTCCTCTTTCAAACGGTCAGACTCTTTGAATTATTGGAGAAACCTCGGCGAAAGGACTCAACTTAATGTCTTGCCTTCAAGCTCAGAAATACCTTCGCAAGAATTATGTCGCGTTTTTAGCCCATATCATCAAGAAGGGGACCGCAGAAAAGAAACTTGAAGATATTCCTGTTGTAAAAGATTTTCCACAAGTTTTTCCTGACGACATTTCAGGACTTCCTCCAATCAGAGATGTCGAGTTTCGTATCGATCTTATACCTGGTGCTACACCAGTGGCAAAATCTCCATATAGGTTAGCCCCCTCTGAAATGCAAGAGCTAGCCAGTCAATTGCAAGAGTTGACTGACAAGGGATTTATACGCCCCAGCTCATCGCCTTGGGGTGCACCTTGACTTTTCGTAAAGAAGAAGGATGGATCTTTTCGCATGTGCATCGATTACAGAGAGCTCAACAAGTTAACTATCAAAAATCGATATCCTTTACCTCGTATAGATGATCTTCTTGACCAGCTACAAGGTGCCAGTTGCTTTTCGAAAATCGACCTTCGATCGGGCTATCATCAGCTTAGGGTGCATGAAGAAGACGTCCCTAAAACTGCTTTTCGAACTCGTTATGGTCACTATGAATTCATGGTTATGCCGTTTGGATTAACCAACGCACCAGCTGTTTTCATGGACCTAATGAATAGAGTCTGCAAACCTTACCTTGATCGATTTGTTATTGTGTTCATCGACGATATTCTTATCTATTCAAAATCTAAAGCTGAGCATGAGCGTCATCTGCGACTTGTTCTTGCACTTCTAGAAAAGGAAAAGCTTTATGCCAAGTTCTCTAAATGTGAATTCTGGTTAAAAGAGGTGCAATTTCTTGGGCATGTAGTCAATGACAAAGGAATACATGTGGACCCATCAAAGATCAAAGCAGTTCAAGAATGGCAAGCTCCACGTACGCCAACTGAAGTAAGGTCTTTTCTTGGACTTGCTGGTTACTATCGTCGATTCATTTCAAACTTCTCTCGCATTGCGGTGCCACTCACGGCTTTAACCCATAAAGGGAAACCATTTGTATGGGGGCCCAAGCAAGAAGAAGCTTTTCAAACCCTCAAGCAAAGACTTTGTGATGCACCAATCCTCACTCTTCCTGAAGGTTGTGATGATTTTGTAGTCTATTGCGACGCGTCAGGGCAAGGATTGGGATGCGTTCTCATGCAAAGAGGAAAAGTCATAGCTTATGCCTCAAGGCAACTCAAGACTCACGAAAAGAACTACACCACTCATGACCTTGAACTTGGAGCCGTTGTATTCGCTCTTAAGATATGGAGACATTATCTTTATGGCACGAAGTGTGAAATATACACTGACCATAAGAGTCTTCAACACATCTTCAATCAGAAAGAGTTAAATATGAGGCAACGGAGATGGGTCGAACTTCTAAATGATTACGACTGTGAAATCAAATACCACCCTGGTAAAGCAAATGTGGTGGCTGATGCACTTAGTCGAAAGGGCTATGCGAACTCTATTCATCTTCTATGTTCGCAAATTATAACCAATATTAAGGATCAAATTCGAGAAGCTCAACACGTTTCAATAACAGAGGAAGATGTACAAAAGGAGATGTCCTGTGGAGCCGAGCTAAAGCTGGAAACTAAATCTGATGGTATTTTGTATTACCTAGATCGTATATGGATTCCTAACCATATCAATCTTCGTGAAACGCTCATGCATGAAGCCCATAAGTCGCGATATTCTATACACCCAGGAGCCGATAAGATGTATCAAGACCTACGGTACACCTATTGGTGGCCTGGAATGAAGAAAGATATTGCCGTTTTTGTTTCCAAGTGTCTCACTTGTTCTAAAGTAAAGGCTGAACACCAAAGACCCTCAGGACTTCTGGTCCAACCAGAAATACCTGTCTGGAAGTGGGAAAATATAACCATGGATTTCATTACCGGGTTACCTCGCACTTCTAGTGGGTATGACACTATATGGGTGATTATAGACCGACTCACAAAATCAGCTCACTTTATTCCTATTCGAGAAGATTTTAAGAACGAAAAGCTTGCTCGTATTTATATCAGCGAAATCGTCAGCCGTCATGGAGTTCCATTAAGTATTATTTCTGATCGTGATGGTCGTTTCACCTCACGGACATGGCAGGCAGTACAATCCGCAATGGGCACTCGACTAGATCTCAGTACCGCCTATCATCCCCAAACTGATGGACAGTCTGAGCGCACCATTCAAACCCTTGAGGATATGCTTAGAGCATGTGTCATAGACTTCAAGGGAAATTGGGACGCCCACCTACCGTTAGTCGAATTTTCGTACAACAACAGTTATCATTCTAGTATCGGCATGGCACCTTTTGAAGCTTTATATGGTCGAAAGTGTCGATCTCCTGTTTGTTGGCACGAAATTGGGGAAGCTCAAATTACTGGTCCGGAATTGATCCAAGAAACAACAGATAAGATTCATCAAATCAGAAACAATCTTCTAGCGGCTCAAAGTCGTCAAAAGAGTTACGCAGATAAACGACGGAAGCCCTTGGAGTTTAGCGTTGGTGATCATGTGCTTTTAAAAGTGTCACCGTGGAAGGGAGTAGTTCGTTTTGGTCAAAAGGGAAAGCTAGCACCACGTTACGTAGGACTTTTCAAAATACTCGAAAGAGTAGGTCCTGTAGCTTACAAGCTTGACCTACCGGAAGAACTCGACAGAATTCATCCCACATTCCACGTGTCGAACTTGAAGAAGTGCCTCGCTGATGAGAATCTTCATATTCCACTGGAGGATATTCAGATTGATGAATCCATGCATTTTATCGAAAGGCCAGTAGAGATTATGGACTATGGAGAAAAGCGTCTACGTCGAAGTCGCATTCCTATTGTTAGGGTACGCTGGGAGTCGAAACGGGACCTGAGTTTACTTGGGAACGTGAAGACTCAATGCGTGAAAAATACCCCCATCTTTTCCCTACTACATCAACTGTTTGAATTTCGGGACGAAATTCCTAAAAGTAGGGGATACTGTAACATTTGTATAAATCGGGTCTCCAAAACCCGTTTCGTTTTGTAATCAAATACCAAGTTACGAAATTTCATTAAGTATTTATGAGTATTTTGAGTTTAAACGTTACATAATTAATATATAAACTAAACTATAAAAATTATATTTGATAAAAAGTTAAAATAAAATAAATAAAAAATAGTTGGAGCTGACCGGACTCGAACCCGGGTCAACTGCCTCCAATGACTTATCTTTCCGTCTCCAAACCACTCCGCCACAAATTGTTTTCTGTTAGTATTATGAAACAATTAAATTTTATACGCAAACTCGGATTAACGGTTACTGATATCTGTATAACGGAAATCGGTGAGCCAAATCGCCAAATCAGTTTTCGTTCGTTTAATTAACTTATAACCGACGCATATCGGTTTCTAATTAAAGTTCAGATTGAATGAACTTCAAGTTTTGGGTTTTGAAACCGAAAAACATTCAAGCTTCAAATAATTCTGATTCCAATCATTTATACGATTCAGAACTGTCTCAAATACACTCCAAACCCTTTTCGTCGCGTTTTCAAGTCTTTTGAGCTCAAGAAAATTGTCGCCGGAATTCTCTGCAACTCTCGCCGGAAAACCGTGTCCAACTCAAACCAGTAAGATTCTACTCTCTTGCTGTTTCAATCTATTGTTAGGACACTACTAACATTATTCCGTCACTCAAAGTCAGTCACAGAAGACTTTGCTGGATTTCTGGTTTCGCCGGAGAAATTCTGGAATTTGCCGGAACCACGCTAGTTGACGGTAAACACATTCAATCGTGTAAATAATCCATGTACTCTGGTTCAATTTCAAATCTAATTCTTTAATTCTGTTGATTAGCCCCTCTCAGCCGAAGTTTCAATATCAGAGTTGCCTGTTCTCGCCGGACTTCCTGAAGAAGACGACCTGTCCGGTATTTCTTTTACCCAAACTGTTCGGTTTGTTCATTCAAACTAGTAATCATGTTATTTAAGTAGTAGAACCCTGAACCAGTGATCTGTGTAAAACCGGTAATTATAGTGAAGAAGACGAACATAACAACGGGTTAAGAATAAATAAAATTCGGATAGTTAACGGGTTAGACACACAGTCCAGCGGTGGACTGTGTGCAAAGTTTATATACGAGTCCCGAGTTCGATCCTTGCTACACACACGCTGCGTAATAACATTCCTTTTTATTCATAAAACTAACCGGGTTAGATTGAGTAGTTGTTAAGTATAATATAATTCAAGAATATAACCGGGTTAGACACACAGTCCAGCGGTGGACTGTGTGCAACACAAACTGCACGTCACGCGATCGAGTCTCGACACAAACACCGGTTCAATGAGAATAAAACGTTTTGTAAAATAAAGGAATTTTCGGTAAATTCGAATAAGTGTATTAATATAATTAAAACTAGATTTCTAACGGGTTAGTCACGTAGCTCAGTTGGTAGAGCTACGTGCGCGTGAACGGAAGGTCACAGGTTCGAATCCCGCTCGGCGCAAGAATTACCGCTGACCGAACCGGTCAACGGTCAACGGTCAACGGTCAAACAGTAAAAAAAAAATATTATTTTTTTTAAATAATTATTTGTTTTATTTAAATTAAAAATCAATTAAAAATACTTAAAAATAACATTTTTAAGGATAGAAAATAGCCATAAACTCACAAAAATATATCTAAAAATCCCATTAAAAATCTTTAATAAAATCCATCCATTTAATATATTTTTCCTATTATTATTTAGGTCAGTGATTCCTCGTTAACTCGTTTCGTCTAAATCGTGCGCATCTCACCAATTCAAATCCAACGCACCCAATGTGAGTGAACCCTTCAAATTCCCCGTTTTAATCACATTTTTGGGGTGTATCATGTGTCTTATTCATTTTCTTATTATAACTAAGTTATTGTGCATATATATCATATCATGACATGTGTGTTAGTTGTTGCTGTTCAGTAGTTAGGATTGTTTGCAAGTTATTATTTCAGTACATGCAATTGCTGAGGCCGTAGCTCCCCATCCCTCGAGGTTGAGTTTGATCCCCATTTTATTATGCGGTTGATCAGGGCGTGCCCGCACGATCGGCTCCGTTTGATTGAGCCTTGATCGGTCATTTATTTTCATTTCAATACATGCAATACGCTCGGCTCCATTTGATTGAGCCTTGAGTGCACAGTTCAATTTACATTTCAAGTTCATGCAATACGCTCGGCTCCGTTTGATTGAGCCTTGAGCACACAGTTCAATTTACATTTTCAGTTCATGCAATACGATCGGCTCCGTTTGATTGAGCCTTGATCTCACAGTTCATTTATGTTAATTATCATATGATGTTGGTATGTTCATGTATGTAATCGATTGTTAATGTATGTTATAATTGTAACCGATGTTGCCATTGCTTGATTTCATGCATATGCTCTTTTATGATTATGCACAATATTTTATTGATAAACTAACCAGAAAATCATTATTAAATGTTTATCTATAAGGTTCACTCGCCAACTTATGTTGACCCAAAAACCTCCCATTTTACACATGATACAGGTGAACCAGCAGCAGCTAGGAACACGTAGGACCTGGATTAGAAGAAATAAAATGATTTAGTGTTTGGATTATTATGTTTGGTTATTTTCCTTTGTAATGAATGAACATGTTTGAAGGTTTGAGAAATGTAACTTTGACTTCATTTAATTATGAAACATAATAGTAAATGTCATGTGCTTTGGTGATAACCCAATTATGCCCCGACTCTTATTTCCGCTGCGGGTCGGGGTGTGACAATACCCACAAACCCGGGAATCCGTATGTTGTTATTGTTTTGATTGTTGTTCGATTCCTTTGGTTGTTGTTCCGGGGTTGGCGATTATTTTGATAACCGACATCTTGGTTGTACCCACCATCGTACTCATTCCCATAACCGTTCCCGTCATCCCACTCTTCATTCCCATAGTTGATATTGGCATTTTGATATCCCTTTTCACGGTCGAAACCCCTACCATCGTAGAAGTTCCCGTCATTTTCAATCTCCCCAAAGCCATCTTCCCCATCATCTTCTGATTGCCATGTGTTAACGCTAAACCGATCCGGTGACCTGTAACTTGGAACACTAAATCTAGCATCATCTGGAGTGTTGTTCCTTAACTCGTCGTAATTCGGTTCATACTGATTCGCATCATTTGGGTCTACCCGTTCGAATTCGGGTTGATTAAAATTTTGCTCAGGACCCAAGTTTTGGTTGCGATTACGATTGTTAAGGTTGGCTAGAGGGTTTGGTTTTGAGGTTCGTTTTGTCTTAGTGGGTTAGCCGGTGGGCGGTTGTTGTTGCCCCCCGAGCGGTTGTTACGGTTTTGAGGGTTTGGGTTTTGTTGGTCCATTGGAACGGTGTGGATGGTGAGTTTTGGATGTTGTGGTTAGGGGTAAGTGTTGCCTCTAACCAGCTTGCTAAATTCCTTCTTGCCACTCGCTCGATTTCTAGTTCGTAAACTAATGGTGACGTTCGCCCAGAATTCTGTGTACGAATGCACTACCTGTAACCTGCACAAATAACACACCCCGCGTAACAAAAAAGCAAATAAACTGAAAGAAGCAAGCAATTAAATAGATAATCACAAAATTCAATAAATCCAGACGCAAAGCGCACTAACTCCCCGGCAACGACGCCATTTTGACAGACCTTGTCGTCCCAGTCAGTCAAAAACCCAATTAACCTAAGTAGCTAGGGTAAGTCGAGTATCGTATCCACAAAGAGCATGTGGTTAGTATCACACTAGTTGTTCGATTGTCTAAACTATTTACAAACAAGTGTACAAAAAATTATGAAGCTTGCTAATTTTCTTTGTTTGTTTGTTTGGTTGAAAAAGGTGTCGAAGTGAACCAACAAATTGCTATTATCTAAGACAATGGTTTCTTAACTAGGCTTGCAAAACTTAACTAAGTGGTTGAAAACAATAATTTAGAAACAAGTTTCACACCCGGTTCGATAATTGCAAGACCTAGGGTTCCTACATGTTTTAACTTAATTCAGTTGCATATAGTGATTAACGAATTTAGTGTCACGTGGCTTAGGTGCCAAAAGCTGTCAACGTTACAGGAACAGACGGCAGTGCACTTCTTTACCAAGAACATGTAAACCCTAACCTATGATAAGGCATAATTGCACATAGCCATTTCGCAAAGTCAAATTTTATCATCACTCGACAATTTACGAATTCCAAACAAATGCAAGACAATTATAAAGGTTTCAAATACTAAACAACTTGTCACGAAATCAAATCAAATACAAATGTTTAACCCTTAGAAAATCTTACAAAAATCTACACCGGGATGAAACCCTAAGTAATTAGCCGCGCATCCTCACCGTGTCTCGCAAAAACACCAACCCAAAATCTTGTGTTCCTCGATATCCGTGCAGCTACAACAAGGTTGTTGCCTTTCGTCCTTCAATCTGTGCGATCCCCCAGGATGTTGTACGTGGCCCCTTTTTGGTTGTTGTTGTGGACTGCTCCAAAATTTGATCGGAGTGTCGCGCCCTTGTCAAAGATATACTTATAAGCCCAAATAACCCTTAACAATGCGTTAGTAGTGGTAAGGGGTCGATCCACGAAGAGTATGTGGTTTACGTATGGATTAATTCGATTATGAAGGTGTCACAAATTTATGAAGCTTGTTAACTTGATTTGTCTAGATATTTGAGAAAAAGTGTTGGAATTAACCAACGGTGATTGTAATTTTTATTGACTACTACGAATGATTGACTATAATTAACGAAAACACAACTAATGATGCAAACAATATTTGAGAAAAAAGGGTTCACACCTGGTTTCGGTAATTACCAACCTAGGGTTTCTACAAGTTTTAGACTAAACTCAATTGGATAACGATTAACGGATTTAGTGTACCGTGACTTAGGTGCCAATAACTATCAACGTTCCGAAGAACGGACAAGAATGCACTTTATAATCAACACAAGTAAATCCTAACCAAGACAACGCATAAATACACATAACCATTTTGTAAAGTTATAACTTTATAATCGTTCGACAATTTACGAATACGAAACAAATGTACACAATTGTCAAAGGTTTCAAAAATCAATTCAATTTGTCACAAATTTCAATCAAGAACAATTCGAAACCCTAAATTAAACAACTACCTACACCGGGTGAAACCTTTGGGAATTAGCCGCTCATGGTGAACAGAACATGATCAACAACGATGGAGAGCTCAATTCTTGACATCTTGAAGCTTGATGATGGAAGTAAATGGTGGTTAGGGTTTGTGATGATGTATGTAGGTGATTGATGGAAGATGATGAAGGATTAAAGTTTGGATTGGTAGGATGATTCGGATGGATTTGGATGATGGAATATGATTGTGGCTCCAAGAACAAGTTTCAAACTCTCCCAATTCGTAACTCCCCAGAAAAAGTCAAAAAGTTTCTTTTAACTCGTCCCTAACTCAACAAAAACCAAAATTCACGATGCGGATTTAGGAGGTCCGTCGCCGACGGCCTGATGCCCCATCGGCGACGGCATGTATAAATGTTGAATTCTGGCGACGTGCTATCCTACTGTCTACGCACATTTCAGGCGCCGAGAGAACACACGGGGCGTCACCGACGGCCCATATGGGCGTCAGCGATGGTGCCTAGAAATCAAATTCTTATTTCGTCCGTTTCTTGGTTCCGGTTGCTCTAGTTCACGTTCCAGTGCTCCGTTAAGCTCCCGATTAGCTCCTTAAACTCCTTAAGACCTGCAAAACACAAATCTTATTAAAAGTAGGCTATCCGAAATTATAAGTCATGTAAAAAACATAGACTTATGCATAAACAAACGCCGGCTTTCGACCACGTATCAAAAATATAATAGCCTTGGATATAATAGAAAAGGATTGCCAGTATTTCTTTTGATTGCTTTTATGTTTGTCACCATATCCATAAATAGTGTTTAGGATAACTTATAGTCTATGTTTGTCAGTATGCATATCTCAAATACTGAGTTTTTAGGGGTATTTCGTTAAAAGTTGTGGTCTTGGTAGACAAACAAACTAAAACTGTATGGAAAAAAATTTTCATTTTTTAGAAATAGACAAATATGCTCAAACCTCGTGGATGAATTTGGCATTTTACATTTTTGTGTCGGAATTTGAATATAAGTGATAATTTATTTGTTGGATATGATGTATTGACTGTTCTAAACCAATAAAAAGGTTTTATTAAGTATGCTATACGTCAATGTGGGGCTAGCCCACTTGGTAGAGACTCCTGCCTCTTAAAGGGGAGATCTTAGGTTCAAATCTAGACAAGAGGAGGTTATTTAGTTAATTGGTGTAATGTAGTGTAGGAGTAAGCTTTTCATTCAAAAAAAAGTATGCTATACAATAAATTAAAAGAGACGAACCTATGACATATTTATATTTATATCAACTGAAAATGCTTCATATTTGATGTCACCTTTATTCAAACGTAGCATTGATATCTTGGTAATTCTACCATTGTTCACAGGTGGTAGTCCACTAAAAAGACAAGTCTTTAAAATCATATGATGTGGTATGCGTGGATATGGCGTGACGATGGGGTGGCGAGAGTCTCACCGACATGTAGGGAAAGGGCTAGGCGACGTGGCGGCTTCTAATTGGTCTTTGGATTTGTTTTGTTTTTGAAATACAAATGTGTATACCACATGTCACACCATGCCACTCTTCCACGCCTCATCCCATCTCGCGCTTTTTGACACCACATCACCCTTCTGACAGACGCTGATATGGTTGCCACGTAAAGCTTCATGTCCCTCCCGGCTCATATAATATAAGCACTTAAGTTTGAGAGGGAAAGATTATAAATTCAAGTCTCACATATTTAAACAACTTTAACCTTAGAAAAAAAAGCAAATCTTAGTAATCATTGAGAAATCTAAATTCAAACGTGCGTTTTATTTGACAAGATTGTAATAGAAAATAAATTTTACATTATCTAAATTATTTTAATGACCACAAATTAATAATCAAACTAAAAGAAGACACGTCGACTTATTTTAACAAAAGATCTAGACATTTCACACCGGATGGTTAATAAACCCTTTAGACCATTCTCTCGATTCACTTATACAACTATGATTTAGAAAAAAAAAACGGTCTTATGTTGTATTAAGATGAAAACCTAGAAAACCAAATATCACAATAGTTACTCCGAGTAAAGATTTCGTGCAAATAGAGTTATCATACAAAACGTATAAATGGCGTGAAAAAGTAAAAAACACGGTAGCATTTTTTCATAACTATTCTATTTGTAGAGTAACTGTCAAAATTACTCTACAAGTTCATAAAACAATATACAATTAAAATTACTCTAGGTGCATCATAATTACTCTATAGTTCGTCACTAATAAAATTCTACAAAGATATTCAAAATTACTCTATAAGTGCATCAAACAACATAAATTTTAAAATTACTCTATAAGTGTATCATAATTATTCTACTATTTCATCAAAGTAACATAACAGACACAATTACTCTACAAATTCATCAAAATAACATGACAAACACAATTACTTCACAAGTTCATCAAACAACATACAATTCATAATTATTCTACTATTTCATCAAACTAACATAACAAACACAATTACTCTACAAATTCATCAAAATAACATGACAAACACAATTACTCCACAAGTTTATCAAAAAACATACAATTCAAAATTACTTTACAAGCGTATTATAATTACTCTACAATTCATCATTAATACACTACTACAAAATATATTCAAAATTACTCTATAAGTGCATAAAACAATATAAATTTTAAAATTACTCTACAAGTAAACCAAACTAGTCATTCAAAGTTACTTTACAAATGTATCATAATTACACTACTTTTGATAATTACTCTACTAAATAGAACAATTACGAAAATGGCACGCCATTTTTACTTTTCCATTCCATTCTTACATTTTGTACGATAACTGTATTTGTATTTGATCTTTTGTCTGATCCATTAAATGTTCAAGATTTTGAATATATAATTATTCAAATTCATATTTAAGAGAATTTATCCCACAAACGTGTTGATACACATAAAAATATTATTATTGATTTCAAAATAGTTGGTGTGCTTGCTCAATATATATTGGCGTTTATGCGTATTCCTTGATAATAAATCTCTTCATTTTCTTTTCGTAAGCTTTATGTTTTCTTTACAGCAACTAATGTAATTTGACACCGGATGGTCAATAAACCCTCAAACCCATTCTCTAGATACACTTATACGACAACGATTTACAAAAATATATATATATATATATATATATATATATATATATATATATTTTTTTGTTTTACATTGTTGAAGAAACACAAAACTAATCTAGTGATTAGTTTGTGGTAAGTGCTTCGACAAATAAAGGTTAATCTTCTTTCGTCTCGCCTAAACAAGCTATGATGATCATGCAAAACTTACAACACACCGTAAGCTCGTTACAAGGAGGAGAATAGGGGGTTCTCCCAGAAACCACCCTCCGGCGTGAGAATAAGAATTCGTTTCGAGGATAACAGTGTGTGTATAAAGTGAGAGAGCAAGAGAGAGATCCTTAAACCTGGAGGTGAAGTCCTCTATTTATAGCTGGAGTGATTTGTGAAGGAGATGGGCTGATAGGTCTTGGGCCTGAGGTCGACAACAAGGAATATTTGTTTTGCCCCCTCTACTGTGACCGTTAGTGGATGTCAGCCTGGGGGTCGTTGGCGCACGTTGATTGGATCCACGTGTCTTGGACTCTTGGTAGTTGTCCTTGTTATCTGGTCTGTCATCAGCAGTGTAGTGGAGATCTTGGGACAGTGGTCGGCTCAAGCTGATTGGTGCCAGGTATGCGTCCTTATGTACTTTTTGTCTCCGGCACGATGATTGTGTAGCATGATATAATACAGCCTGTTGAGCGCTTATTGGCTCACTGTCCTGCCACGTATATTTTTCGTACCTTCTTGACGTTGCCTTGCGCTTTGTATCCACAATTGGTGTAGGTGTGTCCTTTGTATCCGGCGCAAGGTAGTGGACTTTCGAAGCATCATTCAGTCGGCGCAAGGTCTGTGGAGTTATTACTTAGACGTGTCTAGGGTATGGTCTTGTGCGCGACCGTGGAGATGTTTATCTAGTCGGCGCAGCTTTTGAGACCATACCCCTTCAGTTGCTCATAAGAAACCTAGAAAACCAAAATTTATTTTTTTCAAGGGGTGCGGCCGCCGACCCACGGGTGTGGGTAGGTCCGCCCCTGCCCATTTATACAAACTCATCATCTTCCTATGTGACATCCCGGGTTTTTCGGATAACTTAAACGCGACACTTGTCGAATAAAGTATATGCTAAGTATTAAACGTGTATGAGTTATTGAATACGTGATGTGTGTTTGTGTGATTGTTTTAGTTATAAAATAATTATGGTAGATATGTACACGAACCGAACCGAACCGCGACACGAACCAACTTTGATTCCTTGTGACTCTAGGAGTTAACAAAGTTTTAAAGTTTAAACCCAAGTCTTCGGCCGAGAACAAGGATCAAACCCAAACCGCAAACCCCTTTGCGAATAACCCAAATCACTCTCGGCCGAGATCAAGCCCAAAACCGCAAACTTATTGTATTCAAACCCAAACCGAACCAACCCAAGTTTCTCGGCCACAAGCTCAAGCCAAACCGTAACCCTTATCTCTTTTGCGCCTATATATACAAACCCACATGCATGATTCATTCATAACACAAAACCCTAAAAGTTAACAGCCGTCGGCAGCCCTTGTTCACCTCCATTCGGTCGCGAGATCAACCATTGTTCACCTCTATTCGATCACAAAACAGCCTCCTTGCACTCCCTGTTGATCACGAGCAGCCTCCCCTTTCAGTTCCTGTCAGCCTCGGTCGCAACAGCAGAGCTGCTCACCTCTTTCGGTCGTGATCTTGTTGGAACAGCCGGATCATTCTTGTCCAAGTCCCGACTTACTTACCTAGTTATTAAAGGTTAGGATTTGTCTTTTGATTGCAAGATCAAGTGCAGATTTATGTGCTTGAATGAAGTGATTAGTTTGTTTCGGATTATATGTGTTGAATGTAATCGGCTGATTGATCGTGTTTATATGCATGATTGTTTTCGGAAATTATAAGTTTGCAAGTATGTTTTGTTTATAAAAACTAGAGTTATGAACTAGGGTTTGCATGGATATGTTATTAGTATTGACCTATGACTAGGAAACAGGTTCTTGATCGCCTAGGTTAATCGTATGAACGGCTGATGCGAGTTTATAATAATGATATGCTGAAACAGTTTGCTGAGTAATAGTTACAGCCGACTTCATCTGGCTGTAACTCGGTCGTTAGTTGTTGAAAAACGGATTTTCTGATGTCTAGAATGTAGAGATTTGAATAACGAATCTAATGGCGCTGGATTCATATTTTTCTGAAGTCGTTTGATATTTTTAAAGGGCCAAATAAGTTCAGTAACTAAAACTGTGAAAATCCTGAAATTTTGTTAGTTGTTTATCGAGTTGGATTTTAAAATCAGTAGGGAGTTGAGTCATGATTTTTGTACAGCAACTAGGTATGGAAATTTCCGGGCAACTCCAACTGGAATTTTGTTAATTGGACGATCAGTGATTTTTAAATAAATTCTTCCGTGGACTGCAGTCAGAAAGCGATAAATCTGACTGCAGCCTAGTATATTAATATTTATGGTTAATTGGTAAAGATTTAGGACTTGGAAAATTTATATAAATTCCTACAGTATAAATGTCACCTACTGTAAAAATATTGGAATTTTTGGAACGTTGGAACTATTTTATAAAAATCGTAGAAAACAGCTGAATCATGAGTATTAAGCTGAAAATTGATAACTTGTGATTGTGTGCACCAAGGTGTTGCATGGATTGGATTATGTTCATGATAAACTGTTTTGATTACTATGTTCACATGAGTATACTGGCATGCATGTTTGAGTGTTAGATATGTTGTTTGTGTGTATCACTTTGTGCGTAAATTAAGTGTAGAATTTGTATTGGTGTTATCACACTGACTTGAAATCAATTGGTTTGTTAGGACACGATTAGCGGTCCCATCCTTTACAACTTCCTTGCTACACTAACCGAGCAAATAAAGGTGAGTTCACGGCCCCTAACTTTATCCGGTTTTTAAACAACAGGGGGAGAAACATGTATACACTCTTCAAACTCAATCTCTTTACGTTATACGAATTTAACGTCACATAACTATTCGGTAACTAAGTTAATGTTAATGTAATGTTATGGTAACTAAGCAGCTTTATCACTTAAGTCCTCGTCAATCTCTCGGATCGTTAGTATTGGGTTTAATAGCGGGGAAGTTATAAGTAGTACTACTGGGCCCGACAAGCCCCATCCGAGCTAGTCGCGCTAGCCGACCGGGTATGGTCAACGGGTGAATAATTCGGCCTAACTTCGCCATGGTCAGTGATAGGCCTGGCAACACGGAGGCACAACAGTCAGCTTCGATCGCGAACACTTCCGTGACATAACTTTAGGCTAGCTACCTATATATGTTAACATTGAACTTAATTACGAAACAACTATATTATCCCGGGTTGAGGATAATGGAAACAACAACTTATTATTCCTGGATGGAATAATGGAAACAACGACTATATTATCCTGGGTTGAGGATAATGGAAGCAACAACTTATTATTCCGGGATTGGAATAATGGAACCAACACGTTATCCCGGGTTAGGGATAACGGGGAAAACAAACTATAACCGAACAAACGAATTTATGAAAACCTGTGAACTCACTCATCTTTAATGTTGACACTTGTTTCTTTACATGTTTCTCAGGACGCTAGGAGCTCTAGGTGCACGCACATGCATTGAACAAGACATCTTTTATCGAGTCTTAGTTATAAATATTGTTTTGGGGTTTTTCATTTGTTTTGGCGTTTGTGTTGGCGCCCGCTTCACTACTTATTTATGCTTCCGCTCAACTTTAAAAACTGATGCTTCCGCTAAATATTGGTAACTAATCAAGACAATATAAAATCCACGACAAATGATTTTTGAAAACGTATTATCAAATCATATAGAGTCGTTCGACGTACTAGTGTTTCAGATTCTGGTTTGTTCACACGCCTCGCGGTAAAACTCCGCAAGTGGAAATTGAGGGTGTGACAGATTGGTATCAGAGCCACTAGCTATAGAGAACCAGGTTTGCATTAGAAGTAGACCTAAACTATAGCTGATTTCACGACACTAGACTTAGTTTGGCACCGAACTATTATATCTTGTTATACAATATACCACAACTGTGTTATGTAGATTATGCCTTCATAATAAGAAATGAAAACAACTCGTAACTAACTACACGACCTAACAGGCAATGTCATCATCCTCATCGTCATCATCATCCGACAGACCTACGCCACCAAGGGCGCCAGGAAAGGCACCTATGGTGGAACCCTTACCATCTTATGGCGTGGAGACACGCTCAGCTGCGAGGAAAAGGCTCGCTCTGGGGGAGGAGTCGTCATCACGCCCAACCATTGCTATGCCGGTTGAACCGGTTAACCCTGTAGAAGTAGGAATTGACCTACTTAGAATTATATTACATAAACAACAAGCACAATTAGAAAGAATGCAGGAAACCATCCTAGCCCAAGGATGGATGATCCGACAACTGACAGGTAAAACCGACTCGCTCGAGGAAGAGCATCATACGAGTAAGATAGCTCGTAACACCATAGCCAGAGATCTGCGTGCTGAACAGATAAGAGCCGACTGGCTTGAGGACAGAGTCCTGGAAAATAGTTGGAACATTCAGGAACTGCAAAATCAAGCACTTGCACCAGCACCGGCCCCTCCAGTGCCGGTAGAGGAGGATCCGGAAGAGGATCCAGAGGAGGACCCTGAGGAGGATCCAGAGGAGGATCCGGAGGAGGACCCAGCTGTAGAAGCTGGAAATGCCGCGCAGGATGACGGCAAGGACAGTGACTTGGGGGATGGAGACGTAGACGACTGACACGTCTCGCTTATTTTATTTATTTTCCTTCAGTCTATTCATTTTCCCACTTGTGTTTAAACTTGAGACTTTATAGTGAATTCATATGTTTGATTTGCACTCTTGTAAGACGTTGAAATTTCAGTTAATCAAGTATTTCTTTTGACTATTTAACATATTGAGTTGACATAACTTAATAAGTATTAAAGTACGAAGTAGGATAACTATATTGGATATATAGACTTATCGGGGTGTGTTTGTGTTGTGTTTCGAAGATCTAAATGGCAACTGGAAGACGTGGAAACCTTAACTTGACGCCCGAAGAGCTAGCTGCCATGATTCAAGAGCACGTGAACGCAGCTTTAGCGGGTGTTCAGAACCAACCGGCAGTAACCATTATTAAATTTTCGTGTGAAAATCTAATAGTTGGGCTAGTAGGGTTCCTCGCTGACTACCTATTCTCTGTCAGCAGGAGGGGGCTTTAACCCCTACAAGATGTTCCTTGACGCGAAACCAAGCAAATTCTCGGGGGCGGAAGGACCCATTGGACTGGTCCGCCGGATCGAAAAATCTGAATCCGTTTTTGAAATGTGCAACTGTCTAGAGGCCAACAAGGTCAAGTACGCAGCCTCAACACTGGAAGATGGGGCACTGACATGGTGGAATGCAAAAGTCCAAACACGTGGACTTATAGCTGCGAATGCAATGGCCTGGGCCGAGTTCAAGGCCCTAATCAAAGAGGAGTACTGTCCACGAGACAGAGTGCAACAGTTGGAGCAAGCCTTATGGAACCACAAGATGGTGGGATCGGAAATTGAAGCTTACACCGCAAAACACCATGACTTGGTATTTCTATGTCCCGATTTGGCCAACACTGTGGAGAAAAGACTCGAGTTCTATCTTGGGGGTCTGGTTCCGGAGATTCAGGGTATGGTAATGGCTAGTAACCCTGCAACTGAACATCAAGCAATCCGATTGGCTCACAAACTCACCGATAAGGCGGTGGAGCAAAAGAAGCTGCCAGCACGGGGTACAACTGAAGTTGCCCGGATAACAAAAGAAAGTTTGAAGACACGTCTGCTCGACAGTCTTCATCATCCCAGCCGCAGCAGGGGAACCAGAAACGGTTCAATCATTACAACAGCCACCGGGGTCACCAAAATCAGTCGCCAACAACAACAACAACAACCAGAATGCAGGCGGCTATGTAGGTCGAAAGCCGCAGTGCAGTCGCTGTAATCTTCATCATCACGGCCCTTGTGCCGGAAATCGCTGCCAACGATGTGGCAAGGTGGGACATGCGGCAAAGGACTGTCGTGGGGAAATCATGTCCCGACAAAATCAAAATCAACCCCAGGGTCAGCCGCAGGGTATTAACCGGGGATGCTATCAGTGTGGTAGCACTGCTCACTTCAAAAGAGACTGCCCACAGCTGCGTAACAACAACAATAATGGTGGAAACAACCACAACCACAATAACCACAACAACAATAACAACAACAACAACAATAATGGGAACGGTGGCACCGGAGGTGCCAAAGGTCGCGCATTCACATTGGGCCGCGGAGAGGCCAGAAACGACTCGAACGTGGTCACAGGTAAGTTTCCCCTTAATGAACATTTTGCTACTGTGCTTTTTGATACGGGTGCGGATAGGAGTTTTATATCTGAGTCTTTTAGGAGGAACCTAAATCTCACGCCTAAACCATTAGAGACCCCTTATGTTATAGAATTAGCCGATGGTAATTCTGTAGATGTGATCCATATAGTATCCGGCTGTCAACTCAAACTCGCGGGTCACACTTTTACCATTGATCTGATGACAACTACCCTGGGTAGTTTTGACGTGGTAGTCGGAATGGACTGGCTATCCGACGTCCGGGCTGAAGTTCTCTGCTTCGAAAAATCTATCCGTATTCCGCTCTCTAACGACGAAATCTTGACGGTACAAGGCGATAAGGCAAGCGCCGTCACCAACATCATCTCTTACATGCAAGCGCAGAAGTATCTTCGGAGGAAGAACTCCTTCGCTTTACTCGCACTGATTACCGAACAGCCTAAGGACGAGAAACGTATAGAAGACATCCCTGTCGTCCGTGATTTTTCCGATGTATTCCCAGAGGAACTACCTGGTCTTCCACCCCATCGACAATTGGAGTTTGAAATCGAATTGGCAAACAATGCAACTCCTATCGCCAAGGCTCCATACCGCCTAGCTCCAGCCGAGCTACAGGAGCTGTCTACCCAACTTCAGGAGCTATTAGAAAAAGGATTATCCGACCAAGCGTTTCGCCATGGGGAGCTCCAGTCCTTTTTGTCAAGAAGAAGGACGGGACTTTCCGCATGTGCATCGACTACAGGGAACTCAACAAGGTTACCGTCAAGAACCGATACCCGTTACCTCGCATCGACGATCTCTTCGACCAACTTCAAGGGTCAAGCTACTACTCCAAGATTGATCTACGGTCTGGTTACCATCAGCTACGCGTCAGGGAGGAGGATATCGCTAAGACGGCATTTCGTACTCGGTATGGCCATTATGAGTTCTTGGTCATGCCCTTCGGTCTCACCAACCCACCTGCGGTGTTCATGGACCTCATGAACCGCGTGTGTAAACCATACCTCGACAAGTTTGTCATTGTGTTCATCGATGACATACTCATCTACTCCAAAAGTGAAGAAGAACATGCTGAACATCTACGATTACTGCTAGGATTACTCCAACAGGAAAAGCTGTATGGCAAGCTTTCGAAGTGTGATTTCTGGATTCGGGAAGTTCAGTTTCTCGGGCATATCGTGAATGAAAAGGGTATCTACGTAGACCCTGCCAAGATTGAAGCCATTAAAAACTGGGAAGCACCTAAGACACCGACGGAGATCCGCCAATTTTTGGGATTGGCTGGTTACTACAGACGTTTCATCGAGGGGTTTTCAAAGATCGCACAACCGCTTACTACCCTCACCCAGAAAGGCATCAAGTATGCTTGGGGTGACAAGCAAGAAGCAGCGTTTCAATTGCTAAAGCAGAAACTTTGCAGTGCACCCATTCTGTCCTTGCCGGAAGGGACAGATGACTTTGTAGTATATTGTGATGCTTCCATTCAGGGATTAGGATGCGTACTCATGCAACGCGATAAGGTCATCGCGTATGCGTCGCGACAACTGAAGGTTCACGAGAAAAACTACACGACGCATGACCTGGAATTGGGAGCAGTAGTGTTTGCACTTAAGATTTGGAGACACTACCTCTATGGAACGAAGTGCACAATCTTTACAGACCACAAGAGCCTCCAACACATCTTTGATCAGAAGGAGTTGAACATGCGACAGCGTCGCTGGGTCGAACTCTTGAACGATTATGAGTGTGCCATTCGGTATCACCCGGGTAAAGCTAACGTGGTAGCTGATGCCCTCAGTAGGAAGGAACACTTGAAACCTCGTCGCGTACGAGCACTACAACTCACTATTCATTCGGGGCTACCTGAACAAATACGCGACGCCCAGTTAGAAGCAGTTAAGGAGGAAAACATCAAGGCCGAATCGGTGGGAAAAATGGAACGCGATTGGGAAGTAAAGCCCAATGGAGCCCGGTATTTCATGAATCGCATATGGGTACCTCTCTACGGAAACCTCAGAAAGCTAGTCATGGATGAAGCTCACAAATCCCGATACTCTGTCCATCCGGGTTCGGATAAGATGTATCAAGACCTTAAAGCTGCGTATTGGTGGCCCAACATGAAAGCCGATATAGCCACCTACGTGAGTAAATGTTTGACTTGTGCAAAAGTCAAGGTGGAGTATCAAAAGCCATCGGGCCTACTCTAACAACCTAAGATCCCGGTGTGGAAATGGGATCAGATCTCGATGGACTTCATCACTAAACTCCCGCGAACTTTGGGTGGTTGCGATACCATCTGGGTAATTGTGGATCGTTTAACTAAGTCCGCACACTTCCTAGCTATTAAAGAAACAGATAAGATGGAGAAGTTGACTCGCATCTACATTAAGGAAGTAGTTTCTCGGCACGGAGTGCCAACATCTATCATCTCAGACAGAGATGCTCGCTTCACGTCCAACTTCTGGCGGTCACTTCAGAAAGCGTTGGGAACCCGCTTGGATATGAGCATAGCTTATCACCCTCAGACTGATGGTCAAAGTGAAAGGACCATACAAATTGGAAGACATGCTTAGAGCATGCGTCGTAGACTTCGGAAATAGTTGGGAAATTCACTTGCCTTTAGTGGAATTCTCATATAACAACAGTTATCATACAAGTATTTTGGCAGCACCGTTTGAGGCATTATACGGTCGTAAATGTAGATCACCGGTCTGCTGGGCAGAAGTCGGTGACAGTCAACTCACAGGCCCTGAGTTAATACTTGAGGCTACTGAAAAGATTGTACAAATCAGAAACCGCATGGCGGCGGCACGAGATCGACAGAAAAGCTACGCTGATCAACGACGCAAACCGCTCGAATTTCAAGTAGGCGATCGCGTCCTTCTAAAGGTGTCACCCTGGAAGGGTGTAATCCGCTTTGGAAAACGGGGCAAACTTAACCCACGGTACGTAGGCCCGTTTGTAATCTTGAAACGTATTGGACCCGTAGCTTATCAATTAGACCTTCCTGCCGAACTCAGTGGAGTTCACAACGTATTTCACGTGTCAAATCTGAAGAAGTGTCTATCAGATGAAACTCTAGTCATTCCATTGGATGAGATCCAAGTGGATGAACAACTGCACTTTGTGGAACAGCCTATCGAGATCATGGATCGTGAGATCAAGACTCGAAGGCACAGCAAAATTCCGATCGTTAAGGTTCGTTGGGACTCTAAGCGTGGACCGGAGTTCACGTGGGAAAGAGAGGATCAAATGAAAAGCAAATACCCACACCTCTTCGCAACTGAGCAGCAATCTAACGATACAAGTAACTAAATTTTCGGGACGAAAATTCTTTCAACATGGGGATGATGTGACAACCTGGAAATTTCTCATACTTTTGCGTACTATTGTTAACTAAGTCCTTGTGCATGGCACTTGGAAATCTTTGTGCATGGCACTTGGGAACTTCTTGTAACGTTGCGTACCATCATTAACGAACTAACTCTTTGTGTGTGGCACTCTAAACATGTACGCTACATTCTAAACCGCGTTTACTCTCAATTTTCGGGACGAAAATTCTTTCAACATGGGGATAATGTGACATCCCGGGTTTTTCGGATAACTTAAACGCGACACTTGTCGAATAAAGTATATGCTAAGTATTAAACGTGTACGAGTTAATGAATACGTGATGTGTGTTTGTGTGATTGTTTTAGTTATAAAATAATTATGGTAGATATGTACACGAACCGAACCGAACCGCGACACGAACCAACTTTGATTCCTTGTGACTCTAGGAGTTAACAAAGTTTTAAACTTTAAACCCAAGTCTTCGGCCGAGAACAAGGATCAAACCCAAACCGCAAACCCCTTTGCGAACAACCCAAATCACTCTCGGCCGAGATCAAGCCCAAAACCGCAAACTTATTGTATTCAAACCCAAACCGAACCAACCCAAGTTTCTCGGCCACAAGCTCAAGCCAAACCGTAACCCTTATCTCTTTTGCGCCTATATATACAAACCCACATGCATGATTCATTCATAACACAAAACCCTAAAAGTTATCAGCCGTCGGCAGCCCTTATTCACCTCCATTCGGTCGCGAGATCAACCATTGTTCACCTCTATTCAATCACAAAATAGCCTCCTTGCACTCCCTGTTGATCACGAGCAGCCTCCCCTTTCAGTTCCTGTCAGCTCGGTCGCAACAGCAGAGCTGCTCACCTCTTTCGGTCGTGATCTTGTTGGAACAGCCGGATCATTCTTGTCCAAGTCCCGACTTACTTACCTAGTTATTAAAGGTTAGGATTTATCTTTTGATTGCAAGATCAAGTGCAGATTTATGTGCTTGAATGAAGTGATTAGTTTGTTTCAGATTATATGTGTTGAATGTAATCGGCTGATTAATCGTGTTTATATGCATGATTGTTTTCGGAAATTATAAGTTTGCAAGTATGTTTTGTTTATAAAAACTAGAGTTATGAACTAGGGTTTGCATGGATATGTTATTAATATTGATCTATGACTAGGAAACCGGTTCTTGATCGCCTAGGTTAATCGTATGAACGGCTGATGCGAGTTTATGATAATGATATGCTGAAACAGTTTGCTGAGTAATAGTTACAACCGACTTCATCTGGCTGTAACTCGGTCGTTAGTTGTCGAAAAACGGATTTTCTGATGTCTAGAACGTAGAGATTTGAATAACGAATCTAATGGCGCTGGATTCATATTTTTCTGAAGTCGTTTGATATTTTTAAAGGGCCAAATAAGTTCAGTAACTAAAACTGTGAAAATCCTGAAATTTTGTTAGTTGTTTATCGAGTTGGATTTTAAAATCAGTAGGGAGTTGATTCATGATTTTTGTACAGCAACTAGGTATGGAAATTTCCGGGCAACTCCAACTGGAATTTTGTTAATTGGACGATCAGTGATTTTTAAATAAATTCTTCCGTGGACTTGCAGTCAGAAAGCGATAAATCTGACTGCAGCCTAGTATATTAATATTTATGGTTAATTGGTAAAGATTTAGGACTTGGAAAATTTATATAAATTCCTACAGTATAAATGTCACCTACTGTAAAAATATTGGAATTTTTGGAACGTTGGAACTATTTTATAAAAATCGTAGAAAACAGCTGAATCATGAGTATTAAGCTGAAAATTGATAACTTGTGATTGTGTGCACCAAGGTGTTGCATGGATTGGATTATGTTCATGATAAACTGTTTTGATTACTATGTTCACATGAGTATACTGGCATGCATGTTTGAGTGTTAGATATGTTGTTTGTGTGTATCACTTTGTGCGTAAATTAAGTGTAGAATTTGTATTGGTGTTATCACACTGACTTGAAATCAATTGGTTTGTTAGGACACGATTAGCGGTCTCATCCTTTACAACTTCCTTGCTACACTAACCGAGCAAATAAAGGTGAGTTCACGGCCCCTAACTTTATCCGGTTTTTAAACAACAGGGGGAGAAACATGTATACACTCTTCAAACTCAATCTCTTTACGTTATACGAATTTAACGTCACATAACTATTCGGTAACTAAGTTAATGTTAATGTAATGTTATGGTCACTAAGCAGCTTTATCACTTAAGTCCTCGTCAATCTCTCAGATCGTTAGTATTGGGTTTAATAGCGGGGGAGTTATAAGTAGTACTACTGGGCCCGACAAGCCCCATCCGAGCTAGTCGCGCTAGCCGACCGGGATGGTCAACGGGTGAATAATTCGGCCTAACTTCGCCATGGTCAGTGATAGGCCTGGCAACACGGAGGCACAACAGTCAGCTTCGATCGCGAACACTTACGTGACATAACTTTAGGCTAGCTACCTATATATGTTAACATTGAACTTAATTACGAAACAACTATATTATCCCGGGTTGAGGATAATGGAAACAACTTATTATTCCTGGATGGAATAATGGAAACAACGACTATATTATCCTGGGTTGAGGATAATGGAAGCAACAACTTATTATTCCGGGATTGGAATAATGGAACCAACACGTTATCCCGGGTTAGGGATAACGGGGAAAACAAACTATAACCGAACAAACGAATTTATGAAAACCTGTGAACTCACTCATCTTTAATGTTGACACTTGTTTCTTTACATGTTTCTCAGGACGCTAGGAGCTCTAGGTGCACGCACATGCATTGAACAAGACATCTTTTATCGAGTCTTAGTTATAAATATTGTTTTGGGGTTTTTCATTTGTTTTGGCGTTTGTGTTGGCGCCCGCTTCACTACTTATTTATGCTTCCGCTCAACTTTAAAAACTGATGCTTCCGCTAAATATTGGTAACTAATCAAGACAATATAAAATCCACGACAAATGATTTTGAAAACGTATTATCAAATCATACAGAGTCGTTCGACGTACTAGTGTTTCAGATTCTGGTTTGTTCACACGCCTCGCGGTAAAACTCCGCAAGTGGAAATTGAGGGTGTGACATCCTATATCAATAGTTAATAAGCTACTATAAAAAGACCATTATACCCTTATGTGAGTGACCCATGATCAAACTTAAAGTTCAAAATTAGCCAGCTTACAAAATGATATAATATAATGTGTCAAAAACTTGTGACATAAAGACAACGCCAGTCACCAAAGGACACCTTCTGAAAATTAGTTAAAACATAAAAAACGTAAAGTACAATTCACTCTAGTAATATATATCAATAACGTATACAATCTACAATGTATGTTCTAACATTATTAGTATATATATTTTTGAATTCCGTGTTTGACGATTACTAGACCCGTTTAATATTACGTAACAAAGCCCGGCAAAGAAAACGCAAACGATAGACATACAATTCGTGACAATACTTATATTCGGCTTATATCTCGACCAAACACGAATGTCGTTAACCAGTTTATTGCCACGTAAAACCTATTCCTCCAGCTTACAACGCGTGTGAGATAAGCGGAACGCCAAATGAACCAAGAAGTGAATCCTGCAATCGACACCCCTTTCGCTTCCTAAATATGGAAGGTTAGAACATTAGTAGAGGTGGCAAAATGGGCAGTCAAACTGGTTGCATAGATGGTCAAATGATTAATTTAAAAATATTTTGTTATCGTTGCACATTACTATTGTATTAAATATACTTGAGAAAAAAAATCTATTATTTAGGTAATAATCTATATTTTCAACTAAGAAACTTTTAATTATTTTTCTTTTAAGATTTTTTTTAACCTTTTAACGTGTTACAGATAAAACTTAATCCAAATCAATTGCCAGAAAAAATAAAATATCTTTTACCTTGCTTTGCCTGAGATCCACTAGAGCCTTATAACTGCCAACAGTAGCCATACTTCCAAGATGCTTATAAACAAAAGGGGCCCCGAGTTCCGTATCGCCGCCACCATTAGCGTATCCACCGCCCTCTTTACCGATCCTGTTTAGAAGTTGCGCTAGGTACTTCCCTCTCTCTCCGCCACCTGATACATATGCAAACCCATGTGATTGCAGATATAAATAAAGAAAGAAAATTGGACAACATCCTCCCTGTATGGGTCGGGTCGGGTCGGGTCAAATGCACTTACTTGGGCCAAAGCAGGAAGTGTTGGTTTCCCGGTACTCTCGAGGTACCCACTACAATCCCCGATTGCAAAAATGTCGGGTGCAGATGGTACCCTTAACCAATCATCAACCCCAATCCTACAAAACGTAATACAATATTCATGTGTTGATAAAAAAAATTATGGATTATCAACAAATATATAAAATAACAGAAAATCTGTAACATTAAGTTTTCAAATCCCGATTAATTATCATCAACGTGATGGCAAAATTGAGAGGTTGGTAACATGTCAAAACGGGTCGAGTTGATCAAGAAACACATCTTCTCCATTTAAAAGAAATATATATAGTTAACTAATGTATTGAATATAATTATAGAGACCGTATTATTATTACAACAATAATCTAAACTTCTGAACAGAAGGATAGAGGATGTATGCATTAAAAATACACTTCGAGCAAGTTTCAACCACTAGGGATGGCAATGGGACGAGTACTGGTAATCCCAATCCAATACCCGATTGTAAAACCGTGTCCCATATTCGGCTCAATACCCGTAAGATATCGGATATGCATGTTAGCTTGTTAAAAATTTACCCGTTGGGATTCCTGAATAAATTTCTTACTATTTTAGTTTTTATATAATTTTATTACCAAGCAAAAGTAGAAATTTAAAACCAAAAATTAGTGAATTAGTAGATGATTAGAGACAAAAGAATATAAAAATAATAAATAATTTCTACAGGCGTGGTTCGTGTAAACAGGCATGCATGTTTCGAGTAATCGTTCACCTAAACACATACCCATTCCATACCCGCACAAATTTTTAAAACTAAATCCATGATTGGATACCCGTCCTGAATGTTTCGGGTTTACCCATCGGGTTTGGGTTCATTTGCACCGCTACGTTTGACTAGCTCCCTTTTTAACTCAAAATACTTATTTGACCCGTTTGAGAATTAAAAAAAAAACTCAAATCGCAGCAATCGCCCAAAATAAAGAAAGATGAACATTTATCACCTTCCACCTGGAGCCTTTGGGAGATCTATGTTTCGAACGAAAGGCGAGGGGCCCACACCAGTAGACCATACCAATAATCCGTATGGAACATCAGTCCCGTCACTCAGAACTATCTTTTTAGGTTGAACATCCTTTACAGTTCCACGAACTAGACGAACTCCCGACTGCAAAAAATTCAATTTATTGTGAAATTCTCGAGAAAAAAAAAATTCAGAGAATAACATTTTGATCGTAATTTACCTTGGTCAATTGAGTAGTAGCATATACCCGAAGGCGGTCATCAAATGAAGATAAGATGTCATTAGCCTGCAAAAAGTTTACAATAATGTACAGAAAGAAGAAGAGGTGGTAATTTTGACCTGTTTACTTATAAATGAATTGATTTGGTTTTTTGTCTCAATTCTCAAGCCAGTGCAATGGGTTAAAATCCAAAAACCCAAAAAGAATGGCAACGAGTCAAATAGATCGTTAAACGGATCAAAAGTTGTTAAAACTGTATTTTTAGTGCTTACAACCTCTTAAATCAATTTATAAAAATTCAGTTATGGTAACATGAATGTAATCTATTTAAAAAGAAATAAATTGCTATTTAAAAAAATGGACAAAAAGTTGTTGTAACTGTTTTGGCCCATACTAAAAATCATGGTTGTAAAAATCCCAACTAGCCTCCGATTAGTTGTTGTTAATCACTAGTTGGAGGTTCACTGGGTAACTTTTATCTAATCAGCCAATTAATCAGCAGGCGGTCAATAGTGGTCAAAATCAGTGGCAGTCTAGCGATTCCGGCCAGATTCTTGACCAAAACCTGTAGATTCCGGCAATAATCCTATCTACTTGAAAAGAAGGTGTTAAAACATGTCTACTTAAATAATACATATAAAAACGTGTGTATATGCATATAAAACTGAAAATTACTTGTAAAATCCGATTAATCACTAGTTGGTACCCCACCGGCCGACTAGCACCTAGCGACTTCTTACAACACTGCTAAAAATAACTATTATACAGACCCGTAGACCTGTTTACTGACCCGCCTGACACATCAAAGAAAGAACTTCCAAACACGTAAACCTCACCTCGATTAAGGTAACATAAAAGCAACTTATTCATTATGGCCCGTTACCCGAACCCCTTGACCCATCAAAGAAAGAATTTCCAGAACACGTAAACCTCACCTCGATTAAGGTAACATGAATGTAATCTTGTACATGAGTATATCTTTGATGAACATCTCTCATAATGAAGTCACTAAGCTCGCCACTGAACTCAACTCCAGTAGGACCCCCACCAACAACCACACAATGCAAAAGTCTACGCTTTTCTTCTTCAGAAACGCCTGCGACAAATATTTAACCACAAATATGTAAAAAATTACACAAAAAATAAAAACTTTGCAGTATGAACATTAGATACCAGGCACATCAGAGAGCATCAAGTTGAGAAGCAGTTTTCTTCTGATTTCCTGAGCGTGGTGCACCTCGCGAAGGAAAATCGCGTGTTCTTTTACACCCTTGATTCCAAACGTTGAAGCTTCAGCTCCCGAAGCAATCACTAGTTTGTCATATGAAATCTTGAAATCCCATGGGTCTAGTGTCTGTAATCCATCTGTTATTGTTTGGCAATGCACCTAGTATTTTCACAAATTTTTAGGGATTAATAGCTTCAAACATATTCAAGGAGACAAAAATCTGATATTGAAAAGCAGATTTTTACAGAGTCAAATATGGGATCATCAAAGATCAACCAAAAATCTGTTTTTACAGAGTCAAATAATCAAAGATCAAACACAAACCCACCTCATGATTCTTGGCATCAAGCCCAACACAATTCGCCAAAAAGAAAAAAGAACCGGGTTCATGAGAAATCGCCGGTTGAATCCGACCAATCGGCTCAGCAACAGACCGGAATTCAAGAGTACCAACACAAGTAGAAGCTAACAAAGGAGTAAAAACCATATGATTCCTTGGAGACACACAAACGACGTCGTATATACCAGTATCAATCCCTTTCATCAACCGACAACCGGCCCAACCGGAGCCCAGAACCACCACTCTGGGCTTGTCCGGTTTCTTGGTGGGCCCAAGTCCGGCTGTCGGTGGAGCCACCGCATAGCCGGCGGTGGCGAGGTGGCGGAGAGAGAACGGAGTTGGTGTGAATTTGGTGGCGGCTCGGCGGGTGAACCGGGTCAGATTCTTGAACCGGTACATTTGACTGTGATTGTGATTTGGGTAGTGTGTTGAGCGAAAAGGTTGGAAGACAAGGTTTCAAGAAGCAATTAATTGTTGACTAAAGTTTAGAATTTGGTGGCGGCTGAGACTGGAAGAACCGGCACGTGGAAGTAGGACTGCTAGACGGTGTCCATTTTTTTTTAAAGAAAATTCAATGGAAAGTCGATTTGGGCTTAGGATACTCGGTGTGGCGTCCAGCCCCGGTGCACACCATTTTCGGAGCCCGTCGTTGTCGGCCAGAAGACGTTCAAGGCGGGCATCCCCCTTCTCACACACACACATATATATAGAGCTCCATCCTTCATTTCCCTATTCTCATCCTCTTTAGGCCCATTCTTACACCTATCATACGTGACGTAGCATCCTTTGAGTACTGCTCTTTCCCACATCTAATAACCTTACAAAATAACTAAATACTAGTATTAGGATCATAAGGAAGCGATGATAACATACCTAACTTTATTAGGTTGTTGCTAGTCCTTTGATTTTTATTTTTTTTTGAACGGCAAAGGAACGACGTACTAACCACCATGACATCGGACGCTGTAGCCAAGGTCGACTACTCGACCGCCGCCAGCCCCTTGGCTCTCCCAGATGCGCGGAAACCCGACCTCCACCCGTCTGAAGTCACGAAAGTGAAATAATCAGTAAAGCCTCGCCTCTCATCCATAATGAACCGGCGTCACGCGTGTTCGCCCTTCACCTGGATGCCGCGGAAAATAATGAGGAGAGTGAGAGTCAAATATAGATCCAAGGAACACAAATTCTTTCCTCAATCACTCATTGGCGTTGCTAGTCCTTTGATAATTTACGAAATCAAGTGTATCCTTTTTTTTTCATTTTTTTAGTATAGTTATTATGATCATAGCGGGTCAAAACTTTTATATCAACATTATGTCACACTTGACACGCAAACTAGTTTACGTATTTTATAATTATAGATTTATAGGGCATATTTTACTACATTGAAACACGAATTAATTTACGCTAAATAAATCATCCAGATACTCAACAAAAGTGCATCGTCATTCTAGAATAAATCATTGTGTAAAAGAGATTTTGATAATCTCTCTCTCATTAACGAAATATATCAGTAGCAATGGCTTTATTAAATCATAATAAAACTTAAAAAAAGTAATCGGAAACCTGGTAACAAACATATGCCCAAAAGTGAGAGTTGGCCTAAATTTGAGAGTTGTATTCGGGTGTACGCTCATATTTCTGTTTTAAATTTTAATTCAATTCGCCCTGCCCTATCTCCTTCAGATACTCCAAAACAAAACATCTCATCTTCATGCATCTCTATCCCCACCAAGAAAAAGCTACAATCATCACCACTGGAATAGTGGAATGTACCACCATTGCAATCACATCTATACCACTATCGGCACTACACTTGTTGTCGCTACAACCACCTCCTCCGCAACTAGCATACCCTGGCGACTGGAAGCTAACACCCTCGGTTGCCGGAGGTGACTGACAACGGCAAGCTTGTGACAAACGGCAAAATATCAGGTAAATCCGCACAACTTAATCACCGTTAATATTACAATTACGTGTGATATGCTCAAAAATAAACATATATTTTTATAAATATTCTTACACTTTTGAGGAACTTTAGGTTGTTTGCATTAAATTCTACTCATAATTGGCTATATATAAAATTCGATGATTTTCAGTGAGAAACGAGTAAAACGATTTAATAATAATAACTAGAGCTAAAAAGATAAATGATGATAGTTGGTAATATTATATCCTCCAAATTAGAATTGCATAAGTGTTAGAATTCAACTGATATAGAGTGATGCAATTTCCCGTGCAATCAAATGGCTCAAGAAACTATTGATAATCAAAGACGATAATATGAACCAAAGGTTCCAAGAACAATGTTCTTTTCAATTTAAATTCAATCAAAAAACTGTCTAAACAATAACCCTTGATGTGTGGTTAATATTTAGTGTTATTCTGTGTGTTTCGAGTCAGTTTTATGTACATATGAGTGTTTAGTCGGTTCGGTATTACTATTTAATGTGTGTGCGTCGTTTCAGGTTAAAAGTGCAAAACGAGTGAATAAACGCGTGCTGGAAGAAGCGGAAGCTGAAAAAGGGAAATTCCAGGTGGTAGTCCCTCGCGACACGCGGGGGAGGCAGAGAGGCCTGTCGCGACGCGCGACAGGTGTTAATGGTGGGTCTTGATTGTTCAGTTCAGGCGACACGCCCCGGGTGCCATTGACTCTCCCGCGACGCGCGGGAGAGGTCAATATCGGGAAAGTATAAAAACTGGATTTTATTAGGTTTTGAGGGCATTCTGGAACCTAGCAGCCGTTTTTCCGAACTCAGCAGTCATTAGAGGCGATTTAAAAGAGGTTTTCATCCCAATCAAGCTAGTTTCTCATGTCAGATCGATTCCAAACTATTATTGAAGCTGTGATGACGACCATGAGCGGCTAAGCTCTTCGTGACTTCTGCCCGGATGAACTCTTTCTGTGTTTTTCATTGAACCTTGTTTACGTATTCGTTGTAACTGGTACAGCTTTGTCACACCCTCAATTTCCACTTGCGGAGTTTTACCGCGAGGCGTGTGAACAAACCAGAATCTGAAACACTAGTACGTCGAACGACTCTACATGATTTGATAATACGTTTTCCAAAATCGTTCATTTTAGATTTTATATCAATTACCAATATTTAGCAGAGCATTAGTTTTAAGTTTGAGCGGAAGCATAAATAAGTAGTGATGCGGGCGCCAACACAAACGCCAAAACAAATGAAAAATTCCCAAAACAATATTAATAAATAAGACTCGATAATGATGTCTTGTTCAATGCATGTGCGTGCACCTAGAGCTCCTAGCGTCCTGAGAAACATGTAAAGAAACAAGTGTCAACATTAAAGATGAGTGAGTTCACAGGTTTTCATAAATTCGTTTGTTCGGTTATAGTTGATTACTCCGTTATCCCTAACCCGGGATAACACATTAGTTCCATTATTCCAACCCGGAATAATAAGTTGTTGCTTCCAATATTCCAAACCCGGGATATTAAGTTGTTGTCTCCAATATTCCAAACCCGGAATATTAAGTTGTCGTCTCCATTATCCCCAATCCGGGATAATAAGTTGATGTTTCCAATATTCCAAACCCGGAATATTAAGTTGTTGTTTCCAATATTCCATACCAGGAATATTAAGTTGTTCCGTAATTAAGTTCAATATTAATGTATATAGGTAGCTAGCCTAAAGTCATGTCACTAAGTGTTCGCGATCGAAGCTGACAGTTGTGCCTCCGTTTTGCCAGGCCTATCACATGACCATGGCGATGTTAGGCCAATCATACACCCGTTGACCATACCCGGTCGGCTAGCGCGACTAGCTCGGATGGGGCTCGTCAGACCCAGTAGTACTACTTATAATTCCCCCGCTATTTAACCCAAATACTAACGATCCGAGGAGATTGTCGAGGACTTAAGTGATAAAGCTGCTTAGTGCCCATAACATTACATTAACATCAACTTAGTTACCGTATAGTTATGTGACGTTAAATTCGTATAACGTAAAGAGTTTGAGTTTGAGAGTGTATACATGTTTCTCCCCCTGTTGTTTAAAAACCGGATAAAGTTAGGGGCCGTGAACTCACCTTTATTTGCTCGGTTAGTGTAGCAAAGCTATTATAAGAGATGGGACCGCTAGTTGCGTCCTAACAAACCAATTAATTCCACGTCAGTGTGTAATCACACCAATACAAATTCCACACACAATTTACTCACAAAGTGATACATACCAACAACATATCTAACACTCAAACATGCATGCAAGTATTCTCATGTGATCATAGTAATCAAACAACTTATCATGAACATATTTCAAATCCATGCAACACTTTAATGCATACAATCACAAGTTATCAACTTTCTGCTTAACACTCAATTATTCAGCTGTCTTCTAGGATTTTTATAACATAGTTCTATCATTCCAAAAATTCCCATATTTTTACAGTAGGTGACATTTATACCATAGAAATTTATATAATTTTTCCAAGTCCTAAATCTTTACCAATTAACCATAAATATCAATTCACTAAGCTGCAGTCAGATTTACCGCTTTCTGACTGCAGTCCACGGAAGAATTTATTTAAAAATCACTGATCGTCCGGTTAACAAAATTCCAGTTGGAGTTGCCCGGAAATTTCTATACCTAGTTGCTGTACAAAAATCATGACTCAACTCCCTACTGATTTTAAAATCTAGCTGGATAAACAACCAACAAAATTCCAGAATTTTCACAGCTTTAGCTACTGAACTTGTTTAGCCCTTTAAAAATATCAAACGACTTCAGAAAATTATGAATCCAGCGCCATTAGATTCCTTATTCAAATCTCTACGTTTTAGACATCAGAAAATCTGTTTTTCGACAACTAACGACCGAGTTACAGCCAGATGAAATCGGCTGTAACTATTATTCAGCAGGCTGTTTTCTGCATATGTTTATCCTGAACTCGTATAACCCGTTCATGCGATTAACCTAAGCGATCTAGAACTGATTTCTAGTCCTAGATTAATACTAATAACCTATCCATGCAAACCCTAGTCAACATCTCTTGTTTTTATAAACCAATACAGCTTATGATTTTCAGATTTCGAACAAACCTCACTTGCACACATTACTAGCTACCCGGTTATCATGACTTTTTATTCAAACATATAATCCGAAGACAATACAATCAATTCATTCAAGCACTTATGATTTCCGCAAACATTTATACACAAGAACATAATCAAAACAGCCGATTATTTATTCAACATATAAGACCCGACACAAACTAATCAATTAATCATTCAAACATATATTTAACCGAACATGATCTCGTAATCAAGGATAACCCTAACCTTGAATAACTAGGTAGACAAGCCGGGACTTGGACAAGGGGTATCCTGCTGTTCCAGGAAAGTCGTGACCGAAAGGGTGTTGATAAAGTGGCTGTTTGATCGGCCAGAGGTGAACAAAGACTAATCTCGCGACCGAGGGATGTGGCTAAGCTGTTTGTGATCTAGATGAAGTGTATCAAGACTGAACTATCGATCAAGGGAACAAGAAAAAGGGCTGTTTACGGTTGCAGAAGATGAAGACTTCGGCTGCGACGGCTGTTTGCTTGTTAGGGTTTTTGTGTTCTTTAATGAAACATGCATGGATGATATATATATATAGGCGCAAAAGGGATATGGTTACGGTTTGGTTTAGCACACGGCCGCAAGGGACTTGGGTTGGTTTGGTTTGGGTTTGGGCTTGATCTCGCGGCCAAAGGTTAGGGTGAGTTGGTTTGGTTTGGGTCTTGATCATGTGGCCGAGGACTAAAGTTGCATGCTATGGGTTTCGGTTTGGTTTTTGATCTTATGGCCGAGACATGTTTTGGTTTAGGGTTTAGGTTTTGATGTGTGTTGGATTTGATCTTGGCCGAGGACTTGAGTTAAGGTTTAAAACTTGTTAACTCCTAGAGTCACAAAGAATCACTTTGGTTCGTGTCGCGGTTCGGTTCAGTTCGTGTACGTATCTATTCTAATGATTCAATTGCTCAAACAATCACACAACACACAACACGTATTCATTTAATTCGTACACGTTCGTACACATAGCACGTAATTAGATTGACAAGTATTACGTTCAAGTTATCCGAAAAACCCGGGATATCACAAGCTTGACCACTTGTGTTGGATTCTTGGTAAACGTTTCTTGTGTTTGAATTATTTGTCGTTTATTTAGCGTATTGGCGATTTCCTTGCATCGTTAGTGGGTTGGTAAACTGGCGGGTAATTGATGCAAACAAACGGGTTATTAGGTGGCATGGTGAATCTTAAAAACTATCCTTAATAATTAACCAAATTCATTAATTCCGAGTCCATGTCTATGTGGTGTTCTGAATTGGTAAACAGGTTTTGATGATAAACGGGTAATTGGGATTCCGGGTGGAAGTTATCTTTCTCATATTGATTACAACTCTTTAATTTAGTTTTCGTGTTTTTCTAAACAATCAATCAAATTCCCCCAAGTTAGTTAATTTAGTTCTTAGTCAAAAATCTTTACACTGACCACAAATTCCCCGTGGATTCGATACCCTACTTACGCTATCTACGTAGTTTAAATAGGTTTTTTATTAGCCCACGACAGCTACATCAAAATGGCGCCGTTGCCGGGGAATTCGTGCGCTTAGTGTTAGTTTAGATTAGTTGTTTTTCTTGTTCTCTAAAAATCATAAAAATCCTAAAATATTTCCTTTTGTTTGTTTTTGTTTCGTTCGGTATTACGCGCATCTTTCTTGTTTGCTTGTCTGTAGGTGATTCAGTTGCATGCATACCAGGTTTTTAGGAAAGTTTTCACCACTGCTTTTCGACCCAGAAATTGAGAAGACTGCTAGGCAAAATCTGCTCCTCAGATCAGCTTTAAAAGGAAAAGCAACAATTCAGAATATGGACCCACCAGAAACTCAATCAACCCCACAACAACAAACTTCACACCAAGAGCCAGTTACGGAGATGCCACCAATGCCACCTCCCCCGTACCCAACTCAAACTCAACAACAACAAACTTTACCCATGGCACCACTATCCAGTTCCACCACCCAACCAACTGCTGCTCCAACTGGAGATTTCCACATTATTGGGGCAGCAACTTACCCGTTAGAAAGCCGAATACCACCACAGCCAAACCCGTTGTGAGCTGTGAATCAGCCAAATGTAGTTCCACATCCGAATCGGTCGGGTGTGATGTTTGAGCCGGTTGAAAATAGAGCAAGAACTGGAACTTGGAAGATGGGTATGGAGATGAAGTATGGGGCACAAATGAAGGGTACATGGGTTATCAAGGAGGTATGCAACATCAGGAATTTACTTAGGCTCAACCATTATTTCAGCATAGACAGGCTCGAGGTGGGGAAGGGTATTACACCCCACCACCAGTTCAGCGAGTACCGGTAGCTCCACGTTATCCACAGAGGGATCCCAGATTTCCGGATCCCAACATTCAAGGAGTTGAAGTCACTTTCGGCCGCAAATTGCAGAACACTCTTCACCGATTGTTATGCCGGTTGCACGAGGTAATGTGGATAGATCGTTTGAAGCGAAACCGCATATTTTGAACATGCTCCCTACTTTTCATGGGAAAGCTATCAAGGAGCCTTATGCGCACATCGCAGAGTTCGAGGCAGTGTGTAGTATGATTGGGGACATGGGTTCACGCCGGATCAGGTAAAGTTGGTTGTATTTCAGTTTTCGTTGAAGGATTCGGCACGTGACTGATTTGTATCTTTGCCCTACGCAAGTATCCAGACTTGGCAAGAGATGCAACAACAATTTTTGGAAGAGTACTATACGCCACAACGAACCAAGATGGGGAGAGTGGTCATTAGAGAATTTCAGCAACTTCCGAGTGAGTTGTTGTATGAGTCGTGGAAGCGGTTTAACCAGTTGCTTCGAAATTGCCCTCACCATGGCATACCAAGATAGGAGTTAATCACTGCTTTTCATGATGGAATGTCTAATGAGGATAGACGTGATATAAAGGCCATAACTGGTGGAACTTTCTTGAGGAATCACGTAGATGTGGATTGGGATTACTTGGAGATTTGTGTAGGGGATTCAAAAAGACAAGCACAAGCTGATCGTACAAAGAAGTATTCAACTACTTCGTCGACTAGTGTGGGTACTTCTTCTACATCTAGAGGTGCTCAGTTGGAAAGGGAAAAAAAGGAGTTGGAGAAGCAGCTTGCAAAACTTAAAGGTTTAGACAGTGGTAGAGATGCATTGCATGCGGCGCAAACCATTCCGGTTTGTGGTAGTTGTAACAATTTGGGCCATACTTCGACTGAATGCCCGGGTACATTTGTTGTGGCCGGGGAGGATGTTAACATGGTTTACGGCGAACAAAAGAATTATGATATGAATGCTAACACATATCATCCAGGTTTGCGTAATCACCCGAATTTTAGATACGGTAATACTACTAACCAGTTGAATCCTAATTTTCAGGTACCAAATCAAGGAAGTCAACCGTATCAGAGCCGTCAAGCAAATTACAACTCAAATTACAATCAAGGGAGTTACAATCGAGGGAATCAAAGGAATTATTAGCAAGGCCAAGAGCAGAACAAGGAAAGAAACAACAATGAAGTATCTAATGGCGAGATTATGGAGCTCTTAAAGCGAATCAAGAAGGATCAAGAGTTGCAAGCCAATTCGCATCAAGCTTTGGAGAAGCAAGTAGCTCAGTTGGCAGCTGAAGTGGCAAATGGAAGGAATGATACGGGCCGGTTACCCAGTGACACCACGAAAAACCCCCAACATCAAGGGAGCTCATCTAATGCCAGAATTAATCAGGTAAGTGTTCTTCGTTCTGGGAAAGTTTATGATAATCAGGTTGGGAATCCTCCACCGCTTGTTGACGGGTTGGTGGAGGAAGTTGATGAGGATCATGATTTAGATACAGAACCGGAACCTATCAGCCCTATTGAAAATCAGGAATTAAATTTTCAAGAAAAACAAAATAGGGTAGTCAGAACTGAACCGGTTGATACGAAGGAAAAGGGTACGGAGGGTAATACCGTCCCGTTTCCTAAAGCTTTAATCACCCGGAAAAGAAGGTGGTAAATAAACGAGGCCCACAACAAGATGAGATGTGGGAAGTTTTTAAACAAGTGAAAATTAACCTTCCGCTTTTAGATGCCATTAAACAGGTTCCGCATATGCGAAGTACTTGAAGGAGTTGTGTACCCAAAAACGGCACAATAAATTTCCCAAGAAAATTGCTTTAACCGAAAAAGTGAGTGCCGTTTTGTCGGGTGACCTCCTACCGAAACTTAGAGATCCCGGTGCCCCGTTAATACATATTCAAGTGGGTGATTTTAAGATGAGTCGGGCACTGTTGGATTTGGGAGCTAGTGTTAGCATTCTTCCGGGGAGTTTATACGATCAATACGATTTTGGCCCTTTGAAGCAAGCCTACAACACTATGGTGTTGGCCGATTTGACGTTAAAACTACCCCCGTGGATTTTGCGTGATGTCATAGTTAAGGTAGAGGAATTCTATTACACGGTTGACTTTTTGGTTCTTGATTATGTGCAAATTGAAAACACTAAACAACCTAATGTCATACTTGGTAGACCATTTTAGCGACTGCTAACGCATTAATCGATTGTAAGAATGGTACCGTTGACATCACGTTTGGTAATCGTAAAGTTCGTTTAAATGCTTTTTCTCGTGCATCTAATTCTCCAGTCAATGATGAATGCTTCATGGCAGATATTGTTGAGGGTGTCACCCTCATGAGAGTGAGGATGGCGCTATGGAGACGTGTTTTGTGTGTGACAGGGAGTTAGCAGAAGTTGAGCTAGAGTTGGAGTATGCAGAAGAAGAGTTGGAGGCGATGGCGGCTAGAGAGGTGAAGCCAAGTTGGACACATCAAGTTGAGAGCTTACCGGATCAGATTGACACTCAATTAAAGCTGTCTCTTGAATCACCACCACAAGTTGAGTTGAAGACGTTACCGAAGCATTTGAAGTATGCCTTCGTGGGTGACAACAACACATTACCGGTAATTATTGCTTCCAATTTAACATCTGAACAGGAAAAAGCTTTAATGGAAGTATTGGTAGCCAACCGGGCTGCAATTGGGTGGACGATTGCGGATCTAAAGGGGATCAGTCCATCCATCGTCATGAAAAAGATTATTACGGATGAGGGAGCAAAGCCAGCTCGAGATCAGCAGCGAAGGTTGAACCCGAACATGCGGGAAGTTGTGAAGAAGGAAGTTTTGAAGTGGTTGGATGCCGGGATCATCTATCCAATCTCAGACAGCACTTGGGTGAGTCCAACTCAGACAGTACCCAAAAAGGTGGGCATCCAAATTGTGTTAGGTGAGGATGGTAAGGAAGTAGCCACCCGACCGGTAACCGGGTGGAGGATTTGTATTGATTATAGAAAATTGAATGCAGCTACTTCAAAGGATCATTTTCCGTTACCATTCATTGATCAGATTATGGAAAAGCTAGCAGGTCAGAAATATTACTTTTTTTTAGATGGTTACTCAGGTTATAATCAGATAGCGATACATCCTGACGATCAACAAAAGACCACATTTACCTATCCGTATGGTACTTTTGCATTTAGGCGAATGCCATTCGGATTGTGTAATGCCCCGGCCACCTTTCAAAGGTGTATGATGAATATCTTTTCAGATATGGTCGGGGAGTCTTTGGAAATTTTCATGGATGATTTCTCGATTTTCAGCACATCTTTTGAGGCATGTTTGGAACAATTGACCCGTGTGCTAAAAAGATGTGTTGAAACAAACCTGGTACTCAGTTGGGAAAAGAGTCACTTCATTGTACAGGAGGGCATCGTGTTGGGACACGTTGTCTCGAGTAAGAGGATTGAAGTTGACCATGCTAAAATTAAAGTAATTTCCACATTACCACCGCCCACGAGTGTCAAAGGCGTTCGTTCCTTTCTTGGACACGCCGTTTTTTACAGACGGTTCATCATAAACTTTTCAGTAATCACTAAACCGTTATGTAACCTTTTGTTAAAAGAGGTCCCATTCGTGTTTGATAAACATTGTAAGAAATCTTTTGAAACACTGAAACAAAAGTTAGTTGAGGCACCTATATTACAATCCCCTGATTGGTCACTTCCGTTTGAAATAATGTGTGATGCTAGTGACTATGCAGTAGGTGCAGTGTTGGGACAGAGAGTGGACAAGAAACCGGTAGCGATATACTATGCGAGCAAGATGCTTGTGATGCTCAGTTGAATTACACCACCACGGAGAAGGAGCTTCTAGCTGTTGTCTATGCTTTAGACAAATTTCGTTCTTATATTTGTGGTAGTAAAGTAATTGTGTTTTCTGACCATTCTGCTATCAGGTACCTCATGGAGAAGAAGGATGCTAAGCCACAGCTTATCAGATGGATCCTTCTGTTACAGGAATTTGACTTGGAGATCCGTGATAAGAAAGGAAGTGAGAATGTGGTGGCGGATCACCTATCGTGAGTGGTGAATGAGATGGATAGGCCAGAGAATGACATTCTGGAGACTTTTCCCGATGAGCATTTATTAGCTATTGATACTCAACCTTGGTTTGCTAATTTCGCTAACTATGCTCATTCAGGTATCATACCGGAGCATTGGTTGAGACCGAGGAAGGCACACTTCTTGTCACAGGCAAAACAATACATATGGGACGAGCCTGACATGTTTAAAGTGGGTGCTGATCAAATCATCTGCAAGTGCGTGGAGGATGATGAAATTCCTTCAGTTTTGTCCTTGGTGCACGAGTCCGCATGTGGAGGACATTTCAGTGGGCAGAAAACGGCACGAAAAGTGCTATCTTGTGGGCTATATTGGCCTACGGTGTTTCGTGATTCTTTTGAATATGCTAAAAATTGTGTGCGATGTCAACACATGAGCAGTATTTCGAAGCGGGATGAGATGCCCATGCAGCCAATCCTTGTTGTCGATATTTTCGACGTATGGGGCATTGACTTTATGGGCCCATTCCCGAATTCGTTTGGTAATCTGTATATCTTGGTGGCGGTGGACTATGTGTCTAAATGGGTTGAGGCCATTGCTGTAACATCCGTCGAAAAACGGGTTTCCAAACCCGCTTCGTTTATTAATCGAATAATCAGTTATAAAATTTCGTTGCGTATTTATGATTAATATTAATTTTAAACAATACATAATTAATAAACATTTTAGAATTTAAAAACTATAATTATTAAAAAGTAAAAATAAGTTAGTAAAAAAAGAAAAGAGGCTGCCGGGTTTCGAACCCGGGTCAGCCGGAAGAAACAAACAAACACTTAACCACTCCGCCACTTGACTTGTTTGTGATAAATGATAAAACAATTAATACTTATAATAAAACTCAAAACTCAAATTCGGTAATCAGCGCGCCCAATTCGCAGTCACCGGAAATACCGACGATTTCGCCAATTATCGACGGTTTCCTTTGACTGAACGCGTATATTAACTTCGACATCGGTTATAACCGATGTCTAATCCCGCGATCTCAGTCATAACCGCCGGAGAAAACCTTGACCATGAATCAAGACCAAATTCGGACTCAATTCATCCTGATTCTTCCCTATAAATACACACCCAAGTCTCTGGTAATCTTTTCGCTCAAAATCGCACAATTTCTCGAAGCAATTACACTCGCCGGAGATATTATGTATTGGACATTCGCCGGAAAACCGAGACTTACATCAAATCGGTAAATTTCTCGACTCTTTCGTTTTCAATCCATTGTTAGACTTATACTAACTTCAATCCTTCAACCAGAATCGGTCCCAGACGACGTTGCCGGATAATCTGCACTTGCCGGAAAATCTCTGGATTCCGAAATCACGCTGTGAATCGGTACAATCATCTAACCCTCTGATAATCCTTGTTTAGTAACTCAATTTCACAACTCATCGATCAAAACTATTAATTGATTCAATCAGACGGAATTCACAAATCAGAGCCGACGACCATTGCCGGAATTCTGAGGAAAACATTCTGTTCGGTACATTCGATTCCGTAACTCTATTTATTCATTACATTTCAATCACTTATATGATCGACGAACGATTTAAACCAGAACAGTTGGATATCGTTTGTATGTGTCTTGAACGAAGAAGACGAAGTCAAACGTTGTGTATAAGTGTAATTAAAACAAGATATTAAACCGGGTTAGACACAAAGTCCAGCGATGGACTGTGTGCAAACATAGTGCATGTCACGAGTTCGAACCTTACAAACACACCGACTTTCCGAATTAAAACCAATTTTTTTTAAACAGAATCAGATTAAGTCACGGTATGTCTAAAAGATTAAAATAAACCGTAAGTTAAACAGATAAGACACACAGCCCAACTGGTTGGGCTGTGAGCTTACAAACCAAAGGACCCGAGTTCGATCCGGCTCCCTGCAACCGGTTCGACCATTTTAAATCCTTTTAATATAAACCAAATAAATTAACATTTAATTAGTATATATATATATAATTAAAACATAGAATATTTCGGGATAGACACGTAGCTCAGTTGGTAGAGCTGCGTGCACGCGTACGAGAGGTCCCGGGTTCGAACCTCACTCAGTGCACACTCAACCACAGTCCGACCGGTCAACGGTCCGGTCACCGGACCGGTCAACGGTCAACAAAAAGTCAATTTTTTTTTATTTTTTTATTTATTTATTAAATTTAAAAATCAATTAAAAATACTTAAAAATAATATTTTTAAAGTTAGAAAATGACCTTAAACTCACAAAAATAAATCTAAAAATCCTATTAAAATTGTTAATAAAATCCACTTATTTACCGAACCATTTCGTTATTATTTTAGGTTAGTTTTTCCTCGTCGATCAAATCCCAAAACTCGTGCGCATTCAACATCATCAAAAGAACGCACCCAATGTGAGTGAATCTCTACCAATTCCCCGTTTTAATCAGATTTTGGGGTGTATCATGTGTCGCTTAATTATTTATTATATTTAAACACTTGTGCATCCATCATATCCATGATCAAATGTGTATCCATTATGTATCAATTGTTGTGTGGATTATGTTTAGTTTAAAGTTATCATTTTCAGTACATACATTTCATCAGGCCCAACAGCTCCCCGTGGGAGACCGGTTGAGTACAGGTGCCTCATTTCGATCAGCTCCGTTTGATTGAGCCTTGATCTCACATGCATCATCATAGGCTCGTCTGTTCCCCATTACCTATGAGCGGAACGTGACGTTGCCAACATACGAGGCCAGCTCCGTTTGATTGAGCCTGGATCTCACAATACATTATCATTCATGTCATATACTCATTCAAGGTGGTTTGTGATTGTTTGTTTATATACGTTTGCTCACATATGATTATTGCACAATTTTTCAATATTAAATTCAACATGAAATCAATAACAATGTTTTTAAACAAGGTTCACTCGCCAACTTTTGTCGACCCAAAATTCCTCTATTTTTATACATGATACAGGTGATCAGTTGAAGCAAGAAACACATAGGACGGCCTAGAAGAATAAATCAGTTTAGACTTTGGATTGTTTTATTTAGTTTTCATTTCCTTGTATTGTATGAATTTGGTTTGAACATTTAAGTGTAATTTGAATTTAATAAATATGAAACATTTTAGTAAACATCATGAGCTTTGGTGATAACCCAATTATGCCCTGACTCTTTTTCCGCTGCGGGTCGGGGTGTGACAATTGCCACCAACGACCAATGACCATAAGGTAGTTTGCAAGTTCGTTCAGTCGAACATTTTCTCTAGATTTGGTATTCCCCGTGTGATCATAAGTGATGGGGATCCCATTTCAAAAATTTCAACTTTGGCAAACTACTTAAAAGATATGGTGTTGACCATCGAATTGCCACTCTGTACCATCCTCAGACGAGTGGGCAAGTCGAGGTCTCTAACCGACAAAATTACAAAAAACCGTACAGCTGACCGCAAGGATTGGTCCAATAAGTTGGATGACGCTCTGTGGGCATATCGTACGGCGTACAAAACGCCGATTGGAACAACACCGTATCGCTTGGTCTATGGGAAAGGGTGTCACTTACTGGTAGAAATTGCACACGGCGCCTTTTGGACGGTTAAACAGGTCAATACTGACTATGATACTGCAGGTAAGGAGAGACAGTTGACATTGAGCGAGCTTGAAGAAATTAGGAATGAGGCATATGATTGTGCTGCAGCATATAAGGATAAGATGAAAAAGGTGATGACGCAAAGATAAAGCCAAAAGTGTTCGAAGTTGGTCAGATGGTGTGGTTATACAACTCCAGGCTGAAGTTGTTCCCTGGCAAGCTAAAGAGTAAGTGGACAGGTCCTTACTGTGTAACGAAAGTAGGAGCACATGGAGATGTGGAGATAGAGGACCATGATGATCATCTCCGGCAAACCGTGAATGGGCATAGACTGAAGCTGTATTACAATGCGAAGGAGATAAATGGCCCGGGTAAAAATGTGGAGGTGCTATTTGTGAGCACCGTTCGTGCGTACGACAAATAACGTGCAGGTACGATCTGGCTGAAGATCTAAAACTTAGCGCTCTTAGGGGGCAGCCTAAGGTATGTAGTATTTTTCCTTTTTGTTCTTCTTTCATAGTATTTCTTTCGAGTTATGATGTTCACCGTGCTTTTAATCAAGTGTGGGGAAGTTTGAAGAGGTTTGGTTAAGTTCTAAGTGCAACTGAGGGCAATGCACATTTGTTCGGGGGTAGAATCATGAATTTTGAGGCCCGAAAATGTGTTTTTCGGTAAATTTTTCATGTTTTTCGGTTGTTTTCGGTATGTTTTAGGAGTGTTTCAGGAGCGTGAGATGGTTCGGAGAAGAAATTCATGTAGAAAGGAGCCCCAGGTAAGTGTTTTGTGGAAAAAGTTCATAAAATTTCGTTTGGGGGGTAAGGGAGTTGAAAAAAATTGAAAAACCAAAAATTTTTCTAAGGCATGAAACCTCAAAATTTTGGGAAATTTGCTGGAAATTGGGCTTCCATGCGCCACGCGACCGGGGACAAGGATCCTCCCACGACGCGCCGGGAAGGCCAAGTCAACAAGTCAAAATAACCCTCCGCGCGACATGCGAGGGAGGTCCTGGTGTCTGTCGCGACGCGCGCAGGTGTCATCTGCAGATCTGCTTATTAATTCGCGAACTCAACCACTTTTTGTCAAAAATTTTCTTACCAAAACCCCTTTTCCCCAGCCGAACCCTAGTCGGAAAAACCCCCCAAAATCCACCCAAATACACCATATTTTACCACAAATCTTCACCCAAATCACCCATAAATCCATCCCACATCCCGATTCCATCACCACATCGCCGGATTTGTAACTTCCGGTCACCATCTCCGGCCAAGCTTGGATCGTTTCTCAAGTTTTTGATATTTTTCAAGTTTTATTCACGAATCAGGTATGAAATCCTTAATTTTTAAATGTTATTTGGTTTTTTATGCTTGATTGTGAGTTAAGATGCATGTTCTTAGTAGCGGTTTGGTTGATGTTAAGGGGGTTATTTAAAAGTGTCATGAGTAGGGATGATGATGTTTTGGCTCTAGACCTAGGTTGAATGTGTTGAAAAATCTGCATGCTAGGGTTTGACACTAGTTGGGAGATGTTGAATCTGTGGGACAGTCGTTGCTTAGGAGCCGTAGGTTAGGAGTGAATGTGGCAAAGTGGTTAGAATGGTCGAGATAATTGTTGATTGAATGTAGAGGGTATGTTGGGGATTTAAGAAGTGGCGATAACCGGAAGGTTAGCGGTAATTGTGTAGCACATAGAAGGTGAACCGGTCTAAGGGAAGTAGAAGTTAGGCGTGGAAGTTGTGTGCTAAGAAACCATTGGGAGGTAGAAGTAAGGAAGAAAAAGGGTCGGATTGTGGTGTGGTTGGATGACAATAGCAATGGTGATGTTGGGTAGCTCGCTAGTTAAGTATTTTTAGTTGGTTGTTTGTTTTCTTATTAAAAAAATCCGAAAAACTACAAAAAGTTTCCTTATGCTTTTTCAGAATAATTCGCAATACACTAATACATGTTAAACACTTAACAAAGAAAGTTTTTTTTTTGAATTTCGGTTGGTTTGTTCGTACTCAATCTCCATTCGAATGGGCTAACCGGATCATCAAGTGGCATGTGTTAAGTGAAATTTTTGATGGTTTTTATGCTATGCATTTGTATCCGCGAATGAAATGCTATACGGATACAAATGTCATCAGCAGGTTACTAATTCTGTTGTGTTGCTTTTGTTGTGATTTAGAATGTCAGGTGAAGGATCAAGTCAAGCAGGTTCGAAGAAGAGGAATAAGATCCGAGTTCAGTATAGATATAATGGGCCGGAGGAGCGTCCAATGCCAGAAACACCCATAATTCCATTGGCACAAAGGGTGTTGAGGGATCACACTTTATTGGATTTTTAGATTGGTAGTACTGAGTATGAAAGGCGTGAGAAGTTTTGTCATATGAAGTTATATAAATATCGTACTTTTAACTGGGCAATGTCAGATGCTATGGGTGAGAGACAAAGGATGGAGGAATTTCTGGTCCTCATTGGTTGTTGGCATTGAGATGTGATGAGCCGCAGAATGCTGAGCTGACGGTAGAGTTTCACTCTACCATTAGGCATGACGCAGATAAGTATGTTGAGCCGGATTCCTTGTCGTTCAGTTTGGGTAGGCAGCGTTATGTTTGGAGTGTTGAGCAGTTTGCTAGGGCCCTTGGATTTTATGGGCCGAATGAAAGGTTTCAGCAAGCATGGAGGGGCCCGACTAAGAAGCGAGAGTATAGGCATGAGTGATTATGGAGTCTGAGTTGAAAACATTCTGGGGAACCATTGCTGATACTGTATGGTCGAAGGATGCTATTGAGTCATCGATTAGGGACCCGTTTATGAGGTATGTGCACAGGATTTTGGCGTGTACTTGGTTTCTAGGAAGAGTGGGACTGATAAGGTGAACATGACGGATCTGTTTTGCCTTTATTGCTTGGTGACGGGGAAGGAAGCCAACTTGGCTACAGTGTTGTTATCTCAGTTTCTTAAGGGTAGAGGTCAGGTGCTGATACGCAGTTGGAGTTGGGTCCATATGTTACTAGGTTGGCGATGATTGTGATGCTTTTGTTCGGTATCCTGAGATACACCTCACCCCGGGTCCAGTGACGGTGCCGTTCAGTGTGGAAACACTGAAACAGGAAAATGTGATTGAGTGGGATGAACCGCTTCGTTGGAAGCCGATTAAGGTTGGACCACAGACATTACCAGCGGGAGGTACTCCAGCAGCTGAGGCTATGCAAGCCGGGTCTCGCACACATCGTCAGTCCGTTGTTCCTAGGATTGAGCGACCGAGACCACAGTATCCGTTGAGGCCACCGAGGCCAGATCCGCTGACGTTGGAAAATGTGAATGATACTATGGTTGATGGGTTTGAGATGCAGACGAGAAAGCTTCGGTACATGATGGAGCAGCAACACATAGGATTCCTGCTTGGTTTCCACCTCAGCATTTTCCGCAGCCAGGATGGGGAGTTCCGCAGGGTGGCGGTGATGTGCAGATGGCAGATGAGCCGGCTGGTGGCGGCAACGACGAGGAGGAGTAGGTGCTTGGTATGATAGCCGCCGGTAATTTTGGGTTATGATGTACTTTTCCTTTATTTTGTTTTGATTCGGATACTTATGTTTTGTACTAAATTTGATACTAACTCTCATGTGGGAAATGTACGGGGTTAACCGGTTGGGCGTATTTTTATATGTTACGTTTGCTATGGTTGTGTTGATGTGATAGAATATGCGTGGTTGGTGCGTAAGTGTGTTGTGTGAAAAGAGTGGCGAGCATGTTTGAGAGGAGGCATGGAACTAGACAGGTGCAGATCAGAGAAGTAAATTAGGGGAGTCTGTTCCAGTTTGTTTATTTATTTATTGTTAGTTTTATTTTATTTTTTTTATTATTTTCTTCGTTTATTGGTCGTTAGGTAGTTTCTCGCGCCATTGAGGATAATGTAGGAATTAAGTGTGGGGAGGGGAAACTAGTGTCTAGTTTATTGTGTTAGTCGTCGTTATAGAGTCTTGTGTTATTGGTATTTGTGTTTAAAAAAAATAGAAAATTCGAAAATATCTCGTAAAGTGTTGCGGAAAATGGAAGATGATAGGTATAACCGACATGTTAGCATTTGATTACTATAATATTAAATAATAATGGTCGTCATGCGTATAATTCGGGATATGTGGGTAGGCCCAACCAGTTGAAGGGTTTCTTTGAAGCGATATAATATACTTAAAAGTAGGAGTCTAGTGGAGCTATGGCGAAACTGAAACTATGAAGAGCACAAGAGGTACGTTATAAATAAAAAGCTTATAAATTTTTCCGATTAAATTGGCACACCTGTTTCTTTTTGTGAAAACAAATCCGAAACAGTGTGGCGCCCGAAAAAAATTCCATCAATCCATTTGAGCTATATGTTGAAAATAAAGGAAAACGAAGCCTATGGTATTACTGCGGGGATAGTGACTCATGCGGTACATACCCTCTAGGTGGAGTTATGAAAAATGTGTGAGGTTTATGGCATTAATCGCGGGGATGGTGACTCATGCGAGGTATGTCCGCTAAGCTAATCATATACAAAAACATGAAAAGCTCACAATATCATCCATCTATCCATTATAAAGTTTAATCGGAATAATACTAAGGTTTTTTTATAAGACGGTAGAATGATATCTTTTAACCTTATGAGCTTGAATTGGGAATAAGTGGAGTTGTAGTCTTTTAAGTGTGGGATCCATAGATAATTATAATCACTTGAACCTAAATGAATCGTGGATAAGGGCTTGGAAGCTGGTGGTTGGGTTTAAGTGGACAAGATACCTGCAATCGTGATTAGCGTGTGGTTGGACTGCTTTTAAATAGAGTAATCGAAGATATTGAGTGCTAATGTGTTTGGTTGTGATTCCATTGCAAAAAGTTTTTCGGGGACGAAAAAGATAAGTGTGGGGATGTGATGTGTGGTTAATATTTAGTGTTATTCTGTGTGTTTCGAGTCAGTTTATGTACATATGAGTGTTTAGTCGGTTCGGTATTACTATTTAATGTGCGTGCGTCGTTTCAGGTTAAACAGTGCAAAACGAGTGAATAAACGCGTGCTGGAAGAAGCGGAAGCTGAAAAAGGGAAATTCCAGGTGGTAGTCCCTCGCGACACACGAGGGAGGAGCAAGAGGCCTGTCGCGACGTGCGATAGGTGTTAATGGTGGGTCCGGATTGTTTGGTTCAGGCGACACGCTCCGGGTGCCATTAACTCTCCCACGACGCGCGGGAGAGTTCAATATCGGGAAAGTATAAAAACTGGATTTTATTAGGTTTTGAGGGCATTCTGGAACCTAGCAGCCGTTTTTCCGAACTCAGCAGTCATTAGAGGCGATTTAGAAGAGGTTTTCATCCCAATCAAGCCAGTTTCTCATGTCAGATCGATTCCAAACTATTATTGAAGCTGTGATGACGACCATGAGCGGCTAAGCTCTTCGTGACTTCTGCCCGGATGAACTGTTTCTGTGTTTTTCATTGAACCTTGTTTACGTATTCGTTGTAACTGGTACAGCTTGACCATTTGTGTTGGATTCTTGGTAAACGTTTCTTGTGTTTGAATTATTTGTCGTTTATTAAGCGTATTGGCGATTTCCTTGCATCGTTAGCGGGTTGGTAAACTGGCGGGTAATTGATGCAAACAAACGGGTTATTAGGTGGCATAGTGAATCTTAAAAACTATCCTTAATAATTAACCAAATTCATTAATTCCGAGGCCATGTCTATGTGGTGTTCTGGGAATTGGTAAACAGGTTTTGATGATAAACGGGTAATTGGGATTCCGGGTGGAAGTTATCTTTCTCATATTAATTACAAGTTTTCGTGTTTTTCTAAACAATTAATCAAATTCCCCCAAGTTAGTTAATTTAGTTCTTAGTCAAAAATCTTTACACTGACCACAAATTCCCTGTGGATTCGATACCCTACTTACGCTATCTACGTAGTTTAAATAGGTTTTTGATTAGCCCACGACAACTACATCAACCCTAAACATCCTATTTATAAGATATGAACCATAATTCGAAAAGGAAACAAAATAAGATAAAATCTTAAATTCAAATAAAGAGATAACTAAAGAGATCGGGCCAATCCGCATCATTCTCCCCGTCTTAAAAAAACTCGTCCTCGAGTTTTGTCTTCAAATCAAAGCCACCTGGGTCGAAAGGAACATCAACCCGATTCCGATTTTTTATTATAACGATCCGCCTTAACAACTCAACACCACCCGTCGTCTCGCCCGGCTCTAGGCCTGTACCACGTGGGTCAAAAGGAGCACTTAACCGTTTCTTGTTCACTAGCGATTCAGAAACTAATCACCCATCTTTGGCCCATCCACTAGATCACTAAAATTCTTTGGCCCACCAACATAATGATCAATGGCATTTTCTTTGTGCTGCTCCACTATGGAAACACTACATGGGCCACCATTCATATTACTTAAATATAATGGACCAGGACTAGTAAGATTATATGGAATTTACAATTTTTAGTGCATGAATATAACTCCAATGACTCGTTTAAATCTATGCCATCTTTTCCAAGGATATTATCCTCATGCACATGCACATAATCGCCCATTCCAACAATATCACCCACAATTTTGGCCCATTCCAACAATCTCACCCACAATTTTGGCAGCATTATCACTAATATCATCCTTTTGAATTTTAGACAGAATGACGCCATTTAATTTTATCAAAGGAAAATTCAAATCACCCCCCATAGTCGACTCTTTTGTAGGAGTTGCTAGAATTAGATCCTCTTCGACCATTGTAGCACCACCGCAAACAACCTTTGTTTTATTAAAGAAATCAAAGATACCTGATGCAATCTTCGCGTACTCATCATAACGTGGTGGAGAGTCATAGCTAGAATCGCACCCCGAAAGGATCTTCCTCTTCATCATTTACATCGGTCTGGACGATGCGTTCCGATTCGGCTTCCTTAACGTGCCTCTCCCGTTGTAACTCAAGATCTCGGACTCGTTGACGGAGCCTTCTGATCTCTTCAAGATCTTGGACTCGTTGTCTAAGCCATTTGATCTCCTCAAGATCTCGGACTCGTTGTCGGAGTCTTTCAATCGTAATAATATCCCGTGGATCACAGTTTCTGATCTCGTTGCCTCGGTCGGCGGATCTACGGTCACAGTTTAATCGATCTCCACGAGCACGTGAAACGAACATGCTTTTATCGTTGCCTCTGTCGGCGAATCTACGATCAAACAAACATCTTCCTCCACGCAGAGCTATTTGAACAACCAAAGCTCTGATACCAACTGATGCAATTTCCCGTGCAATCAAATGGCTCAAGAAACTGTTGATAATCAAAGACGATAATATGAATCAAAGGTTCCAAGAACAATGTTCTTTTCAATTTAAATTCAATCAAAAAAGTGTCTAAACAATAACCCTAAACATCCTATTTATAAGATATGAACCATAATTCGAAAAGGAAACAAAATAAGATAAAATCTTAAATTCAAATAAAGAGATAACTAAAGAGATCGGCTATCCGCATCATAGAGATTACGAATAAATTCTTATGTGAATTAATTAATGAAGGAAATAAGATATTAATTGAATTGTTGTAATTCATGTTTAGGTGGATATGGATCAAAATCCAAACCTACAACGAGAAGTTCAAGATTAGAGTAAAAAAAATAAGATATTAATTGAATTGTTGTAATTCATGATTGGGATGGAAATTTAGAGGGAGCTGGGTGATGGATTAAAAGAAGGATACGGAGAAAAAAGGAAACGGCTGCCATAAAATATTTGGGTTTCTGGATGCGACGAGAGGCAGGCCCAAAACAATCCTTAGTGGTCCGCCTAGGCTTTGAGTTCGTGAATGATTGCATTACAATCAGAATACAATACAGTATATTGTTGAAGGAAATAAAAAGATCCCATACGAAGACATACGGGAGGTTTTTTTTTCCAGCCGTAATCAAGAGAGGCAACTCTAAGCTTGTGAAGAGGAACCGGATCAAGAAGGAGCGTTCAAGATCAAGACTTTTCGCGTTCTTGCAATACGTTAGTCGTTTAATTCGGTTTTCTTCTCGTATAATTTGTGATGATTATTATGTTTCAGACTTTTTATCATTGTTTATTGTTTTTAAACATGTTTAGAGGCTAAACTTCTGTAACTGCCTAGGTTTGATGAACTAATTCAAATGTTTTGACTTTGTTCAATTCGACTTTTTACCAAGTTTATGTGTTTGATTTAAACTAGTTTTTATTGTTGCTGGATTTGATCATGTGTACTATTATTTGTTGATATTAATTGATTGGTTTACATGATTGATGTGTTTGTAAAGAAGAAATTCACAATAGGCACGTTAAAATTTTTATTTAACTCGTTAATCTGGCAAATTCTCGTTTTAACCCTATTATTAGAGATAATATAGGTAACTTAATCAATTAAAAATCACTAGACATAAGTATGCATCCAATTCCATTGAATATAAATGTAATTTGGGATTGCTAGGATTTGTTTATTCGTTGTTTGGTATTTTAGGCACTCGATAGCTCATGGTCTTTCTATTTATTCGCGTCTAAAAATATTCTAGATTTTCAGTGTATCAATTTAAAACTAACTTCACAATTAAAAGTTGATAAAGATAGTTACTTTTTCATGTCTCTAGTTGTGTGATTCGGTTTCGATAAGTCGAGTCGTTTCTATCTAGCACTTCATTCACTATCTGATTGCGCGTCATAGATCGATTCTTAGGCTTTTGTATGTGGGTCACATTCATCTTGTCTAATTACTATAGGATATTTCCTCCCTAACAAGAGGGTAGTTGGTCTAAAATCAGAAAGCTTAGTAATTGTCAACCGTAAAGTCTTGCATGTGGTTAGGGATTTTTGCCTATGTGGTTTGTTCATCATTACTGGTTACACTCGTGCTTGCTTTTGCTCTCGCTTTCGTCTTAGTTCTCGTTAGTTAAATTTAGGTTATTAGTTAGTTAATTAAAAATAAATAATTAAAATCCCAAATTAATTTTAGCTAGTTATTCGGTTTAGATTGAGTTTTAGAGTTTGCCACATCTAGTCCCTAGGTTCGATACTCGGTCTTGCTTACTATATTATACATGTCCGGTACACTTGCCGTTTGTGTGTAGTTTTTAGGTAATTCCATCTTTTAAAACTTGGTCCAAATTTGAGTACACATTCACACACATCAACGTGCATATAGACTTGATTTATAATAATTAAGCCCCTAAATCTAGCAATATTCAGGAAATGCATTACATTTGCATATTAAATGTTCATATTCGTCGTGCCGCTGTACGATGAAAACAATTCCAGAGACCGTTGATAGGTTATCCGGTTAAACTATTCATGTCAGGACGGTTCCGGTACGCCCTGGAATGTTATACAAAGGACATTAAATCATGTCTAACAAAAAACATGGACAAAAACCTAAGTAGGAAACAAGTATATGTATTATAATTTTCCGTAAAAATACACAAGGGTGAAATTGTCTGATCCGAGCTATAAAAAATTAGGGTAAATTACACTTTTCGTCCTTTATGTTTATACCGGATTGCAATGGATGCCCTTTAACTTCAATAATTACAGTCAAGGCTTTTTTTTTTGTTAAACTCATTACCCCTTAGGACAAAAAGTGTAATTTACCCCAAAAAATACAATTTCCAATAAACCGGTTAATGATGGATGGAAACATCATATGATCACAAGATAATGTTAATCATCTAAAAGTGTTATCGGGGATATTATATATAGAGGGGAGGGTTTAAATGAGAACGCTAAATATTGTGAGAACCGTGAGAACGAATGAAAAAACCGCGAGAACTTAGTAAAAAACAATTCAAATTCAGAATTTCTTTTTCCACTTATCATGATTATTTGAATACAATGTTAGAAATTTAATTTACACGTTTAAGGTTACGTGAATTCGTAAATAAAGAAAATTTACATATGTGTAAATTTATTATATTTACCCTGGGTGAGGTTCTAGAGTAAACATTAGTGTATTTGTGAACCGAGTGAACATATCCTAGCCATTAATTTACATCATCAAATCGTAAAATACACTAGTGTATTTTCATCATCAAATCTTGACCATTAAGTTACCCTTGTGTATTGATAATCAAGGGCTAGGATTAGTTCACTGTTGTTCACAATCAAGGGGGTTGTTCACAAATGAACCTAACCCTATATATATATATATATATATATATATATATATATATATATATATATATATATAGGATTCGGTTCAAGAGAGAACCAATCCCAGTTGCGAGAACCATGAGAACTCCTATAATTCAATAGCATATTTACATATCACCCATAACCAAATTAAATCAAAAGGGTATTTTAGTCGTTTACTTCCCATGTCACATATTTTCTCTATCTTCTATTTAAAACTCAACATGTCAAATATTTTCTCTCTCTCTCTCTTCTATTTAAAACTCAACATCTCACATCTTTTTTCTCTAATGTATTTAAAATTCAACATGAGACATCTATTGAGTCGTGATTTTTTGGGTGAGTTCGTTTGGTAAGATCCTCAAATTTCGTAAACCCGAAATCGGGTGTCGGGGGCGTAAAAGATGTTTGGCGTAAAAATTTTTTTTGTAAAAAGTTATTAAAAAAAAGAATTGTAAAAAAAGTTTTTATAAAAATAAAATATTTTTGTTTGGCGTAAAATATTTTTTGTTTTTTTGTAAAAAAGTTTAAACCCGTAAAAAATTGTTTTTTTGTAAAAAAAATTTGTTTTAAAGTTTAAAACCACGCTTAAAAAAAGTTTAAACCCGCGCGTAAAAAAACTTTCATACCGGCGCGTCAAAAAATTTAAAACCTCGCGTAAAAAAGTTTAAAACCGGCTCGTAAAAAAAGTTCTAAACCGGCACGTTAAAAAGTTTTAAACCATCGCGTAAAAAAAAGTTTAAAATTGTAACATCCGTCAAAAACCGGATTTACCAAACCCGCTTCGTTTATCAACCGAACAATCAGTCAAAAATTTCGTTGCGTATTTAATGCCCAAATTAATTTTAAACGATACATAATTAATAAGTATATTAGAATATAAAATTTATATTTGAAAATGTATTAAAAATAGTGAAATAAAAATAAAACAAGGCTGCCGGGTTTCGAACCCGGGTCAGCCGGGTAACTTCAACGCCTTAACTCTCATCCATCAAACCACTCCGCCACTTGTGTTCTTTAGAAACATATCAAAACAATTAATTCAAATATCACAATCTTGAATTCAAACTGACGCGCCCAATCGCAGTCGTCGGAAATCCCGACGATTTCGCCGATATTTGACGGTTTCTTCTGATTTAACCGAAGCATTAACCTCAACATCGGTTATAACCGATGTCCAGTCCGCGACATCAGTCATAACCGTCGGAGAAATTATTGACCGACGAATCAAGACGGTAAACGGACCAAATTCATCGATGTTCTTCCCTATAAATACACCCACAAGCCTCTGTTAACTTTTTCGCTCACAATCACACAAATCCTCGACGTATTTTCACTCACCGGAAAATCCCTGCAAGTCGCCGGAAAACCGAGATTTCATCTACATGGTAAATACCTTGATTCTTTCCGTTTCAATCCGATGTTAGACTGTTACTAACTTCAATCCAACCATCAGAATCTATCCCAGACGACGTAGCCGGAATATTCAGCTCTCGCCGGAAAACCTCTGAAACTTCTGATCTCACACTGTGAATCGGTATAACCCTTCAAACTTCTGTTAATCCTTGTTTAAGTACCTCAATTTCATAACTAAACGAACAGAACTGTTAATTGATTCTAACAGCCGAAGTTCACTAACTGAGCCGACGGACTTTTGCCGGAGTTCTGTGAAAGACCCTGATCGGTACCTTCTATCCCCAAAACTCTCTCCGTTCATTACCTTTCAACTACTTATAATGTTTGTTAATCGAATTAGACATGAATCAGTCGAATTATCATTGTCAGTAATCTTAAGCGAAGAAGACAAAGTTCGGATATGTTATAAGATTATTTTAAATCAGTTTTATGAACGGGTTAGACACACAGTCCAGCGGTGGACTGTGTGCAAACAAATACATACACGTCCCGAGTTCGATTCTTGACACACGCACCTTCGCAGTAATAAAACGTCCTTTTTTTTAAACTGAACCGGGTTAACTCCGTAAGATGTTAAGTATAATAAAAACCAGAATAATTACCAAGTTAGACACACAGTCCAGCGGTGGACCGTGTGCCAAACTAAGCCACAGGTCCCGGGTTCGAGACCTGTGGCGAGCACCGAGTGATGCAATTAAATTGTTTTTAAAATAATTGATTTTCGGATTGATTTAATCAGTATATAAATGTAATTAAAAACAGAAATATTTCGGGGTAGACACGTAGCTCAGTTGGTAGAGCTGCGTGCACGCGTACGGGAGGTCTCGGGTTCGAGCCTCACCCGGCGCATACATACACACAATAAAACCGGTCAACAAGTCAACGGTCAACGGTCAACAAGTCAATGGTCAACAGTCAAAAATCAACATTTTTTTTAATACTTTTATTTATTTATTTAAATTAAAAATACTTAACAATAACGTTTTTAAAGTTAGAAAATAGCTTTAAACTCACAAAAAATATATCCAATAATCCTACTAAAAATTGATCAATAAAATCCGCTTATTTACCGAACCATTATGTTATTATCTAGGTTAGTTTCACTCGTGGTTAAATCCAACTTCGTGCGCATTCAACATCATCAACCAAACGCACCCACTGTGAGTGAATCTTACAACTCCCCCTTTTTAATTACACGTTTTGGGGTGTATCATGTGTCACTAAAACTAATTCGTTTATTCAAACTCGTGCCATACCATATTATGATTTAAACTTAGAATGTAGATATTGTTTGTAGTTATGTATTACATATTGTCAAGTTGTATGCAAATTATTTGTTAGGCCCATCAGTTCCTCGTGGGAGACGAGTTGAACAACGCGTGCCTTAAAACTCATTCATTAGGCCCATCAGTTCGTAGAACAACGCGTGCTCAAAACTCATTCATTAGGCCCATCAGTTCCTCGTGGGAGACGAGTTGAGCAACACGTGCCTCAAAACAATCTATTATTGTATGTGTGTGCATTATTTAATATTAAGTGATTTGTGAATAAGTTTACATCTATATTTACTCATATGTGGTTACGCACTTTATTTATAATCAATTCAATAAACTTGTTTAAATGTTTTTCATAGGATTCACTCGCCAACTTTTTTTTGATCCAAAAACCATTTTTACACATGATACAGGTGAACAGGATGAAGCAAGGAAAACATAGGAAATGCCTTAGAAGAAAATAATGAAGTCTAGAAAGATGTGTAGAACATGTTGTAATTATGATTGTATGATTTCCGTTTAAATTGTAATAATAAATATGAAACGTTATAATAAATGTCATGAGCTTTGATGAAAAACCAATCATGCCCCGATCACCTTTTCCGCTGCGGGTCGGGGTGTGACAGATTGGTATCAGAGCCATGACTATAGGGATATAGGATAGGTTATTAGACCCTTAGAGCCTATACTATAGTTGACTAGATTTTAATTGTTTATGTGGTTACATGCAAACTTATGATATTTATTTGTGTCATATTTATTACATACACAAATGCATGCAAACATTTCCAATATTACATTTTGTGATACATAGTGAATTATACTTACAGTCAAACATACACACTTACATACACATTCATCATACATATTTCAGTGTTCACATATTCAAATCATCTTCATACTTTCGTTATTCAAAGATTTTGTCGCATTTTTTCATTTTTCAAATCTCATCAAAGTGAGTTCTGCGACGGGCATGAAGTAACTGTAAGGGTACAAGTACCAGTAGTCGGAACGTCCTGTCTAGGTTGGCATTCGTATAAATCCAATATAACGGACCAGTTTGCCTACCTGGGGACTAACGATGAGAGTACGAAGGACCTATTAGGCCAAAGCATGCCACACCAAACGTCGTTCGAACTAACCCCACTTTGAGGTGTCACTGTGTCCACACCGGGATACATTCCGAATATCATACGTTACATACATATTTCTCGATTTTCTCCGGGTTTTAGTGTACGTAACCAGGCTAACACATGCGAACCATATGAAAAACCCGGTAATCATGGGGGCCCACATGATTACGAAGGTGAAGTATGGCGGCATGCAAGGCCCAATTACGAGCAAAGCCCAAGACATCCTATGGATGTAGTAGATTTATTATTTTCTATTTTTTTTTATAAATGTTCATTAAATACGACCCATGATCCCTAAAGCATCCAACTCATACTCTTGATATGCATTCCTTGTAGATGTCTTCTAGCCTCGCTCGTAGGAAGATGAGATCAGGAAAAGCCCGCGAGCGCATGGCTGTCCTAATCACTCAACAAATGGCTGCCGTAATACCCAACATTGTAATTCAAGTCCAACAAGCCCTTACCGCTAATCCTGTCAACCAAGAAGATCAAAATGTTATCGACCCTCCCCCAAATACCACTAAATGCACCTACAAACATTTCAAATCCTGCGACCCTCCAAAATACGAAGGGACTGAAGGTGTCACCGCTCTCCTCCATTGGTTTGAAGAAATGGAGAACACTTTTCTAAATTGCGATTGGCCCGATGATCGCAAAGTGCGATATGCTACTGGTCGTTTATTTGGAATAGCACTTACTTTGCGGAATACAGAGAAGGCCAAACGAGGTGTTGAAGATGCTATGACTTTGACCTGGGATGAGTTGAAGGAAATCATGACAAGACGGTTTTGCCCAAGGAGCGAAATCAAGAAATTAGAGGATGAGTTCTATTCGTTGAAGCAAAAAGAAAACGACCACACCACATACAACAAAAGATTCCTTGAGTTAAATCAAATGGTTCCCAACTTGTTCACTCCCCTCTACCGTTTGATCGAGCACTACATTCGATGTCTTCCTTCAAAGATTCAAGACTCTGTAATAAGTACCACACCTGTAACCTTGGAAGCAGCAATGGAGTTAGCTACAGAGCTCACCGAGAACCGAATCCGGAACAAAGACTTCAAGGAGGAGAAGAAGAAGGATAAAGCATCAACTGAAACTTCAAACTCCACCCAAACCGAATCCCCTTCTCAACCCATTTCTAAGAGAAAACGAGACGGGAAACTTTCCGCTGTCACCCAACGCAACCAACCAGCCTCGCAAGCCGTACCCCTCCAAGCTATCCCAATCACTCAAGTAGCACCCAACTTAACTTACCCAAATAAGAAACCTTACCTTGGACCTCACCCTCAATGTAACACCTGTTTTTATCACCATCCATCTACCTTACCTTGTCGACTATGTGCGAATTGTGGACGCTATGGTCATTTGAGCAAGGTTTGCCGCACCCCTCAAAACCAAACCTCACCCCCTACTCAAAACATGATCCAAACATATCAACAACCCCAAAACCCCATGTTCCCATATGTTCGAGCTTGTTTCAATTGTGGCGACCCTACCCACTTTAGAAACACGTGCCCTCGATTGGTTAACATCATAAACGCCCAAGCTCAAGCAAACCCAGTTAACCAAGCAAATCAAGGAAACCTAATCACTAGGCCACCAGCAAGAGGAAGAGTTTTCAACATCAACGCCAATCCTGTTGAAGATAATGACGGCCCAAGCGAAACCACCCAACTAGTTCCCTTCACCAAAAATCAAGATTCAACTCCAACCGCTTAGTTTTATGTTTTTCTTTATGTTATCTCAATTTTCACGTGTCTCAATTTTAAATTGGAAATTTATCCAAGGATCTTAATGCGAATTACTATATCAGTTTTGTTTTTATACTCATTGATTTAACATTCATATCATCATACCTCACGACATATCACAGTGTCATCATTTAAAGAAGTTGAACTGTGTCTCACTTCTACATGGACTAACCTCTCCATCATAACAAACGAGAGAGGTACTGTCATCATTCAAACATGTATGCTATCAGAATTAAGACTCAAGCTTTGGTTGATTGTGTTTGTTTATGTTTTAGAGTCACATAGAACTAATCATAACTACGGATAAAGCCAATGAAAATTTGACAAGAATATGGTGGATACGCCGCTGGTACTTCCTATATATAAGTATTCTTGCCAAAGGATCAGAGGCATTATCAGACGGTTATGAGAAGTTCCATGTAGGATTTAGTAATGTTTTGGTTGAAATTTGTTTTACACTCACTGATTTAACATTCATATCATCTCATCATTTAAAGAAATTGGATTGTGTTCCATTTTCTACATAGACTAACCTCTCCATCATAACAAACGAGAGAGGTACTGTCATCATTCAAACATGTATACTATCAGAATTAAGACTCAAGCTTTGGTTGGTGTGTTTGTTTATGTATTAGAGTCACATAGGACTAATCATAACTTACTGATAAAACCAATGAAAATTTGACGAGAATATGGTGGATACGCCGCTGGTACTTCCTATATATAAGTATTCTTGTCAAAGGATCAGAGGCATTATCAGACGGTTATGAGAAGTTCCATGTAGGATTTAGTATTGTCTTGATTGAAGTTTGTGTTATACTCACTGATTTAGCATTCATATCATCTCATTATTTAAAGAAATTGGATTGTGTTCTATTTTTACGTAAACTAACCTCTCCATCATAACAAACGAGAGAGGAACTGTCACCATTCAAATATGTATGCTATCAGAACTAGGACTCAGATATTGGTTGTTGTGTTTATTTATGTTCTAGAGTCACATCATAGAACCAATCATAACTTACTGATAAAACCAATGAAAATTTGACAAGAATATGGTGGATACGCCGCCGGTACTTCCTATATAAGTATTCTTGTCAAAGGATCAGAGGCATTGTCAGGCGGTTATGAGAAGTTCCATGTAGGATTTAGTAATGTCTTGGTTGAAGTTTGTTATATACTCACTGATTTAGCATTCATATCATCTCATCATTTAAAGAAATTGGATTGTGTCACCATTCAAACATGTATACTATCAGGATTAGGACTCAGACATTGGTTGTTGTGTTTATTTATGTTCTAGAGTCACATCAGAGAACCAATCATAACTTACTGATAAAACCAATGAAAATTTGACAAGAATATGATGGATACGCCGCTGGTACTTCCTATATATAAGTATTCTTGTCAAAGGATCAGAGGCATTGTCAGGCGGTTATGAGAAGTTCCATGTAGGTTTTGGTAGTAGAAGTTTTGTTTAGGGATATAACCTTATCTTTCCAAACATATCAAAACTCTTACACATGAAATCATATTTAGTCAATCAACTATGTTTATCAATATTCATTATCTTAGGCATTAAAAAGCGATTCCTGTAGCAGGGTACTCAACCCTTACAAGGAACGTTACCGCCTCAAACAAAAATTTAAACTCTTACTCCTTTCTAAGTATGTAACTGTCAAACTAAACACCATCCTTTTTAGACAAATATGTCACTACTTAAATTTCGGGACGAAATTTCTAAAAAGTAGGGGATACTGTAACATCCGTCAAAAACCGGATTTACCAAACCCGCTTCGTTTATCAACGAACAATCAGTCAAAAATTTCGTTGCGTATTTAATGCCCAAATTAATTTTAAACGATACATAATTAATAAGTATATTAGAATATAAAATTTATATTTGAAAATGTATTAAAAATAGTGAAATAAAAATAAAACAAGGCTGCCGGGTTTCGAACCCGGGTCAGCCGAGTAACTTCAACGCCTTAACTCTCATCCATCAAACCATTCCGCCACTTGTGTTCTTTAGTAACATATCAAAACAATTAATTCAAATATCACAATCTCGAATTCAAACTGACGCGCCCAATCGCAGTGGTCGGAAATCCCGACGATTTCGCCGATATTTGACGGTTTCTTCTGATTTAACCGAAGCATTAACCTCAACATCGGTTATAACCGATGTCCAGTCTGCGACATCAGTCATAACCGCCGGATAAATTATTGACCGACGAATCAAGACGGTAAACGGACCAAATTCATCGATGTTCTTCCCTATAAATACACCCACAAGCCTCTGTTAACTTTTTCGCTCACAATCACACAAATCCTCGACGTATTTTCACTCGCCGGAAAATCCCTGCAAGTCGCCAGAAAACCGAGATTTCATCTACACGGTAAATACCTTGATTCTTTCCGTTTCAATCCGATGTTAGACTGTTACTAACTTCAATCCAACCATCAGAATCTATCCCAGACGACGTAGCCGGAATATTCAGCTCTCGCCGGAAAACCTCTGAAACTTCTGATCTCACACTGTGAATCGGTATAACCCTTCAAACTTCTGTTAATCCTTGTTTAAGTACCTCAATTTCATAACTAATCGAACAGAACTGTTAATTGATTCTAACAGCCGAAGTTCACTAACTGAGCCGACGGACTTTTGCCGGAGTTCTGTGAAAGACCCTGATCGGTACCTTCTATCCCCAAAACTCTCTCCGTTCATTACCTTTCAACTACTTATAATGTTTGTTAATCGAATTAGACATGAATCAGTCGAATTATCATTGTCAGTAATCTTAAGCGAAGAAGACGAAGTTCGGATATGTTATAAGATTATTTTAAATCAGTTTTATGAACGAGTTAGACACACAGTCCAGCGGTGGACTATGTGCAAACAAATACATACACGTCCCGAGTTCGATTCTTGACACACGCACCTTCGCAGTAATAAAACGTCCTTTTTTTTAAAACTGAACCGGGTTAACTCCGTAAGATGTTAAGTATAATAAAAACCAGAATAATTACCAAGTTAGACACACAGTCCAGCGGTGGACTGTGTGCCAAACTAAACCACAGGTCGCGGGTTCGAGACCTGTGGCGAGCACCGAGTGATGCAATTAAATCGTTTTTAAAATAATTGATTTTCGGATTGATTTAATCAGTATATAAATGTAATTAAAAACAGAAATATTTCGGGTTAGACACGTAGCTCAGTTGGTAGAGCTGCGTGCTCGCGTACGGGAGGTCTCGGGTTCGAGCCTCACCCGGCGCATACATACACACAATAAAACCGGTCAACAAGTCAACGGTCAACGGTCAACAAGTCAATGGTCAACAGTCAAAAATCAACATTTTTTAATACTTTTATTTATTTATTTAAATTAAAAATACTTAAAAATAATATTTTTAAAGTTAGAAAATAGCTTTAAACTCACAAAAAATATATCCAATAATCCTACTAAAAATTGATCAATAAAATCCGCTTATTTACCGAACCATTATGTTATTATCTAGGTTAGTTTCACTCGTGGTTAAATCCAACTTCGTGCGCATTCAACATCATCAACCAAACGCACCCACTGTGAGTGAATCTTACAACTCCCCCTTTTTAATTACACGTTTTGGGGTGTATCATGTGTCACTAAAACTAATTCGTTTATTCAAACTCGTGCCATACCATATTATGATTTAAACTTAGAATGTAGATATTGTTTGTAGTTATGTATTACATATTGTCAAGTTGTATGCAAATTATTTGTTAGGCCCATCAGTTCCTCGTGGGAGACGAGTTGAACAACGCGTGCCTTAAAACTCATTCATTAGGCCCATCAGTTCGTAGAACAACGCGTGCCTCAAAACTCATTCATTAGGCCCATCAGTTCCTCGTGGGAGACGAGTTGAGCAACGCGTGCCTCAAAACAATCTATTATTGTATGTGTGTGCATTATTTAATATTAAGTGATTTGTGAATAAGTTTACATCTATATTTACTCATATGTGGTTACGCACTTTATTTATAATCAATTCAATAAACTTGTTTAAATGTTTTTCATAGGATTCACTCGCCAACTTTTTGTTGATCCAAAAACCATTTTTACACATGATACAGGTGAACAGGATGAAGCAAGGAAAACATAGGAAATGCCTTAGAAGAAAATAATGAAGTCTAGAAAGATGTGTAGAACATGTTGTAATTATGATTGTATGATTTCCCTTTAAATTGTAATAATAAATATGAAACTTTATAATAAATGTCATGAGCTTTGATGAAAACCCAATCATGCCCCGATCACCTTTTCCGCTGCGGGTCGGGGTGTGACAAAAATTGCGCGTAAAAAAAGTTGAAAACCGGTGTGTAAAATAAGTTTAAAATCGATGCGTAAAAAAAGTTTAAAACCACGCGTAAAAAAAGTTTCTAAAACGGCGCGTAAAAAAAGTTTGAACCCGGCGTAAAAAAAGTTTGAAACCGCGTGTAAAAAAAGTTTAAAACCGCGCGTAAAAAAAATTTAAAACCGACGCGTAAAAATAGTCTAAAACGGGTGTAAAAAAAGTTTGAACCCGCGCGTAAAAAAAGTCTGAACCCGCGCGTAAAAATGTATAAAATCGGCGTGCAAAAAAGTTTGAACCCCTATGTAAACTAATTTTCTTACTGTATGATTAAAAAATAACATTAATTAAATCACAAACATTAATTAAAGCACAATGATTACAACTTTAATTAACAATCATTAAAGAGCTTAGTAAAAATACCAATTTTCCCTTATCCTACTAATAACAAAAACTCATTAATTAAAGCACAATGATTACAACTACTTTATTGTCTTTTAATCTCATTCATTAAAACACTTTTGATTAATAGCTTATATTGGTTCCTACGGTTCTCACAACTTAAGATGGTTCTGATTTTACTCATCCCATATATATATATATATATATATATATATATATCTTAACACTTTGAGACAAGTACCTAATTGAAAAGTATATAAGTAGGTATATATACATGGGTACACTTATACGTACAAATACACAACAACTACATGAATTGGATAGTATACAAACAAGTATAAATATACATCTATACATATACAAGGACAATGTTAAAAAAATATTTTTGGCAAAGTATCAAAGTTGGAAAAATATATTTATGTTCAAGGATAAATATATTTTGATTAATTGTTGAATTAGTGAAACAAGGGTATACAACACAAGAATATATTTTTGGCTATAAAAATATTTTTTTTACATTAACGAAATAATCGTGTGGGACACAAGGTTATACAAGGGGCTAGGCCCCAAACATTACACGAATAAGGACACACACACACACACACACATATATATATATATATGTGGATAAAATACATATATGGTTATTCAGATAATCAACTACCAACATGTCGATACAAACAAGAGTTTTCAAACAAACGAAACAAGGATAGGTCTTAAGAAGGTTATTGGTGAAAGACTTGTACATGAACAAACAATTAGACCTATGTGTCTTAACGAATAGGACACTTGTAGGTCGGAGACAATTCAAGGAAACAAAGTAAATTTCTAGCTTATTGCATCACGGCCCCTTTTAAAAATATTTTGTTTTCAAAATTAGGGGGAGATACATGTTATACAATGGTATGCTAGTTATGGAGTGAAATCAACTAGATCTTGTGTGAATAAGCATGTGCATTAGCAGCCATTAATCACATTACAAACCAAGGAACAACTGGGTACATGTATTGAGTGTGGGCAAGCTCCACTCCTGGTCCACGAGGCTCTGAGAGAGTGCTTTTGTGTCTGGCTAGTCGCACATCACTAGGATAAGTGATTCGGAACGACAAAACATTTCCAAGGGTTGGTTGCTAGCTTATGTCGTCACGTATATTAATATCCTTGCAAAACATTAATTGATCAACGAATTTCATTGACACTGTGCATACCGCTTTTTATACAAGGTTATCAAATGTTTTAAAGATTCTTTTGTGTTAAGCAAAACCTGTGAATTCACCGACATTATTGTTGACTTTTTATTTAACATGTATTTCAGGGAAATAAGGAAACGATGCATGATTTTTGGATGACAAAGCAAGGATACAAGAAACGATACCTTTTGGGAGGGTTTGCCTCATATATTTCGCCTGCGTTCAAAATATAAGGGTCAAAGCCTTATTATTCAAAAACTATATGTTGTTTTAAGACTTTTGTGAAACTTGAAAACTCATGGCTTATGTTGTAAAACAAAACACTTGGTCTTGTATTAACGTTTCAATTTATATATATTTAACATCATTGTTTACTTTTAATCATGTAGATGTTTACACTATCGAATGCTATGAAAACCTTTAATAGTCACACCTCGCACTTCCGCTGTGAGCGGGTGTGACAAAGTTGCTAGGCTAGATTTAAGATCGTTGACACCACCAGAGAAGTCGCATTCCGGTTCCGTGGTTGTTGAGTTGAGTGATACAATTTATGACCACGATCTCCAGCGGCATGGTCGCCCAACGGCTGATCGAAACTAAGGCAGGTATGAAATAGAGAAAATAAGAATAATGGTTTTGTGTATTCATTGTTAACATTGACAACGACTTCGAAACTAAGCCTGTGTGAACATGTGAAAAGAAGATTGATAGTTTTGTTGTATTCATTGTTAACATTAGTGGTGGAAAAATGGGTGGGTTGGTGATAAGTATGGATTAGGATGGGTTTATTAAAAAAAAGTTAGGTAGGTTTGAGTCAAAATGGGTGTCAGTCACGATAGGCTAAAACTAAAAAATAATAAGAAAATAAAATTTAAAAAATAAAAAAACAAAAAATATAAATTATAAAAAATAAATGATTAAAAAAATTAAAAGCTAAAAAATATAAGAAAATAAAATTTGTATTTGAACACACTTTCCGTGATATCTACCAATCTTACTAAACCAACATATGAAACTAAGATTACCCTCAAAATTTAACTTCTGTATACAACAGATTAAAAAACTAAAATTTATCAAATCTAAGCTCTTAATAACTGATACAAACTAGTTATTTTCCTCCACGCTTCATGGCGGGAATTCAGTTGGTATAGGTTCAGTTTGTTACAACATCGACACTCGTTATAGTAATCGAAAGAGAAATCTTAAATTGACCGAAAACAATAATAAAGAATATCAATATCATTACCAGAACCGATGTTATTCTGTTGATATTGGTTCTGTTGGTTTGCATTTTTTTCAGCATTGTCGTATAAACTTTATTGAAAACAACTATTGTGCCACTATCGTACCAATCCGAACCGAAACCAAGTGAACAACATTTGTACCGGTAACGGTATTTATTTTTATTATTTTTGCTTTCGATAAACTAAGATACTATCGCTACCATACCGTACCAAACTGATCAACATCGGTATCGGTATGTATTAATTTTATGTGTCACACCCCAATTTGCAGTGGAAGTAAAACACGGGATGCAACAGACACCTCTGGTATAAGCGCATTGTTTATAAAGACACTACATTTTATTACTTACAAAATGTTGATTACATACTACATGTATGTTACAACTGCGTGTTTCCATGAACCACATAAGTCTTCTAAGCTGCATGCGTTTATATCAGGATTCGTCTACAAACACGTCTTAATCAACATACACGGATCACGTAAGTCTCAAGTTACCTGAAATGCATGTTAGTTTTGATAAGGGTCAGCTAAACGCTGCTGGTGAGTTCCACTGGGTTAGTTGTTGTGGAACAATATGTGTTAACAAGTTTAATTGCACAAGTGAGAGTTCACGGATTTATCACCACAAACACCTTCAGCTAGCAGGACCGTGTTACAACAAGCACCTTCAGCTCGCCGGACCGTGTCATAACAGACACCTTCAGCTTGCCGGACTGTGTTACAACAAGCACCTTCAGCTTGCCGGGACCGTGTATAAACAGACACCTTCAGCTTACCGGACCGTGTTTAAAAATTTACACTGATCACAAGTTGGTGCAATTAACACTGTTTTGTAACATGCAAATCACCCCAGAAAACAGTAAAACAGTTTAAAAGTGGGGGGGAGTGAAAACTCACTTGGATAGTAGTATCACAGGTAGCAGTAGGAGTATATGTAAGCTGGTTCGGCTTTAACAACAATAATGCAAGTAATTACTAATATCAGTCGCTAGGTCAGTAATGCCTATAACTTGGGTCCAAATGGGTATTTTCAGTTCATATTGTACATATAGTATCCTGGTGTGGTGATGGATGTTAGGATGGGATTAGTTCAAGTTTGGCTCCTGGGCACCGGTTCGCGTGCCAGCCAAAGTCGGCTGTTTTATGTATTCGGATAATGGCACTAAGATTTAGACAGTGCCAATACATTGTTATTTAGAAAAGATTAAGTATTCCTTAAGGAAATCCGGACGTTTGGAGGCTCTAGGTCCCCGAATTTGAGTTTCCATTTTCGCCGTCGGGAATCTTCCCGAACGGTGTCCCGCTTACCGTGGAACCTCCCAAAATACTCTCAGTGTTCCAGTTATAGTCAAAATGCGTTTTGTTCTGTTCCCATTTTCGGCAGGTTCGTTGTCCGGTAAACTGCCGAATTTAGTTAAAATAAGCGTTTTAAAAGTCAAAAAATCCCATTTAATCTATATAGTTCATAAAATCCTGGAAAGTTTTGTAGAACTCGGTAAAAATATATAGATTCCAATAAAATTATTTTGGGAATTTATAAAGCTAATTTCCCAAATAAATCATTTGTAAAACAGTATTTAACTGAATAATTCACTTTGTTTATTATCCGATGTCCAAAAATTCCTAAAATATTTTTGGAACCTCCTTATATGTCCAGGAGCTACCTATAAAAAAGTTTGGGATTTTTCCGATTTCGTTTCAGGGCGTTTCCGGCTACCGAAAACTTATAAAAACACGGATTTTTAATCTGAATCAAAACCGAACCAATAGACTCCGAAACTTCCCAGAACCTTTCCCATATGTTCCTTAGTGTTCATGAAAATTTAGGTGATTTATTGACCTCGTTTGGTATTTTATATTGAATTTCGTTTTGTAAAACAGTAAAAACTTTACCAAAAATCATAGAAAATTCCAAAAATTCTAAAATTTTACATGGACCTTCCTATCAATACCCTACATCACCACACCAAATTTAAACTCAATATAATGCCCACGAACCAAGTTATGGTCCAAACAATACTCTGCCTACTCTAGCTTCGAGTTTCGGGTGATATACCTAGCGATTTCTTCGATTCCAAGTGTTTTTCTTGAGTCCAGAAGTGGTTGTGAGCCATATACAGTACCTATATACCAAGAACAATCCAACCATGCCATAACCCATGTCAATCAAGCCTTGTTTCATAGTTTTCAGTTAATAACTTTGTTAATAAATTTCGGTCGATTAATGGTTGATTAGTGTATCAAAACCCAAAGTCTCATGATCTTGGCTACAATATAACACCAGGGAATTTCACAGGTGTTCTTATTCAGCCAAGAAATCTGTTTAAACCCACCAAAATCATGGATTAAAAAGGCTTTTCGGTTATAAATCATGTTTATCAAGAAATAATCATCAAAACCATTTAAAACTTGCAAGAATACCTTTGATTTACTGATTTAAAGTGATGACCAGCCATATTCTTGAAGAAAAGTGCAGGCTTTTTGAGTGAAGATGAAGGAATTTGTGAAAAATAATGAAAAATAAAGAATATATATATATATATATATATATATATATATAAAATAAGGGGGCATAGGTGGGATGCCCCTACCCCACCCGCGCTTTGTCGTGCTTCATCTTTTCGTGTTAAAAGATGATGTTTATCTTCGGTGGCACGTTTAGGTTCGTTTTCGGGTCTCAGACGCGTACCCGATTTGCGAAACGGACTCCGTTTTTCGCGTTCTTAGTGTCAAAAGACTCGGTTTTAAAAATCGAGCATAACCGTCTCGAAACCCGAGCCCGGTTACGTTTTAATCATAAAAGTCTCGTATGGGGTTAGTTTAAGTGTTTTTAGGCTTGATGACCGTTTTTTGCATGTTTGGTTTGTCTTTCATTGCTCCTAACGCAAAGGCGTTTCCCTAACCGGGACTGCCTCGTTTTGCGTGCCCGAGCTCCTATTTGTTTCTAATCTTATGTCATAGTCTATGGCTCGTAACTAAGATGTTTCGTGAACTAGGAATCTTAAAGGGCCCTACCGTTGGCCTAATAATCATGGTCGACTGTTTAATGCGCTGTTAAACGTCAAGTTCCCGTTTAACACGTTTTCAAAGACTAAGGGCACCAACCTCACATCGTTGGCCCTTAATAGTGTCATGTCAACCATGACGTGTTCCCAGAGTCGTCACTCCATTCATGACTTTTTCTTGCCATGTAAGTGGCGCATAACGTCAATGTAATGTTTTTTTGGTAATTATCATGCATATACTCTTATTATAGTCGGTGTAACATGTTCCAGAATTCATATCATCACCTATAATCACAACAATATCATGATACACATTATCACGTCCGGTTACCACGGACTTGTACCAATCAAAGTTTACCGGGATTTTTCACAGTTGTCACATTATGGTTTGTTTTATAACAAATATCATGTCGCTATCCTAGTGAACCGAACGAACAACGTGGGTTTGATATCGTTATTTATTTTTATTGTTTTTCTTTCGATAAACTAACATGGTATCGCTAGCGTCCCATACCAAACAACATCGGTACTGATACCTTATCTATTTTTTGGTTTCCAGTTTCAAAAAGTTTTCATTTATACAACTTTGTGTGTGACGATAATTGAATATCAGTACAAGTAGCTTAACAATTTGAACCAATCGACACCGTTCGAACAACATCGGTGTCGGTATCGGTGTCCGTTTTCGGTCGATGTAAAACACGTGTTGATTTTTAAACCGAGTGCGTGAATTCTGCGGTACTATAACAAACCAAATCGAAGAACGTAAGTTTATATAAAAAATCAAATTGAATGACCAAATAAAAATACTATACTAAAAAAAAATAAAAAAAATATATAAGCATAATCAATTACCATTTATTACTAAAAAATTAAAGAACAATTATTAGAAAAAGACAATCAATATTCATGGGAATTTCTATTCATATATATAATAATACACAACTACGCCTATTTAATTCTCAATCATCAATATTACTTGGCTAAATTAGTATGCAATAGAAATGGACTTTTATTTGAATGGTGATAACAACTGAGAAGACGTCTTCAAAGGTGTATAATCCATTTACATGAAAGGGTTCTATTGTTTGTTGGGAGATCCTAAAAGACGTGTCTCACTTAAACCTAATGAAATATAACAATCATTTTTCTTGGTCTCAAGGCATGTTTAAATACCCATAGGGGCTGTTTGATTCACGGAATGTTTTGGAATTGGAATTGAAATTCGTATAGGAATTAGAATTTGAAGGAATTCGATTTGGAATTTAAACATTCCATTTGGAATTGAAAAGTGTTGGAATTGGAATCTTAATTCCATTGATGTGTTTGTTTATCAAATGAATTGGAGGATTAGGTTCAAGAGTGAACAATAGTGTATTTGCGAACTATGCGAACTAATCCTGACCACACACGTGTGTAGATCAATGGCTAGGATTTGATGATGAAATACACTAGTGTATTTTCTGATTTGATGATGAAATCCTAGCCATACATGTGTGTAGATCAATGGCCAGGATTTGTTCACTCAGTTCGCAAATACACTAGTGTTCACTCTAGAACCCTACCCATGAATTGGAATCCATCACCCCAGCACCTACCACCCCGGTTCGGGTCAAAAAGGTATGGGTGCAAACAATGTGGGTTGAAACAATTCGGGTGGAAAAGGTATCGGTCGAAACGGTTCGCGTCTAAATAGTTCGGGTCGAAATGATTCGCGTCTAAACAGTTCGGGTAGAAACGGTACGGGTCGAAACGGTTTCGCGTCAAAACGGTTCGAATCGAAATGGTACGGGTCAAAAACAGAATGTCTATGTCTTAGTCTTATATCGATTCTGTATAGATTAGAGTTGAATAGGCTAGCAAAACGAAGTATTTATGTGTATATGAGTCAAGTTCGCTGGAGAATGTCATGCATTGTCAAGTTCGACCGAACTTGCTTAGGCAAGTTCGCCGAACTCATCCCTCCACCAACGAACTTGGATCTCTATAAATAGCTAGCATGTTGCTCCCATTTGTAACTTTGGCATTTCTGAGGCGAAGCTCTGTCAATTTGGAGACTTGACATTATATCAAGAAAATTGACGTTTAACTGATTAATTCTTGTCTATTGGTAAACTTGTCGTAATATTTCCGCTATTATGGACAATAGATATCAAATCTAGGTTCCTATGCATCGAGGATCAATCCTATAAGGGGTACCAGAGGTAGAATAGCCTGATTTGATTGATATCAAGACAAAAACACTTCTAATTCTACTCCATTCTTCTATTTTTCATAACTTTTGCACAAAAATGAAGAATTCACGGTCAAATTCTGTCCAATTTTGAATATGACATGTTAAATACATTATAGATAAACCCTTGAGAGTTTGGAGACTAAAATCAAACGAATTGGTGTCAAATTGTTGCAAAAACCATGTTTCAGAACCCTCTTCCATCGAACTTGTTAGCTAAGTTCGGCCGAACTTGGGTTAGAAAGTAACTTCTTCTGTGAGTTTTTACCAAGTTCGCTCGAACTTGAGTGAGTTTTGAAGGAATTTCAGCTAAGTTCGCTCGAACTTACCCAGATTTCATTGATTTTTTGTCAAGTTCGACCGAACTTGATAAAATTCAAGAAAACTTTGATAAGTTCGCCCGTACTTGCAAATATTTTTTTACAAATTTCAAGTTACAAGTTCGAGGTTGATCAGGGAAATTTTTCAAAACAGAAGTTATAAGTTCGACCGAACTTGTGACTAAAACTGAAATTCATCATTGTCATACCATAAGTTCGACCGAACTTAAGGTTTAAAATCTGAAATTCTTCATTTCAGTACAAGTTCGATCGAACTTGTAGTAAAACTAATTGTTTTCAAAGTTTTAAAGCTTTTTCAGCGTACGTGTCTCGATATTCACGATGGATGATATTCAGAGAGCGTTAATGTCCGGAGTGGGTACATCTAATTCCATACAACAAGTCAATCTTGACAACGAAATGGGCACGACTGTTAAACCGCCGAAGTTAATGAGCATGGACGAGTATGAAGGATGGAAGGAGAAGTTTACCTATTGGGTTCAAGCCATGCATTTCCTAGGCTGGATATCGATTGAGAGAGGTTATACTCTTCCGTTGGATGAATATCAGCAAGTTCTTGAGAAGTTCAAATACTCAACGACACAAAAAGAAGAATACATTGCTGAGAAAAAGATGATAAGCCTCATCCAACAATCTGTTAAAGAGGATATTCTGGTCTTATTGCCGGAATACACGACTGCAAGAGAACTCTGGCTATCACTGCAAAAGAAATACCAAGGAAGCACAGAGACGATCAAGAGTAAGAAAGCTCTCATCATGAAGGAGTTCGATATCTTTAACATGTTGAAGGGAGAGACAATGAAACAGATGATTGAGCATTTCTGTCATCTGAAAGTTCAAATGAGAAGACACGATCTTGAGAAGACAGAAAAAGAGTACATCGATAAGCTAGCAGATGCGTTACCTGATGGAGAGTGGACTACTTACCTGATGGTTCTGAAAGAAAGTTCGAATTGGGAATTCTTCAAGCTGTCTACATTCATCGTTCTCAAGCACTGGTTCAAATTCGTCTTATCAGAGTCAAGCAAATCAGAACCAACAAATAAAATATGATTCAAATGTGTACAAGTGTTGTAGGTCCGTTGTACGGATCGTTCGGGCACTAATCTGACAAACCTAAGGTAAACGTGTGGAATCCGTTTGCTTAGGCGACATTGGATACACTCATTTGTTTCTATTTAATCACCGTTTCATTAATATTCAACGTTACATATCCTGGAAACACTTGGACAGAGCTTCGCCTCTGTCGTGACAAAATCTCTGAATGTTACAAATGAAATCACAAGCTAGCTATATATACTAGTACAAGTTCGTTGGATCTTGCAAGTTCAGGCGAACTTGGCCGAACTTGACTACATAAACACACCATGAGCGAATTGTCCTAAAAACCTATAAATACTCCATTTTGCTAGCCTATTTTATACATACTGATACAAGATTAAGACATAGACATACTGTACTAACAGACTCCCCCTTGGATATAGTCTTTGTCTTGATCATTCTTCCAAATCATTTATCATTAGCTTATGATGACGTAGGAAATAGACATATGCATCAACAGACTCCCCCTTGGATGTTGCCGTAGTCATCATTCTTAATTAAGTTCCTGAGTCTTTAATGTTCTCTTGATCTTTATATCTTGAATAACTTTAACATCCATGCTCCCCCTTGCTTTGAGCTTTCTGGTATCTTTAATCAACGTGTTTATCTAGCTCCCCCTCAAATGATGCTTCAAATCTCTAAGATTTAACGATTAAGAACAATCACATGTATCCACACACAAACAGTTTCTTAACAGTCTCATTGGTCCGGCTCACATTCAACATTATTAGGTTTCCATAGAAGATATGAGAAAAAATCTTTTTGGATTTTTAAAATTGAATGCAGAAATGCAAAAAACATACTAAAATGTAATATTTACAGTTTGTATTTTTGTGGGAAAACGTGCTAGAGGATCATATCAGATTACTGAGACATATCAGCTGCACCGTTGATCTTTAAGAAACACTTTTTTTAAATAATTCACATGGATTGTCGGTATTATTGTCCACTTAAACTCAATCTAAAAACTTTCGTAATGCTTACCGATACGTTAAGATACATTAATTTGCGCTAAGCTCTTATGGATCCCAGTGTCACACCCCAACCGATGGCGGAAACATCGGGATGAGACGAAAACGAGATTGCAAGAGGCTTCATAACGCTAATGTGTCAAGTGTTTAATAATTTCTTTTTTTTACATAGTTTAAATCAAATAATACAAAATTTAAATCACGACGCATAACAAATATAATTTCATTTCATTGATAACGATTTAATACAAGATAGTGAAACGAAATACATGTTTGAAATAAGATACAGTACAATAAACATTTAAAGTTTTAAGTGTGTGTCTAGGCAATCCTACTACATTTCTTGCATCATCAGCTTTCCTGTAACATGTATTATAAGCGTAGATCAATACAAAAGTATTGGCGAGCATACAAGTTTGAAAATAAAATCTAAGTGTAAGAGTTTATTTCAATCATGACGGGAGTATAATAAAGCTTAATCGTATGTAGACGACTCTCACATAATAATAGCATATAATTGAATTTCTTAACTAGCATGCATAGTATCACAATCATAACAATGTCGTGAGAATACAAATTAAAACTAATAAGCATAAACAACTCAAACGTAACAAGTAGCATGTATAAACGAGTTTAATCTAACACATATAATCCACATAAGCGTAATTGATAACCCGTTTGGTATTGGGAACACATTTAATCTTGTTAAAAATAAATTTTGTAATTTATACATGTTGCACCCCAAAATGCGTTAAAGTGTAAAAATGGGTCGAGTATGCTCACCTTTTAGCAAAGCTTCCCTTGGAACGTTCGTGAAGAATCGACGGTCGAAAGATGGAGTATCGAGTCGCCTCGCATAGGTAAAAGAGAGTTATAAAAGTGTTTTTAAAATAAATATACAACTTCATTTATTTTTATAAAAAGATTTGCTTAAATCCGATACGTTTCTTTTCATATTTGGTATCGCGGATTTCACGAAAGACGGGCAGAGTTTCCTCTGTTTTAGGACGATCCCGACAACACACCGCTGTCGATATATTTTGTCAAAACACAACAACATTTGATTCTTCATTTAACATATCCTTAACACAAATAGCATAATGAACGTCGACTAAAAATTAATATTAACATGAATGGTTTTAGAGTCGGTCCTACGATTTAACATAACATTAATATAACTAATATAATGAAACTCGCGATGTTAGAATTTTACCAAATCTCGCAACGAAACTTCGATCAGTGTCTGACCGAGCGGGCCAGGTTTGACCGATGGTTGACCAGTTGACCGTTTGACCAGATCTGACCACGTTTGACCCGAGGCACCAAAACTAACCCGATGACTCGACTCAAACCCGAGACTAAACTGAGCCACAACCGCACCAAATCCTCGAAGCAACCACTGTTGTCACTATAGCCGGAGTTACCACCGTCAACTGTCGACCTGAACCGAGACTCGACTTAACCACCTTTAACCCGAGATTGGAACCCAAACCCGACATAAACTGACCTGATTCGAACCACTTGAACCGAGCATGACCAAACCCAAAACCCAAACCCGGCCGCTCTGCCATCAAACGTATTTGGTGATGTGGCTGCTGTGGTTGTTTAAGACGGAGAGGAAGAGAGAGACGGTGAGAGTGAGGGAGGAAAGATGGAGGAGAAAGGGGTTGCAGGGGTGTGGGTGTTGGTTGCGGCCGGAGAGACGCCGGAACTCCGGCTCCGGTGACCGGAAGTAAGAAGGGAGACGAGAGAGAGATGAGAGGGTGTGCGGCTGTTTTTTTTGTCCGTGTGTGTGTGGTGTTAGTTAGGTTATATATTGGGGTTTAGGGTTTAAGTTAGGTTTAGGTGGTGTGTTGGGCCAAAGCCTGTTAACCCGTTCTAACGTTTTTGAGTGGCCCTGAACGTACCGACGAGATCCGATTACAAGTTTCATAAAACGTCGGATTTATTTTGTTTATTATTATTATCATTGTTATTATTGTTATTATTACTACTGTTATTATTATCTATAAAAATAATAACTAAATAAATAATAATAATAATGATAATAAATTAGACAAATAAATAATTCAGTGGTACGACACGTATTTCCTAAAATAAAGTTTTACGGAAACGCGAGGCGTTACAGTCTCCCCTACTTTATGGAATTTCGTCCCGAAATTCATTCAAGCGGAAGGCTTTAGGAAGATGGCACTTCGAAGTATGTATGGGTATGATCGAGAAATAGGTGGTGAGTGATTAGAGTTTGCATTTAAACATAACAGTGAAACACCGAATTTCTCATGGCTCGTTTCACGAGACCTTAGCAATATGGTATTAACACTTATATATAGGAAGTACCAAGGCGTATCCACCATGTTCATACCATATTACGTTTATTTCGCTAATCGCTGCCATGTTACGTTCCGTGTCATAATCAGGGTTGTTTGCGTATTACGAGTAGGACTGATAGCGTATATAGAGTCTCAAGTATGTAAGTATAATTGTATTTAAGTATGAGAGAGTATATTGTATAAGTATGAGTATAAGTGTAAGTGTGCGTATTCGCACATTCGTGTACAATACAGATGATATATTTTAGTTTAACCAAGATTAACGGATTACTGGCATGTGAATAAACAGGTCAAACCATCGTGTACCGCAATGTAGACTACCCATCATCGTTAAAACGAAGAGGGTGTAAAATAGTTTACTTAACATGACCTCAAGAATACGGGCGGGCGTCACTCCTATAGCGCTACACAAGCGTTATACATGTTAAGGTGTGGCTTGATCAAAGTTAATGACGAGTCTACAACATAAATATGTGAATAAACAAGTCAAACCATCGTGTACGCAATGTTGACTAGTCAATATTGTTGGAACATAGTGTAAATAGTTTACTTAGTATGAAATAGTTTACTTAACATGACCCCAAGTCTCAAGGGCGGTGCGCTACTCCTATAACACTACTCATAGTGCTATACATGTTAAAGTGTGGTTTTATAACGAGTTTATCACATATAATGTTCCAGTAATCCCAAATCAAGTATGATGTTTAGTATGCACCTATAGAATCTTTCTGTAATAGATTTAGTATAAATGCGAAGTTTGTCGTGCATAAATTTGATTTTAGTATAGTGTGACATTGAAAAAAAAATGAAGGAATAAGAATTATATAGCATAAAATGTAAGATAGCATAAAAGAGAAGCTTGTTAAAATGTTGGAGTGTTTCGGTTTTAGAAACTTCGACTATTCCAAAGTGACTCGTTAAGTCCTTTCGAATTAGGGAGACATAATTTGGACTAATAGGTATAATACTCTCGTCGCCAAGCGATTAACGGTACTTTACCCTTCCAGTTAGTACATGTCCCTAATTTGATCAAAAATACAAAACTTTGGCGAGATTGAAAATTGAGGAGCGGAACCAGTCATCAAGGTTGTGGATGTCAATCCTGGCTTGACAATTTCGTCCCCAAATTGTGGTTTATTGAACGTATCAAAATATAATCTCGAATCGTCAATAAGGATCCACTAGATTATGAAATGAAACTCCCATCAAGATATGGATATCACTCCTGACTTGATGGTGAATTTCGTACGAAATAACATGCAAAACGGATTGAAACTCGTCACCAATGGCGGGAATCACCATGTATTGATTAGTTATTTCGATTGTGGAACAAGAATATACTCAAAAGCGTGTGTTGTGTTCATGTCTTAGGAAAAACATATTGTAAGTTTTAAGACCAGAAAAGGCAGGAGTATGATAGAAAGAATAACAATTTAGACAAGTATCACAAATGGTCAAGAGTATGGTACTTAAACTATAGACTAGGTCGAACATGGCAATTCTACCTAATTCCCTATAGTTATGGCTCTGTTACCAATCTGTCACACCCCAACCGATAGCGGAAACATCGGGATGAGACGAAAACGAGATTGCAAGAGGCTTCATAACGCTAATTGTGTCAAGTGTTTAATAATTTCTTTTTTTACATAGTTTAAATCAAATAATAAAAAATTTAAACCATGACACGTAACAAATATAATTTTATTTCATTGATAACGATTTAATACAGATATTGAAACGAAATACATGTTTGAAATAAGATACAGTACAATAAACATTTAAAGTTTTAAGTGTGTGTCTAGGCAATCCTACTAGATTTCTTGCATCATCAGCTTTCCTGCAACACGTATTAAAAGCGTAAATCAATACAAAAGTATTTGCGAGCATACAAGTTTGAAAATAAAATCTAAGTGTAAGAGTTTATTTCAATCATGACGGGAGTATAATAAAGCTGAATCGCATGTAGACGACTCTCACATAATAATAGCATATAATTGAATTCCTTAACTAGCATGCATAGTATCATAATCATAACAATGCGTGAGAATACAAACTAAAACTAATAAGCATAAACAACTCAAACGTAACAAGTAGCATGTATAAACGAGTTTAATCTAACACATATAATCCACATAAGCGTAATTGATAACCCGTTTGGTATTGGGAACACATTTAATCTTGTTAAAAATAATTTTTGTTATTTATACATGTTGCACCCCAAAATGCGTTAAAGTGTAAAAAGGGGTCGAGTATGCTCACCTTTTAGCAAAGCTTCCCTTGGAACGTCCGTGAAGAATCGACGGTCGAAAGATGGAGTATCGAGGTCGCCTCGCATAGGTAAAAGAGAGTTATAAAAGTGTTTTTAAAATAAATATACAACTTCATTTATTTTTATAAAAACGATTTGCTTAAATCCGATACGTTTCTTTTCATATTAACTTGATTTGGTTTCACGGATTTCATGAAAAACGGGCAGAGTTTCCTCTGTTTTAGGACGATCCCGACAACACACACCGCTGTCGATATATTTTGTCAAAACACAACAACATTTGATTCTTCATTTAACATATACTTAACACAAATAGCATAATGAATGTCGACTAAAAATTAATATTAACATGAATGGTTTTAGAGTTGGTCCTACGATATAACATAACATTAATATAACTAATATAATGAAATTCAGATGTTAGAATTTTACCAAATCTCGCAACGAAACTTCGACCGTGTCTGACCGAGCGGGCCAGGTTTGACCGAAGGTTGACCAGTTGACCGTTTGACCAGATCTGACCACGTTTGACCCGAGGCAGCCAAAACTAACCCGATGACCCGACTCAAACCCGAGACTAAACTGAGCCACAACCGCACCAAATCCTCGAAGCAACCACTGTTGTCACTATAGCTGGAGTTACCACCGTCGACTGTCGGACCTGAACCGAGACTCGATTTGAACCACCTTGAACCCGAGATTGGAACCCAAACCCGACATAAACTAACCTGAATCGAACCACGAACCGAGCATGACCCAAACCCAACATAAACTGACCTGCACATGTCTCGCACCCGAAACCTGAGCCAATACTTGAACCCATCTATCTGCACCACCGTTACCGCCGCAACTGCGGCCGCCATTTCAACGCCGCCGCTGCCGTCAAGCGATGGTGGGCTGCTGTGGTTGTTTAAGACGGAGAGGAGAGAGAGACGAGTGAGAGTGAGGGAGGAGAGATGGAGGAGAAAGGGGTTGTAGGGGTGTGGGTGTTGGTTGCGGCCGGAGAGAAGCCGGAACTCCGGCTCCGGTGACCGGAAGTCAGGAGGGAGACGAGAGAGAGATGAGAGGGTGTGCGGCTGTTTTTTTGTCCGTGTGTGTGTGGTGTTAGTTAGGTTATATATTGGGGTTTAGGGTTTAAGTTAGGTTTAGATGGTGTGTTGGGCCAAAGCCTGTTAACCCGTTCTAACATTTTTGAGTGGCCCTAACGTACCGACGAGATCCGATTACAAGTTTCATAAAACGTTGGATTTATTTTGTTTATTATTATTATCATTGTTATTATTACTATTGTTATTATTATCTATAAAAATAATAACTAAATAAATAATAATAATGATAATAAATTAGACAGATAAGTAATTCAGTGGTACGACACGTATTTCCTAAAATAAATTTTTACGGAAACGCGAGGCGTTACACCACGATCTCAGCATATCCCCTCATCATGTAATACAAAAACTCAAGTAAAGCCTTTAAACTTTCATCAATTGTGATTTGTGTGAAAATAACGCATAATGTTTAAACATTAACAATCAGGTCGATCTTTCGATACGCAGAGAAAGTCCAATGTTTAAACAAAAATAAGAAATAAAAACAAGTTGAAATTGTTTAGATCTTAATCACCAGTTCGATATTCTCATATACGCAGAGGTGATCCAAGATTTAAACGAAACACCAAGGAAAATGAAGAAGAAACGCTTAGGCACTAATATCGAGTTTGATACTTTCGTATACGCAGAGGATATCCAATGCTTAAACAAAATAAAGAAATAAAACAAGTTTAAATCTTTTGAAAATGAAAACACAATTACAGTGACTTTTTCAGTAAGATGTGAAAGTTCACAAACTAACCGGTTTTTATGCTTTTCAGCGTTCAGCAATTACCGAGTAGGCACACACTCACGAAGGACAAAACTAAGTACTATGCTTTCAACCGTGTTTCCACTAGAACTAAGCTTTTCTATTTATGTTTGTATCGTTTTCGCAAAACTACTAGTCTAGCTGAGCCTACCGACACATCTTTAGTGAGATTGTTTAACCATTTTAAACAATAAATATCTTTAGCATGCACTGATAGTCCACTGATTTACTATCATTTCCTCTTTTCGCACAAGTAATCTCATTTTTCTTTTTTCAATGTTTTTTACATTTTGAGATTTTATATTGTTTTTGGCTTTTTGAAAATTTTTATCTATCTAAAATCTTTTGAAATGATGTTTTTCAATTTTACAGGAATTTTTGACAATTTTAAAATTTTTCTCCCCCTAAAATTGAAAACATCTTTTAAAATCGAAAATAAGAATCTTCCATTGTAACCATTAAATGACTTTTTACGAATGCGAACGCGAGACTACCATTTTGTTTGTGTGGAATATCATTCTTGTCTCCTGTCTCTCTGCATGAACAACCACTGCTTCTGAAATGACATTTGACTTGAAGCTTTGTTATCCTGCACATTCAAACAAACTTTAATCAGTTTTGAATTGGACCCCAATCCATTCTGGATTTAGGTTTACCAAAATCATTAAATCTGAAGTAAACAAACATTCACACTCTTTTTGATATTCAAACAGTTTGATAGAAACTTTATTTGAAAATTTTACTTTCTTTAATTTTTTAACTGTTTGAATTATCAAATTTTTCTCTCACTGCTCTCTCTTTTGTCCTCAGATTTGTATCTGATGAATTCGTTTTACTTGATTGTGAGTAAAATGATTCATTAGAACTTTTATCTGATTTTTTAGACGTATCCGAGGACAAAATCTTTTCCAAATACTCTCTAACTTTTTTCCTCTTTTTTCTCAATCTGTCTTTTTGCCCTTGTGATAACTTGACTTTTTGTTCTTTGGGCTTCTCTACAGTTTTCTCATTTTTCTTCTCTGTTGTCTTCTCCTCTGGTCTTTTCTCCCCTTGAGATTTAACCAATCTTTTTTAGATTAGTCGGACAATCCCTGAAAATATGACCTTTGATTTGACATTTATAGCATCTTCTCCTATCAAATCTCTTTTTCAGGCAGTTAACAGCAATGTGTCCACTAAATCCACAGTTGTCACACACTCTGTTATCGTACCAATCTCTCCATTCATACCAAACACCCAAATCAGCACATTGATTTGACGTGTAGTAGTCATCTTTCCTGTTTTCTTCTATAAAATTGATTTGACTTTGAAGTATTGTGGTCCGACCTGCACCAATTATTCTCATATTTTTGTGAGTTTTTATAATGATTGGATGACCGTACGATGAGCTTTTATTTTTGTTTTGAAAATTTATAGAATTTTTTTTTCATGTTGTTTTTGTTCTCCATTCTGCTTAGAAGATTTTTGCGTTGAGCATTCACCTTCTTCAGAAGATTGTAGAACAATTTCTTGAAATTTTTCTTTTAGTTTTAAAAATATTTCATGATTATAATTTTAGTACTTTCATCATCGGTATAATCATCACAATCTTCAATTATGACATCATCATAATTTGTAACAATGTTACTTATTGGAATTTCCTTTTTATTATTATTGATCGGTTTTGGACATATATGATCTAACTTTAATGAGGTAGTCACAAAACCTTTCCATAATTTTTCTGAATTAAGAACTTTATTTTTAGACTTCTCAACTTCGTTTTCAAGTTGAGCAATTTTCTCAATATGAAAATTTATTGTTTTTTTTATTTTCTATATTTAATTTTTCAGAAACAATTTTTTCATTTTTAAACATTTTATTTCATTTTGAAAATCTACTACCATTTGTAATTTTTCATTTTCTAAAATTTTTATTTTGTTTTCAAAATTCTTTTCATTTTCTTTTAATTTTTTATTTCTAATGTCAAACTCTCAATCTCATTCAAGAGTTTGGCATTAACTGTCCGATAGTTATCTACATCATAAACTGGACAGACTGATTTAGAACTTGAAGATCCATTTGTAGACGTACTTGAAAGTTGAGCTTCACAGTTCTTAACCACTACATTCTCTTCTCTCTTCACCTGATATTTATTTTAAGAGATATCCAGAGTTCTTTTGCAGTCTTATACTCAGGCAGTAGTATTAAATTTTTTTTAGAAACCTTGGACAAGTTCGGGCGAACTTGTCACAACTTGTGAAATCAGCTACTTAACAAGTTCGGTCGAACTTGTTGAGATTTTATGAAAAATTTCACCTTGAATACAAGTTCGAGCGAACTTGTGAAAAATTTCAAGAAAAAACAGTTCGGGCGAACTTGTGAAAGATTTCAAGAAAAAACAGCAAGTTCCGGCGGACTTGTAAGAATTTCAATGAGACTTTACAAGTTCGGTCGAACTTATAATATTTTTCAACAATATTTAATCAAGTTCGGGCGAACTTGATGAAATTTGTTTGAAAAATAAGCAAGTTCGAGCGAACTTACCCAAAAATCTTGAAAAACCAATCAAGTTCGGGCGAACTTGATGAAAAATGTAAATTTTTCAGTCAAGTTCGAGCGAACATGTGTTTTCAAACATGGTTTTTTCAATTTTTCGGCATGAATTCGCTTTTTTAAGCTCTGATCTTTTCAAGGGTTTATCTATTATGGATTTTACGTATTATATTGAAAATCAGTCCATTTTGTTCGTGAATTGTCCAAGAAAAGTTAAAAATAGAAGAAATGAGTAGAAGATGAGATGTTCTATGTTCAATGTCTTCAAATTAGTCCAATCCTGCTCTGATACCCACTTGTAGGTCCGTTGTACGGATCGTTCGGGTACTAATCTGACAAACCTAAGGTAAACGTGCGGAATCCGTTTGCTTAGGCGACATTGGATACACTCATTTGTTTCTATTTAATCACCATTTCATTGATATTCAACGTTACAGATCCTGGAAACACTTGGACAGAGCTTCACCTCTGTCGTGACAAAATCTCTGAATGTTACAAATGAAATCACAAAGCTAGCTATATATACTAGTACAAGGTCGCTGGACATTTTGCAAGTTCGGGCGAACTTGACTTAGTCAAGTTTGGCCGAACTTGACTACATAAACACACCATGAGCGAACTTGTCCTAAAAACCTATAAATACTCCATTTTGCTAGCCTATTCTATACAGACTCGATACAAGATTAAGACATAGACATACTGTACTAACAGACTCCCCCTTGGATATAGTCTTTGTCTTGATCAGTCTTCCAAATCATTTATCGTTAGCTTATGATGACGTAGGCAACAGACATATGCATCAACAAGTGTAACATTGCTGTCAATCTTAACAATGTTGTTTCTGAGCAAGTTGCAAAACAACACATGTCACTTCTCACCACTGTTCTAGAATCATATGAAAGTCTTGTAGCTGGAAAGATCGGCAATCCCGAGATGACCGCCGAAGACTACGATCAGGTGGACGAAGAAGAGCTTGAACTGATGGACATAAAGTGGTGTTTAGCATCTATCATTCGAAGAGTCACAAAGTTTGTTGCACTCATAGGCCGAGATATCAGAAATTCCAGCAACAAGCTAGGGTTTGATAAAACGAAGGTTACATGCTTCAGATGCCGCCAGAAAGGGCATTTTAAGAGAGAATGCAAAAACCCTGAAGCAACGGGAAATCAAAGTCCATTCGGAGGAGGCAATGAGTATTACAAGAAGTCATTTCAGTACAATCCTTTCCCGAAGAAGACTCAGCTTGAAATCCAAGAGAAACCAAATAGTAGCAACACTAAGAAAGCTATGGTTGCATCAAATGAAGATGATCTTTTCGACTGGAACTCTTATACGTAAGAAGATCGGAGTTGCATTGATGGCTCAAATCGTTGAAGATACATCTGCCAAAGAAGCAGCAGCTCTAGAGAATATTTTACTGGAACAGTATTTGCAACAACAACAGGAAGAAGAGGATTATCTTCACATGAAGTAGCAAGGAATTTTATCTCCTAACTCTTGTGATAGTTTTGCAGGTCACTTTGATGGAAGTTCTCAGGAGCAAGTTGCCGAGGAAAAATCGATTGTTGAAGAAGTCATTGATGTTACTCAAGAAGTGAAGGCTACAAACCTCAAGGACATTGCCGATAAAGCTTTAATGGCGAATCTAACCAAGGTAGGTCCAGAGGTAAAGGAAGTTGTTAAAGTACAAGTTGTAAAGGTTGAAAAACCTTGTACAAAATGTACTGAGCCATGTGCTGAATGTGCCAAAAAATCACAAATCATCGCTGAACTCAATGTACATAACGAACATTTCAAATACGATTATCGTACAATGAAGGAAGCGAATGACAAAATGAAAGATGATTGTGGTAGGCTCGATAGAAATAATGTTGAACAACATGATACTGTAAGGATGTTGAAAGGTACAGTAATGGATAAACAAAAAGCAATAAACATATATATAAACACCATTGCTGAGACCAAACAACAACTCCAGGACTTGAAAATTGAAACAGAACGTGTTCAACAACTTTTAAGAAATTACACAACTAACACATATGTTCATTGATCACATACTTCCCACAATCCCAACGGAAGAAAAACCTAAAAAGAAAATTGGTAAAGAATACAACAATGTTCCTCCACCCCTATGTGAGAAGTATTGTCGCAAAACCATTGATGGGATGGATAAGGCACTCAATATTGAGTTGTTATCTGAAAAGAAAAACGAGTTGCCGGAGAACATTGATGTAGTCTATACTAAATCAGATGATGACAGTGCGGTATTGAAAAAGGTGGTTGAAAATGTTCTGAACGATTCTGATGATGGCAGCTTCGAGAGCGCCACCTCGAGTTTGAAGTGTGTCTGACACAAATTCCGAAGATGACGATACATCATCGGAGGATGACATATGTGATGATCCTAACGTTGTAATGTACAAGGTTAAGGAATCTGATCGATTATACTTTGATGACAGTTTTCCGATTCGGAACGTCAAAGAAGATCAATTAGATAAACTGTTCAAGCTGGTTGAAGTTACATCAGATGACCTGGAGAAAAATGAAAAGAAATTCTATTCAAAACCCAAAAGAAATTACAATAACTACCGAAGGAATGGTGGTGATCATCCGGATAACCGGAGAGCTGGGTTGGGTTTAGAAGAATCAGATGAACTGAAAAAGAAAACGTCACCATTTCATGAGTATAAAGATAAAAAACATGAATTGTTTATAGGACGAACACGGTTCCTGAAGAGAGTTTGATCGGTAAACAATCAAACGAGGAGTTTATGAAACAGAAAGAACTTCGAGATAAGACGAAAGCCACAAGTGGTGTAAAATCCACTAGTGGTCATTCACATGATAACCGGACTTGCTTCAAGTGCAATGAAGTTGGTCATATTGCACGCAAGTGTCCGATGTCAAAACCAGCCTATCTTCGAAGAAAAGAAAGTTCAGATGTTGTGAAACCAAAGCAACCAGAGTTTGTAGAACCTGTAAAGATTTTGAAAAGAAATGAATCAAAAGCAGAAGTTAAACCTAAATTTGAAAAGAAATTTGAAAACTCAATTTTCAAAATAGGTGAAACTTCTAGGGCAAACGAATCTCGGTTTTATATCAAGAAGGCTAATATAAAATCTCAAGCCTGGATTGCTAAGAAGAAGTCAACAACATCCGATGTTATTACGTCTGAGCAGTGTAAAGAGTGATAACACGAAAGAATCAAAATCTGAGATCAAATCCGATACTGTCAAAATTACAAATGATAACAATTCAAAAGGTAAAAAGAAAGTAAGTTTTGAAAATGTAAACGACAGTGGAGGATCAGAATCAGATTACGAAGATGATTACCAAGCTTTCTATCCAAAACCCAAGACCAGAAAGGCTTGGGTCGTGCTCTTTAACTAGATTTTAACATGTGCATGGGCTCTAGAGATCCGTACTTTCCTAGTGGATTCTGGATAGTGGAGCGTCCAAGCATATGACGGGAATGAAAGCGTTGCTGTTCGACATTAAAGCTATCAATGGCGGATATGTTGGATTTGCTGGTAATCAGGGTGGAAGGATAGTCGCCGAGGGAAAACTCGCAAATGGCGTTGTTTCATTCGATCGCGTGAACTATATTGCAGAACTCGAGAACAATCTTCTGAGTATATCGCAGATTTGCGACAAGAAGTTCACGGTGCATTTCAACGACAAAAAAATGTATTATTCTGAAGCCTGGTTTCAAAATACCTGATGAGTGGATTTGATGCGAGCCCTGCGTGAGAATGTTCTATATGTCTTGGATATGGGCATTGCTACCACTTCATCGAAATCAGTACAATGTTTTGTGACAAAGGCTACCGAGAAAGATTCTATTCTTTGGCATCGAAAGATGGGGCATATTCATTTGCGAAAAATGAATTTCTTGGTTCATAATGATCTTGTAAAGGGTGTAAATCTTCAGAGCTTTCACATGTCTGATCACTGTTTAGAATGTAAAAAGGGAAAGCAGATCAAGAAATCACATCCGACGAAAATTCTGAACTCAATCAAGTTGCCGCTGGAACGTCTCCACATGGATTTATTTGGTCCTGTTAATGTTCGAAGTATTTCAGGAGACTTATACTGCTTGTCGTAACAGATGACTATTCGCGTTATTCATGGGTATTCTTCCAAGAATCAAAAGATGAAACATTCGAAAACTTGGTTATTCTTTTCAAGAAGCTAGAAAACCTTTATCATCTCCCTGTACGACGAATTCGCAGTGACAATGGCACAGAATTTAAGAATAACAAAATGAAGGAATTCTGCAACGCTAAAGGGATTCTGCACGAGTTTAGTGCACCCTATACTCCACAGCAAAACAGTGTTGCTGAAAGGAAGAACAGAACTTTAATTGAAACTGCGAGAACCATGCTTGCAGACTTAAAACTTCCAGTCAGCTTCTAGAGTGAAGCGGTTGTTGCGGCTTGCTACACACTAAATAGAGTTCTCACTGTCAAACCAACAAAGAAGACATGTTTTGAGATGATCAACCGACGAAAGCCAAACTTGAAATTCTTAGAGCCATTTGGTGTGCCATGTACTGTAATCGATCAAGATGGTAAATTTGGAGCCAAATCTCTTGAAGGTTTCTTTGTCGGATATGTGAGTCCGCTAAGACGTGTATATGTTCCCTCATTGAGAAAGGTAATTGAAGCACAACACGTGGATTGCTTTAACTATACGGATCCTATTCAAAGAAGAGGTGATACGTGGCTGTTCAACGATCAAGATCTTTCGAAGTCATTTGACTTGCCGGAAGAACCGTCTGAGGAAGAAATTGCAGCGTTATATTATCTTCAACAGTCGGCAAATCAAGAACAAATCATTAGACCAATTGTGGTTAATCAACCCACGTTGGATACTTCATCTTCCGAAGCAGGTCCGAGCAATAGTGGTGTTCAAGTTGAAAATGTTTCTGAAGCAGAAGTAACACCTGTTACAACTCCAATGAATGCTTCTAATGAACCAGGAAATACAACATCAGAGCCCAGCATGCCTCAGAATCAGAATACTGGCTCAGATCTCTAACATGTTGAATCAGTTTGCTAGTCCAAGAAATCAGAATGAAGCTTCATCAAGTGCTCCTAATATTGAAATGAACAGTGATTTGATTGTTTCAAATCAGCAAAGCTCAGTTGATGTTCCTACAGAATAAATGTCGCGATCATAGTCTTACCATCCTTCAACGAATATCATTGGTGAATTACAAACTAGTGTGCGTACACGAAGCTAAATCAATAAAGCATTTAGTTGTTTCTACACCCGAGTTGCTCCAACTCAGAACTACTGCTACTACTCATGTTTCATTTCTCAAATAGAGCCAAAAATTGTTAATGAAGCTCTCGGGGATGAGAATTGGGTGATAGCAATGCAAGAGGAACTTTTACAGTTCGAGAAATTGGGTGTCTGGAAGCTTGTAGACTTGCCACCGAAGCAGAAAGCTATTGATACAAAGTGGGCCTTCAAGTGTAAAAGAGCGATCGGGGTGTAATAGTCAGAAACAAAGCTCGCCTGGTTGTCAAGGGATTCCACCAGCAAGAGGTTATTGATTATACAGAGGTATATACACCAGTTGCACGATTAGAGTCTATCCACATTTTCCTCGCATTCGCAGCTTGGAAAGGATTTAAGGTGTACCAGTTGGATGTAAAATCTGCATTTCTCTATGGTAAACTTCGTGAACAAGTATACATCGGCCAACCACCGGGGTTCGTCGATCCGCTGAACAAGAATAAAGCATATCTCCTGGATAAAGCCTTATACGGACTACACCAAGCCCCGAGAGCTTGGTATGAGACGTTATCACAACATCTCATGGGAAATGATTTTACGAGAGGAACAATGGACAACACTTTGTTTACCAGAGAAGTTGGATCGCATCTGATAATTGTACAAATCTATGTGGATGACATCATTTTTGGTTCTACGGATGACAGTCTGTGCAAAGAGTTTGAAAAGATCATGAAGAAGAAATTTGAGATGTCTGCGATGGGCGAAATGAAGTTCTTCTTAGGTTTACAAGTGGATCAGCTTCCAGACGGGATATTCATTCATCAGACTAAGTATGTTCACGACATTCTCAAGAAGTTTGAAATGGATAGCTCGAAGCCGCTTTCGACACCGCTGGCACTGAACCATGGGATTTGCATAGACGAGACGGGAACAAAAGTTGATGACACACTCTATCGATCGATGATAGGATTGCTGATGTATCTGATGGCTTCTCGCCCAGACATCATGTATCCTACCTGCTTATGTGCGAGATATCAGTCTAGTCCTCGAGTGTCACACATGCAGATAGTCAAGCGAATCTTCTGTTACTTAAAGGGATGTCCTAGCACGGGCTTATGGTATCCTAAGAATGACAATTTTGACTTAACGGGATACGCTGACTCAGACTTCGGAGTGGACAAACTGAACTCGAAATCTACAATGGCAGGATGCCAGTTCTTTTGAACGTGTTTGGTAAAGTGGCAGTGCAAGAAACAGACCACGGTCTCTCTCTCAACCTGTGAGGCAGAATACATTTCTGCTTCCAGCTGTTGCTCTCAAATCCTCTGGATTCAACAACAGATGAGGGATTATGGTCTGTAGTTTCTTGATACGCCTCTATATGTAGATAACAAAGCAGCCATCGATATAACCAAAAATCCGGTTCATCACTCACGTACTAAACATATTGAAATTCGTTACCATTTCATTCATGACTGTTACGAAAAGAAATTGGTGCGAATAGAAAAAATCCACACCCGACAAACAAAAGGCTGATTTTTATACCAAAGCATTTCCTTTAACAAGATTTAAATATCTAATGAGGCTTAACGGTATTAAAAATTTGCTGACAGGTGCGGAAGCTGAGGTTGAATACGGATCGGACGACGAGTTCACGTGATCCGCATTGGTTTGTATGGTTTGTAAATATCTTTATAGTTTAGTATTCTTAAATCTAAAATCCAAAAATATGTTTTTGATTTTAGGGGGAGAAATATTTGGGAAAAATACAAAAACATATGAAAATTTTCAAAAATGGACAAAAAACATTAAAAAAGACAAAAAGAATTCGATGTCACAAAAAGGAAATGATAGTACATCAGTAGACTATCACAGTATGCTAAAGAATTGGAAAGTTTAAAAGGATAAACAAGTCTTACTGTGGATGTGTCGATAGGCTTAACACGTTCAGTAAACTGTTTTCGAGATATAAACTAAATTTTACAACTGCTTAATCTTGTGGATTAACACATTTTGGATATATGGACTTAGTACTCCAAAATTTCATTTGAGAGATTGCCTGATTTTGAGATACGAGGTCTTTATAGATAGTTGATATCTGGGGTATTATACAAGTTCTTCTGATTTTGCGGAAGCAATAGCCTAGAACTTCTATAATACTTTTGCTATAAACCCTAAACTGCAATCTTGAAAAGTATCGAAAGATCTAGTCATTAGCAATGCTGAAAAGATTCCTTAATTGGAACACACCTAAAGTTGAGGCTTCATCTCTTTTTCTATACGGTAGTACTAACCTGAGCTCTCAAGGTCTCGCATTAACCCAGATACAGATATCAATTACGCTATATTCACCTGTAAGATGAAATCTAGGGAATCTTGATAAGGGAGTATATTCAAGAAGTGGGAACCGCAGATAAGTCAAGTTTCATAATTCATACCTTAACATATCTTGAAACAGTTGAGAAACGTGGTAAAGTTTAAGTGGACAAACATATCGACAATCTAGGTAAACGAGTTTAAAACTTAAAGTCATATAAAGGTCAACAGTACTGGTGATAAGTCTCAATTAACTGATATGATCCTTAAACAGGGATTCACAAAAATATGTCTGTAAATATGTTTGTACATAGTTTACATTGTCCTGTACATAGTTTATCAGCTTTACAGATTAAAACCAAAAAGATTTTCAGTGTGTTTTAGCATAAACTTACAAAAATACAAAAAGATTTTGTTTCTACATTGCTTTCAGCAAACCAATGTTGGAGAACGGATCTTCGAAGTCTGGTAAGGTACTAAAATGGTGGGAATCTCATTGACAACGGGCTGGGAGCTAATCTGTAAAATCTAAAAAGCCAAAACGAGGAAAAGTTCATTGATTTGAAACTTTGTTTTTGAAAATATCAACATTTTGTTCGTAACGGGTCAAACCGGTGTCGTTAACTTGGACTCGGCAGACAAATCGGTTAACCAAGGTCATAACTTGGACTTGGTCAACTGAGTGGATGTTCATAACTGGTAAAAAGTTGGAAAATTCAGGGACTAAATTGCAAAATTTTGAAAAGTTTGAAAATTTGGGTTTGGCAAGTTCGGCCGAACTTGCTAAACTGAATAAAGTTTAACATTCCAACAAGTTCGACCAAACTTGTAAATGATGGCTGGTTGTTATAATGTAAGTTCGCCTGGACTTGTTATGGGCTTGTCTGTTTGGGCTCATCAAGTTCGCCCGAACTTGCCAAGGTATAAATACCTTGCAAGTTCGGCCGAACTCATTATCACTGAAACTTTATCCTCTGAGCGAACTTGTGTCTTGTGAGCGATTGTGCGAAATTGGCATTTTAGTACCGTTACATTGTCGAAATCTAGTTTGTTTTAAGTGATTCACACACGTATTACAATGGAAGAGGTGTGTATGTGTCATTTGAACCTCTAATTGAACTTAAAACTAAGATTTCAGATCTAAAATGATAAAATCTATTAGATCTAGGATGCATGGTCGAATTGGACTTAACACTGAAATATTCATAATAAATCGACCAAGAACTCGCTTTGAATTTGACCAGATGTGTAATATTTGAAACTTGAAGTTTTTGTTGAAGAAGATAACAAGTTCGGCCGAACTTGTTACCAAGTCTGACCGAACTTGCAAATAATTAAAACTTGAACAATTGATCAAAAGATGAGTTCGACCGAACTTAGATTTTAATTAGAATTAATGAATGTATTGAAGATCGCTAGAACTTATGATTTGAAATTTGAAAACTTGTGGTGAGTATAAGTTCGCCCGAACTTATGAAAGGATATTGAACATGTTAAGTACTGCATGTTTGGGCGAACTTGTCTAAAATCAGTTTGTAAAATCCACATCAAGTTCGCCCAAACTTGATGAACAAGTGCTGAAAATTTTTTATAACTGTTTCTCGTAATGCGTGCTAATTGTTTTGCGTCATTTTCAGGCTCAAGTACCAGCGAGGGTGATTTCTATGGATTTTTCCAAGTTCCATAACAATGTATCACGCTTGATAAAACCATATATCCTTCGCTGAAAGAGTACGACAGTATTTTGAAGTTTCTGAAGGAATGTCCGATACACAGAGCTATTACGGAGCGCACAGTGTCGTATAGATAACACACTTACCATTTCTTCAGTGATGATAAAAAGACCATTATTTCATCTGTGCAAGTGGGAAACGAAGTCAAAGAGATCATGGTTACAGAAGATGATATTCGCAGGTCCTACTTTCAATGATGACAAAGACGATCCGATTTTCTTGGACGAAAAGATGGTTAGAGGTTGTTTTTACAGGATGGGTTATAAGGGGAGCGTTAATAAGCCGACTTTGAAAAAGGGGGAAGTGCCTAACCACTACAAGCTTCTGATGCATGCAATTATTCATACCTTCAGTCATCGAAAAGCGGGCCTCGACGTTGTTCAAGACTATATGGCTTGTATGGCAACGACGTTAATTCTGAAAAAGCCGTTCAATTATTCAAAGCTTGTGTTCATGCATATGTCGAAGAATATGGATGATTCAAGATTATGCTTATATCCAAGATTTGTGCAGCTGCTCATTGATGAAAAGTTTTCCAACATTGCACACAATCCAAATGACGTTTTATGTCTCAGTTACCTTGATAATACAACAGTGAAGAAGTTGTTAAAATTTCAAAAGCAAGACTCAGCACCAGTGGAAAAGCCAGTTTTTGGGGCGATTAAAGATGAAAATTACATTGCGCCAGCTGACAACAAATGGAGAAAAGATGGAAGTGGTGATGAGAAGGAGTTAAATGCAGAAAAGGAGTGGTTTAAAGCTTTTAAGCCGAAAGCTCGCAGTGATTGGTTCCTTAAAGCTGAAGTCAATAAGCCTAAGAAGAAGCGAGTTGCAAAGAAAGTTGATACGATGTTAATTGATGAAGAAGAGCCAAAGAATGTTGAAACTGAAGCTGGTTCTTGCGCAACAGTTTTTGAAAGTCAAGAAGTAGAAAAAGCTACTCAGGAAGACGATGTTATTTCTGCTACTTCTGAAAATGATGATGATTCTGATGAAACACCAGAGAAAGAAGCAGAAAAGACAGAAGCAGAAAAACAAGTTGAAAAGGAAAAAGAGACTGATGCTGATTTCGATCCAAACCTTGAAAAGGATCTGATGAAGAAAGGCCTAAGAAAAAGACTAAACGTTCAAAGTCTGCAGTGGTTTCTACAGCAAAAACCACAGGTTCTCCACAGACTAAAGGCAATAAAACTAAGAAAGCCAAAAAGGAGCAGGAGATATATCGGAAAGCCAAAGAGCGCAGAAGTTACACAAGAACCTTCTAGCGCACAGGAGATAGGAGTCACACAAGAACCTCCTACACAAGAACCTCTGTTGTTATTTCTACTGAAGCTGAACGTCCAGGAGTTACACAAGAACCTCCTGAAACTGGATTACTTGAAATTCCTGTTATTCATCTCAGGTTGCTCCAACGACTTCTCATTTTGAAAGCTCTACTCCAAAGAAGTCTACACCACAGCCTGCTACTCCAAAGTCAACACTAAAGACTCCAAGGCCAAATTTGTTTGGTGATATGCAGAATGACCTATTAATCTTCAAGATCTGAATGATTTCTTTCTAGAGATGAATGTTGAACTTCTTGAAAAATGTGTGAAGGTGTTAGAAGAAAACGTTCAACAGAATGAAGCTGAGAAAGCAGAGCTGATAAAGAAAGTGAATCAAAGCTCTGTGGAAAAAGAAATGTTAGATGACAAGGTCAAAGTGTTGGACAACGAAAGAGAATATTTCAAAGCCATTGAAAGTTTGCAAGACGCTAATGAGAAGCTGCAAACAGAGATTGCTGATCTAAAAACAATCCAAGTCCTAAACGATCGAAGATTCACGAGGATGCAGAAAGTTTTATCTAACACTCTGGGTATTAATTTTATTTCTGAGTATGATCGTCTGGATAGGCATGAAGCAAAAGAAAGATCTGAAAAGGAGCTTGCAGATAGTGGTAAAGGTAAAGGTGTTGAGGGTGAAGCACCTAAATTATCTGAAGCTGCCGAAAAGTCTGTTGATGATATTGAAAAAGCTTCTGAGTCCGATATTCCTAAGGTTGACGAAGCTGTCAAGCCTTCTGATTCTATAACTGTTTCTGAAGAAAAGGACGATGAAGAAGCAGAAGATGAGGATAAAGATGATGACGATAAGAAAGATGATTCTGATTGTGAGGATTGGAATAATGCTGACGATGATGATGATTAGGGAGGAGTTGGTATGAAAATTAATGAAGCAAAATCTCTGATGAATTTGATTTTACTTATCTGATGGATGATGAATTGAACAAGATGGATGATCAGATTCAGGGGAGTCAGAGCAGAAAGGGCCAACTGATGATGTTGATAAGTTTGCAAAACATGTTGCTACAATACCTACAAAGCCTCTAATACTCATGCTTGAACATAATGTTGAAGAAGGCGAGTACGTGCACAACTATATGAAAGAAGATTTGGCTAAGTTGATCGAAGTTGATGCTGAATCATTTGACTTTGATTTTGAAGAGCAAGTGATGAATGTTAACACATTTGAGCCAAATGATTATCAGTATATTCGAAGGTTTGAAGCTGACGAGTATAACAAAGTTATTGTATAGGATTGGTCTTCTAATGATGAAACAGATCAAACTGCGAAGTACTCAGCCCTAACACTGATATTTTTCCTACTTTTGAGGAGATGTACAAGCAATTAGACGAAGACATGTTGAAGGAAAAGATTGAGGAATCAATTAGAGAAGGAAAAGTTCCGAAACCGATGACGAATAGGAAATAGCTCAAGTAAAGAAATCTTGGTTTAAAGAGATGTCGCTCGAACGTAAGTTTCGACGTCCTCTAGCATTCTTTACCAGAGATAAAGACGTGTCATTAGGGGATATCTTGAGTTGGGGTTGGTTTAAAGAGCTGAATGTATATGCAATCAAAAGGGAATTTGGAGTACAATACTTCAAGTATCTGGCTGATTTCAAGATTCTACTATACTGGGATGTAGAGGAGCTGGTTCAGACTGTGAATGTTACTTATCATATGAAATTTATCGATCAGTTGTTATGGAAAATGATTAATTATGAAGCAGTGAAATGATTTAGATATTGGAAGCCGTTCATTCCAGGTCGTAGAATCAAAACGAACAAGAAAACAGGGGAGAAAGATATAACGTTGATAATGAAACGACCGAGAGCTATGAGAAACATGCCGTTGATGCCGATTGAACAAAATTTCTATCCAGTGTTCAAGTGGTGGCAGATAGATCCAACCACATGTGAAGCTGTTATCGTGTTACGATTTGAAGAACACTTGGATATTACGAAGGAAAAAGTTGAGATATTGGGTTTCAGGGCATGAGAGGATTATGGAGGACAATCAGGACTCTAGATCAAATGTGGCTTGTCAACTGTTCAAGAGAAGATATCAAGTGCTTGTTCTATAGCAAAATAGTATCCGAGGAACGTGAAAAAGAACATGCTATGCAGTATCAAAGAGTTGTGAACGTTTGCTATGCACGTGAAGTGAATTCAGAGAAAATGTGGCAGACAAGCTAGAGAGAGCTAGAACGGGTTGAATTTCTAAAGGAAGAGAAGAATCTTGAGGCTATACATGAGAAAGGTAGAAAGGCAAGGCTTAGAAGATTTCAGTACATGAACAAAGTGCCTCCTACAGATCAGACGCCGGATCCTAAGCAAGAACGACGAAAGAAGCCTTTCAAGAACTTCTTCAGTCGTGTTCGTTAATGTTTATTTGAAGATAGATTTTTTAAGACTGATACAAGACGAAGACGATATCCAAGGGGGAGTCTGTTGTGCAGAATGTCTATGTCTTAGTCTTATATCGAGTCTGTATAGATAGAGTTGAATAGGCTAGCAAAACGAAGTATTTATGTGTATATGAGTCAAGTTCGCTGGAGAATGTCATGCATTGTCAAGTTCGGCCGAACTTGCTTAGGCAAGTTGGGCCGAACTCATCCCTCCACCAACGAACTTGGATCTCTATAAATAGCTAGCATGTTGCTCTCATTTGTAACTTTGGCATTTCTGAGGCGAAGCTCTGTCAATTTGGAGACTTGACGTTATATCAATAAAATTGACGTTTAACTGACTAATTATTGTCTATTGGTAAACTTGTCGTAATATTTCCGCTATTATGGACAATAGATATCAAATCTAGGTTCCTATGCATCGAGGATCGGTCCTACAAAAAGGTACGTGTCTAAACAGTTCAAGTCGAAACGATTTGCATCGAAACGGTTCGGGTAGAAATGGTACGAGTTGAAACGGTTCGAGTTGAAAGGGTACGGTCGAAATGGTTCGAGTCGAAATGGTACAGGTAGAAACGGTTGGGTTGAATGATTCGCGTCTAAATAGTTCTGGTCGAAACGGTACAGGTCGAAATGATTCAAGTCCAAACGGTTCGAGTCAAAATGCTACGGGTTGAAACGGTCCGGATCGCAACGATACAGGGTGGAGATGGGCGGCGTTGGACTGAAACGAAGGTGGTGATGGCGTCACAACGAAGGTGATAGGGTGAGCAGAATCGGTGTCCAATCGTGAGCAGAAGAGGTGTACACCAAGTATGAAGAGTCGAAGTATGAAGTCTGCGACTCTGTGTGATGTTGTTTTGGGTTAACCATATATGTTTGGTTAAAACTTAAAAACCCATCCTGACCCATGAATAATTTTAAATGGAAGTTTTAAAACCCATCTTGACCCATCCTTACTTCTTTCCTAGGCCCATTGTAACTTGTTTTATTTTTAAAATGACCCAAATGGGTTTTCATTGCTAGGTCTAGTTAACATGAAGCAAATATACAATTGGCTTGTAACGTGGTCTTTTTGTACTTTCTTTTTTAGAAATCTTGTATTCGTATTCTATATTCAATCCTTGTAATTCCGAGACTTTGATCAATGGAAAATGTATTTTATATCAATCTTGTTTGATCATACTTACACAATATGTAACCAATCACAAATACACACTTTTTATACAAAACTAAACCATACTTTAAGTTTATATACACTTTGGAGTGTGATCATACGTGTTTTATACTTACACATACTTGCATACACCTTAGATACCTAAAAACATGCTTAATTATGGGTTTCTAGCTTGAAAAAGGAATAAAATAAACTACATGGGTGGGTAAAATGAACATTTCGCAAACTTTGGAAAACAGTTCTTCACACCACGCGGCGAAGCACTAGTGGTTGGTCGCGTGGTGTGACGAGACACATAATTCAACCAGATATTTTAACTTTGTGAATTAAGTCCGGTTTTCACTTTCCAACCACTCTAACACCCAACTAACCTCATTAAACCCCAAACCCTAATACTCACTTATAAATACCCTTCCTCCACACCTCTTAAACACTTTACACTCTCTCAAATCACTCCCAAATCCTCCCAAATCTCCAAGTGTTGGCATATTGTATCAGGGTTCAAAACAATGAGTTTTGAACACTTTTTCTCATCTTTTCTTCTTGTTTTCTTCTTTCAATCTACTTGGACAACCTCTAGGAGTGTTTCCACAAGTTTACCATGGTAAACTAAGTTGTAACATCACCATTTTTGAGGTCTAAATTCAGATTTAAATTTTGTTTTTGTAAAACTTTTATCTCTTACAACTTTTGCTTGTCTTTCTTGGATGAACTGAACTCAACCTTGTTCCCATCTAACTTGCATGTTGATGAACTTGAGTTGAGGTCTCATTTTAGAAAGTTTGAGGTGCAAACTCCTCCAATCTAATCAACCTAAGCCACTAAGTAAACTTACTAGTAACAAAGTGTCTAAACTACACCAAGTCTCCAAACATTTGCCATGATTGGAAAACGCACTAGTCTAGTTTGAACTCACTTGGTTACTTAGTGGATTAGAGATTTCATTTTATCTTATTCATACCAACCAAAATCATTAACAAATTTAATGATTTTGTGCTTTGGGAACCATCCTACCTCATAGCTTTACATACTTGATAATACTTAACCATGAGACATAATATTATATATATATATATATATACTATAATTCTAATAAACCAAACTTTAAACACTAATCAATTCATAGATTGATGTTTAGAGCTATGATTATATTATCTTAGAGAAAAATATCTCATGTTTGGATTACCAATAGGGAATTTGTACCTAAAAAAAACACATGAACGTGGTATCCAATTTGGATATTTTGTCGAGATAACTTTTATGTATTTTTATACTAAACTTACGCATTTGCATACTCATTCCTAATCCAGTATCCATCAAACTCATACGCCTCGTTTATCCTTGTAGGATAACTCGGCGGTTTCCAAACCCTCAACACAACAACTCAGTTCGTGGAAATTACTACGCAAACTGTGAGTATACTCGATCCCTTTTTCCTTTTAACACACCCAATATATTACAAATCACATACTCACGATCAATCATGCTTATATAATCACTCTATCCACTAAAACATGATACTTGTTATCTCCTTGTTTATACATGTTATACTCATTCTTGTGTACTTTTTGCTCATTAACTTTGCAAGCCTACCTTAACATGTATAGTGCTATAGGATTAATGCACCACCCGTATTTCTGGTATTGTTAAGTAATCTATTTTACGACCTGGTCATTTCTGCGACAAGGATACGCATGATTACGATATAGTTTAGTTTGACTTATAGTTTACACATGCTCGTATGTTAAGAAACAATATATGCACAAATTACCATGTTGGATATGAGACAATTTTTAATCACATTTATGCTATGTAACCAAACTTGTATACTTGCCAAATTTTGTTGATTATATTTTAATACATGTGCAAGGAATTTATGACGATGCATGAAGAAAGTCACTTAGGGTGGACTAGAAAGCACCTAAACTTTAAATCATGTATTTGCATTATTTTGTTATGTTAAGTTGCAAGATGTTGTATTTCCCCATTTCAAAACAATGTACCCTCGTTTAGTATGAAATGAAATTTGGATTATTTAATTTTTGTCATAATTAGCATGTTATGAAGTCTCGAACAATCTCGTTTTCGTTCACTCCGATGTTTCCGATATCGGTTGGGGTGTGACAAGGCCTCAGTTTGTGTTGAAGATTGTTTATGCGTTACATGGTTGTATATAATGCATGTATACTTGTAAATCAAGGACGGTAACTTTTTGTGGGAGCAACCATAGTTGTTATTTAACTTTTTGTGCAAAGGAAATAGACAAATACTGCAGAAGGAAAAAAGTTCATATTTGGTCCATCTCGGTGTTATAGACTAGTTATATTGTATATCAAAGTTTTTAAGGTGGATTGGACCAGCTGATTAAACCATTTTACCAAAAGTAAATAAATAAGTAAATAAATAAATGATCATCATAAGAAAAGTCATCTTTATAGCACGACTATCGTAGATCTACGATGAACTACTATAGACAAAATGTGACGTGAAGAAAGTTATGCATTCGATGGGAAATAAGAAAGAAGGGGAAATAAAGGAGTAAGAACATTATATTCCTAATACCATGTCTTTATTATCAAGGGGATGACCAAAAACATTAGCCTTAAACAACATACTAGTGTTTTGTCCATTGAAAATATGGAAACCTTTTGACACTAGCCAATTACTTACCCTTAGCTTACTATCATACCGATTTTTGCACATGGCACTAAAGCTTACTGGTATTAGCAGCAGATCTAGGTCAATATTTCAAGGATAACGTTCAATTTTTTTGTTGTACTTTCATACAATGTAAATGATGTATTGAAAATATACATCTATTTATCATGTAGAGTTTGTACAGTTTTCGTTAGATTTACTGTCGATTTTAGTAGAATATGTGTACTTCTGATTAAATTCGTTTTACAGGTCTTGGTTGATAGAAACAGCTGAAAATCGCAAGAAACAAGATGAAATATGAAGAAATCGAGTACCTGAACGTAATAGAAGGTTGAGGGACGAAACGGAAATGAAAATTGCATCTGATGTCTTCTGGCGGGACGCGACAGGTCAGAGAAGACCCTCTCGCGGGTCGCGAGAGGCATTAGAAGTTTGCCAGAGAGAAACACGGTCGCAGGGCAGGGATTTTGGCATAGAAAACTATATAAACATCTTTAACATTCCCATAACCCTAGTTACGATTTTGGCATTCAAGGTTGAATTCAGGAGCTCCTATGCATGGTTTTGAAGTTCTGGACGTTCGGGAATCATTGGATAGGAGCTAAAAGTCAAGGGTTGAAGATTTAATCAGTTTCATCTTCCGATTTCTCTTGTTTCTCACTTTTATTTCTTATCATGATGAATTCTTTCTTTGAAACTTCTGTTTTGATCTTTGATACAATGTTTCTTGGCTAGACGCCTATAACTACCTAGGTTAATGATGAACCCTTGTTAAAGTTTTCGATTTTTATAGGATTATCATGTTGATATTGGGTTTTCTAGTAAAGTAAATAACTTTGTTTCATTTGTTTGGTGCATATGCGTATTATTACTAGATTGATGATTGTTTATCTGTTTCACATAAATTCTGTTGGATGTCTTTCAAATAATGAATTTGTGTTGATATTCCGGTCTTAGCGGGTTCGGGTAGTCTTGTGGTGAATTGGCCAATAAACCATAGAAACGGTAACCAATAGTTAATTCGGTTTTCATATTCTGCTAACTTTAGTCCACTGAAAGGTGCTAGGTTATTAATAGGTCTAATTGGGTAATCGCTAGGATTGGTTCTTAGAACAAACCGTCTTAGTTGCCTTGCCTCAATTTAGTCTAATAAACCAAATCAAGATCCTTAGTGACCTTAGATTTTCAACCGAGAGGCCGTTAATCACATTAAGGTACTTTCTAGAAAGTAGATAACTGAAAGGAAGTCTAGTTAACCGGTGTTCGTAACAGCCTTTTAGAGTTCCATAGGTGTCTTCCCGAGAAGGGTTGGGGGTCCTGTTTGGTTTCTCTTAGGGTTTAGAATTTAAAGACCCGGTTCCAAATCACATCATTTATCCGATAGGAAGCTTTACAGTAGCAAGGCGGATTCAAACCTGGGTAGTCTTCATCATCACTGAGTAAAACCTCTGTCCAAAGTCGTGTCTAGTTAATCTATTTAATTAGTTTAATTTAAGTGCACTTTAGGATTTTTAGTAACCCCCCCCCCCCAAACAAAAAAAATAATTAGTCATGTCCGTGTCAGTCCTAGTCTAGATAGAGTCATTAGCGTAGTTTAATCGAGTCTCGTGGGATCGATATCCGGACTTGCTTTAGCTATACTAGAGTTGACCGGTTCACTTGCCGGTTAGTAGTTTAGTGTGTCTTAGTGAGTTTTTGAGTATTACTTAGAGTCTAGAATAAGGTTAATTTTAGTTATTTTTATTAAACTACTTTTTAGCACATCAAGTTTTTGCCGCCGTTGCCATGGACTCTTTGGCAATTGCGTTGATCACTTTGTTTGGACTTAATTGACATCATGCGTGCTATTTCTCTTGTTTGAGTCATAGGATTCTAAATAGTTTTAGTGTCTTTTTATTTTATCGAGTCAATTTTTAAAGTCGTCTTACTTGTTTGTTTTCGGTTTTTGCAGTGGATGCCCCATACGCATTCGCAAGGACCTCTGCCGAAGCCACCTAAGGACAAGTCTTCCTTCTCGTCTTCTTCGTTCAAGGTTAGTACTTCTTCCTCTTCATCATTCGCCTTTTCTGACTCTACTCTCCAATCTAAACCACTGAACTTTGACTTCACACCGAAGTGGTCACCTCACAATTCCCCACCGCCCTCCCGTACCCAAAGTCCACCACCCATTGCCCAAATGGCCAACGGAACCGCTTACCAACAAGCCACCACTGGTTTTACCGGTCGACCTCGCCCATCACCCTTCCCGCTATCAATAACGAAAATCCTGGAAAATCCTGTCATACATCATGACCGCTATCACCAATTCATGTCAATTCCACGGTTGTGATGATGAGGATACCCCAGCTCACATCAACCGCCTTACCCCCTTTGTAGCACTTTCAACCTTGAAGGTGCTAACAGTGATGCCCCTTTCCTCCAAGTCTTTCCCTTCTCCTTAGCAGGTTGAGCCGCCACTTGGCTCGATTCACAGCCAGCATGTACCTTCACCACTTGGGCTGTCTTCGAGATGCTTTTCTCCTTAAGTACTTTCCACCCGCCAAAGCATCCTGTCTCCGCGACCAGATCCATTCCTTCCTTTCGGATGGAACCGGATGAGCCGTACCACCTAGCATGGGAGCGGTTCCAAACCTTAGTGCCTCGTTGCTTCTCAGCATGGTTTGTCCGATTGGGCGCTTGTAGAGAAATTCTACAACGGCTCACTCCTGAAACCCGAGCCCGGTTTAACACTTCTGCTGGAGGGCAATTTATGGGTAAGAAATCAGTAGCCGGGTGTAATGATCTCTTCGAAAGCTTTGCACATTCCGACATCGACTATAGCACTACCACCAGAATTTAATTCATGTCTCTAGTACTTCCTCGACTGGTCGAGGAGTACACCAAGTTAGCTTGAAACTACGATAGCTGCTATGATAGAAAACCTTAGGAGAGACATGACCAAAGAAATCCAAGAGATTAAGAAAAAGGT